>OX453050.1:7312895-8556228 GCA_949699805.1 Tromatobia lineatoria
CAGAGACTGTACAGCGCAGCTTGTACCCCGAGCGTACACGCTAACCCGACATTACAACCGAAACAGTTGGCACTTTACCTGAATGTTGCGTTAAACCAGCAGCAGCAGCAACATCGCATAGCTACGGTAGTTGTGGGGACGATGACAGCACGGAGAACTCAAGTGCTCGTACCGGATGGCTACGATTTCAAGCAAGCACGACGATAGAGGGTTGCGCCGTTGGGGTTGAACCCAGGACGCGTGGAAACGTGCCCATCGAGTTCTGGACGCGGACCGAGAACGCACGCATACGTATATTCGCATAGGTTGTTCTGTATGGCTGCTATTCTGTATTATGCTATTCTGTTCTCTGAATGTGATACAGTATACATTTGTAAATGCGGAAGTCAATCCTGAAAAGAGTTGCAACTACACAAGCGTATATGAAATGCTGCGAACGCATAAGACACAAACAGCACATAAGGTATACTTGAAATTTTTATCATTTCACATCATTTATATGCATTTTATATGAAGCAGCGAACGGTTATATTTTCTCCTTAGTACATTTTTAAATGTAATGGACATAACATAAAAAAATTGCGACTAGCATCGTGTTTTACAAATTTGAAGGATTTGTTAGAATCGTAGAACAAAGATCACGTTCCAAATTTCGTCATAGGCTTAGAAAAAATGATTTTTTAAATATTATTTTTAGTTGTTGAGTGCTGGCTTAAAAATGACTTAGGGAAATAATACTTTTATCCAAAAGTTCGGAATTGTAACTACAATAAATATTTTTCAGTGAAAATTTGGTACGTCCTTTTTCAATAAATTATATAAAAAGAACAATTTAGGATCATGTGTATTAGGCTACATCATCTCTTTGTCACATACGAGCAAGAGAAATGTAATTCTTGAGTAACGTAACAGTGACAGTTGGTAATATACGTTTCAGAAATGTTTTATACTCAAAATAGTCGGAAATACAATACAGACAGTATACGTATTCCCGGTGCCGTGTACTCACAACACCGAAGACGAATCCATCAACGTCCGCGTCCTCTCGAGCTGACGCTCAAGCACTTCGCTCTTCATCTGCGTCAGAGAACTGAAGCCCGAGAGAAAAGCGGAAAAGCCACGCGGAAACAGCGGGCTTCAAACTAGCACTCACTTGATATCTTAAATGGAATAAAAAAAGGGCATTTCTACAATAACGTTTTTATTGGATTTGTATTAACGTTTTACCCAGTAAGGTAACGTTTTATCACTTATACAGCGAAAGTTGTTTAAAAGTTTATTCCGCGAGACGAAGCAAAAACACTCATGCACATTAGCGATTCCTAATTGCTTATAATGCGATTTAGTTTGCAACGGTTTTACAACTATATTCTGCTGATGACAGTTGCTATTCTATTCTACAGTAAAAAAAAGTTATTATACTAACAATAGATTTCGATACCCCAGATGGTTCATAATTGCAATCGTGATTTTACGACATTAATGTTTAATTACGATCTTATACGATCGACAGTTTTCCACTAATTACCAATGCGGCATCATTTGCATGGAAATCTAATTGGAAATGATCCCTGGATAGGCAAAAAGGTAGAACATTCACTGAACTCAGGATAATAATACCACATTTGGTGGAGTAGCTGAGAATTATCATGGACGTTCACAAACAGCACGATAAAACATCGATCGAATCATCCGGGTATAATTGAAGCGACTCCCTTAGCGACTTGATTTTCTATTTATATTATCAACGGTAGAATCAACATAATCTCATTGGCATTCCTCAAGCCTATTTCTGTTGATTAGTAAGTATTTGGTAAGGTATCAAATGTCACTATTGTTGATTCATATTTGTTTTTGAATATCTAGAGTAATTTCTGGTGAAGCCTCTGATGAGAGTTGAAACGTAAATAAAGTAAAACGACCATTTATTTTCCCTACGGCCCAACATTCCCGCAGAAAATCCATATAGAATCGGTCGAGAACTTATCAATTTATACCTCCTCAAAAAATCGGCGGATAAAATATCTCGCATTTTCGATATAAGTATTGTTGTCGGTTAATTCGTTCTCTGATTGGTTGTCGGGTTGCCTAGGTGCTTACTAACACGTAGTTTCAGTCGTGTTTATCTATTTTGACAGTACTCGAGAAGTGTCAAAATAATGTTGACTGCTGTTCTTTGCTTCGTTTGTACGGATGAGGTAATGATCAATCTTAGCAGGAAATGTCTCTAAAGTTCAAAACTGTGTACTCTGATTCATTGTGTTAATTGTCAAAATCCTGAGCCTGTCACTAAAGAGATTTCTCAAGGGTCAATTAATCACCTGCGTGAATCGAAAAACGTCGCTTCAGCTTTGAAGAATAAAAGTGAGGATCCCGAAGAAGAGAATCCGCAGTTAAAGATTATTGACAGTGGAAAGACTGCGAAGGTGCCAAATGTGCTGATGGCTCGAAATTGACGGACAAGAGGTGTTTTTTTCCGTATATACCATGACTGAAATTTAAAAAAATAGATGATAAGCAAATGGGATTTACTGAGCTGTTAAGCGAAACACAGAAAATACCAGTGAAACATGATGCCGCCGAACAAGAAATTTGATTTCGACGAAGAAACCGAGGATTCAAGAAAACCCTAAATACATGTTTCTGATTCGCGTATGACTGCTATAATTAATAGCTTCGGCGAACTACGCGTTCTCATTCTTGTTATTGCCGTTATCACCTGGTAATGACCGCGAGATTATACCGTCGATTATCATTTAATAAAATTGTGATTTTTTGATGACTTGGGAAACATATTTTATGAGGTATGGATATTTTGTAAAAATTGTTACCTCATCATCATATCCTGCTATTTAATAAGCAATAATTTATTCATCAATTAGATTTATTTATTTGTTATTTGTAATTTTAGAAATGACTTGTTTGACCAAGGTGTTGGGTACGTTGGTTGCTGCTAGTAAAGTTAAATGTAGAGGGTGTACACCTTCACGAACACCGGACCAGATGCCTCCATGTGAGATAGGTTAGAAAAAGAAGGCAAAGAACAGCTGGAAAAGACTATTGGTTAGTGGGTCTTGCTCAAGAGTAGGTCACAGAATGAAAGGGGTTAAGATAGTAAGGCAGAAAGAAATGAGAGTGTGATGCGAAAGAAGCAAGACAGGGAAAGGAGGCGAGTCAATAAGACAAGATGGTGGGGAACAAGTGCATGCTTTCGCATAGAGCGATGTCTTGGGAGGTGGCCACGCGTTGTGCGACACACGTTCAGGTTCGTTGATTTATTACCGGAGCTAAAAAGCGTGTAAGACACTGTCCTTCTTGCTCGTTCTTCCGTGTACACGCAAAGAAAAGGGAGCTTCTTTTGGATTCGCCCCTCATCTCATAAGGTTTCTAACGTCATTTTCCCGGGTTCCACGTGGTCCTTTATTCCTCTTTCTTCTTCCCCACAGTACATCACTTTTACACATACCTCTCAGCTTCACTTTCCTTCATTTTCTCATGAAGTTCGGAAAGAAACTTCGGATTGGGTTTCAGCTGTATTGCCAAGGATGGTCTGCTCTTCCGGGAAACATTCAGCGTTGCGGTTTTGTTTGAACGCCCCTTTCTATCCTTATATATACGGATACTTGAAACACGAGCTTTTATCGCTCCATCAGACTAAGCGTTGGAGTACCGTTTTACGGTTCGGCGCTGATGTATCGCGATCGTAAAATAAAATTTCTTCCTTCGAGGGATCCTTTTCTCGCAGCTTTCTAGCCTTGGTCTCCGTGATGTAAGAGTCTCCCCTAATACCATGAGAAAAAAAAAACGTGTCTGCCAGGTTCGCAGAAATGGAAAGGAAAAGACAAATGATCCGACGGTAACGTTGAGCCTGGAGAGTGATACCTTTGTCCCGGGGTTATAGTGCTCTGTCAACAATTATATTGGAGAACGTTCTCTGGTGAAAACAAGTCCTTTTCACTTTTTTTTTTTTTTATCATTTCTCTCAATGCCATCAGATCTCACTCTCGAGTTACGACAAGTTTTCCACTTTTTTATCCTCTGGTTCGTTCAAATGTAAAGCATGCAACGAGTTGGAGGACATAAGCGGATGAAAAAAGGGTAGAGACAGGCTAAAGGGTGCGAGAGAACGGGGAACAGAGACAGTTTGCCAGCGTGGCGGGTGGCAGGTCGTACCAAACGCAATTAACGCCATAGCTGCGGCGAACTTGCCGAACTGTTTCCGTTAAAAGCGTGGAAAACTCTGTTCAGTCCTTTCCCACTGTCATTCCCTTCGCTGGCCGTGGGCTCGGGTGCAGCCGATTTCCCGCCGCACTGCTTGGACATTTCAACGTAGCTGGTGTGTCTCTCGCTCGCCCGATCACGGTACACAGGGAGGGCGGGAAAAAATCCAGTGTCAAAGCGCGCGGCGCACACTGAACACGTATAGTAGTACCTCCCGCGAGGGTGAGATGCGCTTTATTTTTTTTTCCACTTCCTCTTTTTTTTGCTTTTATTTTTATAGAACGTTGGTGGAGGGACTAACTCGGATGAGAGAGGCGGGAGCTTAAATGCCGGAGAATTTGCCGGTAGGTGAGTTGGGCGCTCGCGTAAATACCTAGAGAGCGTAAAAGAGAAAGAGAGAGAGAGAGAGATCGACTGAACGGAGTGCACTGAATGAAAATCAACGGGCAACGATATATAGACGTACGTTTCAGCTCTGCGGGCTCTCAGTTTGAAGTTTCCAGCGTGCACGGTTGATACGTAGGATGGGAACGAGATATATGTAACCAGCTGTGTGCCAGAATACCATAAAATAAAATGAAATAAAATAAATATAGGATGGAATGGAATTATGAAGGTTTTAAAGTATTCGCGATATTAGTTATGCTTAAATTAAAAATGCATCTGGTAACTTTCGGTCTCGTTAAGCTTTCTGACAAATATGCGAGAGTGATGAAACTTTTGTCGGAATTGTATGAAGTTGAAAAAACGAAACAGTGCACTTACCGGAATACCAATATTTTAGTAACTCTCTTTTAGCTGCTCGCTCTCCGGTAGTTCACCCTTGGGATGAACATTTTTTTTCAATTTTCCTCGTCATATTTACGAGAGCTTACCAAGTTCTTAGTCTTGTATTGACGGAATTGCTGTTATTACACTGAAACAGCTTTGACAGGCGGATCTTGAGTGTCCAAGATTGTGGTGACCAACTACGCTAAAGTTGAGGCAATGGGCTTGGGACGAAGTCCAGAGTCCAGACAATCCCGAGAGGGATCTCGGGGGAACGGTGGTCGACACTAGTCGTGAGATTTCCCGGGACGATCGTACCTCATCCGAAACTACCTACGTCACGGTACATGTCTTGTCTGACCAGCATGGGCAGTCGCTACTGTGGTACGACAACTTGCATCCTCACCCTCCGTCTCTGGATTTCCTGCTCTTCACTCACTTTGCTACTCGTGATGACTAGCATTAGCGTTTTGCGTGTCATTACATCTTCATCAACCGTAGCTCATCGGAAGTCACGCATGGAACATTTATTCCAGTTAGATTTGCTCCATGGTAATGATAAGATATTAAAGGAAAGTATTTCGTACTTGCAGCTAGGTTCCATTTAATAGCTTTTAATATTTAGTTAACTGGTAACGACATCTAGCTTTATTACTTTTGTCCTCTAACACCGGTGCGGTGGTCTAGTGGTTAGAGTACTGGCTTCTAAACCAGAGCATCGGGAAGTCGCGGGTTCGATTCCCGGTGCCGTCGAAAAATAAAAACATGGACGCGATGAAGCTCCAGATGTATACGTGAGACACACACAGGTAACTGTGGGGTATGTATACAGCTGTAGTCTGTGTTTAAATTCTCGACGAAAATCCGCAATGTCTTCCTACGCCCTTAGCAGAAATGTTATGGCAAATGCGATATAGAGGGGGAAGTCGGATGCGGTCTCATGGGGGCCTGGTTACTGATCCGGACCAGGCCCTTAGGGGGGACTGACTACTAGCCCAGGCCGATCCTGTTATAGGCGTAATGCCTGCACACCAGGGAAAATGCGAATATAAAAAAAAATACTTTCGTCATCTATCTATTTCCGTCAGCTTACGTTCAAATCTTAGTTCTGCGTTGAACAATTGCAAACACAAATTTTTAAAAAAATGGTGGTCTTCTGGTCAATTCCACTTTGCAAGTGAAGTCTCTAGAACTTCTTTCATAGCACTGTCAGTTTCAGTTAACCTAGCACAGACGGTACTTTCGAGGAGCAGAGAAGATGATACAGGATCTCTTGTCTCCGTTGACCCGGTTCAACGACTTCTTATTATCCTCCTTCTGCTTCTTCCGCGGCTTCTTATTTGCCACTTGTTCTCTCGATGTGTCTGGAGGTCCGCGTGGCAAAGAAAAAAACACGAAGATGGGTGACAGTGAACGAACTGCAGTCGGTTGGAGTTATTTGAGAGTTGAGAGTCACCGAGAAGGACGACGCTTACGGGGACGGTCTGGTAATTCATAAAAGTTTATCACCCCCAGAGAGCTATTCCTGGGCGAAGTAGAAAGGGGAAGAGCGACAGAGAGAGAGAGAGAAAGTGAAGTAGAGACTCATATCCACGTGAGCCTCAGAGAGCTAAAACACCAACGCAAAAGAGTCGGAATAGCTGGTACGTAGCTATAGATGTACATAGCGGACAGTCAAGGCGGACAGCCTCTCTCGATCTCTTTTTCAGTCTCTTTCATTCTCTTTTCTGGTAGTGGCGGCAGTGCGGTACGCCGGTATATCTCCTGTGGTATCTTGTGGCGCGCCTAGCGTTGTCTCCTTTACTTGGCTCTCTTCCCGTTGGTCTCATAGCGTACAACTTGCACCAGCAATCCCAAAGGCTTCGCGTGAACGGTCCTTGCAAACCGAGAAACGAGCTAATAAAAAAGAAGAGAAACGCAGCGAGGCCGAGAGCGACGCAGAGGGAGGAGACAAGGTGGACGAAGGGGATAAAAATGAAAATGAATTCGCCAGCAGTGACTTTGGGAGGCTCACCGGGCTCGACGCTCGTCTCTCACCCTTCTCTTTCTCTCCGCAGCCCACGCCACTGCATCCACCGCCTCCCACTGTTTCCGGGAGAGCTTTCAACACTCGAGCGGAAGACAAGAGAGAAGAAAGGAGATGGAAATAAGGAAAAAGGAGAAATCTGGTGAAACACCAAAGAGTCTTGTGGACAGAGAAAGAAGGGAATGAGCTGAGCTATACATATACGGAGAAAGAAGGCCAGGACGATCAGAGATGCAGATGAATAGACGACCTCCTCACCATCCGACGGAGGGACCACTTCCACTTCCACTTTCAACTCTGAGACACTCGAGATTCTTCCCCATTTTCCAGCAGCTTCGATATCGAGATCTCAATGAGGCACTGCGATTATACAGTAGACTCCCACCTATTTGTCTGGAGTTTCGTCTTTGAGGAATTTTTTAATTATTTTTCTTTTTTATAAGGGAACTCATACCACTTTCTATTTGACCTGTGAGTGTGGAGCTTTTTCTGAAATACAAAGAAGAAACTTCAAGTCGTCGTTACGGTAGTCAAGCACTACCATTGACAATGTAGTAAGTTTTCCGAAGCAGTATAGATTTTTTTATCGAACTATTACAGTATGTATGGAAATATTCAGGTCTTTCTGAAGCAGTTTGATGATGAATGTGTACCACGCATAAATAATAATCTATCCGTGTAATGAAACCTGACAACGGGTTTATAAATGCACCTGATGATTTTGTCAGTTTTTGGAAGGTAAGGACGTTACATTTTCCAAGTTGGGTCACACGTAATAATATCTTTTCCGTATAGTTACATTTCTATTCTCTACAGTTTGTTAATGATAATATGATGGCTAAGATTTTCATTTGTTCTTTCTTAACACATAACAATATTACCGGAATGATGACTTTAGTCGGATTTCAAACTCTTAAAGTACGTCAGAAAAAATTATACGATGTTTCCTAATAGATGTCTAAAAAATGAAAGTTGTAATCCTCCAAGAATAAATCGAATTTTTTACTGGACATACAAATTTACATTAGATGCTACGTATAAAATATGTTGTTCCAACAGTATCAAATAGGTTAGAGTATACTGTACTGTGTACCACAGATTCGAATACATCTAGTATTGACGATAGAGTGAGTGGTGGACCAGAGAGGCAGGAGAATTGAAAAGAGGAAGATGCACGAGGTTCGAAAGTAGCAGCTTAATCAAGGAAGACCGGAAAACTCCCTTTCACAGAGTTTCTTCTCTTTTCTTACGCCCCGAAGTCGGTGATTTGGCGGGTATTTGATTCGGCGATAGTGCATCTGATTGAGGCTAAGAGCCTCACGCGATTCGAAGATACCTTTGAAGAATATCAGCTCTCACGATATACTTTCGTTTGGGAAAAACAAGAATATATTAAAAGGCAGCAGCGAGACAGAGATTCAAGATTTTTTCAAATTAATGGAAGACATTTGTAAGTTGGAATTTATAATGGTTATTTTTCCCCTATATATCATCTCGAAGCCATCGAATCGATACTCGTAATAATCTTTTTGTCTTGACCGATCATTTTTTAAGTAAGCCCAATGTGGTTTGGATGTATGTCAGCGCGAAAATCGGTTGTAATCAATAAATTTCAATTTGTTACGTAACCTAAAAAATTCTTATACATTTTATCAAAAAATCAAGATGAATCAAGTTCGTTTCAATTATTTTCGGTGACACAACCGGAATGTTCGGGAGTTCGAGGGAGAGTCGTTCATTTTGGACAGACAAGCATATCATATAAATATTTAATTGGTTAAAAAGATCGTGTGAAAATTCAATGACCCAAGATTTAAACATGTAGAAGGGCTACCTTATTGCAATGTCTTCGTTCTACATAACGGGTGTGATTTAACTTTAGTCTCAAATAAAAATAAATAAGTCCTTTTATTCCGTAATCGATGTAATTTTTCAAATAGTAACACATTTTGCACAATTTACATGAGCGAGCGTATTAAATATATTGAATGACTACCACCATGGTTCAACAGATTTATAGACGGTTCGATATTCTATTAGTAATGGATGCAGAGTTTATAGCATTTAAAAAATACAAAAACAGCATTGAATTTTATTTTTCATGGGTCCAAATAAAATAAGGTAGAGTTTTAACGTTCTGTATTAATGAGCACCAGCTACTGCTCCGCGAGAAAAGAGTTTATTACTTCACAGCCATCTTCGCCAATGAAAAAAAATACTTGAGCCTCAATATTGGATCTTTCATCTTATTGGATGTTCTCAAATTAAATGAAAGGTAGTGACGTTGAATTAAACAAATCCTTTCTGTTCTTCCCATTTATTTAAATATGGCAAAAATATGTTCAAGTACGGGTTCACTGAAATTCAAAACCGTTTTATTTCCAGAGAACTGGAAAAAAGAAAAGTAAGGTTAGGTGCGAGAGAGACAGCCTTAAATATGCTTAACATTGGACGATGGAATTCCCAGAACTTGCTGCCATCAAGTATATTCTCAATTAATCAAGGAGACCGTTCTTCTGAATCAATACAAAATTTTCTTCAAAACAATAAAACTGTTTCTTTATTATATGCTCACTAAGCGAATGTTTTGTTACAGACAATGAAACGTTCTCTTGGAAATTCAAGTGCACTATTTCTTTACAAGCAAAGGAATATTAAGTTGAAATCAATAAAAGCAAAGTTAACAAACTCATTTCTTGTTGGCACTATAATGGGTTTATTTGCAATAACGCTTTGTTAACACTGTATATTTTTCCCACCAAGAAAAGTAATAACGAGACTGTTAACGAAACATCGTTACAAGGTCCCTTTGAGTCCATGATAATTTTATTAATTCGACAGTTATTTCGATTAGTTTCAAGAACAAAGAGACAATAGCAAAAGTTTCAAACGCATGAAGGGCTGCGGTTTAAATTTGCCATAGCAATTCTCCCGCGAATATCTGGCTAGTCACGGCGCAGCATCAACGAGAGACTGTCGGCGGCTCGTTACCAGAGATACGAGAGAACGAACAAGTCTCGACCCCCTCGACGCTCACCTACTCTTGGCGAAGCAAAGTTTAATGGAAACCAAATTCTCACTGTGAAACGACGCTGTTGAGGTTCAAGTTGAAACGAGGTCGCTTGTGAAGGGGCTACACCAACTTGCCACACTGCCCGAGATATCCACGACACACACTAGGTGTAGACAGCTACTGAAAGTAACCTCAGGAAATAAAAGTAAATCTGCATAAATTTTTAAAAATATACGATTTTTTTCCTACTGCTAATCGTCAATTTCACAGCATGCAAGAATACTAATAATTCAGTGACTTACTTGAAGTTCTCGCCCTACGTTCTCATTTCGAGGTATGTAAGAAGAGATTAATAAAAAATTGTAAAAATTTTGTTGGAATACATGTTTCGAGTATCCTAAGTATAAAGTACGTATTAACGTACTTAATTCTATCTATCTGTGCCGCCCAAAAACATAAGAAGTTTGAACAATTCATTTATTTCCCCACAACTACCAAATATTTACCATAACTATATATTTATAGTGACCATAACAATAATAATAGTTGCATGGACTAAGAATTGATAGTTGTCACTTTATAGTCGACTGTACTATTACAATTTCTCTAAAAGTGACAAACCTATACTTATAAGTACTTTACATTTTATGTAAATTCCATGGTAAAGACGTTCTGTATTTAAACGAATGGCTTCTGTGCTGTATATATGTATAAGGGAAGCTGAGGACTAGACTTAACCAGCAAGCTTTCCGTACGTGGACTAATGACGTGGCTGTAGACAATTGTACGTGTCAGGTGCAGGCGAGAGCAGTGAAACTATCGTCCGGTACATTAATAATGCACCTAGAAACCCGTCGTTCGACGGCAATTCCTGTTCATAGTAGTACTAGTAGTGGTAGTATAGACATCGATGCTTGGACTAGCAGCAGACGCCGAGAAGCACCAGCGGTACGTCGTTGATCGACGAAGTGCCTTGATAGCCCATCTATATGCCGTCCAATAACTGTGGTAGATGTTTGGTGCTTTACGTATAATCATACTATACATGTAATCAATCATTGTATGATCTGGAGGTCTTCAACTCACAAAGTGCTATTGTTACACATCGTAACGATCAGAATGCAATAACAGTTTATGTACCCACATTCAACATTGTAATATTACGAAATCAGAGAAAGAACAACAAAACGAAATATTCTTTCAAAAGTCATTTAAAAAATTTGATAAGTAATTTATGCGTATTGTTCTCTTCATAGTTTTCACATCCTCATAACTGTTCACTAATAATGTGAACTTATGTTAAATTGAACTATTTATTGTATGTTTACGATAGCTGTAACAATTATTATTATCATTGTTGTTATTATTATTATTATTATTATTTTTTTTTTTTTTATTGTGGTGAAAATATAGGGAAAATCTTTTATAGACCGTAGACGCCTTCGCTACACCCAGCATTAGGGGTTGCCCCTTAACCCCAGGAGAAGCGACGGCGCCCGTGTGCTGGACTCGCATCTCGCTTCATTGTGCCGAGCAAGGGGTGGTATCCCTCTCTCGACTGTGGGAAAAAAAAGTGGGAAAACCACTTCTGTCCGCGTCATCCTCCGCGTCTCCCCTCCAACCAGGAACTACGTTAGTATTACTTCTAGCTGGGGGGGCCTGTTCGTGTGTCTTTCTGTAAGTCCGTTTTCTTGTGAGTTACGTCAGGTCTGTCATGTGAAGCAGCCGTCGGTGTTCTTTCGTCTTAGTATCGTTTCTATGTATGTGGCGACTAATTGCCACCAGTCTGTTCCGTGGAGCATCACCTCCACGATGTTGTCGGGAGTGATGCTTCCGACGATCGTTTCTAGTCCCTGTCGGAGGTCTGTCCATTGGTCACATACGAAGAACGTGTGTTCTACGTCGTCCCTTTCGTGTCTGCAGTACGTACAGTCAGGTGTCTGCACCTTGTCCATTCTGTAGAGGTACTGTCTGAAGTAGCCGTGTCCCGTCAGGAATTGGGTGATGTAAAAGTTCACATCCCCGAACTCCCGACTTGTCCACGGTCTCAGGTCCTTGATCAGTCGTCTTGTCCAGTTGCTTCTTGTGTCTTCCGTCCAGCGTTGTTGCCACGTCTGTATCGTTCAGTCTCTCTCTGCCGCTGCCGCGTCCTTGCGTCGTATGTCCGCGCTCCTTCCATAGATCCTCTTGCGCTCGAATGCAAGAAGATCAATGGGAATCACGCCCGCTACCACCAGAACGGCCTGTGCAGAGACCGTCCGGTATGAGCAGGCGATCCTCAGCGCGCTCTGTCTCTGTACCGTTGTCATTGCGTGGCAGTATTTTTTCGTCTTAAGGGCGTCTGCCCAGATCTCCGCGCCGTAGAGAAGGATCGAGTGGGCCGTCGACATTAGTAGTCGACGTTTCCCCGGTCTCGGTCCAGTCGTATTTGCCATCAGGCGGCTCAAGGATGTCACCCTTTCCGCCGCCTTCTGGGTCGTCTTTTGTATGTGAGGCCAGAAGGTCATCTTAGTGTCTATGGTTACCCCTAGATACTTGACTTACCCCGTAGCCTTGATGTCTTCAGTCCCGACCCTCATAGGTAGTTCCGTCTGTATACGTTTCCTCGTGAGGAACACGAGTTCCGTCTTCTCTGTTGCCAGTTGCAGTCCGTGGTCTGCCATCCATCGTCCAACCCGTCTCATCGTCTGGTTCAGTTTCAACTGCGCCAGATCTGGAGTTCGCTCCACGATCACCGCCGCCACGTCGTCAGCGTACGCAACGAGTGAGACGCCGAGCGGGAGCTCCAGCCTGAGCAGGCTGTCATAGACTCCATTCCAAAAGTCCGGCCCTAGAATAGATCCCTGGGCCACCCCCGCGGTGATCTGTTTTGTCACCTGTCCTGCTTTTGTCTGGTACGTCAGTCGTCTGTTGCGCAGGTAGTCCTCCACCACCCGGAGCAAGTACGGTGGAACCCTGAAGGCGTTTCTGAGTGCCTCCAGGATGTCCACCCACCTGGCGGAGTTGAAGGCGTTCCTGACGTCCAGCGTCGCCATCAGCACGATGGGTCGCGCCGCATGACAAAACTTGTCTGTGTCACGGAAGGTGTCGACGACTCTCTGGATCGCTCCGATCGTCGACCGACCCTTCCTGAAGCCGAACTGCTGGTCTGAAAGACCATCCCCTGTCGTTATTATAATTATTATTATTATTATTATTATTATTATTATTATTATTATTATCATCCTTGTTATGAAGACATAAACTGTCAAAAATATTTGATTGATAATTAATATACCGGTATATAAAGCTTCGATGTATATACCGTATATTAATGTTCAGGTACATTCGTCATTGACAAATACAATACTGGTATAGTAAAAATAAGCAATCGGCTTTTGATTTTTCAAACTCTCCCGTAAAATCGCAAGAGGTGTGCATAGCAAGTAATGGACTATTTTACGTGGAATTTACTGTACCTGCGCTGGATTGTATAATCTCTGTGAAGTAAAATTGAAGTATTGCTTTATATTTGTTTTTTCATTGGAATCTTCCTGAATATGTCTTATTCAGGCTTCTACGTTGCCCCTCACTTTTTTCCTTCACAAAGGCTCTTGAGAGTGTTGTCCGCAGCCACTCATGCTGATGCAGCACTGTATTGCACAAATGCAAACATGAGGGCACAAGGTAACTTCGGTAATCCTAACCGATACAAGTGGCTTTATTTTTACTGAGTTACTGATGAGCGCCTCATGAACAAAAGTACGAAAACCCCACGTCAGTACATCGACCGCTGGTGACTTACGATAAGCAATCCCTTGCGAGAATCGTTTCGGGTCGTTCGCCATCTAGCGGAGTTGAGCTGGGTTCCCCGTGGCAGAAGAGAGGGTGTCCACTTCTTAATTTCCTTTACCTGCCAGTGAATTTACCACTCATCATATATTATTTCCTAATTCTTCTACAGGATTTGAAAATTTCATATACTTGGGGAAATTACGTTTATCAATATTTTTCGGAAGCACTGGTGCATTTTCTTTCGAACGACGGTCAGAAAATTTCAAGAACTGGAATCTTATAGTTACTATGCAAATGTGCATTCAATTTTAGCTCGGTTACGAAGTGTTCTAAACTGTATATTAAGTTTCGTTCACGCGTCTATTAACAGTTCAATGAATGCACACGTACTGTAATTTTCGAATACCCGTAATGTAGAATTTATATACGATTATCAAATTTACAATAAGAGTATATCAAATTGGAATTCATATACCGTATTCGTGAATCTAATATCTCATAGTATATTAAATTTACTTGCATTTTTTACAGTGTTGCAGAAAATGCAACTGTTTTTCGTAGTTTAAGGAGAAACGAATATGGAATTAAACTGTCGGTGCCGCTTAAGTCGCGATCTTTAAGAATGGTCGTCAGCGAGATTAAAGTTCGCTTGAGAATACTGGAGGGTATCAGAAGAGAAGGCATTGCTCATCTGGAGAGATTCTCGTTGCATACTGTAGCTCGAGACAAGACATCGTTCTGGCACGAAATTCTCACGATGCAGACAATAACCCAAAGCTGTAACAAAAGGGTGAATGAATGTCGTCACAGAGCTCAGAGTTGTTGATGCGAGGCGCTGCATCGTCGAGCTAGTTCTCCACAGTGAAACGTGTAAGATATGACGGACGGAAGGCTGCACGAGACAATACAAGACGGAAGTAAAAAAAGAGGCGTGGAAGGAAAATCGCAAAAAGCATTTGGCGAGCTATGTAACTCTGTGTGCCTGCTCAGGGCAGTGAAGGGTGGTGCGAGCAGTTGCACAAAAGTACACTGCCTGCAGGGTTTTGGCTTGCCAAAGCCCTTGCGCGACTCCAGTCGCAATTATATTTTGATTCTGTTGACCTCGTTACCTCTTTTCAAAGCTCCTACGACTTTCGCCTGACGGGTCCCGTAAGGTGCTTAAAAAATGTAAAAGTTATGAAGGTTTACCTTCATCGTGAATGCTGTGTACCCCCAAACCCACCGCGCACAATAATAAATACAACATGAACGTCTACACCGAGAAACGAACCAGTATTATTATGGTATTGTTGAAAGTCCTTCAAAATATATAATGAGGGTTCTACCAAACAAAATATTACAAAAAATATAATGCGATTAAGGCAACGGTACAGCTGAACACAACTTTGAATAACGCATTGAATATATTCTATAAGACACAATATTTGATTGCTAACACTTTGATACTAAAAAACAATTAAAAAATTCTTCTTTTTATTCGAATAGAAAGTGAAACGCTATTGTGCGGCGGAATAATTATCAATAAGTAATCATCAACATTTGTCTGCAAAGAATGATGACGGATTAAATGTTATTTTGTTTTCAATGTTTCAATATTTCGGAGGATAATATTCAGTCTGTTTCAAAATAGCAATTTTAATGAATTGTTTTTTTTAAATCACTCTAATCTTTGGCGAAGTCTAGTAAAATGTTGTATGCTCATTATGAATCCACCTGTATGCGTTTTACAATTCAGAAAAAATTCTGCATAATGAAAAATTAATGGGGGCCAAGAGCGGTGAATGGGGTGAACTGTTATTTTACACTCCAAGCAATACCCACTAAGAAAGCATAAAGATAACTGTACACCACAATATTTGCTGGTTGCCGAGCTAAACCAATCCCATAACGTCATAGTAATTTAGAGAGGATCCCGAGAAATGAAAAATTAACGATTGCTCAGAGAAGTGAATCACACTGGATAATAGTAACTGTTGTTATACACTCCAAGCAATACCCACTGAGGAAGTATAAAAGTGACATTTTTATACTTCCTCACTTTTATACTTCCTTTTTTCTTACATATATAGGAGGAGGCTGCTCTCATCCAGTCATGGCAATTTGTAGGAAATCCCGAGAAATGGAAAATTAATAAGCGCCAAGAGAGATGAATGACATTGGATGAGGTTAACTGTTGTTATACATTCGAAGCAATACCTGCCAAGAAAGTATAAAAGTGACTGGCTCACCGCAATTTTTGTTGGCAACAGAGATAAGCCATTCAGGTTTACTTCACAAATCGAGTGCATATGTAAGAAAATAGGAGGCTGCGCTGATTCCGTCATGGCAATTTTAAGGAAATCCCGAATAATGGAAAATTAATAGGGACCAAAAGAGGTAAATACGGTTGGATGAGGTTAACAGTTGTTATACATTTCAAGCAATACCCACTAAGAAAGTATAAAGGTGACGGACTCACCGCAATGTTTGCCTTCAACCGAGGTAAGCCAGTCAGGTTTACTTCACAAATCGAGTATATATGTAAGAAAACAGGAGGCTACGCCCATCCCGTCATGGCAATTGTGTCGATAGCAGCAAAGAAGAAGAGAAAGAACGAGAGAATCGGGTAGTACACCAAACGCTCGGGGTCTTGCGAGCAATCTCGCGACCTCTTTCTATGCTTTCACGGTTCTGAAGCCGCAGCTCTGACTGTGCTTTCTCGTCGCGAAAAGCTCCATGGCACCTCACAACCTCGATAGTTCGTTCCTTTTCAAGAAAAGCGTTTCCTTCTACACACTGTTGTACCGTTATATGTCGCGTATAGCAGCAATACCCAAGGATTCTATACTTGCGATGTGCACATAGAGCACATAGAGAAGCGTGCGAAATGGAATTCCGTAGAACGGAAATCCCCCATGGAAGCCGAGAGACGCGGCCAGGCTGGGAGTCGTAAATTCTGGGTAATCGGGACGAGTCCGCCTGATGCTAGCGGGAAAAGGAATACAAACATTGGCCACACTCTGTGAAATAGCCTCACGGACATGTTGACCAGAAAGAGATAGAAGTGGGCCAATAATTGTAGTAACTGACAGTGGCTTGAGGGGCCAATGATTATATCGCTTGAGACGATGCCGCTGGTGCACGTGACCGAACACACAAGTAAGAGGGCAAAGGGGATAAGACGCGATCAGGTCGAGCATGGACATCGGCTGGAGCTTTCGTATCCAGAAGAAGCAAGGGAAAGGCGCACATACGGAAAATCGGAAAAGACGGGTCTAGACATTATATAGGCTTCAGGATTCTATGATCCAGCTTAACTGTGGATGCTATTTATTAGCTATTATTCGATGGCGTCGGCGAGGTTAAGCGTGCTACCGCCTCATCATCTAGCCTTGTGTTGTCCTTTTGTACGAGCCCTTCGAGAACCGCACTCGCGTACTGGGACATACCCGGAAAAAAGGCTTCGTTGAATCAACCAAGACACTTGGTTATATATCGTAAAACCGAATTATTGGTTAGGCTAACCAAGTTATTGGTTAAAAGGATCAGGTTATTGGTTGACCAACCAAGTTATTGATTAGACGAATCAGATTATTAGTAGACCAACCAAGTTATTGGTTAGACCGATCAGATTATCAGCTGACTAACCGAGTTATTGCTTACACCCACCAAATAAACTTGGTTGGTCAATAGATGGACCGACGAAAATAAGTCGTTGCCCTTCCTTGTAATACTCTTTTTATGTACTTTGTATGTGATATGAAAGTAAAATTCCGCTAAATGTTGTATATGACATCATATCTCTTGTTGATCCGGATTCAATAAAAACAGCAATGTACATATTGCATTTCCTCGTGATATGGTATATAGTCCTTGCCAAGTGATCCACTGTAGAATTTACTTCTTCTTCCTTTCTAATTATTCAGATAGGCGTGGAGAAGGGGATATTCCGGGGAATAGTGGTTCCAGATCGCCTAAAGAATATATACGGCACGTAAGGGAGCTATACCAGAGAAATGAACGTAATGGAGGAAATACGTTAAGTTATTGTATGGGTTCACTCCTTCTTCTGCACCCTCTGTTCATGAACTATTAATAATAGATGGAGACAGGGTACCTCACGAACGATTGTAGTGCAATATGGAGTACATCGATGTTCATAGTATTGCAAGAACGGTCCTAACCCTCCACCCCGGTTGAACCTATTTCCTATGTTCTGTCGTTCTCAATTTCCCAGTTTCCATTCATTCTACCTCTCGCTTCTCCTCTTCCCGGTGCCGTTGCCCAGTTCCATTATTCTATCTCCCTGTTGCTGCTTTCTCTCTGCACTGGGATGTTATCGCCGACGCAGCAGGGAGCCACCGGTACAATCCACGATACGATCGCTAATCGAATTGCCGATATCCACGCGCGGTGGCTACCAATTAATACCTGAATTTACTATCTACACCATAGAGAGTTAGAGACATTTTTTTTTTTCCTAACGGCTCGTTTTACTCTTGTGACTTTTTTTTCGCCAACTGCGTTATTCAGAATAGGCTGTATGTATGAAACTGGTTTACTGGGGTGAAACACGGTATTATGCGTGTAGTCGTGTATCCTTCACTAGAACAAAGAGGGGGAATTGTGTATACTGGAATATATCGATGGAGAAAAATTCGCCTTTACCACAGCGCGATTTATACCCGCTAGTATCCGGCGGTCTTTACGCTCGTTTCCACTAACGAGGGCATGTGCGGAATTTCCTACGCCTAGGGGAAAACTCGAGAGTCCAATAATCGAGTGATTTTTCTTGGGCGTGGCTGGCAAAAGATCTCCCGTGAGTTCAAGAGCAGGTAATGGAAGGTTTAATAGTCGAACACGACCCAGGAGGGAGATTTTTTTAATCTCTTGGACCACTAGGATTTTTTACGATTTTCGCAGCGTCAGCGTTTATTGGTACAGTTTACATTCGATGGTGTAAGGTTTCTTGGTCGGCGGTGTCAATGCACGGACAGGTTTGCTAATTTGATATTAATATTCTGAAATATACTGGACACTCTTGTAAAAATGGAGACTAACACACCGAAAGAAATAGATACTAAGATTTTTAATATCCGATATACTAAATAATATATACTATCGGGTATTAAATAAAAATTTGGATAGTACCGTGTATTATGTGTACTGTAAGGGTTATTATACGGAATGTACTTGGTACAATCAGATATGACCAATTACTATAATTATACTAGATGTTGCACTCCAGAGAGTGATCCCTATACGAAGCATCCAATATACTATCCGATAGTATATTTTTACTATCGGGTAGTATTTATTTCTTTCGGTGCAATGAACAAAAATTCATCATTGGTTTGACAAATGTAACGCGGGCTAAACACATAAATTGTGAATTCACCCTCTTAATAAGCAAAATTCAACTCTTGTACTGAAACTCAGCCATAAAAAAATCTCCCATTTAACGAAATGCCATTTTTGTCTATTTTTGCTTCCCCATAGAGCTTTGTTTTCGTGAAATTTTTTTTTTTTTTCGAGATTTTCATGTTAACATACTCAGAATCACCAAAAACGTCGAGAAAAGAGGTCTAGAAAATATGTCTGTATGAATGTATGTGTGTGTTTCTGTATGTGTGTATGTATGTTCCAGCCACCGAAAATTCTATTTTTTATAACTCACGAACGGCACAATGGATCAAGCTTAAATTTGGCACGCAACCAGAGTATTGACTCCTCCGCAATTGACGTGATTCTTAATTAGATGTATCTATGTATACAGATTTTATAGAATTTTTTATTTTTTCAAAAAATGTGATCGCTCTAACTTTCGTGAAAGTTCGCCAATTTAGCTAAACAGTTATTTATAAATAAGGACACGTGAAATGAGTAAACCAAAGTAAATAATGAATTACTTCCTCATAGAGGTAGATTTGTTCAAAATTGAATTTTTAAAATATCCTCTTTACAGCTGTATTCAAATTTTATATGAGGAAGCAATGTGCAAAGTTCTACTTTGTCTTATTATACTCTAATTCGATTGATCAAAGGAGTTAAAGGTCATGCGAAATCTATAAGATAAAAATGAAATGCTATAATAAATTTTGTTTTTGTATCCAGTAATAATAAGTGATAATAAGGGTAAGGACCAGATATTGAAAAATAATTACAGTTACAACGTAAGATTTTTCAAAGCACTTAACGTAATTAGTGCCTTTTAGTACGGTTGTTGATTTTTTTAATCATCAAGTTTCTACTACATTATATACATGGGTATCACCAGAATGAAATTTCGAAAATAATATTTGTCTGCAAAAGCATAAATTCTGCAACGACATCATTAGAATTTAATGCTGGAGAAAGAAAAGATTTAATACATCTCGACATGCAAACAACGTGATTGTATCGTACTTTGACCCCGTTATTTAATTACCCTAACGGCCAATTTAATTTTCCTCTGATGAGGGAGTGCTACGTGATCTCAAGTCAAAAGTTGGTGGTCATGAGCGACGAGAGAAGAGTCGCCTGGCAGTGGAGCGTGTGATAGACGGTGGGTTGCCGGAAGGCAACAGAAGAACATAGAAATGAGGGTTGAAGCTCTGGAACGAGGAAGGTAGACCGCGGTTGGTTATAATGAAGTCATTTGCGTGCTCCACGGAGTGTATCACCGGAAGCCAGGATGAGTTGGGTCGTCTGGCAGCGAGGTAAACCCATGCTTTCTGCATTGCGGTGCGTGAGCAGCTAGAAGGCTAGTGTAAGATGGAGTACACAAAGGTGACGTGTCCCCCAGAGTCGTACACTGGTGGCACAGAGCAAGGGCAACTGGGTGCACGCGAGAAAAGCAAGAAACACAGGGCGATGTCGTGTGTGCAGAGAGTTGCTTGCACACAGAGCAACAGCCAGACAGTCGCCCGGGTAGTCCACGCGGTCACAGTCTTCGTGTTCCTCGTGTTGTACTGGAACGAGGACTAATTTCACCCGCTGTTTCGCGTATAACAAATATCCCAGCTACGCGAACTCACAGGGTGCAGAGAAGTAGCAGCAGCCCTCGGGGCGCCAAGACCAGGAAGATTCAAGGGGATGAGAGGAACCGAAGGCGAATAAAAGGACCTACACGAGAAAGGAACAGGGTTTGCGGAAGAAGAAGAGCACCGAGCTGTGTACTCGTGCTCACGACAACCTATGTGACCTCCTGAAGTTGGTGATAGCAATTGTGATACTGGGTGTCGCAAAAGAAAATGAAGCTTCGCAATACTGCAAGAAATGGAAAAGGACAAGGATGAGTAAAGGACCTGGCGTATTTGCACCACCTTCATAGTGTTTTTACGTTGTGACAGATCAGTTGTTTGTCCGATCGTTCATGAATACATCAACACCTGATTCTTGTTTATAAGAAAATACATATACCAGGTAGTAAAACCGAGGCGAAAGCTCGGGCAAGTGGAAATAACAACAACGGGTAGGGTGAAGCTAATTTCACGCTCGGCTTACGGTGACTTCGAAAAGTCGCGAAAGTAGCAGCTGTCTCACGCCGTTACAGCAACCGCGCGTAGAAATGGTAACGCATATATACGAAAGAGGGAATTGAGAGCTCAGAGGTATAACGGCGTGCACGGAACTGGCGGAGGCATGCGTCTGTGTACCTATACGATTTAATACGACCACGACACCTGGAGCCTTCATGGTATAATGTTTCTGGCTCGCTTCCTGCGAGAGAACGACGGCGTCGTTGGGAAAATCTATAAGCATATGGGACGCCGTATGAATATAATGTTATTCATACAATGGTAAGATATTCAGAATGGAGTGTTGTCACGAAAATCATAGGAAAGATGTGAAAAGGTCACGAAAAATGGAAGACACTGACGGGAACTGAATATGAGACATTTGAAAAGGGTTACAATCTTTTGAGTAACTGAACAAACATGGAAATCTCTCATACCATGAACTCTTCGGCGTTGCTATACCCGAGCGACAATTAGACTGCACTTATGATTTCCTTTCTTTTTTCTATTTGGCGAACCGTAAAGTCACAATGATAGTTTATTATGACAGTCTGAGTGCAGGGAAAAAAACGGTTCTAAAGGGAAGAGAAATGGGCATTTCCTTGGGCCGAAAAATGAAAGACACTGACGGGAACTGAATATCAGACATTTGCAAAGGGTTACGATCTTTTGGGTAACTGAACAAACATGGAAATCTCTCATATTATAAACTCTTCGTCATTGCTATACCCGAGCGACAATTAAACTGCACTTTTCATTTTTCTTTGCTTTTTCTATCTGGCGAACCGTAAAGTCACAAGGATAGTTTATTATGATAGTCTGACTACAGGGAAAAAAACGGCTCTAAAGGGATGAGAAATGGACATTTCCTTGGGTCTTGGATCTGCCAGTCGGCGTTGCAACCCGCGAAACAAAGTGAGAAAGAAGAAAATAGTAAACGCAAGAAAGGGAATCGTGGCGGACTGCGGGAGATCGATGTGGAAGAAATTTTGCCGTCCACAAGCTCTGGCCGCGCCCTCGTAAAAGTACGCGAGCTCCCAAGCACCATTAACTTTGTCGACGTTTTATTGCCAGGCGGTTTTTGATTGGCTCCTCCTTCACTTGCCCTCATTACTCGTTTGCTCCTCGCATTCTGCTGCTCGGCACCGGTGCTACTAGGACAACTATAAATCGCTCGACGATCTCGTCTCTCTTTTCCCCGTTGCCGCCAGTTTCTCGGTGCCGTTTGTACATTGTCATGCAACGCGCCGTTAATGAACCACGGACAACCATCGCGACCTCTGTTTACCTAGGGGAAATATATTACAGCGGTGATATACACATAACACGAAAATGTCTGAAAGACATCAGCGTCACCAAAATATGTCGTACAAATTTCTTCTGCTCTGGTAAATAGAAACTGAAGTCAAAACCAAGGTTTTCTTGTATTTATGATGTTTCGTGTCTGGAAGTCAAAACGACATCTCTATTATAAAATTGCAAGCCCCGATTGATGAACGACTTGCAGTGACAAATATTAAATATACACTTAGACGAAATATATCAAGCGTCTTATGCTCTGTTGAATAAAAACTAAGATGGAAACCAAGATTTTCTGGCATTTATGGCGTTGCATGTCTGGACGTCAAAAATACACAGTTAAAACAACAGCTTCATTATAAAATTGCGAATCTCCGTTGATGAATGGTTTGCAGCGACAATCATAAAATATACAATCCGGAACTACGTTCTTGTTTCAATCTTAAATGACTACTTAGTTAGGATTTAAAGTTACTCAAGTCTGAAAAATATACTAGGTTTTGTTATCGATAAGTGGGATCTTGTCATAACTGTGATCGATAATATTTGAACTTCCGAATGAAGGCTCGTAGAAAATGTTTATATGGAAAGATGACTTGAGACGAAAACCAATACGCAGACGACGAGTATCGAAGGAACGAGTATTCTACAATTCTATTTAAGACCTTGACAATAGGCGGACGTGAATAAAGGATGGAAAGAAAGCCTGAGGCAGCAGTCGACGGGAGCACGATCTGGAATAACTAAGCATCATCGATCCGCCTACATTTCCGCGATTTAATACGCTCACCGGATTGGTCCTATATAGTCGTTGTAGCCGTCGTTTAACTTGTCTTCAGGACGTAAACGTGGATTGTAAAATTGGAAATTCGTCTGGAGGCAAGCCACGTTCACAGCCTTTCAGTATACCTGCACCGCGGTTGCAACACGAAAGAAAATCGAGAATGAGAGAAAATACTAGCTTTATACAAACGCGACACAATAAGCTATACAGACTGGATCTCAGAAACATATTGTACTTTTTTACTAGGTGTCACTCATTCTAACAAAATGGAGTGAAACCGTCTTGATATATTCCAATTATTCACCATAACGAATAATTTTTTGAGCGCAATATCTGTAATCATATTTGGTTTGGCTTTGGTCAGCACAAATTTCTTCAGCAATTTTTTCAATTCCCATAAAAATATCTAAATTCAAGACATGTTTTCTTTTTTTTCAAATTCAAATAATCGAATGTATAAATTATTTTATTTCCCTCTAAATTTGTACGATATTAATTAAATTCAGTCCACCTATTTTTGTTAAAATGTAATTAGGGTTCTGAGATTATGATGTGAATTGACAGGGTCTGTATACATATGGAACGTAAAAAATGGCAAAACGAATAGGGATGTTCAAAGGTGCATCGTTGCTTTCGTTCCAGTTTGTCTACAATTTCTATACGTATTTTATCATCTGCAGTTACTCTTTCTCAATGTTTCTCTCTTCTTACGATTTTCCGGACGTCACATCAGCTTCGCTTCTTGGAACGTCGTGTGCAGTCTGGTGTAGAGCACTTAGATTAGTGATGACGACAAATTTCTCAGCCACGTCTCCTGAATCATTCATGCGAGACGGTGGATGATATCGTGATACAGACTTGTCGGATGTGATTTGAGTCAGCGTCGACCCGTAAGCTGAACTCATCGTCAAACTTACAAGTATCGACAGTTTTTCTGGTGCTGTATAGATAACCACAAAACATACGTGTCTTCTTTGCTTGACATTAAGCTTCCCAACGAAATCGGACCACTCGAGTCATTCCGCATTCCAGGACATGATTGGACGAGCTGGATTACATATGTGGAATTGTACAAGCTAAGGAGATAGTACGGAATATTTCTTGTGTGATTGGCGAGCACTCGTGCGCAAAAGTCCAATTTTACGCACCAGTTGCTCAATGCACGGTTGACTTTCATTTTTAAGCCGGTATTAACCCACTTTCAGCACGGAACGTTACATGAACTTCAATTGTATCTTTGTTTTAATGACCAAATATTTATTTCGACTATCTTCATCATCACCTTCAACAGGTCCCGAAACGCCGATCTTCGGATGTTGAAGATAGACGTACCGAATGTGGCTCTTAACCGAATTGATGCTGACTGACCTTGTCTTTATTTGAAACGCTACCGCTAGAGCGGCCTGAGCAGGATCTGGAGCAGCCAGAGATGCTGAAGCAACAACAACAGTGGCAATTAATTCGGAAGCAACAGAAGCATCCAATTCGGCAGCAGCAACTGTAGGTTTAGGTGTAATGACAACAACTCCAGCGGCAACCGCAGCTGCCACAGCATCTAGGACAGCATGTTTGTTTCTGTGTCACCGTCCCGATGGCAACGACAGCAACAGCTTCAGCAACAACAGCAGCAGTCTCAATAACAAGGCAGGCAGACCTTGAAATTAGTTTGAACTTTTCGAAAAAAATTTCTCTAAAGGCTGCAGAAATTATAATTTCAAATTTAAAAATAATCCGAGCGTCAACACAATCGACTAAATATCGATGCAGAACATCGATCATATTTAGCACTTTGCGATCCGATCCGACGTGCGTCGAATTTACATTAATATTTCGCGAGTTAGAGCGTGGAACCATGTTTCACACTCACTCTCTTGTCTCCCGACCATCAGACTAAGCAGACGTGCTTCTAGTATTTATAAATCATCCTCTATCTTTTTTCAACTATGTGATTTTGCCGGCTGGTAATTTTCTTCGTTACTATATTTGAAAAAATAAGTATGGTCAATATTGTGTAAAAGAGAGAGCCAGATTTTATTATATTGTGCGTAAAAGGATCGCTATAGTATTTTATTCACATTAAATGTTTGGTAGTGCGTTATGAAATGAATGTAAATATGAACGGATAAATTTAATAAAAGAAAAAAAGTTAAGTATCAACATATATGATTTCATCTGTGTTATTATTATTGTGTTATTTATTATATATATTCGTGAGTTTCTTCATTTCGAAGCAACAATTATAATAAAATTCAAGCCATAAATTATAAATACCTTTAAAAAATATATATATATTATCACAAGGCGTTTTAAAAATGGCACTTTTTGAGATATGCCAATTTATGATCACAATTTAACATCATTATTTTTACATGGGACACCAAAAGAAAGGCTCGCTGGTTACTTATCGCAATAGCTTTACTAAAATCTACAACGCTAGAGACTCGCTGGTTCCATACCGCAATAATACCACGTGACTGCGTCAGACATGTATAAACAGAGCCGCGGGGTAACGGAAGGTATCATACGTTGGTTTCCGTACGAAGCAGCAGGTCCAGTGTGATACTCCGGGTGGCTGTTGTCTTAAGGAGTTTCCATGAGACCTAAAATACGAAATTAGAAGGGATAAAAATACAAGGATTACGAATGTCTGAAGTATAGGAAAATCGACAACAACGGACACAGACCCCGAATTACAATTTGCCAAACTTCTATATAAAAAAAATATCATAGGCTGTAATCGTTGAAGCATACAATCTACAATTTAAAATATGGAAATGCTTGGATGCATACGATTTTTTGAACCTCCTAACGTCTGCAGTGGCACTAGACCGCAAAGAATAGCGTCTTGTTGCTTCCCGGTCTACTAATAACAACAATTGTTAACGTGACAAAAAATGCGATTTTGCAGGGTTTTCGGGAGGAAAATATAATAAGGAAGTATGAATTCGGTGTAGAGGAAACTTAATGAAAGGTGAAAATAATATGACTTTTCTAATTTCAGAAGCCCGAAAGTTACAGAAAAGGAATTTTTTCAGACTTTTTATGCCATTCGTACTTTCGAGCATGAAGTTTGCTCCCCGAGCGAAGCGAGAGTTGCAAGACAAAAATTTCGTAACGTTCTAACAAACTGTTAACACAATATATTACAAAGAGAACGTTGTCGATATCGATGTTACGTTTCAAGCTTTACGTGCTTATCAGCACTGTAAAAAAAGATTGTAAATTTAATGTACTTATGCTCATGAAATTTAAATACTTTGTACTTGAAACTGTGATTCAAGTACTGAGTGCTGTAAATTTCCATTTCGTTTCCGAAATTAATGTACCTAACTGTAAATTTAAGCAATATTTATTGTGAATTTACAAATCTTGAAACACGTATACAATGTTTTGTATTCGTGTTCTGCTACTGTAAAAAAAAAGTTGATAATACGCTGTTAAAAATGTCGATAACAGTAAAAAATGAATATCTGTTGATAGACACCGGTTTTATGAATTGAAAATGTAACATTGATGTAGGTATCTAAATCAATTTAAAAAAATGGTAACACCAGGACTCGAGCCGGCAACCTAACGATTATGAGTAGAGTGCATGATGCATTATGTTCACTTGAAAATACTTCCGTACACACTTCACGTTGTGATTGCAATCAGTTAAACATTTTAATATGTCAATGATAAATATGTTCAAGAGAATAATATATGTATAACTCTTATGCCATTTTAATATCCAAAACTACCAAGTCGTTGATAGCGTAGCTGGTAGCGTTCGTGCGTTGTTAGGTACTTAGATAGGTAGGTCGTAGGTTCAAACCCCGGGGTAGAGGAAAAATTTCTTTAGCAAAAACCAATACCCCACAATTTCTAATGATGTAAAATGTCTAAAGAAATAATGCCTGAGTAATAGTTCTATTTTCTTTTTATTGTTTTTAAACCCATTTTAAATTTCCAACATATATGTGATTGAATCTTAAGGTATCGTTTTGCAATAAAAGATCTGTGACGTACATTTATTTTATGTACAATAATCAGAAATATTTGACGCGGTACATTAAATTTCAAATACAAAGTCACTGCTACTTCAATAAAATTCAAATTATTTTCATGTGTCCTAAATTAGAATTTTCAACACATTGGTGCTTGACATTTAAGAGACGGTTTGCGAATAAAAACTTCCGGTACCGGTACTTTAATTTTCAAGTAGATTTTTTCACAGTGAGCATCGAGGAAATGGACCATAATGTAAAACTTGCATATTTCTGAACAAACTTTTGAAAATAAGCTAACATCGCATGTTGTAATACGTTGTTCTTCGAGTCTTTTCCTCTTGCAGGAATTTCGCGTAAATGAGTTTATATCTTTTTCTTGATTTTTTTGGTAGCAGTCCGTTAACTACGTTTTTCACTATTGTTTAAATCTCCGGCGGTACATTCAACGTTTCGGTAAAAGTTTTGATAGAACTAATTTCTTGTTTCTTGTTGTTTGACGTTGACTACGATCGACTTTGACAGACGATTCGAAACACGCTTTGTACTCTGAACATGGCCCCACTATGAGGACTGTTCACCGCGAGGGACGAAGGTAAACGAAATTTTACTCTAGGGACGAAAGTGAATGAAATTACGACTTTGCATGTGCCAATCTGTCTTCCCGATATCACTACAGTCTGAACCGCTTTCGCCTCGAAAAAATACTACGACGAAACTCGCCGCTTCCGATGACCATTTTACAAAAAATTTATTTCCCTAGCGTAAACCTGCAGAGGACCTGGTTTCCGGTTAGGTTTTCACCAAATAATTTACACTCTCAGCATATCAATAAAAGTGACAGACTTTGTAAGATAGAAAGGTAATTCAAACATCACGCTACATGACTGGGCAACGCGAGGGCCCCGAAATCTCAGTTTCGACACTAAGCAGTAAAGAGAGTGGGGGGCACACAGGGCACTTGCTCCATAACGAGAACGATTCGGTCTCTTTCGCCCTGGGGACGACGTGACGGAAGGACGCTTCAAATTATCAGGACTGCCACGGTTTTTCGGGGACGGAGAATCAACTCCGTCGCTTTTTCCATCATCGTGCTTGGCCAGCCGAGGATCAGTATACGTGGAGTCCGTTCACGAGAATATTTTCCACTGCGAGCCCCAGGGGAAAGAGCCATCGATCGTCTGCAGCGATTAGAGAAAGCTGAGTAATTTTTATCAAATATTTTATAAATTTGTATTATTGAAACTTGATTCGTCTGGATATTATACATGAGTGTGGTGTATGGAATGTGTATGAGAGATTGAGTGTGTGAGAAAGTATCGACTTATATGGAAAAATATCCATTATATTTATATATGCTTAAATGAAAATCGGCAATTTCGTATTTGACAATGATCAAAATTAATGAAGGTCAATAATTAATAAAACGTATCGTTTGCCGTCGAAATATTTGACTATTCACGAAAATTATTATTATCATCATTATAGTGACGAGAGTGAAACTCACAACTTCTGTCGTTGACTTACGTGTTTTACATAAAACTAACCTAATGAAAATAAAATGTCATTCCGTATGCTACAGTCGTACGTAATAAAAAGAACTTTCAAACCAAGACCAGCGGAACGTTAATAAAGAGGGATAAGCAAAGTACGTACTACCAAGAGAAATTGTACTTTTGATTGCGTCTGCGTTCATGTTCAGCGCAGTTACATTCTTTGAGTAATCGGATCTGTTTATCAAGGTTTGCAGAGCTCTAAGCCCCAGAAGAGATTGTCGCCTTGATTTGTCGAAAATGTGTTTGTGTTGAAACTCCGAAGCAGCAATGAAATGAAAAGAGAATCTGGCAGAGTTGGCTAACAGAAACGTAAAAGTACTGTAGATTGTATTAGAATAGAAAAAGAGCTGGAAAATAGAAGCAGAAAACTCAGAATGATAGCGAGAACGACTGTTGTGGAAATGAGAAAATGTACGGGCAAACGTGTAACGCAATTAAAGTACTTTCCAGCCACACTGCCCTCATCGTTAAAACAGTATAGGACACACGCCAACAGAAATAGGAAGCACCGAGTGGTTCACGTAGGAGAACAAAGAAAACATTTGGTGAGTGACCGAAAGTAGGTCGCAATATGATCGAGTACGTATGTATATCCCCTATGGAGTATTCCAAGTTCGGTATCCGGTACGTAACATCAAATATGAAGTAGCAATTACAGGTGATTGGTTATCGCCGTGTTAACAAAAAAATTATAAAAGAAAAAGTAAGCTGTTCGATACTCCACAAGCGTACAAAAACTTACTGAATTTTGCTGAATGCACATTTTTCCAAAAGAAATAGTGTAATTTTTGTAAGATAAAAATACTTGTACTACAATTTTATTTCCATGATCAACGGAAATTTTATTTTTCTTCAATGATGAACAGAATATCTTCGGGACGGTGAACATAGACCCTTAGATGAAAGTGGTTCTAGACTTCGTAATACAAAGCGACTCATCCACTGACGGACTCAAGGGTCACGAAAAGTAACGTAGACAATGAGCGAGCAGAAATATAAGGAGAATATCTGAGAGGAATTACAATCGTGCAACTCAACCATATCAATGTAAGGGATAAAGAGAGATGGTGAAAGTGAAAGAAGATCATGTTGAACAATAAATCAACGGCAGTCAATGACGAAGCAGTTCAGTGTTTAGTTTTTCTCATTTTGCCCCAAGTTGACGATTTTAGTCATCCTGATGAGCCTAAAGTTCCTTCGACATTTGCGATTTTGAAATTATTTCGTTACTAGAAAAAAAATCCGAACCAATTTAAATTAGAAAAAACGTCTCGTTTATATTTACAATTAATTCAATAGCCAAGGTTATGCGATTATCAAAAATGGTTCTTTCAGTACGGAAATCATACACTTATCAATGTGCCCTTAACATCACAACAAAAAATGTATAGCTGATTTTCCATGACTTCTACGATTTTCCATGGTATTAAAAAACGTCCCGTTTCACTCTGTATAAAATCTTCTATAAATCGACGACGTATTCCGCATGATTTATGTATCATTTTTCCGAATCCTCTACAGATTTGTTCCGCGTCGACTCCCAAACGACATCTCCTCAAGAACGCTAGTGGCCTTATGATCCGATCTATTTTTACGGAGACAAATCTCGAGAAGTCTTTGTGAAGAAAAAACAAGAATAAACGAGACGAGAAAGTCACGCTTGTACAGAATAAACCTTGAGTAGCGGTTCTTCGCTTCGAGGATCTTGTTAACCTTTGTTGTAGCTCTTCAAGGGATGGAGGTATTTTTTCCACCATCTCCAGCGAACGAGTATCGAGCGAAGAGGGGTTGAAAAGGGCACGAGCAAGAAAGAGAGAATCATCTTGATTCACCCGGACGCACGGAATGTGGATCGAGGGGAACGGAGGTGAGCAGAACGTGCGAAAAAAAACTACCCTTCTGCCATCTTTATTCGATAAGAGGCAAATTAGATTGAGAGAAGAAAAAGTTTCGAGAGGGCGTATCTCTTTTCGCTCCCCTCCTTTACTCATACTTTTTGCATTCTTTAGTTCTTTCGTTCGTAAGATTTCACGTATAAGTCGATTTCGAGCAGGGGTGCCAGCTTTGAAATAGTAGCCTGTGCATGTCCCTTGCACATACCCATAAATACCTATATACGAAGCATTTTCTGTCAATTCAGCCACTTTTTTTTTACTATCTCAGATCTGCCCCATAATTGGTGACATCGAGTGACATCGAGGTAACACTTAAAAGCCGTCTATGTGATTTTTCGATCTAATATTTGAGAAACCGCTTTTTTTTCAAGTCAAAGTATCTCGGAAACTTGAAGTTACTTAGATGAAAGTATCCGACATAAAAGTTGTAGTTTTGTGATAGCATGTGAAAATAATACTCCAAATAAATTTTTGTAACACGTGCACGAACAGCTGTGCTTTCGATGGCAGTTTTTCGGGCCGAAAGTGGATAGTTTCATGGCAGTGTAAAAACAATCGATCAAATATAGCTCGCGTTTCGTGACACACTTTCGGTATGTTACTTTGTGAAAAGTTTGTGAAATCGTCCCTAGGGACGAAAGTTTGAAACCTCACTTTTCACTGTTCTTCCCTTCTAACTAACATCCTATGCATCACCATTCATCCATTTTTTATAAAAAATATAGTGTGTACCATGGGCCAAAATTAGCAATTGCAAATGATGTGATTGCAGTCCTCGTTTCGCTCGGGCAGCAAACCTTACACTCGTCGCAATCGCGAACTTTCAATCCTTGTTGCACAATATACTATTCACATTCTGGTAATACTGTTTTCTTTACCTAGAAACGGGAGAATTATTGCTTTATTCGAACACGGATATTCCATTTTCATAGAGGACGTTTCGTTTCAATGAAAAAAATCGACTTTTTTGTTGTAGAACACTCAGAATTGTCTAAAACATCGAGAAAGTGGTTTAGAAATAACTTCCGTATGCATGTTCATGTGTGCGGGTGCAGGGCTTGTAAATTTCAATCACCGTTGAAGTTGATTGAGTTTTTATAACTCAAGAACCGTTTAATCGATTGAGCTAAAATCTGGCACTTCAAGTGAAGCAAAATTTCGTCTTCGATTATTGTAATTTTGTACGAAATGTGTGAAGAAGTTTTTTTTAATGGTTTTTTTTTATGTTTCGAAAAAGGACGTGCTCACTTCGGCTCCCGTAAAATTGATGATATTTTCCTCAATAATCCTTCATAACTGCAAGTACTCCCAATGTAATTTGGTATTGAATTTGAAGCAAATGAATTCGGATTTTATAAAAAAATTTAATTTTCGAAAAAATCACGTTTTTGCCCTAACTTTGTCAAAACGTGAGACAACGAACTCAAATTTCGTACATGAAATCGGCACTATTTAGGAATAATAAGTACACAGTTTCGTCATAATTTTTTATGTGATTCAATTTTTCAGAAAATTAACTTTGATAAAAAATAAAGCTAAAAAGTTGAACTTTGAAAATTGCTTCTTAATTATTTTTCGATCTGTTAACAAGCCTTTTTCACAGCGATACTTTTGTAAAAAAAAAAAAACAAAAATAATAAGTCGGCAATTAGCGAAGTTCAACTTTGTTTTTATTTGGCTAAAAAAATTACAAAGTGTCTTCGTATGACTTTCGATACCGCAAACAAAAATCACCATCAGTTCTGCAAAAAATCTCGATTCTAAGATTAAATAAATAAAATAATTGGATTGCACTCCAACATGCTAAATGGACCTTATTTTAGTGTCAATGACCAATTATGGCTGAGATTTGAGGTCGTCGAGAAAAAAAGTGGCTGAATTGACAGAGAATGCTTCATATACCGTATACTGTAGTCATCTGTAAGGACCATAAAGGGCAAACCAGAAGAAGGAAGTGGTCGTCATAGTATGGAACGAAGCAGCGAAGCGCGAGCGTCGGAAAAAGTTCCCAAAAAGCGAGGTTGTCGTGGTAAGTTTTCGAGGGCGTTCTGGACAAGCCGGCGGCGAACCGGAGGATTGGCTTGCTCGACTTCTATACTCCCGGTCCTCTTTCCCTTTGCTGTATCCCTTCTATGAGCGAGAAAGTTATCTACGACCTAGGAAATTCAAAAGAACGAAGCGTGCAGCAGCAGCAGCGCAGGAATATCGGAAAGTCGTTCCACTATTATAGCATCCTCGGGGTGTACGCCACGCCGACAGTGATCGACGCTGTCTGGACCTTCCTAACAGAAGAAAAAGGAGAAAAAAAAACAGTATCCTTATCCACTGTGTGGCTGTGGCTGTTTATCAGCCGATTCACGATCTCACCATTATGTTTATTATTCGATATATCAACGTATTAGTATTCCGGAAGGGCGCCGGCGACGTTTTATCGCACGGCAATAAACGTACTGTTATTTTGGTCACTCCAGAACAGACGATATGGATTAAGGAACTTAAGTGATTGATACAACGGAACCTGAAAACCACAGCAGACTTTCTCTTGTTTTTCTTGTGCGGATAAGTAATTTTCTAATTGAAGAATACATTTCGTCAGACCTATTTCAAAACTTGAAGAAATCTGCTTACTTAGACACTGTTAAAATTAGTCCACTTAATGCTGTATTAATATAAAAAATATTTTATCAATTGTGTTAAAAATTATTTTTGTAGTTAGATCAACGAAGGGGGCCACGGAAAATTCGTGGAAAATAATACATCGAAAACAATTCGCCGAAAACAATTCTTCGAAAATACGATTCGTCGAATAGCAATTTGTCGAAAACAATTTGTCGAATAACAATTCGTCCAATAACAATTCATCGAATAACAATTCATCGAATAACAATTCATCGAATAACAATTCATCGAATAACAATTCATCGAATAACAATTCATCGAATAACAATTCATCGAATAACAATTCATCGAATAACAATTCATCGAATAACAATTCATCGAATAACAATTCATCGAATAACAATTCATCGAATAACAATTCATCGAATAACAATTCGTCGAATCGCAATTCATCGAATAACAATTCGTCGAATCGCAATTCATCGAATATAGCGTAGAGAATATATCGGCGGTCTAATTATTGAAATGAAGGGCATATCATACAGAAGATTGTTGCGATAAAATACAATGTATCGACAGCGTACTTATAATATATAGAATATATCCCGCTGTAGTTATCGATGTTTTTCGCTATAGTAATTTTGATCTTAATAGTATCATGTGAATATTTCTCGTGAAACTGCAATGCATTGCAACTCGACGAATTGTATTCGACGATTGCTCTTCGACGAATTGCTCTTCGATGAATCGCTATTCAACGAATTATATTTTCGATGAATTGTATTTTCGATGAATTGCTATTCGATAAATTGCTATTCGACGGATTGTACTTTCGATGAATTGTCTTCAATGAATTGTTTTTGATGAATTTTTTTCGACGAATTTTCCGCAAATCTAACGAAGGGCTTACCAGTATTATCAGAATTATGGAGATGTAATCATAGACAAGAAAAGTTTTTCAACCAGACTTTGATTCTTACATTTACAGTCTAAAATTTAACACCTTTATCATCGGAGTGGAATTCGTAATTGTCTCACGAGCGGCGCGACTATCTGCAGTGCGTTTGCAAGTAAAAAGATTACAACCGCAAACGGGCAAACTCGTCGAGCGGATATAAGCGAACGAATCCGCAATTTCGATGAAAAGTTAAAGTTTTCGGGTTAACCACACGAGTACGACGCCTTATCGTGAAAATGAAAAGTGAAGAGAAAGGGAGTCCACTATGTTTTCTAGAGCTTCGTCGGCTCCAACCACGGAAGCGAAGCTCGCCTTAATCCGAGGAAATCGCACGCGGTGGCGCCGGGATTTACGGCTGGTCCAGCAGTAAAGGATCAACGAAATCAACGAGAGTGTATATCCCCATTTCCTAAATCTTGGGTCATTCCTTCGGTCGCAACGCGAGGAACACGTTGCGGCACTGTGTCTCGTCCACGTAAATTCTGTGCTCCTTTTTCGCGTCGCATCAAGACACGTTTTCTACACACTTGCACAGTAAACACAGTCACAAACCACGGATATATATTTTATCGTTAAAATAACCGCGGATGAAACAGTGTCGTCTGGAAACCACTGATTTCCCCCCCCCCCCCCCCCCCTCTCCGCCGCTTCCACTTTCTACAATTTCGTTCTGTGTGCAGTAAGTGCGAATAATCTCCTTTTTCGTCCTTTTGTTTGAGCTACTTACTAGACAAGTGGCTGAAGTAAAACTACGTAGATTATTTCCACTAGGCGAATTATTTTCTAAATCATCATATTGCATAATATTTTATGACGAAAAAAGGTCAATTATCGGTAAATAGTCTTGTTTGATGATATTCTATTTGGTGAAAACTATAATTTCCATATGTATGAATTTCTAGCGAATATCATCACACTGAAAGGGAGAAATAGTTGTAAAAACTGCCTCATCAGTAGCGACAACAAACTGAAATCGTTAGAATAGCGTAACTATTCAGTTGTTTGAAGAAACTACGATCTCGAGGGTTGAGTACCGATGATAACAATCACCAGCTGAGATCATAACGTCAACTCACCAGTTGGTGGGTGCAACGGATAAATTGGATCAGCCAACAGTTGTGACGGTATTTGGGATGAAGTCAAATCGTTTACTACAAATACAAAAGTCCGCAAAGTAGAGCCTTGCAAATTGCTTCCTCATTATTTATTGCTTTCTACAAAGCTACCTCTATGAGGAAGTATGTTGATCAATTTTTGCTTACTCATAGAGGAAGTTTTTTAGAAAGCAAAAAATAATGAGGAAGCAATTTGCAAGGTTCTACTTTGCAGGCTTGTTTATAATCGAAAGACATTTTTATAAAAATTCAAAGTGACGTAAAATTTTCACTCCTCGAGTGATTTGTGTAAAATTGCTACTTAAAAATTGTGTAATGATAACTTAATTGAACTTGTGAATGTAAACTTGATTGAAACCCGATACCTAGTAATTTGCATGGCAAGCGCTTGAACGAGATTTTTCAAATAATTCGAAATGCCATTAAATTTGAACCACTCGACCGATTGGTGTCAAATTTGAACTAGAAATCTTTTTAAATGGTCGTCTAAGTGTGAAGAAAATTTATGATAAATCTGTGAAAAATTTCGAATTTTTTTTTTTTGTAACAGCTTTTTTTTTTTTTTTGTTGACCAAAACCGAAATTTTCTGACACATCAACAGTTAATTAGACCATAATCTTAATTGGAAATCAATAATCGTGAAATCATATTGGCTATTGCAGCCGGATATCTCAGAATTTGCATGAGTTATAGTATTTGCAGACATTTTTGAAAAAATTAAAATTGTAATAACATCAGAACGGCTCGACAGATTCTCGCAAAATTTGGTACACATAATGTTTTACGGGTAGTTCATTTATGTATATTCCAGTCCGGGACCTCTTTAATTGCGAAAGTTATTGCGTGAAAACAATTTTTTCAAAATTTTGAAAATGGTGTAGAAAAAAAAAATTTCAACTGATTCGCGTCAATTACAGTCCCAAACGGTTTTCTATGGATAGCTCACTTACATACAAAATTTAAAGAGCATTCATCGAAAATTGCGACAGTTATCGTGTAAACAATGAAATGTGCACACACACACACACACACATGCAGACATTTCGCACAAACCACTTTTCTCGACGTTTTGGACCATTCTGAGTGTACTGACATGAAAATCTCGAAAAAAATGTATTCACGAAAACAATGCTTCCTCTATGAGGAAGCAAAAAAGTAGAAACTACGATTTCAATTTGATTTCAGTGACTTATACGCGACACAGGATTCGTTGAAATTGGTCGCGAAATCTTTTTTTTTTTTCTTGCGCCGAGGCAGGTATTTTTTAAGTAGTATTTAATTATATTTTTTTAAGTCCATCAAATTTCAATTGTATTCGCATTAGTGTCAGATATGATCCTCGTAATCTCTTCCACTCACATTCTATATAAGTCCGTGCACAGTGTATCAAGACATTTGCATGATGAGCGTTAAGGCCTGCAAGAGCACGAGGTGCTTACGTAAATACGTATACGGTACAAGTCCATTCCGCCACGCAGCATCGTCTCTAAATCCAGTCGTTATCTCGCTCACTAAATTATGCAAATACAAATCTAATAACGCGACCCAGCAAAATACCTCGGAGCTTTTATGCCCTGGCACAATAGCGTGTTATAGTGTTTGTACACACAACTACGCTTACCCTAAGTACCACACAGATTCACTGGAGCCTTTGGTACGGCTTATAAATGAAGACTAAAGTGTACAAGCCGTTGGGAAAAAAAAAGTCTCACTAAGCATTAGGGGAGGCTGAACCTCTGATTCGAAGCATCACTCTGACACTGTAATTGGGTCTAGTTTACCCGTGCGCAGCGAGTCTTCTGAAGTAAATCAACTCACGCGACCGCAACGTCATGGATAGATTTAAATAAACTGTAATAGATTTTTTTAAATCAAATAGATTCAACTGGGTTGAAAGAAATTATTCAAAGATCACTCCAATGAAATGTTCACACAAATTATTTAGGCTAAGGAGATTAAGCTTAGAAACTAAAATATATCAAGAAAATTATTTTTCCAGACTCTATTTATCATCTAGCTATCTACTTAATGATAATAATGAAATAAAAGTTAAGCAAAGTAGAACCTTGCACATTGAAACCTTATAAATTTCGTTATTGTCACAAAGCTCTATGAGGAAGTATATATCAAAGTTGGCTTTCTCATAGAGGAAACTTTGTGAAAAGCCAAAAATAATGAAGAAACAATGTGCAAATTTGGGCTTGATATCTAAAGTTTTACATTAGTTGATGCGATACACAAATAAATAAAGTACAAATCTCTATGTCCTATATACTAAATTACGAGCTCGATATATGACATAAGATTTTGGAAAAGTTAATAACATGATATCATTTTTTTTTAAATTCAAAGTTCCATAAAATCTTAATCGCTCCACCGATTTGCGCTAAACTCAATACCAAGCAACATCAAGTGAAAATGCTCTTATAAAGACCTATTTAACATAATTGACTAATTTTTACAAAAGTTAGAGCGACCACGACCTCTTCTCAAAACTTTAAAAAAGCTACGGAATCTACATATTTGTATCTATTCAGTCAACAATTATATCAATTGAAGAGGAGCTGCTCCTCCGGTTGTGTGCCAAATTAAAGCTCGATAGCTAAAATGGTTCTTGAGTTATGAGCGCTTTAATTTTCGAAATTGGATACACACATACACACACATCCATACGGACATTCATTCTAAATCACTTTTCTCGGCGTTTTTGACCATTCTGAGTGTCCTGACATAAAAATCTCGAAAATTTATTATACATAAAAACAAAGCTTCCTCTGTGAGGAAGCGAAACGAAGAATTGTCAACCCCGTGAGTAATAATATTATTTACTTATTTTTTATTGATTTATTCACAATAAGCGTGTCAAGCCTCGATAACTGTAAATATTGGTAGCGGCATAAAATAAATAAAAACAACAATAATAATAAATTTATACAACCAAATACCAATAAGTAATGAACAATATGTGCGAATATATTTCACTACTATGAACATTAAATAATAAATAATAACAACAATGTATGCTAAACAGGCTCACTTAACAGGATAAACTTATGCACGGCGGTCTTCAAAAGCGAAAAAGGTCGGCAGAAAAAATCAACAAGGGCGGATGTTGTATTGCCATTACGGTATATCCTAAAGAGAGGATCATTAAAACCGAAATTTGGGCTGTGACCATGTACAAATAATACAGAATGGTTGCAGACATTCCGCATTGAAGCAAGAAACGTTCTGGACAGTCGAGTGAGCCATGTTCAATTTTATATAACAATATAATTTCAGCCCTGTTTCTGCATGTTGTAATTGTAAGCATATTCATATCTGAGTACAAATAATGAAGGTAATGCCCGTCATCCACTTTAAATCCAAACATAAAGAACAGACAATTTTGGGGTAAAATCGCTCAACACTATTAATACAAATCAAGTAATATGGCGCCCACATGACCTAAACATATTCTAAAATCGATCTTTGTATATTATGAAATAATATATGAAATGCGAGTGCATATTACTTAACCCAAATTCATATAATCATCGATAACATTTAAAAATAGTGAGCCACGTTCCTTCGTGTAGCTTATTCTGTTCAGGTCAACCTATGAAGAGATCCTACACAGTAGTCTGTACGTTTGAAGAGTGGAAAAGCTGAGCCACTTTCCTTGTTTCGTTCCTATCTCTATCGTTTGGCAATATCCCAGATTCCTTGTAATTTTCTTCTGACTCGTTTTCGGTTCTCCGATTTGATTCTGGCATGTATATATACATCCGAAGATAGGTACAACCGATACTTACCGGCGGCTACACGGTAACGGACTTTCAGTGCTGAGGATGAGCAAATCACACGCGAGAGATCAGAGCTCGAAGCTCGTTTCCACTCTCGACTCTTTTCTCTAAATCGTTTCTCCTCATCTTCCTGCTCGTTCTTTCGTACCTTTCTCTCGCACACACTGCGAAGATCCCGTGATTCGATGACGAGCTTTCCGAGTGAGCAGCCCTCTCTTCCCAGTTCACAACCCTCTCTCGCATTTACGTTCAGACGATTTAGCTCTGCACTGGAAAATGCACGTCCACAGAGCGATGCCTTCTTTTTACGCCGTTTGCGCGAGAGCGCACACATAGTCGAGCCGCGGCGACGACGTCGATGGCGGCAGTAGCAGTAGCAGCAGAAACGGCGCGGCTTTCTCGCGGTTCATCGGTCCCGATGAAATTCCGCAAGCGTATAAAAAGCGGGCCAATCAATTTATTCAGTCTACCTGAGCTGGGAGTCTCATCGTTTTCCCTACCGTTTTTTTTTTGTAGCTACTATGTAGATTCAGGGAAAGAGAGAGAGAGGGAGAAAGAGATAAAAAAACGTGGCAAGTATGCAGTGAACAGGGTGCGAGATATCGCGATTCAAAGATTCCTAATTATTCCAGCGCGTTGCAGCAAACGTCCCGGAAAATTCGGATTCCGAGCTTCGAACTCACTGCGATGATATATACACATACACATATTTGCAGTCGGAGTCTCTACCTTTTTGCATTATTGGAAGTTTCTCCACTATCGCTGATCGCAATCGTGGCACGGAAGTCTATCCAGAAAATATGAGTTATCGAATTTATAGCATCTATAGGCGAAGGTATACAAAGAAAAAGGATGGAAGACCGTGTAAAAATAATGATGTCAAATTGACATCACAAAAAAGTGAAATTAAAAAATATGTTTGTTCAAATTAATACTAAAATACGATATTTCACAAGGTTGCAAAAAAGTTTCAATCGTAAGTGTACGTAAAAAAAAAGCCGAGCTCACGAAAATTGTCCACGATACACATTTTCAGAAGATTTTCTCAAATATTTGAAGGTTGCCATGCCTCGCACGCTTGAGGCGGTTTGAAAATCTGAATGGATGAAATTCTTGAATTTTCTTTTGAACGTGGTTGGTTTTTATGCAAACCCGTTTGAAAATACGTTACCACCGGAACACGTTGTGGTGGTTCGAAACGATCGGTAACAGGAGGCGTGGTTCAATTTCTGATCGAAATCGTCGAAAGTCGTGTCACGCTGTTTGAGTAAATATTGAAGCTGGTGCAATTGAAATTCGAATTGAAAACAGGGAAACTATGATACGATGCGTGTTGCAGCATTTATAGTCTCGACTTCAGGAGTGTTAAGCTCAAATCGGATTGCCTTTGCACCTTTTTAAATTCAACATTAGGTGTAAATATTATTGATATATTTCTTATTGAAAACTGCTGAAGATCATTGATAATAGTTTTCTTTACTCAACCTGCAACACAATAGATTCTATAACTTAGTCTTCCTGTTTATCCTATTTTATATTACATTATTACGTCATTGTGCTGTAAAATTTGGGAAAAATCCACGTCATAAACGAAGCGGCAAAAATGGACCAGATAAGACATAAAATTTCGTACTCATTTTGCATCCAAGCTAATACCACTCAAGTTTCTAGGTCTGGCACCTAAATTTTCTTAGCTCTCAATTCTGTGATTGAAAAACTGACTTTCCTCTATGTTGACATGTCGGAATGAAGTATATGGTGGGAATAAGAAAGTTCTGATAGTAAGGGATTGTTTTTCCAACTTTAGTCAGCAAATAGATTATTAGAACAACCGTGTATACTTCAGCCTTTTATCCAATTCTTCATACAAAAACTACCGATCACTGTACAGTGGCCAACAACTGCACCGCTTATGTTTGAGCGTGTGATTGATGCCGTTATAGCAAACTCTTCGCGCTCGGACGATCAATTTTCATACTCCGTTGCCCTTCGGAAACGCGAAAACATCGCACACGTGTACTCACTTTTCTTTGCAATGGACTTTGCTTCTGTGTGTTCTCGCACAGTTGGAAGTATCGTTGCGATTTGCAGCTCGCAACATCACGTGCTGCATTTGTGGGAGCTCTTGTTTCCCGGTCTATTTCGAATACACGCTTCCGAGAGGTACCGTATATATGGCATTCCATGACATCTCGATCGGCTTCATAATTCTTTATACAATAGTACTTGTCGAAAAACATACGCTTTTGTTAGATTTTGTTAGATTTCTAAAATTGATATTTGGGATATCACTTTCAAAAAAACTTTTGAAACTCACCATTTTTCTAAATCTGGAAAAATCTTTAAAAAAACCAGAAAAAAAATGTTCGGACCTATGCAAAGATAGAGATTCCGTAATTGCTAAAGACAAATTTGAAAAATGATAAAAATAGAATTAAAGCTTAAAGTCATTTCTGGGATAAAAATTAACAAAAAAAAGTTTCCTATAGTGTATATCGACGAAGTAATATTATTAAAATGGTGGGTTGATGACTAACAATAAATTAAAATAGTATTGTGGGTATTCCATGACATCTAAATCACGATCTGACGATGAGGTCGGGTTACAGTTCCGAATAGTGAAGACACAAAGGTCTCAAATTCGGAAATTCAATATCTCACCTACATTTTTAACAAAAAGTTTTCTAGCGAATTTTGTCAAAAGCGTAGGTGAGATATTAAGTTTTGAAATTTTCGACCTTCGAGTATTTACCAATCGGAACTTTGTCTTCGAGAGATAAAGGAATCGTGGTTAAAGTTCCTCTAATACTATTTGAATACAGTCATCATCCAACCATTTCGATAATATCAATTTTTCCATTTATATTATAAGGAACTTTTTTGTCTACTTTTATCTCAAAAATGCATTCTAATCGTTTATACCATATTTCAAATAGTTTTTAAAATTTGTCTTCGGCCGTTATAAGATCTCCATCTTCGCATATGACTTCAAAATTTTGTTATATTTCATACGATTTCTTCAGGTTTTTGAAAATTGTGGTTTTTAAAAAAATTTCAAAAATTATATCTCGGTTAAAAGGTGTTAATAAAAATTTTGTTCATGTTTTTCGGCAAGTACTTTTGTATAAAGAATTACGGAGCTGATCTGAGATGTCATGAAATGCCCCATATGTACTTCACTCCCCAGGTACCGATCGTTTGTTGGAATGGTAAACGGGGCGCAAAACCGCCATTTTTGCTTGCTGGCTTCAAGTTTTCTCGCTTCTCCTTAGTAAACCCAAAAATATCTGGGTATATTGGCTGTGTATATGCAAAGATACTTGGATACGTACACCACGGCCGTTAGAATAGCACGAAAAATCGGATTACCATGGAGAACAACGCCGTTGGGAAATCCGGGCACGCCGGAAACGCGAGATATAGAGTAACCGAAAAAGATGCTGCCGCGTGCGAGAAATTTCGATACACCGCAAGTCTATAACTATACGGGTCCTGAATAGAAGAGTCTCCGCGCAGCGTGAGATACCGCATGTTTTATTCAATGTTGCTTCTCGGCTCCCGAAGAATCGACAGTATCAACGCCGCATGTAACGTGTTCATCCGTACGGCAAAAGCACCACGATCGAAATTCGTGAAATTTGATTTAGAAGGTAGATATACAAGTTCGATAAAATTCGATTCTTTTAATTTTATCATAGAAATTTTATTTGTAGGTCAACATAATGAACCGCATATCTTGTTAAACATAATAAATATTTGCAATGATTTTGAAAGCGTATTACACATACGTTACCAATTAAAAAGTCCATCAATCACTTGTTGGTATGGTTATTGTTAACAGCACACCTATCTACTTGGTATCTTCGATGAAATTACACATTATGATATTTTTTTGCCTCAAGGGAATCGATATTTATACTTTTGATTGACTTGTATGTATGTTGAATTTTCAAAAAAAAGTATTTCATTGTTCAAAAAGTCAACTAGAAAATTATAGTACCAGACTGGAAGTATTCATTCACAACCTGTACCATAAATTTCTTGTCCATCTGTATTGAATACTCAAAGTGACAATAATGGAAAAGATTTTTTTTTGAAATCCAATGTTACAATATATGTACGAGGAATTGAAATTCTATTCGTATAATTTCGCATGTCGTTTGTAAATTTTGTGATTATAATCCGATTAATGTAATATTTTTGGCAGTCCCTAACTTCGCAATACCGTTTACGAATATGACTAAAAAACATCAATTTTTCAATTACAAGCATATACATATTTTAAAAGCGTCTTGAAATGATACAATGATACTATGATTTTTGAGTACGCACAGTACAGGTCTTCCAAGAAGTATTCCGAACTCCGTATGTGATTCATTTTTCTAGTGTGGCCAGCAAAAAATTCCGCGCCGATGAAATTGTAATTTTCATACAAACATCAAGTCCTCAAAGTTTTATATATGTGAGAATTGACGAATCTGTCAACGGCTATTAAAAATTTGGTTTCTCATTTTACTGTTTTGCTTATGTATTAACTGCATCACTGCGGACGTTTTTCAATTTTCATAAAAATATTCACGTACATAACTTTCCTATTATTTCACACACCAATTTTGTAAATTTTGTACCAGCCATCACAAAAAATTCACACTTTTTTTTCAAGTGTCCCTATAAAAAAAAACTACGTCAAGATGAGAGTCGAATACTCTCTTGTCTGCCAGTTTTTGACTCCTTCGGTTGTTGAGATTCCATGAAGCGTCTCATAGCACGAGCCACTCGTGCACTCTTGAGATACCATTCCAAGTAGATAATAGATATATACACATACATACAAATATATGTAAATAGAGTACAGAGAACGAGAAGGATGAGGCAACAGGATAATGGAGCTGGCAACGCATGACTGGAGTTTCACCGCTCGGCTGAGAGGGTTCTCAGTATAGAGAGAATTAAATGGGGGTGTGGAACGTGTTCCCAGTTATAAGTAAGGAGTGCGAGCGTTCTTCCAGAGGTGTGAGAAGGTAGAGCACACAGTGGCATAGACGTATCTATAGCGAATGAGGACAGACAGCGTACGCGAGGGTGTTAAAAGGCTTCGTGTGCTTTCAGGACGATGGTAGTCCTGTTATTACGTTACACACAGTAATATTATTCTTATCAGAGCGAGCAGCCAGCGAGGATGTGGATGAATTCGCGGTGGGTGGGCTAGCAAGCCTTGCGATGTTCTCTAACCCTTTTCGAGGCCTCGCGCGCAAAGCAAGCACCAGCCGGAAACCAGTGGAGTATTCGCGTGAACCGTTGGACTAGCGATCGTGGCTTATCTCGAGGAAAGAGCAAATATCCGGTTTGTGTCAAAGGTGAAACTCATCAGAGTGCTACTATATAACTGGTAAACCAGACGTTATACGCGTGCAGGTAATAAAGGCGAGTCGTTGAATGAAACTGTTCGAGAAACAGTAAGAGTTTCAGCGTCGAACTGATGAAGAAAATCAGATTATTATCAAAATTTCTTGCACTTGGGTGATTTTAAAGGGACAGTACGATAAGGAGAGGAACGTAATCTTGAAGGGTAGTTAGGCTCAGTGGCGTGGAAGAAGGTGTCAAAGCAGAAATATCCGAATAACGAGGGAGTTACTTACACCACGAGTTTCCATTACACTGTTAGAATCTGGGGTTAAAAATAACACCAGATCGGTTTCTATGTAAGTCCACACTGACTGCAGTGTTAATGGACGGTTTAAATTGAAAAGGGTTGAATAACCATGACACTGATTTAACATCACTAGCGATCGTATCATTGACATAACGTGTTAATTTTGTAATACCCGTGAGATTTTTTTTTTCATTTAGAAATAATTGTAAAGGAATCACGTAAATAATAGAGTCCTTGCTCAATTATTTTTACCGTGATAGCAAACTCGGGAAACATAGAAGAAATTATATTAATTGGATTACAATTCACAATGGTCCAATTAATTACACAGACTTGAATATCAATGAGCAATATTTTATAATTACGGGAAAAGCTTTTTATTATACACGATAATTCTCGCCATATCCATCAAGCACATAAAATTTCAATTTATACAATCTTATTTTCATTGTTAGTCAAATTCTTCCAATAAATCATTATTTTCAACTATTTCTTATTATCGAGAGAGTCGTTTTCAGACTTCATATACCCTTTTTATTTGCAATAATTGACATTTGGAACCGATGTGTTGGTCTAGTGGTTAGAGTATTAGTTTCTAGACGGAAAAAAAGCTTGGTTAGAACAACCAAGCGCTTGGTTATATATACGCTAGCCGATTAATTGGTTAGGACAACCAAGTTATTGGGGAGCGCCACCAAGCTCATTGTTATCTAACCAACAACTTGGTTGGCATAACCAACAATTTCGTTGGTCTAACCGGAAAATCGGCTGGCGCATATATAACCAAGCGCTTGGTTGTTCCAACTAAGCCTTTTTCCGTGTAGACCAGAGCATCGGTAGGTCCCGGGTTTGATTCCCGGTGCCGTCGACAGTTTTCGTCGAAAAATAAAAACATGGACGCGATGAAGCTCCACATGTAGACGTGAGACACACACAGGTAACTGTGGGAGTCGCATGTATACAGCTGTAGTCTGTGTTTATATACTCGACGAAAATCGTGAAGTAGTTCCGGTGCCGTGAGGCGAACTCGAGACCAGCTATATCGGCGTAAGGTTTTTCCGCAATGTTTTCCTATGGCCTTAGCAGAAATGCTATGGCAAATGCGATATAGAGGGGGAAGTCGGATGCGGCTGCATGGTTACTGATCCGGACCAGGCCCTCAAGGGGGACTGGCTACTGACCCGGGCCGACCCTGTAATAGGCGTAATGCTTGCAGACGAGGGGAAATGCGAATAAGAATTAAACAAAATGCCATAAAATTTTAACGACTTGAGCGATTGATGTCAAATTTGTACCAAATATATTTTTAAATGGTCGTCTAAGTGTGAAGAAACGTTGAGATAAATCTGTGGAAAATTACGAAATTTTTTTTTTTTTTTCGTATAAGCTTCGTTCCTTTTTGTTCACCAAAACCGAAATTTTCTGACATGTCAACAGTTAATTAGACCAAAATCTTAATTGAAAATCAATAATCGTGGAATCATACCGGCAATTGCAGCCGGATATCCCAGAATTTGCATGAGTTATAATATTTGCAGACATTTTTGAAAAAATATAAATTGTAATAAAATTAAAACGGCTCGACAGATTCTCGCAAAATTTGGTACACATTGTGTTTCATGGGTAATCCATTTATATACGAAATTCCAGTCTGGTGCCTCTTCAATTGCAAAAGTTATAGCGTGAAAACTATTTTATCTCAATTTTGAAAATGGTGAAGAAAAATAAATTTTCAACCGATTCGCGTCAAATACAATTCCAAACGTTGTTTTATGATAACCTACTTGCGTGCCAAATTAGAAGAAAATCCGTAGAAAATTACGACAGTTATCGTGTAAACAACGAAATGTCCACATACAAACATGCACACAGACATTTCGCACAAACCACTTTTCTCGACGTTTTGGACCGTTCTCAGTGTACTGGCATGAAAATCTCGAATATGAGAAAGCAAAATAATTCACATTTGATTTTTCTCATAACTTACATCATCATATTCACATATATCGCATACCAGCGTCATTTCACACCACAGTTTTTCAATAGTGTAGGTATGAATATCGATGTTTCACTGAGGTCATTTATACACTGAATTAAAACATGCATGGGAGTCAGTCTGACCTGGCTTCGACAGACTCAGATATGTAGCAGAGGAAAGCGAGAAATGTTCTTCATGAATATTGAGAAATACCCACGACGCAGATGTACTATATTATACGACGACATGCAGCAGCAAATATAAAAAGGAAAAAGTCAGTTCTGACATATTGACGACACGTGGAATCTTCAGCAGATACTTCAGTTACAAATTCAGATACAATATTTGAGATATAATGTAACGCGAGGTCGATCACTCATAAGATGACATTGCATGTAATTATGATTCTGGTGGTCCAAATGAATCTATTCCTATTCTGGATAGAATGCATGAATCAAAGATTTCATTGACGCAAAAGAAATGGGTGGGTTGATTTTGCTTTCATTGATTTTAAGGAAATAGTACACGGAAGTTTTAAAGAGAGCATTTTAGTGCACGTAAAGAACATTGTCTTAGTGACCATGTAATAAACGAACAGTTTCATTGTCTTAAAGCAAAGTTTCCGTTGATTCGAAGAAACGATCAGGGCCGTCTCTCTTGCACCTAACCTCACTTTTTTGTTTTCCGGTTCTCTCGAACAAACGGCTTCGATTTCCGAGTAGCCCGTACTTTATTCCATATCGTCAGTACCTGAGCACATTCTCCCCAAATTTGAGCTTTATCTACACTCCTTTTCATTGAGATTAAGATCATTGAATAAAAAAATATGATTTGGGGCGGCAGTGAAAATCGAATCAATCACAGTTCAATATGTGGTAAGTTTTGGAAAATGAAAATTCTTTTACATATTAAAATTGATAATTTGCTTTGACAGCATTTTAAAAAATCCGATTTTCAATTCCGAATGCCTTCTCTTAGGAAAAAAATTATCTATCAAGACTCATTTTCTGCTATTCAGTTTGATCTAAAGTTTACGACAAATCGAAAAAGTTTCACTTTTTTCCATAATCTTATGGTGCACCATATTACTGCATGAAATCGCACAATTATAGTGCTTGACGTCTCCTGTAAGGGGTTGAAAGTAATTTCCTTTGTGAACAGCATGTGTACTTCTAAATTAATGTTTTATATTGACATTTTTTAGCTGACTTGGTCCCTTTAAGTATGTATTGACGAACTATAGCCCGCTGTAACTTTTCTTTTCACTTTACACGTAAATGTGTCCACATGTTCATCATATAAAATAGCGTTGTTAGCCGTTGTCATTCGCGAACTAAAAAATGTTAGTCACCCGAACCAACCGATTAGTGTTGGGAGGAAAGTGATTGGTAATGAAAACCAACTCGTAAGGGTGCCGGCAACATTCGAATCGTGTTTACAACTATTGCCGCCGGTAGTTGCGCCACCTCGTGCCTGTTGGTAAGGGCAGAATTATGATTGGTTGTCGGAACCAAGTCGTCGGTCTTACTTACTATCTTTCGCTTACCAATGACATATAGTTGAGGATACTTTTTCGATTTAGTTTTCGTAACTAGTCTGCAGCACAGCATATGCTGGAAATGGTTATCACCGATGTAGGGTTTACCGATAGAGCTGAAACAACCAATACACGGGCCAATGTTGGGTCGACGCTTATTGACTTCACAACATTAGGCCAATGCTCGGCCAAGTATTGACCCGCCAATGGTTAGCTTATCGATATTAGGCCAATGCTTGGCCAAGTATCGACCCGCCAATTATCGATTTCACAACATTAGACCAATGCTCGCCCAAGTATTGTTCGCCAATATCAAGCCAGAATTATCATCCAAGACTCGGGCCGATAGTTGGGCCAATAGCAATGCCAATGTTGGCAGTCTCGGCACCGCGACTGGGCCGATCATCGGCCAAGTCCGGTCACCCTTCATGGGCACGACTACTTTTTATCCGTGTATTTATTCTCATTGGCAAAGATCACCTTGAATCAACGAAGTCTTTCTCTCGATGCATACTCTCATTTCCAGCCATAACACAATCGCAATCAGTACCGAAAAGTAAAGCAATGGCTGCAACAGTATTGTCGCTAAAAACAGAGAAGGTTTGTGTCACTGGTTCCCAGGTTTTCGACGGGAATTCGAAGTATCTAGTACATATCCCTCCAGTCGAGCTATGAGAAGGATTGCGGTAAAGACATACACGAAGAGAGGGAAGTGACGCGGTCTTCACAATCGCGTGATTTGTGTGTCTAGCCTCTGGGCCATTACCAAGCGATTCCCCTTCCAGTCTCTCCCCAGAGGGAACCGAGATCTCACCGAACGCCCGTAGTATTGTCGAGCCTCAACGCTTTGCAGAGCTACCACACCGCATTGTAATGTACCGCATACTTACATCTGTAACCGCGTACCAACCCCGATCTATCGCGTGTGCTATAATAGTACAGCGGTAGATAGGTATATATATTCCATACAATACAGTCGTGAGCTTGAGTAAAGCGAGAGCTGGCTCTATGCTTTTGCTTATACGCAGAACGGTACCACTACACCACTACACCACAGTACGACGAGAATCTACCAAGCGATCGAGAGAACGAGAGATGAGGATTCACCGCAGCATCCAACGCGAATCTCGCGTGCACATGTACTATGCTTCCCGAATTCCCGAGCTCTCTTCACCACAGAATTCTCGCTCTTTCCAATCGAGCAATTGTCCGTATCTCTGAATTCTATGTTCGCTCTCTATGTTTCTTCCACTTCTACTTGTCAGTGGTGGTGATTGCTCTATACAACAAAAAAAAACGGTAGAACAATCATGCCTGATGCTTGCTGTTGGAATTGTCCCGGTTGTTGAGGCTGATTGAAGCTTCCATTGTTACTATTATCATGTATTATTATTTTCATTACTATCATTGTTATCAGTATTTATGTAACTGGAAATTATAATGAAATGGTTCCAGTCTCTGCCTATGGAAAATCTGACGTCTATCTGTTTGTATGACATGGACATGTTCTCAGGGGTCTTATTGAGTTACATCAGATATTTGCAAATGGGATCTGACATATTTCGAGAATGTCCTTGACTACCGAACTTCAAATTACGCAAGCACTTTCTCTATCTCTCCGCCCCAACGTCAAGCGTCTAGACATGTAACGTTTCGATTTATATGACAACAATTATAAATCATTGCCATAACGACCCTTGTCGTATCACCCGTTTTCGTAATAACTTAGACCTGGTTGTTATGTTATCGTCGTTAACATAACGACCAATCATATTGTCATAATACTTTTCCTTGCCAAGAGAACATCCTGAAATGATTTCCGGAAGCGTCGATTTTCTAAGCAGTTTCTCGAAAATTGTATTTCATGTAACATTTGTTATACGCGTTGAAAAAATATTGATGTACATCGAATTTTTCCCTTCGGAAAAACTAAAGCCACGCTAAAGGGTAGGAGTCAAAATAGCGAATGACCAAAATAAACGAACGGGTAAACTAGCGAATTTCGGAGTTAGGAACGTCTGAATCTAGAATGGTCATCATTATGAATCTTATTTCTTATTCTTATTTAAATGCATCCAACATAGCGACTTATGAAAATAGTGAACGGCCGAAACAGCGAATTCCATAATTATGGACATTCTACGTTTAGACGTTTCTTATTTTAAAATTCGCTATTTTAGCCATTCGCTATTTTCACTCCCACCCCACACGAAAAACTACACATGTATCAAAAATAAAAATCTTCAATATGAGAAGGTTCTGGACCTACATGGTCGAATCCTACATCTGTAATATCCTACATCTGATTAATTTCCTCAAAATGAACATAATGTAAAAGCCTACAAGCGTAATCTTCTACATCCGTAAAATCCTACATTTTTAATATTCTACATAAATAAATCATACAGTGAACCAATTTGGCTCCGATGTAAAAACCTGCACGTGCAATATTCTACAAAAGTAAAATCTTCCATTTGATATTCGAACAAATTAGTATACAATTTATTATGTGAACAAATTATATATATAATGCGGTCTATCATCTTAACTAGGTTAAGATGATACACCGCATTAAGTTGGCTACGTAGAGAAGCGAGGCGCCGTTAAATGGAGGACATGAAACAATTTTTTGATTTTTTAAATTAATGAATCAAAAAGGAATGACTTCAAGAATATTAATTCCAAAAGTTATTATTAGTGTACTATCTGAATCTAGCTTTGTTCGAAAATCAAATGTAGGATTTTACTTTTGTAAAATATTGCGCGCGTAGATTTTTGCATCGGAGCCGAATTCCATCGATGTATAATTAATTAATGGATGATATTATGAATGTAGGATTTTACTCTTATAGAATATTGCGCGTGGAGGTTTTTACTTTGGAGCCAAATTCGTTTTCTGTATGATTTATTTATGTAGAATATTGCGAATGTAGGATTTTTGTTTTATATGATATTACGCTTTGTCGAATTTCACTTTTGTAGAATATTGCACGTGTAGTTTTTCTACATCGGAGCCAAATTCGTTTTCTGCACGATTTATTTATGTAGAATATTACAAATGTAGGATTTTGCGGATGTATGAGATTACGCTTGTATGTTTCACATTATTTCATTTCGAGGAAATTAATCAGATGTAGGATATTTCAAATGCAGGAAATTGCACATGTAGGTTTTTACATTTGTGTCAGTTCTGTGTAGGATATTACAGATGTAGGATTAGATCATGTAGGTGCAGGACCTTCTCCTTCAATATCAGCCTTCATGGTAAACGACCGCGAATTAATAAAATAGTAAATAGCGAATATTGCATTGATACTCTAATACCTTCGCGACTTTTAACAATTATTGACCCACATACTACTAGTAGTAGATTTTTCCGTCCTACTCTGTTGGGTCTCGTCCCTAGGGCAATCCACAAATAGCCAGATTGGCTCGGGCTTATTCCAATTTACGATTACATTTTGTCCATACTGTATTTTACCCGAGCCAATCCCCAACGCGACTGTAGACGACTTATTGTCCCAGGAAAACTGCATAAAATGTGTACCAGTGGAGTTAGTATCGGGTTGGCTTAGTCTGCTTTGTGATGTTGTACACCTATTAGAGCTTGTGCGATCGTAACTCTGAAAACGTTCTCCAGGCTTGGAGTTAATCACGATAATCATGTAACAAGGACAAATGTGGACAATACTCATTTGTCATTTTCAGGTTCATTGACAAGGTGTATAGTTTTATGAGTGATGTGAGAAGGCTCGGAGACGAAATTATCGATTTTTCTCTTGATTTACAATTTGTCTGTTCAAGTCACTCGATATCCGCACACAAGTCGACAGAATAGAGAAGATAGAGCTTCGGAGTAATGGTGAACTGGTCCTCGGAGAGAGATCCAGTTCGCTGGCGACCGAATTGAATCGAGCTGCCATCAGGTCTCCTCTCCACGCCACACCTCTCTCGAGTACTTCGTCTATCTCTATAGGCAGTGCTCTCGAGTACATATTTACTGAGAGCTTGCATCGTACACTGGTACATACGTCAGTTTATGCACGTAAAGGTGAAGTTTACACATGTAGGGGGTTACTATAACGTCTAGTACCCTATAGAATACTGTTGTATACAATATTGATACGTGGATGCTTAGTAGGTTGTGTCGTTCACGCCCTACATTATGTTCCATGTGAACTATATAAGAAATGGAATCGAGCGGAGTGAATGTGAAGAGTACCATTGAAGGATCGGAAGAACAGGTGCGCAACGTCCTTTTCGAATGTGCCACCATCAGTTCATACATCGCAGGCTTTTCGAAAACTAAGTGGAAACAAAATTGATATCCCCGATGCGAAGAGACGGGTTTTTATAGAAGTATATATGATATACGTATGTACCATACATAGCGCGAAATAAAATGGGCAGAAGTGTGTAGAAGGTTACGATCAAAGAGACCTTCTTAATCGTATAACCCACTTGGAAACCAGTCACGTATTTTGGAGTGGGAGCTTCGCTTGACTAGTTCTCGAATTCCTACCGTGGGCTTACAATCAGAGTGTAAGTTCGTTAGGGGCTTTGAATTGTTGTAGGAATCTAAGCGGTTCGTCGAAACGGTTAGTCTTATTGGGCTGAAAAAATTGCTGTTAACCTTGATGCGGGGTTGACAAAACTATCACTGTGTCGTACGATAATAAGATTCAGGTAAATGAGCCTCACTGGTAAGCGAATCGTAGAGTAAACTGTAGTGACGAAATATAGGAATGAACCAAACGAGCCACGAATGGTTGAGCAAATTAGAGGTTCTACTGCAATGATCGCAACCTCATAAAAATTATCAAAGGAATTGACACGAGGATTTTGTCATGTATTAAGTCTGTTCTTATCCGATGAATCGATAAGTAAGTTAGGCAACTTTGTTAGGGTTCCAAGGTGAATCTTAAAAGAGTTCTTGATATCCCAGATTTACGGAGGCTTGTATCAAGTCCCAACATTGTCTCCCTGCTCAACTCTCTTCAGCTAAACCCGCTCACGAAAAACCTAATCTCAACTAACTTCAACACTGCAGAGGATATAACGAACCTTCTCCGAGACACATTATCGAAGTTATCCAGTCGAAACTCAACTCTTCTGCAATTTTGAAGATATTCCGATTGTCATATTGCGCTGGAAACAATGCTGTTAACCTCGATGCGTGGCTGACGAAACCATCGCTATGTCATGCGATGACAAGATTCAGTTAAATGAACCTCTGTTGATGTAAGCTGTTCCGTCAAAATATGGGATTAAACCAAGCCTGTCACGAACCAAGCCTGTCACGGTTGAGGAAATTACAGGTTTTATTTCAATGATCGTAACCTCATAAAAATTATCAAAGGAATTAGCATAAGGGTTTTGTCATGTATTGAGTCTGTTCTTATCCGGTAAATTGACAAATAAGTTAAGCAGCTCTGTTAGGAATTCTAGGCAAATCTTGGAAAATTTTTTGATATAACAGATTTACTGAAGCTTGTATAGAGTCCTAGCACTGTCTCTTTTTTTAACTCTCTCCGTCTGAACTCGCTTATGAAGAACCTGATCTCAACTAACTTCAACACTCCAGAGGATTTAACGAACCTTCTCCGAGACGCATTATCGGAGTTACCCAGTCGAAAGTCAACTTTTCTGCAACCTTGATACGTGGTTGACAAAACCATCCCTATGTCATCACTTTTCATACGATGACAAGATACAGTTGGATGAACCCCACCGGTAAGTGAATCGTAGAGTAAGCTGTTTTAACCAAATGTAGGTGAACCAAGCGTGCCACGAACAGTTGAATTGTAACCCCTCAAAAGTTATCGAAGGAATTAGCATAAAGATTTTTTTATGTATTGAGTCCGTTCTTATCCTGTGAATCAATAAATAATTTGAGCAGCTCTTTCAGGAATCCTAGGTAAATCTTGAAAAAGTTCTTGATATCCCAGACTTACGAAGGCTTGTACAGAGTCCCGAAATTGTGTCTCTTTTCAACTTTCTCCAACTGAACCCGCTCACGAAGAACCTGACCTCAACTAACTTCAACACTTTAGAGGATTTAACGAGACTTCTTCGAGACGCATTATCGACGTTACCTAGTCCTGCCACGTTCGTACCATACGACCACCCGCGTACGTGCGCTTAAGGCTTTTCAGGGATACAAGTGAGGAGAAAAGCACTATTGAGCTCTTCGCTCCCCGGCAAACGCGGCTACGTAGTGTAACTAAACGTATACCAGACTTCACGGTATATAGTTTTCGTGTGCCGCTCGCGTCTTGTCGGAATTAGAGGTGCAATTATAGTCGGCGTGCGCAGAAAGCGTTTAAACGTGACAAGTAGACTGGAAAATGTGCTCGGTGATGAAAAATGCGCAATGAAGATCTGTGTATATGAGGTAAAACATGTCAGAAAAAGGGAAGATAATGCATTTTATGTCGTTGCGTAATACAATAAAAACCCCCCCTCTATTCAACAAATCTGCAAGCACACAAATAATGAAAAAATAATGTACCCGAGAAAAGTGGGATATGGGCTTGCTAGTTTTTCCCATAAATTACACATACGTATGTGAAGCATTTTCAACCAGCTCAGCAACTTTTTTTATCACCATTCCGAAGGTTTTGTAAGAGATTTTTTTATCTGACAAAACAGGCATGATATCCCGAATTCTCTCGAAATGGAAAGGAAAAAGTATCAAAACCGAAATTACGTGCATAATGGAAGCACAAGAAGCAGAAGTGAATTCGAAAGGAGGACAAACGTTATGAATCAAAGATGAGGAGGAAGCGAAGACACTACGCTTTGATTCTTGGCAAATCAGGCCATCACAGTATCGAACGAACTCTGTGAAAGTTTGGATTTATGGACTCTATTTATATTCTTGTGTGCTTATCATATTTATCATATACAGGGAAAATATGGAATATGGAAAGAATTCAGAGCAAAACATGTCACCTTCGTAAAGGTGTTTTGTATTTTAATATCGGAAGTAAACAATTTTCCTGTACTCCCATAATTTTTAATCCAAGGCTGTAGGGCTTTTTTTTCTGTACCTTCATATGGAAAGTGTACATTTTCTATAACCAATATTAACGCAGAATACATCATTATATTTTTCATTAATTGGTATCAATTTTTTATATGTTAATATCATTATTAACCCGATAATTACGTCACAGTATAATAATATTTATAACATCCCTCTGTATTATAAAAATAGGACTCCAAATTCAAATTTTTTTTTCATAAGCCCCCCTGACCCAGATTATTCCAAGGCCCCCCATAAATAGTCCCCCATCTAGAAATTATTTATGCGAGCTGGTGGATCATTTCCAGCTCTAGCGATACTAATAATAATCACAATAAACATAGTTAAAAATGTACAAGGTATTCTCATCTCAAAATTCACAAAATATCCCATTTTCGATAACAGGTATTTATTTTATTTACGAGAACCTTATGCTTTAGCCAGTTATTGTGAGATGAAACCAACAGCACCGGAAGTGCCGAACTATACGACAACGAGAATGTTGAACGACCAAGGCTCGATATAGTGCTAAAAGTCCTCCATGTAGGAATTATTCATGCAAGCGGGTGGTCCATTTCAAGCCCTAGCAATACCAATAATAATCACAATAAACATAGTTAAAAAATGTACAAGTTATTCTTATCTTAAAATTTACAAAATATCCCATTTTTCACAACAGGTATTTATTTTATTTACGAGAACCTTATGTTTTAGCCAGTTATTGTGAGACGAAACCAACAGCACCGGAAGTGCCGGACTATACGACAACGAGAATGTTGAACGACCAACGCTCGATATAGTACTAAAAGTATCGACTCCATATACCGTTCGCGATCGGTTCAATAGCCTGCGGGATACTTTCAGCGTACTCGAGGGTCTCTGGCGATGACACGACGACTATTTATGTTGGCTCAAGTATACACCGGATTTTCGTTCTGTTCTGTATTGCTGTCTTCATATCAGTGACCATTATACCGTTGTACTTATTATACGCAGTCCAGCAGCCTCAGCAAGTCTTATTTATCGTCTCGAATCATTTTTCAATCAGCAACGTCAAATAAACCCCTTGTTTTTTCCGCTTTCTTGCGCTTATTTTTTTTGTGTCTAGCGAGGCTCGTATATATTGCAGCCGTGAGAAATAAATGCGACTCATAACAATAAAAATTCCCGTAATAATAAAGAGAGATTGAAGAATATATACGGACGAGAGATATCGTATTTTACTTCGATATGGACCCTCCTTCTCGATGATTCGTTGCTTTATATGTTTCCTCTTATTTGTCTTTCCCTTTCGAATATTTATATCACCTCTCGCCACAAGCACAATATCGACCGTCATGATTTCATTCGCTTCTATTCTCTCCTATCGAAGATTTTCTTGGGAACCAATAGTATGGCTATCGCCCTCTCTTTTGATTTCTCGTTTTTTCTCTCTTTTGCTTTCTCCTTTCACTCTTCGTTTTCCCCTTTTGTCCTGCCATGTCGAGTTCTTCTTTTCGCAAGCGCTGTGAATCCACTCGTTCTTCGCCGTTCATCTTCCACGACGAGGGGCGCGCCCAACACCAGCAGCATCGAGACGCAAAAGTAGTGAAGCACTTTTCTACCACGGCGGAACGTCCCTTCGGGCACTCTGTTCGAGATTCCTCGTCGTATCCGCCTAGTCGTCTTCGTACTGGAGAAACCCATTTCCGTAGTCCACTCATAATTTACGTAACTGCATAATTCTTCTTGTTTCCACTTATGCAATAGGTAAAGCCGGCAAAAGCGCTTGAAAGAAATTCTCGCGAAGCTTCGGCGAGCACGGTGAGCTTTCAGATGCATGGAAGCACTGCGACGGGCCAGTGGAGCTCGTAAAAATAAAAAATGGTCGTGCACCGAGACAGAAGCTCGCGTATATTGCAGAAGTCCTGTTTCTACGGCTGTTGGTTATATAATCTTTTTTTTAATTTCTCACTATGAGACACTCGCTCTCGCTGGCGAACCGACCTGAAGAATCTACCGCTATTTTCCAAAAGGATTACGTAACCGTGACGTCGAAACTATAGTTTCTCGTGCGACACATTTTTTTTATCTCTCATTCTTGTGAATATTTTACTGCAAATATCAGTTCCGCTTGTGAAAAACTGGGAAGCGTATTAATACTATCATGAAACAAGTTGCTCATTAACTCACACGGACTTTTGGGTGACGATGGTCATTTAGAACTGGCGCTGATCTGAAACACAATTAAGAATGTTGATGTATAAATCTCTTTCTCTTGGAAGAAAAGATTAGTTACCATTACCAAAAAATGAGTTGACACAACCAATCGATTATTCTATTTCCCTTACAACTAAAATCATAGTGCCAACGCTTCGAATGGTAATAAAGACGATTCGAATGGTAGTCCCAACAATCCGAGTGGTAGTCACAGCAATTGGCTTGGTTAACCTCACTAATCTCGCGAGGACTAATCGTGAATAGTTTGGTTTACTATTTAATATGGTTGAGGTAACTAATTTTTGAGAGATTGTGTACAGCGAATTGGAAACGTAGTTATCACAACCAAACATTTCTTTCCGTGTATCTCGCTTAAGGGCTTCGCTTCAAGCAAGTGATGTCACCTTGGAGCTTAAATTATCAAATGGTTATTTCAAGCATTCGATTCGCAGTGCTAGAAATCTCGCTCAAGCCAATCGTTAATAACTAAGGTTACTATTGGAAGTGATAGCAACAGCGAACTGATTAGTTGCAGCAACTAAGCTTTTAGAGATCCGGTATAGCAAATTTAGAACATACACGTCAATACCAACTATTTCTATGAATACTTTCGATAAATGCAAGTGTTATTATCGGCTCGGACAGTCGACACCGGCGGCGATAAGAATAGTGGGGTTCGCTGTCCGATTAATGGTTAAGTCCAAAATTTCGCATTCACTCGCGTTAAATGTGTGAATTTATCAATACGAGTTTAACGGCTTGAAACACCAATTTAACAAGGTCAGACTTTTTATCTTCTCACTTTAATTGACAATTAGTAAATGATGATTAATAAACTTATACTTAAACACGAGGCTCGAGCCCTTGAAGTATTATATTTATGACATATTTGTTTGTTTAAGATTGATTGAAGACTGATTGATTCGAATAAAAGAGAATACCAAGAGAACATACGTGGGTGGAAAAGTGGAGACTTTCGGATTGTTAAAATCACGTGAAGTGTTGACAACAAGGTCAGCTAATAATTCGCGAAATCTGAGAAAATATGATTATGAGGGACAGGACCGGGTGGATATAAATAAGCAGAAATATATTTTCGTCCGGTAAGATGAAGATTCAGAAATAGGCGATTGGAATTTTCGTAGCGCGAGATTGAGGTTTTCAGGAAGGTATTAATAATTTGGAATATTAAAATAGAAGTTCGGAAATGAATAATTGATTAAAAATGATGGAAAGGCTAGGAACTAACACAAAAAAAATTCTACAGAATTCTACTCAGGTGTAAGTCCTTAATTCTTGGATGAAGCAAGTTATCTGCCACAATCGTATAGCTCGTGACTTTAATTCGTGAGTGAAGAAAACAAAAGAGCCCTAAGAATTCGATAAAAACAATGAAATAATATCAATCGGAAGTGTCTATAGAGATAATGACGTTATTGTGCAGCCACACGAACCAACGATATCCGTTTACCCATTACGACGAGGCTCCACTCCGATCGATTCGACATAGTATCGTCGAGAGGTTTGGTACTTCTTCTGCTGCTGCTGGTGTTGGCGCTGGTGGACTCGATGGGAAATGAGGGAAGGAATCCCGCCCGGCTTCCTCTCCAAACCCCTCACACCATAATACAATAATCGTATTGCTCTGCACGTCCGGATATGCAATAAGGAAAACGCCATTTCCTACTTTGCCAGTAGACGAACGGTGGCTATACATAGAATAGCGAGCCTGCTGGTGGAGCAAACGATGTACCTTTGCGACCAAAGTGAGAGGGCTATTCGTACAATCTTCTGTTCTATTACCCGCTCTACTATGTGCGCAATATAAACAGGCGAAATATGTGGTACGTGAGCAAACGGACCGTGACAATTGTTGCACCGGAAAAAAATATCATCGATACAATAAGATTCAGCCGCAAACATATTTTTGATTCTACTTCGAATTTCTGCACTGAAAAAAAAAACGGGTTGGATCAACATTATTTTGCTAGCTTCAACAAAATCGTACGAGTCTATAAGTTCAAATAAATATCATGTACCTCGGACAAAATATTTTGATGTCTGTAGTAGTTTAAATCAGATTCGGTTTATAATAATTAAATATTATGTCAATTTGACGTATATATTTATTTGGATAGAGTAAAATTCCGTTGCTTCCAATATCTTGTATATCAAAGAAATGAAGATCACGATTTTCAAATTAATATTTCCTGGAATGATTTACAACATTTGTTTGAATTAAAAATATAATTTGTTGACGCAACTAAATCGGGCTTGAACCAAAGTCGTCCAATGTTAAAGGAAACCAACATTCACTTGATCTACGGGATCGCAACGATCATTCTCAAAACGAAATACGGTACATGTACTGTGGAATTAAGAATAAAAGTAAATATTTTTTATCTCAAGGATTATTTATGGAGTCATTGCCAGTAGTAGTGGATGGGAAGTAACGGTTTATGTTAAAGCAAATTTTATCCTGTCTATACCGAGATTTGAATCTACGACATGCCTGCCTAGCTTCCTAACAACGCTATTGCAACCGACTGTGTTACCGAGTACTTGCTGATTTAGAATATCTAAATGGTATAATAATAATGGATTCGCAAAACTAAGCACTTTCGAGAAAGTGGGTTTCGTTGTCCTTACTGAATTAAAGTTCAAATAAAAAATATAAAAAATCATTTCGATTATTGATGGTAAATGGTATAAATTTTATCATCGTATATGCATACTGTATATTAAACAAACTAATTGGTTAATATAATTAGGTATATGTTTGTTCCAAAATACAGGTGGTTTTAAAATAACTAAGTATTTTGTGGACACATAGCGTTTTATCACCAACCTTTTAGGTTACTTCAACATACAATTGTTTTTATCTAAACCAATATACACATTTATGTGCGTAATGATTCAGTTAAATCGAAACACATATTCTATCAGAAATATTACAGATTTAATCAAATTACAAATATATCCAAATGTCCTTTCAGAATAAGTTTAACAAAACATTTTGACAAATCACGTAAGCGGACTAAACCGTTTGATGCAACCAAAATAAGTATTCATTCGAATAAACTAACTGTTATTTAAATAAACTAAAGCCATATTTGTTTTAACTAAGCGCGACAATTACTGAGGTTACTTAAGTTACCCTAACCACAAAAATGACTGCGTAAGCTAACGATGAATAGTTATAACTTTGTAGTTCCAAATGCTATCACTACACATTTCGTATGCCCACCTTCGCTTACAATAAGCCCACACTCGCGAGAGCCCTTTGTTTTCAGGTATACATGTATAGCCTCCTCTAAAATTGCAATTTGAAGTCCCTTTTGCGATTTTCGCCGTGGCTTCCGAGCACCACATACTAAATTAACGATTACGCAACTTCGACAAAATTCTAGACGATTTAACTCTCCCTCATTCTCCAATTCTCTGGTCGTACATATAACCCATGGGCTCTAGCAACTCACTCGCCGGCCAAGCACTTTTTTTAACCGGCCGCGGAGAGCAACCCCACGTACAATTCACCCTCCCCTTCTACTCATCCCTTCGGCATCTCTTCCGCTCTCGGTAAACTTCGTTATCGAGTTGGCTGGGTGCTAGCCTGTGTGCAAACCCAGACAGAGAGGTCGAGCGCGGACGATGATGATTAGCCGACCAACGAAGAGCACACGAGGGGCATTATCTCGTTGCAGCAAGTAGGTATATGTGGCTGATGTGCCTCGGGGTGAGCGTGCTTCATCCTGGAAAGTGAATATGTCGGCACTTTTATCTGTTTCCTCATCATTTCATATTTTTCCGTCGCTACGCCTCTCACGTGTTTTGCTGCTTGATATGACGTGTTCTACAGTCACCCTCATGAGTTTTGCTGCTTGATATGACGTGTTCCACAGTCGCCCTCACGTGTTTTGCTGTTTGATATGACTTGTTCGACAGTCGCTCTCACGTGGTTTGCTGCTTGATATGACTTGTTCCGTAATCGATTTCACGTGTTTCGCTGCTTGATGTGACTTGTTCTGTTGTCGATTTCACGTGTTTCGCTGCTTGATGTGACTTGTTTTCTAGCCGATTTCACGTGATTTTCTCCTTGATATGACTTGTTCTAAAGTCACCTTCACATGTTTTTGCTGTTCGACGTGACGTGTTCTATAGTCGATTTCACGGGTTTTGCTGCTTGATGTGAGTTGTTTTATAGTCGATTTTACGTGTTTTGCTGCTTGACGTGACTTGTTTTATAGTCGATTTTACGTGTTTTGCTGCTTGATGTGACGTATTCTATAATCGCTTTTACTTTTTCTTCTGCTTAATGTAACGTGTTCTACAGTCGCTCTCACATTTTTTTTCTGCTTGATATGACTTCTTCTACAGTCCCTCTCACTTTTTTTCTGCTTGACATGACGTGTTCTACAGTCACCCTCTCCAGTTTTGCCTTTTGATATGAAGTGTTTAACGGTAAGATTCACCCTGATTTTTATTTATTCGGAATCGTACTAGCTATCGTAGCTTTCTTAATTCAATGTCACCACATTGTGTTAAGTTTGTTGTCATTTAAAAAAAATATTATTACGTTAAATTTATTAATTAATTACTGCCAAGAAAGTGTGTCGCAACCTGAAATTTTAGAGAGATTTCTTTGAATCAAGAAAAAAATTTCTCTTGTTACCGAGGCAAACTATCACACAGAACCACATCATCGTTCCTCGTGATGCTGCTAAATCGTCCGCCACGCACGAAAAAAGATCTTATATTTAATCTACATCTTGTATAATAACGGTAATAATAATAGTAATAACGATAATTCGTAAGCACCCAGCTGCTCTCAAGAATATCGTTACTTCTTTCACAGCGGTGGGCTTTTATGAAAATTCATAAATCTTGCGTATTGCAGTGTATGCCCTTCGGTGGTTCAGAGAACAATTTTTTCTCCCAATTTCGTTCTTTATTGAAATTCTGGCATCTCCTTAGTGAGACATAGCTCTTTTGGAAGCAAAGATTGTGCTTTTTTTGTTGTTAAAATTTCCATCGTTTACGTCGTGTTTTTTTAAGTTACTCACGCTTCGATTCTCTCCAACTGAATAAATTCGTTAAAAAAAAAATAATTACGTCGTACATTTCCACGAAACGTTAGCAAATTTTTTTTTGTTTTCATCTAACTCTCTACCTGTGCGGAGTACAACATATATTATACACAGGAGAGACGTTGGAAAAGTAGGTAGTCCGAGATTGGAGTATTTCGACGAGAAAAGCCTACTCTCGGTACAATTTATGTGTGCACGTGTATTCCGTGCAGTATTTTGGACTGTAAAAAATTTATTTGGACACGAGTTGCACGCGCGCCGTTTTCTGACGAGTCCCTGAGAGTATGTGTGGGCGAGAGACAGAAGGGCCGAGAGTGAGTGGATGGAAAATGGAGTGAACATCGCAGAGGTATAGACCAGAGAAGTGCTATAGTACCCAGGTCACGTAATATCCCAAATTCACGGCGCTCTCGATCGAAATTTGTCACGGCGTGGTTTCCGAGCAGCAGAAGCCCACAGCCTCCCAGCAGCGGGACTGCTAGCGCGCAAATATTCATCGGCACGGCGTGGCACGCATAAACTCCGAAATACAGAGTGAGAGAAGCGCCAGGCGAGCGTAGGAAATACGTGCATAATACCAGGGTACACCGCGGACCGAGTCACTGCACTGCCGTACACATCCTACCGGGATAATAGATGGACCGAACGGGGGCGAATTGTTTTCGACTTGGTAATTCGAGAACGAGACGCAGAGCGGCCGGAGAGTCTAGTCGACGATCTGGCGAGCATTAAACAATGTTTCCCTATATCTTTCTCCTCGTGTTTACTACAAAAACGTACAAAATGCGGAAAAAACGAAGACTGAGAAAAATACGCAGCAAACGGGCAGAGAAAACAAGACAATACGGGAGAAAAAAATCGACAGGGATGTAGTGCGAATTGACTACAATAAAAGTACAATGGGAATGAGATTCACAACTGTTCTCACCTATAAATACCGTTTTGGAATAGGATTTTTTTGCAGAGGATTATTATTTTACTTTATTGGTATGGAAAATAACGATGTGGAGTAAGAATGCACTTTCGCTGCCGCATTTTTTTTTTCGGGAAGCTAAATATTGAAATCCGCTATTGCTTATCCGTCATATTTTGCTTATGATGGTAAAAAAATGAAGAACGGGAGATCGTGGATTAAATATGGAAATTAATAAATAAAGTAAGTTGAACAATAATTTATGATTACAACTCTGTATATTGTATGGGGCAACTCACCCCGTTTCGACCAGGATTTAACCTCGATCTCTCCGATTGGCAAATTTTTTTAATATATATTTTTAAACTCACATATCGGATGCCATAATTTAAAAATCTGCAAGAATTCTGAAAAATACTCTGTTAAATATCAACATTTTCTAGCTTATTGCCGAAGTGGTCAAAATGTTTCTTTTTATAGTTTTTAAGGTTTTTTAATTTATAATATTTTTTTAAATAAAAAAATCTGAAAAACCATGGAAGAGGAAATCTAGCCTACTTTGGTTATAAGCTAAAAATTTTTTATATTGAACAGAGTATTTTTCAGAATTTTTTCAGATTTGTAAATTATGGCATTATACCTTAAAAATTGACGTTTTAATTATCTCTTAAATAAATATTTTGAAAGAATTTGGATGGTTTGGAAAAATCTGTACAAATTTCTAATCTAAAAAAATTCTAACAAAATCCAGTTTTACATGAATGAGAATTTCATCAATCGCCTGAATCATATTAATTTTTTTTTTTTTGTAATTCTTAAATAATTTTTTCAATCAAGAAAGCTTAAAAACTATAAGAAGGAAAACCTTGGCCACTTTGGCTACAATTAAAAAATTTTAATATCGAACAAAGTTTTTTTCAGAATTTATTCAAATTCTTGAATTATGGCATTCAATATGTCACCTTGAAAATATATTTTAAAAAAATTGCCATAGAAAAAGAACTATCCGGTGCATTTGCGGGTCCAACTACACCCACAAAAAATTACGAGATAAGTCGGAGAGGTCGAGGTAAAATTTTAGTCGAAACGGGGTGAATTGCCCCGTATAACAACACTGAAAGTAGCACAACAGACGAAAATGTTAGAATCAGGAATATTTCACTGAATTGCATAAATGCTTATTGGATTGATAAAAGTATTAGTAGGATCAATGTTTATTTTGAAGTCTTTCAGCAGTGTTTGAATTGAGCAGAACCGGAAAAAAAGAAACCCAGAGCGCTCAGGAATGCAAAGGTGAGAGGAAAAATGCGTGAACCGGGGTGAATAAGCGTGACGCCACCCCAAGGGACTGAGAAAGAGCAACTCTTCTCGTATTGCTACGGCTCTCCTGCCGCTGGTGGTTCTGTTCAGCAATAGTGGCGAGGCCTTCTGTTTGTCGTTCGTAAATAGACCTGGCGAGAGCTGTACCTTCTCCTCTGCTTCACCTTGTGCAATTCCCTACTCTTACACCCCGAAGCCACTTGGACTCTTATTTAACTATACGGGCTGCTGACGATGAAAGTGTACACCATGTTGAATGCTCAATTGTAACACGTGATCCGCACATCTCGTTGATTGTGTTTACACTAAGAAAAACAACAATTTTCCTGAACCGTGTCGGGTGTAATAAAACGAGTAGTTTTACAATTATTATGTAAACTTTACTAGCAAATACGTTAAGCGATTGAAATCTCATTATATTTATTGCTAAACTAAAATGGAACAAAATAGAAATTCTATCGCTACTTAATTTTCGAAATTGTTTACAGTATAACAGATGTCTCAGACAGTCTTACTGCCTCATAGAGGAAATTTTGTTTTGATGAAAGAAAAAACTTTCGAGATTTTTATGTCATAACAGTCAGAATAATCTAAAAATGTCGAGGAAAGTGGCTTACAAAATTGTCTGAATGCATGTATATGTGTATGAGTGTATGATTGTGATGAAAGGCAAAAAATGCATATAACTCTCATTTGTAAACTATTCACCGAATCAGCTTTAATTTGAACGTCATGTACAATACTGGCTAGTCTTCAATTGGTATAAATTTTCTAAAAATCGCATAACGCATTTCAGTATTATCAAAATTTTAAAACTTCAAAAAAAGTACGTTAACGCTGTAGCTTGAACGTTTTATTTGACTATCGGGCTGAAACATTATTTCAAAATTGCACAAGGTGGTCCGATTTTTAGTATTCAACTTAGGCGAAATCGGTAGAGTCATTCAGTTTTTGTGGAATTTCCAAAAAAAAAAAAATCATTTTACTATGATCACCATATAAAATTTCAACAAACTAAATAAAAAATTTTCACAGGGAAAATAACAACGTAGCCTTACTATGTACCGAATTTGGTGATGATCGATAAAGCGGTCCGGATTATACAAAATGTTGAATTTTTTCGAAAAATGTTCATGATTCAAATTTTTATAAACTTGAGACTTTCAAGTGTATTTCAAATCGGGATACAAAGCAGAATTTTGCCCATTGCTTAGTCAATTAATTAGATTTTTTTCAAAGCTTACTCTATGCAGAAGCGAAAAATTAAATAAATAAACTTCCTCACAGAAGCGGCTTTGCGAAAGATAAAAATTAACGAGGAAGCAAATGTGCAAATTACTATTTTGCATCCTTATTTCATTGATTTTCCTGCTTTACATTTGTAAATTTTGAAAAAAAATGGCATTTTTGAAAATTTATACAAAGGCCTAGAACCCTCATCTCACTGCAACCTCATTGCACCTCCAAACATTATAATTCCTGTCCACAGCCTCCGTCCACTCCAACTGGATGCTATCTGCATCCAGTTGCAGATTTCTATTTCCGGAAATTTTAAATAGTGTCAGGAACCTCATATCCAGAAAAGAGTCTAAGCTTTATCGCAGTTTATCCTTGAAGATAAAGTATTCAGTTAGTCGAAGTTGATGAACAATTCCATTTAAGCGTTGGATCTTGCAAGATCTACTCTTCATTGACAGTGATCCTCAGACACTCTATTCTCTATAAAACCCATAAAACGTGCGGTTCCGCTTTACGACCGTGGAAGAGCGAAGAGAAGTAAAGAAAACAGGAAAGTAGTGCTCGTAATGTACGACTAATGTACTTCGGCAAATGAGCATCGGGCTAGTGCTACGGTGTGTACTACTGGTGTGTAAGCTTTGTTAATGTCCTCCGCGTTAACTCGGCGGTGGCGGACTTCCTGCCCCACACATCGCCACTCGCAAGCTTTTCTTCTGATTCAAGTATGCGTGCGTGTGTCTCCGTGTGTATATCGTAGGGCTCATTCATTAGCTCTTAAAAGAATAAAAAATAGCAACATGTGAATAATTCTCTACTCCGGCCTGCGGTGACATTTAGGTTACCATGCGAGGCCAGTGGCCGACGAGATACAAGTATATAATAGGGATGTAATTACCACGAAAAAAAGAATCTCAAATGGGGCCACCGCAGCATTGCACAGGTGCATTGGTCGAGGTTGTGGTCGTCGTTAGATAGAGAGGTGCATTGAAGTACCCCATTTATTTTTTTTTTCCTCTCGCTTGCGTCATTACGTTAAGCTCTGTAAATGTCTACCCTGTGAGGGGCCATTTAACCCCTGTTCAAAAGTGGGGCTGGCGGATCATACAACCAATTAGAGTCGCATCTACGTGAACGAGTAAAATGCTGCATGCGGTTGTGACGGTAATTTTTTTTTTTTTTTTTTTTTTTTTTTTTTTCATTCAAGTGCACAATCAAAAAACGAGTTGTTGGGATGGTTCGTTATTTATGGAATGATCGGGAATAAAAAGACGTGTAGTTCACGTCAGTAGATGAGCATTCGACTTTTGCTGCGATAATTCGGGTGGGGGTGAAAATAGCGAATGATCAAAAAAGTAAATGGCTAAAATAGCGAATTTAAAAATAAGGAACTTCGAAATGTAGTATAGCTAAAATTATGGAATTCGCTTTTCCAGCTATTCGCCATTTTTATCATTCGCTATTTTGATTGCATTATAATAAGATGGAGGTCAAAATAGCGAATGGCTGAAATGGCGAATTCCATAATGATGATCATTCTAGATTCAGACGTTCCTAATTTCGAAATACGCTATTTTGACCCCCACCCGACAATTCAATTAGTAAGTTTAAGGGTTATGATAAGCAGAATGGAAAATGCATTGTGGGTTTGATAAAAACATTCATTTATGTAAGGTAACTAAATAAATTCATGCCAAATCTTGCTCCAACAATTTTTGAAGATGCCGTTGCCTTATCATTGGAACAAATCAGAATTTATGTTGAAACTCTTCTTATTCAATACATATAATGGAAAACACAGGTTATTATTATAGAATAATGGAAATGAAAGAACAAAACCAATTGCAACTTCAAGATGACCTCGTTGCGTATAAAATATAAACTTTGTTGCGTGTTCGCCAAGGTTTCTTATTGAAGCACGCGGACAGAATCAAGAAAACGCCGGCCACAGGGTAGTACATCGTCACCGTTCTCCATAGAATTAACCGAGAGGAACAATGTTTGCTGGCGACGGAAGAGAGAAGGAAAAGGGAAGATATACGGCGTGAGGGATAAGGATAGGGATCAAGGATGGTTTGCGGAGTCTCCTGTAGTAGAGCGGGAAGACCGAGTCTCTAGATGCAGCGGGATTCCAGGAATACGTAATGATCTTCCGCCTGGGCTTGCTGATATGCGGCAGAGATGTATGCGCTCGCAGAAGCATTCACGAGTTGAACCATGAAAGATCTTTGGTTCGTCGCAAATCACGTGTCTCACTCGTATCTCCTTTCGCTTTTTCCGGCTTGTTTGATGCGGGTGATTTTTATCAGTGGTACCACGGGCAAAAGAACGGCGCTTGTTCTCAGCAGGTGCATCCACTGCTCGGTTATAATGAGCGCATTATATGGGGAGATTGTTGTTCCAGAGTTTGATCAGCCTTTGAGTCAAATCAAAGAATCGTCGTTAAAATGCGATGCAAACATGACATAAGAACTCACGAATGAAGAACAAATCACCCTAGATTTTTTTCCACCAACCAACCTAGACGTTCGACGGTATTTTTATTTGAAAATATTATGCTTCAAGCTTGAATGATTAAAGGTAAGTCGCAAGGAAATAATAAACCTATTAGGAACCGGAGGACTATCGAAACTGCCTGAAGAATTGAAAATCGGTAGACAGCAAACAAATTTCAAGTATCCGCTAATATCAAAAAGTTATTGAAGTACACGGAAAGAAATGAGTAGTTGGTAAAACTAAAAAATTGGTTCTCACAATCACTCAGAATAGTTGATATAGCGCCAACTACTCAGGTAGTTGAAGTGTCCATTTAGTTGGTTAAAGAAACTGAAATGTCGTTGGTCGAATACCCGTAGTAACAGGAACCAACAGAAATAGTAATCCGAGCTATACGCTTAGTTAGGACATGCAATCTGTTTTAGTGCAGATCTAGGTTAGAAATTAGATTTCATAACTCATCGTATACGCTCCCGCTACTATGAAACGAGATTACAAAATGTTGTGGTAACAACGAATGGCTCAATGAAAAATGCAGTTCATCACTATGAGCGATTTAAAGAAGCCGAATCATGAAAAATCTGTATATGTTAATGGTCAATAACTCTACCTAAAAAATATAATAATACCCATACCTAACAAATAATTATCAAATTACATAATTGGTATTTGACGAACTATAGCCCGCTGCAAATTGCTTTTCTTTGTGTCCACGCGTTCATCATATAACACAATAACGTTGTTAGCCCTCGTCATTCACAAACTAAAAAATATTAGTTAGCTGAACCAACCGATTAGTGTTGGGAGGAAAGTGATTGGTAATGAAAACCAACTCGTAGGGTGCTGGCAACATTCGAATCGTGTTTACAACTGTTGCCGCCAGTAGTTGCGCCACCTCATGGCTGTTGGTAAGGACAGAATTGTGATTGGTTGTCGGAACCAAGTCGGCGATCTTACTTACTATTTTTCACTTACCAATCACATATAGTTGAGGATACTTTTTCAATTTAATTTGCGTAACTAATCTGCAGCACGACTACATATTTTTTTCCGTGTAATCCAAAAAGGAATGTCTTTAGCGAGAGTAAGAAGATAGGTTATTATACAAAATTCAATAATCTTGGGTTTAAGTTGATTGAATTCCGATTTTATCGTGGCGTTAAAATCAACGTTATCTAGGAATCAGCGTCCAAAGATGTAAGGGTATGATGATGCAATCGGTTAATAGCCAATATCGTCTTAAGCAACATTATACCATCCCATTTATTCGAACTAACATCGGCAATTGCCAGAAGTTAATCTTATAACTTAAACATCCCTCAGACGCGACAAAGTTTGTGGGTTACACAGGATAAGGCCATCAGCGCTAATTGCCCAACTGTTGTTCCGTATACAAGCCCGATCTTTGCACCTAATCCTTACGCCATGATGATTATTTGGTTCTAGATAACTTCCGGGTTATTTTAGCATGCATATATACACCTTCGGGAATAGAGTGTTATTAGCTTTCCGGTGGTTTCCGTTTCCGAGGAAGTCACGACCCGCTTGAGACTTCTCCCCAAGGAGACGGACAACGCGGCTCACTGATGCGCTCCTCCTCTGGGTAAACTATGTTCTCCATCTAGCCTACGCTGCTTACAATAGAGGCTCCTTGATGTTGCACTTGTCACACGAAAGCACTCTGATGTAACCGCGATTAATCTAAATTAATGTCGTCACAGGATGATCCGTCCCACCAATTAAGGAGCTGGCCTAAATGTTTTATGTCTGTGGGATATGTAAGTAAATTTTAGCGTGATGACTCACAGGCACCCTAACCCTGACATGGAAGTTCCTCGAATTCTCAAGTCGCCATGTCGCTGCATGCGGTTCGGTACGTTAAAGCAAGGCTGGCAAAGGTGGAGTATGAGGATAGTTTACGTTGGCAGAGCAGATCGTCGAGAAGAAGAGGGAGAAAGGGCAGAGTGCAAGAGTTCAGCAAGGTTTGCCGACAGTTCTCTGAATCGTTGCATGGAACGGCTTTGCTATATACCTTATTCGGTCTCACCCTTGCGCCTCTTCGCGGCCCCAACCCCTAGTCAAATCCCTCTTTAAAAGCCCTCCGTCGAAACGACTCGACTCTGAAAATGTAATTACCGATTTAATTAATTGGACATTCGCGACGTGCACAGAGTGGGACGCCTTCGCGCTTTATACCTGCTAAGACGCCAGTAGGGTGAGAAAACACACGTCGAGGAGGGGAAGAGAATGCGAGGGCGACGACGGGAGACGAGGAAAGTTGGGGGAAATGCTTCTGTTGCCGGATTCATGGTTATTATAGCTGCCCATGTTGTATATTAACGCACCGCGAAGCACGTGAAATAAAATCTTGGCGGGGTCTTGAATGATAACAAGTCACCATCAACGAACATAATTACCGCCCCTAGCATACTAATCATAATAATTGAGTTGATTATGGCAGTGAAAAGTTTCCCAATTCAAATAAATTGCTAAGTGCTTTTATTTTTTGAGTAACAGAAGCTTACAAAATCATTTTGAGTTATTTCAAGAGTCTCGGGTACTTGCGTTCTGCTGGGTTAACTTTTTTCATATTCAAAAGTATATTATACTGGGGGTCGGTACCTTTCTAGTACCATATAATTTTGTATTGCTCTGATTAACAACTGCATTATGTATAGTAGTAGTAGTAGTAGTAGTATTTTTTTTGCAAATGACTATGTCAGTACAAAAGAAGTTTACATCTTTGGTGCAGGTTGGTTGGCTGTTACATGTCATGAAAAAGTAAAATAAAATATAATAGAATGAAACGATATCGTGTAATTGAGTGTTCGACTTGACTTCTTAGAACTTATTTATCACGTAGGGAAGATCTTATTTTTAGCATGCTTATTACATGTAAGTACAGATCATTTAGCCTGTGATCATCGGTAACCTCTAGCAGGCAACATATATTTTCGTAGTCACTCTTTGTTTCGTCGGCAAGATATTTCTTGAGGAAATAGTTCCTAATTGCGTTATATTGTAGACAACGAAACTGCATTATGTATATTAGTTAAATGATCGATCCGTGCAATGAAGACAACCTACTTAGACTCGATTTAGGACCAATGATGCTATTGATATTTTGGACAATATAAAATATGTTTTCTTCCAAGACAAACCGTCAAGATCTTGTTTCAATTTAAATTGTTTTATTGACATTACTAGATGACCGTGTCAAATTTCATAGAATACCATTCAACGTCATGTTCGTCTATAAATATATCTGTCAATAAAATGGCACACATGTAGGACTCCACGCAGTCATCAAGTGCAAAATCCAGAAGACTTTCCTCGCGCTGAGACAGCATGGGGAAAAGTGGCGAAATTACGGTGCATCTCTTTAGGGATGGTTGACTGAATCGCATCTTCATTTTCTATTCATTGTGGGGGTCTGATTCGGCTCCTTTAATACCGTCTGTGGCTCGCTGATGACATCGCAAGAGCCTTAATAAATGTTGTAAAATGAATGTATGCGCCAGGTTCGTAAGCCGAATAAGATCAGGGATGAAGTACATGTAGAGCCGTGAGAATGTGGTCTCTGTGAAGCTCAAAACGCACGGGAAAACGGTGTGGAGAGTACCGACGAGACGCAATAATTCACGTCGTCTTGTTTACAGTAGCCTCAGCGGCTTCGCGACGCTAACGACGTTCGCGCCCCCACGCTTAACAAGTCGCCGAATAATTCAGTGCTTTAATTACGACGGTACCCTCAGGGGGCAACTTAATATTGCAGCTACAGTGCTCCGAGGGTATAAGAGAAAACTCGCAAACCCTCTTCCTCCGTTCTGGATAGGGAACGCCAGCTGTCGTCCTCCTTCTGTCCATACTCCCTGTGCTTTCCATCCCTGTAGTACTTCTTCATCATCTTCTTCGTCACTACAGGAACGCGCTGTGACCTCGTGGCGACGTGCACAAATTTATTATGCGATCCACTGTCGGTGAATTATGAGCGTTTCGCCAAGTGGTGGGTAATACTCCGGTGTCCAGAGCATATTTTGCCTTATGGAATATTCTGACACATCACTGGAAATATCCACATAAGCCACAACGCGTTGAATAATTTTTTACATTACTTGGGATCGGAATTTCACCGCATCCGTTGATAAGAGGGCATTTTGTAAGTACAGTGAATCAAGTAAAGTTTTAATCGATTTAAGTATTGTATTGAAATTAGTATTTATTTCAGAAATATGAGCTTTTTTAAATACACAAGGTATTTTTAACGATAAGGCTATTTTTTATGACACGAAATTAACATTTTTATGTGTGGTCTGAAATAATGAATTACAATGCAGTGTATTCGCAAGTATTTACAGTATTTCTAATTCCGGCAATAATTAGTTTACGGAATTAAATTATTTTGATCTCTGTCTTTTGAATAACTTGATTATGAAAATGCTAATCATCACTTGGAAAAAAACTAAATTAAACTTTGGAAAGTACTTCCTCATTATTTTTGGTTTTTCTCAGAAAGCTACTTTTACGAGGAAGCAATTTGCAAAGTTGAACTTTGCAGCTTTTTCTATCAAAGTTAAATTCCTGAAAAATTTGAACCACATAACAAATCATGACTAAGCTATGTGTCTATTATTTCTAAATAGTACTGATTTCATGTCTAAAGTTTGAATTCGCTATCGTATGGTTTGTTGAGGTATTAACCTCAATGCAATATCATCATTTTTCCAAAACTTCGAATTCTGACAAATTTGAACCATATTGCATATTATGTCAAAACGATGTACTCATTCTCGCTAGGTAGTACTGATTTCATGTTTGAAATTAGAATTCGTTTTCTCATGTTTTGCCAAAGTGAGGGCAAAAACGTGATTTTTTCGAAAATTTCAAAACTCTAGAAAATCCGAACCGCTTTTTCGATTTCGGTAAAATTCAATACCAAAGAACATTAAGTGTACCTGCACTTATAAAGAATTATTTAGGAAAATATCAACAATCTTACGAAAACTGGAGCGTGTACCTCTTTTTCGAAAAATTAAAAAAAAACCGTAAAATAAAAATTGCTGCATGCGTTTCGTAAAAAATTACGACAATCAAAGACGAACCTGTACTCCACTTGTGTGCCAAATTTCAACCCAAGCGGTTGAACGGTCCCCGAGTAACATGTGATTAAAATTCCATACATACACACATACATATTTCACTGCATACACACACACGCACATACCGACTCTTTTTCCAAACCACTTTTCTCGACATTTAAGACAATTCTGAGTATTCTGATATTAAAATCTTGGTTTGAAAAAAATGAAAACAAAGTTTCCTTTATGCGGAAACAATAACAGCCATCCTATTCAAATCTTTAAAAAGCTTAATCGTTGAACTACTTACAGTAATAATAATGTTACAAGTGCAGTGATCAATACTATTCCTGTTTTGGCGTAGATTTCCTTTTCACATTTCAACAGTGCCCAATCGAGACTCAACGCTTTTCGTAATCTAGGACATCGAAAATTAGTTCTCCCATTGATATGAGAAAGTTGAATTCTAATGTCATTAAAGTGGCTCAGTTTGTGCACTTTCTGCAATGTGCAAGTATGAAAATCCAACAAAACGAAGAGCTCATGTTTGCATACTGTGGTGATACCAAAAGTTTGTTCCTCGCCAGCAGTAAGCTTCTCGACGAGCAACCACGACGTGCCGTTACTACTTTCGGTGCTTTTCTCATTCGCTCGCGGGTTCCCTCGTGTGCTGAGAAATCAGAGTGATAAATTTTCAGGAGACGCGAACGCGTTAATGACTATCCTCACGCTCCAACTATAACATCCCTCTTTTCAATGTTCGCCTCCAGCCACGCATTCAAATTTATTACGATATCACCGGAGAATTGGAGCTTCGTTCCTGCGACCCTCTTTACCTTCCCCTCCCCCTCATCACCCTCCCAAACTCCCACGTCCGCCGGCCATTCGCCTGCACTAATTTATTACCAACCCTATGCCATATATATGTATATAAATGCTGGCGAACTTTTATTCTTCCGGGGGCTACGTGCATTTAACAATCTCGTTTTACCTCCAATCTCCATATACGGCAGCCATTCGATGCTTCCGTACTTACTTCCTTTCGCTATATCTCGACACTTATATTTCTATATATATTTTGATGGGAGAAAACGGAGTCTGATAACGAAACGAGGAGGCGTGGTGTCCCATGATGTATTTATTTATTAGTCTCTTCCGGGCAATATCGACGCTCTTCCTGTTGAAACTAATAGAAAATCAATAGCAAAACGATTTCAGTCTTATATTCAAATATAAGGTACTTTCGGGGCAATAAAAAAGAATGTGAACATTTTAAATAAATATTGTAATCTATTCGTTTTCACTGGATGAAGATCAGCGAGAAAAAATCACCGGCTTACGCAGTAGCTTTGTCGCTATTTCCGTAAAACCCGATTCCGAGTTGAACGATTACTCGCGTCAATCGTGAGCAATCGACCATACGGGCGTTCACTTCTGTTTGACTCAGCTTGGAAGTCTCCCTCGTTAAACCGGATTATTCGTTTTTATCAGCATATCTCCACTTAATATTGGGATTTCTTTCGACCGTTTCCGATTCATTGCTTCGAGAACTTAATGTGAGAAATCGCGGATTTAAACGTGTCGACGGGAAGTCGAATAACGACCTCATCAGACATTCAAATTTTTTTATTTCAGTTAATACTATTTATCCGTAAATTTTCTCTTGTCCAAAATGCGAGATTATAAAGTACATGTTGTAACGAATCTTGTAGGTCGCAAAATATCCATGAGATGAATTTCGTATAAAATCTTATCACAGACAGTGAGTAGAGTCTCAAAAAACTGTGTGTCTTTATATTACACTTTTGCAAATTTGTTTTGCGAAATGTCCGTTGATAACTCAACATCATGGTAAGCTATCGATATGAAACTTTGTATAGACAATGAACAAAGTGATGCAGACTTTGGTATTTATTTTGGAAAAAAATCAGTAAACTGGTTCAGGTTTCATGGAGTTCTTGAAGAAAAAAAAATGTACGGTATAAACTTTTGTAACATTTTGTCTAGCGAGCCCAAAGTTTTAAACATCACGAAATAATGTTCAGTGATGCTACATATCTCATTTTGTGAAGATCGGTTAGTTTTATACTACAGAATTTGGTTTAATTATTAATATTATTTACCGTCATCAATTTTGCCAACTAATTTTTCAAAAATGATTTAAAACGGGAATACAAAGTGAAACCATGCATATTGCATACTTTATTGAAGTAAATTCACAAAAAGGAAGAAATAATGCAGAAGCAACGTGCAAGTGCAATATGCATATCTACTTTGAATTCTGTTTCATATTAACTTGAACTTCACTATACATTCTACAGTTTCAATCATCCGGATAGTTTAATTTCAGTGTGTAATAAAGATGACGAGTTAAGAAAAAAAGTAACATGACGACGAATGAGTCGCGACAAATTGAAGAAAGATTTGAGTAGAAATTATACCTCGAGGCGGCACGGAATAAGTTGGTAAGTCAACTGAAAGGGGAACATGAGTGAAAGTGAGTATCTTCATACCGAGCGAAAGAATGAAAGATAAGAATACTGTAAGATCCGAGGACCGGAAAAGAAGGGATAGCTCTGTAAGTCGGTCCCGATTTGAATCTACACGGTGCGCCCGATGTAAAGTTCATTAGATTTAAATATTTATGAAGCTAGAAGTCGGGTGAATGGTCTTCTTTTCTTCTCTATTTCTGGATCTACTGACTGCAAGGGCCAGGTCAATTTGAAACTGCGATGCGACGAAACGACGTAAAAAGGTAAGAAGGTACGTACACCATATTCTTTATTTCAGCGGAAGAAAGCCACGGACGACGGTTAAGAATAAAAAGGAGGAAATGGGGAAGTGGTAAGTGGAACCAAAGAAGTTACCTTGGGGAGCCATAGCTTGCGGCTCTTTACATTGCAAGACCGTTATAAAAAAGACAACTACTAAAATAAACCGGAAAATCTCACCCAATATCTAAGCCGCTTTCATTATTTTTTTTTATCTTTGGCTGAATATTTTATTAAAGAGATGTTATTGTGCTTCGACGATGACAGCCTGTGATATTTTTATTTTGATGGAAGTTTGGCAAATCGTAACTCGGGGTCTGAGTCTAACCGAAGATTCTGTTGTTATTGATCTTCCTTATTCAATTTACGAATCGATAAAGCAATTTGAACGGCCAAAAATTAAAAGATTCTAAATTTTCGATTTTCCTATAGAGGAAGATCGATAACAACGGAATCTTCGGCATCGTTAGACTCAGACCCCGAGTTACGATTTGCCAAACTTCCAGAAAATAAAAATATCACAGGCTGGCATCGTCGAAGCACAATAACATCTCTTCAAGCCGTTTGTGTCTCTTGAATCATTACTGTGGTTTGGATTTTACATATTGTACGGCATATTCATTCACATATTCTGACAATGTCCAACATGTCATCAATCAATTTTCCACTCACCCAAGACATTCCGTCGGCACTCTCCATGACCATAACTTCAATGTCCGTTCTGCAAAAAAAAATGTCTTTTGCTTCTGCATGAGACCTTTTTTTTGAGATTGTAATTTCACATGTACATATGCCATGTAATGTGAAAATGTAACTCGATAAAAATAAGATATGAAGTATAATATAGTATCAAACCAATTATAAATTGATAATGACTCGAACGATTGAGCTTAAATTTGGCACACAGAATACAAATTTTATCGTATTGAATTTAAAATATTGTTAAAAAGGCGGAGAACTATTGGGAAGCAAGGTTCTATTCTTGTAAAAGCTCACATCACTATGTAGTTAAAAAAAAATATCGAACGGTAAAAAGCAAGCTTATAAGATTTTTAACATTATTAGAGTGAGTTTTGTCTTAACCAAGAACTATTTCTGGCGCGAAGCCCACAATATTAAGGTATCATGAAAAGCCAGCGAGCTCCTTTGATCACTCCGTATAATTTACTATCAAGAGTTGCGGTAGCGACTCGACGCCAAGTAAAAAAAAAATTAATAATGTATTCACATGTCTGTCTGATCTCAAATTGGGCTTTACTACTGACTCGACGATCTTTCTTATGCTCCTCTTCCTCTATGCTCATATTTTATGTTTTTTTTCCCGAATTTCTGCTAAATTGAGGTCCACTCCGCCATTGCAGGAAGTTGTCAGGGGTCAGTAATGCAGAAAAGTAAGAGAGCAGACAGGATGCAAGGTTGCAGGATGCTGGACTCGAGGCTCACTCTCCGGGAAAGTCCTATGGGAAAAAAGTAGAGGCTCCAAGGTCTCTACTGAGCTTTCCCTCATTCTAGCCATTCATACACCCACGTTGCACATGTACATGTGTCTCCAAAATTCCAGGGTTTCTCCCGGGTCACCGCAGAGGAAGAACATATACCGTCTTCGAGGGAAGGAAGCGAAGGGAGCAAGGACTGGTGGACCAAATATACGTGGCCCTCTAGTACTTCTGACAGACAAGACGATAAAACTTTGGGAAAACGTAAATCAACGACTCGCGGGGATTCCGAAGAAACAGCAGGACAAGGAGAAAAGATCAGAGGAGTGAAAGGAAGCGGAGACAAATGGCTATATCTACTGGAACTACCAGGTATGATAGTCCAAGCGGATGAAGCGTTGGGCCTATGTCCAAGGGCTCGCAAGACCCTCGTCCTTTTATTCCTTTATTTCGTTATTCCTTTACCTCCCTCTGCTTTCCTTTGCAGAGCGAAAGCAACGTATACGCTCGATCGCTACTGCTGTAACGGATCATTTCGAACCATAGATCTTTCAAGGCTTTGTGTCCTCGGGGAACCGGCTAAATTTCAGTGGCTATCTCTATCCTCGTCTTCACCATGCCTGTTAGCTATTCACTATCCTTTTCAGCCTGGCTCAGGTACAAAATAAACGGACTCCACGAATTCTTCAAGCGGTAGCCGAGCCCTTGCGAGGGTTGAAATGCCAGCCACGCCTGATTCCACCTTCCCGCAGTCTCATTCGTCTTCTGCCCTCTATATACACGCCACTTACGTAAAAAGCAAAATAATGTTATTTATGTACCATAAAATAAACACAAAGGTCTCTGATACTTTGTTTCACTAGCAGAACCCAGAAGGGTTGGCAGTTGATCGTTTCTCTCTTTAGCCTTTCAGCTTCGATGATTTAGGGTCTTCTTCCCCTTCGTTTTATTTATTTCGAGTGAATGAGATTTTTTTTATTCGGTGGAATAAGAAAAAACGGATCCTTGTGATTATCCACACACGTTTTTCTTTCACTGATGGAGTGCGCAATTAAGACAAATGGCGATTGCCAAGCTCGCAGGAAAATTGCCACTGTAGATCCGTGACACGTACACTGCTCAGGTACGAACGAAGGATGAGGGCGGGCCGATGTCGTATACGACGATTGTCTCAGGCGATATCGCAGACATTCAAAGGGCTCTCGTGGAGAGCGGCAATTGCCTGGCCCTCCGCGGACATTACTCCGCTAGTGGATCGTTCGTTTTTAGTGCGCGTTTCTCGTTCACGCGTTTTAACCATCGGCTGGAAATCCTGGATCCTCGAGTATGTTGCTTCAGCGCAGCAGGATTGCTTCGCTCGCGACGACAGCAGAAGGGTTCAAGTAAAACGATCTAGTTTTTATTCGAGCTTCAAGACGTGCTTCTAAAACATGTTTCATATAGTCCAGCAGGATTTCCAGGTGAATTTATTTCCCAGCAGGATTTCCATTGCAGGTTCATTATTCCAAATGTTCGGAAATGCCACATAATTATTCGGAAAAGCACATGAATATTCTTGTCAAATTGAAATGTTTCCAAGCTCGCATGGAATGAAGAGAAAGACCCGAATACGTACCAAGATTGTTAAAATAGACTCAAACATGATGCCCAAGGTCGTATTCCGTGAGTAGATAAAGAAAACATGATTGGACCTTTCCACGTCATCAATTTTTTCACTGTTCTGTATACTATAAACAAGAATAGAAGCATGAAAGGAAGCTCAAATGGAATATTCAGTGCGCAGCCCGTGCAAACTGGGCCACCATAATTTTACTGCTTCGAAGCCGCAGAGCTTGTGAAACACCTTTGGCCCGTTGTTCCCGTGTCACTCGTTTTACGAGGGTGTATCTCGCACCCATTTACCGCGTTCGCTCGCCTCTTTATCTTAGCGTGTCTTTATCTCCGATAATATGACCGACCATCCAGCCTCAGTTCACTCTTGCTCGCCATACGTATTACGGTATACAGTAAAAACCATTCCGCCCTTTTCTTCCCTCGCGCGTACCACCCCGAATAGTTATCGATCTCGAGGCTCGTAAAGTCGGAAAAATCTTCGGTCGGTTGCCCTATATCCGGAAAATCCGGGTATAGCCTTCGTCATTTCCGGTTTTGGGCTCCCTAAGCGATTGACCACGCCAATCAGACCATATGCGTTATATAGTCGCCCTTGGAGTGGGTAAATGTTCTTGCAATTAGCAAGATCATCGTCTAATCGTTAGGGTGTCTATAAGAACAAATTTTTTTTTACCTGCCAAATCGAAAGATCCGTATCATAATATGGGTCCTCGTTAAAGGAATTCTTTTTTCTCACGAGCTTTTATAGAGATGGCTCAGTGACCTTTTGTATATTCCATTTGATTAACACGTAGAGAATCGAGTCTTCTCCTTGAATCGATATAATTTTTATTGTACACGATGAACGGTGCGATGTATAGTATCATTTGACAGTTCTAACGGTTAACTTTAATTCTGTATATCGTAAAACATTTTAAGCCGCACAGTTCCTCAGATATTTAATTCTGCGAGATGTTTTTTTAGTTTTCCAAAAAATGGTTATATGAGAAACTGCTATCTTCTTTGGTACGAAAACAGTGAAAATTTGTATAAAATCAGTAAGGAGCACGTGGAAAATATTCGTCATATGACGTAGATTGATTTTTTAATATCAGTTTTATTATCATAATTTGACAATAAAATGGGTTAGTTAAATGAGTAATAATTTTAGCGTAAAGAATTTACTCTCCCAATTGATTTATAACAAATTGCTGCAAAGGGAAAACATGAACATTTTACATGCCACCATTTACAAAAATCCACACAGTGTAGCCTGTTACCAGACTCAATGTTATAGCATAAACTAGGATTCTTAGATATATATAGTAGAAAAAAAATTATTTGACATTTTAATAATCATGTAATTGTTAAAGCATAACAATAATCATAATAAAACAACAAGGCTTAATTGCATGATGAAAAGTTTTTCCATGTCCTTGAGAAATTTTGTACTGAGAAAGATGTCTTTCTTGTTAGGTAACAAGAGCTTGTCTTTTTCTTGCAAAATTAAAAAACATCTCTTTACGCAGAATAAAATATTTTGGAAACTACGCGGTCTGAAATATTTTACGATATACAGAATAACAGTTAATCATCCCAGCTATTAGATTCTACCATAGATAGCATCGTCTATCGTGTACAAAAATAAAAATATCGATCCAAACAGAACACTTGATTTTCTACGTGTTAATCAAATGAGAAATACGAAAGACTGTTTCACCACCTATAAAAAAAATCGCACGATGCTTTCCTTTCACAATGTTCAATGTCCTTATCCAAACTATAGTTTTTGTAATGTGGCAAGTAAAAAAAAATTTTTTTTTCAACACATCGTGTTACTCATATTTTTTAATTTTTTTTTGTCTGAAATCAAAACTGACCTCGATTTGGCTAAAAACTGACAGGCCCAATTCGACAACAAGTACTGATTTCGGATTTGATCTACATCGGCTAATTGCCGATGAGCACGGTCAGACATCTGACTGACAGTTAAAAGTCTTCTGATCCAACATCCGTCGCGCTGAAACAATTTTTGCCGTGGCTGTACAGAGTTATATTTATCTATGTTAATCTGGTCGACAGTGCGATTTATTTGGAATCTGAAGTCTGTTAACTACGCTGAAAAAAATACTGTCAACGTTCCGTCAAGGTTATGCACTACACTTAAAAATATGCAGGGTTATAAGTAGTAGTAGTAGTAAATGTGAATTTATTGACATTACATACATTTATCGTAACATTTGTATTTACATCTAATTTTAATTTGTTGCCATGTATTGCCAATTGGCCATCGACCGCGGTCCTTCAGCCTGGATTTTCTGTATTATTTTGCTGTCTTATATTATATTACGTTAAAACATGGGTCTCTCCCTTTTTTTTTTATAAACTTTTTATTCGTTTGCCATTGTTTCAAGGTGTTGATATGTTGTGTGTGTGGGGTATTTGTGTTTTCGGATTATATTTTGTTGTGGTTGTATGGCTAGCGGTTGAAAATTCTCTATTTGTGCAATTGCAAATCGTTTTGTTAGTTCACGAGCTCTTGTCATTATGGGTGTGATTCCTGTAGTATTGTAAAGAAGAGTGTTGGGAGGGTTGTAGAGTGGATTTGCTGGATGTCTGATGCGTGTTAGGCTGCGAATGGCGCTTGTTTCGGCGGTTTTTCGTTTTTTTAATTGCCGATTTTTTACAGTGGGGTTATAAATAACCCGTTAATTCGAGTTTTGCCTCCCATGACTTTATCCGACTTTGAAGGATTATTTTTGTTAACCGTATTACAGAACATACTTGGTTGCATCACAGACCCTTCGATAATACTGATCGCGAAGAAAAATGAATCAAATCAGAAAATTGACTTTCGAGGCCAACGTTGCTTCTGCCAGATTAACAAATACGAATTTTAGCAATCGACGAAACGAAAAATTGCTCTTCCAAAAACCTCAGAACTCTACGGACTGTCATTCAGTCTATTCATTTTGACGTAGACGTACTCACGATGTCGAACGGATTTTTTGTGATTATGTAAGTAACTACGAGAAAATCCACACGTTTTGCATGTGACGGAATAATAATGTTTCTAATGCATTATACATTTAATTCTACAGCACTTGAATATCATATTTAATGTACGCTGTATTTGCGAAAAAAAAACCTTCCTACACATTATATAAAATTTCATAGAGATTTTTTTTTACAACGCACTCGGACATTATCACATATTTTATCCGTCTACTTTTTCCAAGGCGGATTTTCGGAGGATTTCATTTCTGTCAGGTTATTTTTCCAAAGATATTTTTTGTGTACTCTATTTTCAGAGGTTCCGTTTTCCACGGATATTCTTTGCTAGATTTCTCAAGGGACTATTGGGGACGCGCACAGGACATTTATTACCCGACAGTACCTACTTATCTGTCAGTTATCAACGCTAAATCATTTGTCAAACCCCAGAAACTTAAAGAAATAAAAAAATACAAAAGATGCAAAGTATTCTCATAATCATGTGATAAGTAATCTTGCATTTGGCAATGTGCACAGGGTGAGAGCTCCTAAAAGTGATTATTGGGACATCGACCGAGCCACGCTTCATTGCCTCAATGCTGTGAGATTCCTCTCGCTCGTTCACTCGCAGACGTCCATAAAACTGTAACTCCTTCGAACTACCATTCTCAGTCCACAATAATAATCTGTAGTGGAAGTCGTACAAAAAAAATACGCAAGAAATATTACCGGAGGAAATTGCATGCAGAAAGAGAATTTGTTAATTTTACTGTCGTGTACTTTCTTTCCTATGCAAGCATGAATATTCCATCAACGTTCTGTGAGAAACACATACGTATGTCAGAAATAAAAAGAGAAGAATAAATAATAATAAAAAAACTATAACACACAAAGCATGAAAATCAATAGTGGAAACGACTAAAGTATGACAAATACAAACGTCCACTATTATGTGATGCAGTTTCCGGCATAAGGAATATACGAATTCTATTCCAAAGTCATACACGGTGGCTAACGGCTGTGGAACAGGGCAGAAGTACCAGCGAGGACAATATGTACGTACGGTACGTACGCGAAGTCTTGCGTGTGTACATAAGCGAGCGCCGAGCCCTCCGGTCTATTATCGCAGTGAGAGAACGAGACGCTAATGTTTAAATCGATAACACGTTGCGGCTGTGGAGAACGCAAACTGCTCGGTGGCTGCGCTTTTCCTCTTTTCGAGGAGCGAGGACGAACCGGCTCGAGTGAAGAAAAAAGACAACACCGCACTCGAGAGAAAGGGAACGAAATGCAACGCGGCCTTGTCCAGTCCACATCTACTGAAGACGTGGAGTGGAGCGAAAGAGATAACGCGAATAAAAGTAACGAGGAAAAGTGAGAGAGGAGCGAACAAAAAGGATCAAGAGCCAGAGCTCGCGGTACCAGCAGATGAAGCTGCTGTACTCAGGCCATGGGACGGCATCAAGAGGTCTTAAGCTCGTTGATAGTCCGTGACGAATAGCTTTACCTCGTTACTTTGATATGTTTCGCGCAATTACATTTTTAGTGTCAGCGGAAAGAAGAGCGAAATGCGTATTAAGCTGCCACTCGGTTAACGTGTTCGGGACTCGTTCACTTGTTACATTCTAATATGTAAATACATGGTTTGATTTTTATCGTGGAGGTGATAACCTTTCACTCAAGGTAGTAGTCTGGTAATTTGCACGTTTTTGTGCAATTGTTTTATATCGGAAAATATAAACCAATCGGTTTGTTTTTTTAGTATGTTATTATTGACATCTGGAAAATACGAAAATAATATTTTACTTAATTTTACAAGGTTTTATTAATATTATTATTATTGGTCAATCTAGATACTTAAAAAAAGGTACGTATGATAATTACATTTTATCAGAAAATAACAAAATGACGGTCTTTATAAAATAGAAGTGATTTTTTTAGCCCCAAAACGAGCCGTGGAATGGAAAGTGAGAGACGGTAAAAAAAATCCTAGGCTCGACGAGAACATCAATTCTATGGATTTATAATCTACTCAATTCTTTTATTTCAAATGTTCTCAAGAGCCAAATTCACCGGGGCAAAGCATGTTCCTTTTTTTCGAGGTGTTGACCAATAATAATAATAATAATAACAAAACGTTGTAAAATCAAGTCCAAATTTGTTTTGTATCCTTCAGATGTCAATACTAACATACTAAAAAAACAAAAAGATTAGATTTTATTTTTTCATCAAAAAAATTGCCGATAAAGACGTGCGAAAAAAAAGTACTAGTTACCAGACTAATAGATAATATTTACCGTGTGAGTCATTGATGGATTATCCAGATATACGTTCTTTTGTGCAAACCATGAAAACGAATTAAGCGGTATAATTTCTTTGGTATAATTGAGTCTAATAGATCATCCTCAAGGGGCCGAAATAACCTAAAAAAAATTCTGTAAGTGATACCCTTCTTTCAAAAAATTTTATATCTAAATCTTATTAAGGCCATGTGAAACACACGGACGCGCACCTCGAAATTTCGGATATGCTTTTTTTCGCGAATTATGGGCGGATTGAAGTGAAATTTGGAATACAGACGCCAAAAATGTGCATCTCGGGAATGAATTAGGCCGAATTTTGATTTTCGAAAAAAAAAAATTACAGATCGATTACCGGCAGATTCCTGTAATCAAAAATTCGATTTTTTTTCTCATTTTTGGACCCAAAATGAAAAAAGTGACTAATTCATTCCCGAGATAATTCAAAATCACGCATGAAACGTGCATTTCGATTTCGATTTAGTCACATTTTATAAGGAAAAACCATATCCGAAAGAATTGTCGATAACTTCACGAGTTTTTTGCGTCTCTCCTGTCTTGCTAGATGGCGCTGATGGCGCATTCCAATTTTGTCACGAGCCCGCGCAGAGCGTCCATAGGCGCGGCAACCTTTTATATTGCTGTCTCCACCACGCTGCGACTTCGAGTCGATTTTATATATTTTTTGTGTTATATAGATATTTTATTTTATTATTATATAGATATTATATATTATATTATATAGAGTGTAATCACTCGGAAAAATTTCCCAGTGATTCCAAAAGTCACGGGTGTTTTCCCGGAAAATCGAAAATTCGAAGAGGAAATTGTAGAAAAGTGAAATATGTTTATATCAACAACAACTGGGACAAAACGAGGACAACAGGAAAAGCAGCAGCACCAGCAGCGGTAATCCGTATGTATTTATTTATACAAATATATATATATATATTTTTTTTTTTATCAAATCGCCGAGCACACGGCTCTTGCGCGATTTGTAAGTCGCCGAGACGAAGAGCTCTTGCGCGACATACGTTGAATCTTGTAAATAATTTTTTTTTTTCAACAGGTGACCAGCCGACGAGAAGCAGCAGCGGTGGCGACGACAGCAGCAGCAGAACCGGTGGCGGCGAGGACAGCAGCAGCAGCAGCAGCAGCAGAGGAAACAGCAGCAACAACAGCAACAACATCAGCAGCAGCAGTCGTAGCTATTCATTTATTTATTTACGTAAATCGCCGAGCCCGTGGCTCTTGAACGACATATTTTATATCTACAAATGCTGCTTCGAGAACTTCGAGTTCTCGAGAACTTGAAGTTCTTGAAGCAGCATTTTTAGACAAATTAAATCGCCGAGCTCGCAGCTCTTGTGCGATTAAAAAATCGCCGAGCCCGCGGCTCTTGTGCGATTTTTTTCGCCGAACCCGTGGCTCCAGTGCGATTAAAAAATCGCCGAGCCCGCGGCTCTTGAACGATTTAGAAATCGCCGAGCCTGCGCGCTCTGGCGCGATTTTGAAATCGTCGAGCCTGCAACTCTTGGACGATATAAAAATCGCCGAGTCCGCGGCTCTTGCGCGACATATTTTATCCATCTGTCACAGAGGACATTCTAATGTGACAGTGGAATCATGTCTATCGATAGCATTTCTTTGTAAAAAAATCTCCATCGATAGCATGTCTTTGCAAAAAATGTCTATCGATAGCATGTTTTTGCAAAAAATGTCTATCGATAGCATTTCATTGCAAAAAATGTCTATAGATAGCATTTCTTAGCAAAGAATGTCCATCGATAGCATTTCTTTGCAAAGAATGTCCATCGATAGCATTTCTTTGCAAAGAATGTCCATCGATAACATGTCTTTGCAAAAAGTGTCTATCGATAGCATGTCTTTGCATCAAATGTCTATCGCCAGCATTTCTTTGCAAAAAAAGTCCATGGACAGCATGTCTTTGCAAAAAATGTATATCGATAGCATGTCTTTCCAAAAAAATGTCTATCGACAGCATTTCTTTGCAAAAAAAGTCCATCGATAGCATGTCTTTGCAAAATATGTCTATCGATAGCATTTTTTTGCAAAAAAAGTCTATCGACAGCATTTCTTTGCAAAACAATGTCCATCGATAGCATATCTTTGCAAAAAATGTCTATCGACAGCATTTTTTTTTTGCAAGAAATGGCTATATTTAGCATTCATTGCTAAAAAATGTCGATGTTTAGACATCGACATAATTATTAGTAAAGAAGCTAAACTTCACGAACATAGTTGTTCGCCACACTTTGATTATCATCACTACTCACTAGAGAGTTGCACCAACTCACTTTTCGTTGTCACGTCACCTATTCGAGATTGTTGTAGACACCGAGTAAATCGTTGTAGCAACTTATTTCTGGTCAACTCATTAAAGCTGAGTTGGCCCAACTTCTTATTTTTCTCCGTGTAGTCAAATCAAATCGCCGAGCCCGTGGCTCTAATGCGATTAAAAAATCGCCGAGCCCGCGGCTCTTGCGCGATTTGTAAAGTCGCCGAGACGAAGAGCTCTTGCGCGACATATTTTGAAAATTGTATATAATTTTTTTTGTTTTCAACAGGTGACCTGCCGATGAGGAGTAGCAGCGGTGGCGACGACAGCAGCAGCAGAAGCGGTAACAGCGACGGCACCAGCAGCAGCAGAAGCGGTAACAGCGGCGGCACCAGCAGCAGCAGAAGCAGCAGCAGAGCGAAGAGCAGCGGCAGCAACGATGGCGGTGAGGACAGCAGCAGCAGCAGAGGCAACAACAGCAGCAACATCAGCAGTCGAATTTTTTTATTAATTTTTTTTATTCAAATCGCCGAAACCGCGGTTCTTGAGCGATATATTTTATATCTACAAATACTGCTTCGAGAACTTCAAGTTCTCGAGAACTTGAAGTTCTCGAAGCAGCATTTGTAGACAAATCAAATCGCCGAGCCAGTGGCTCTAGTGCGATTAAAAAATCGCCGAGCACGCGGCTCTAGTGCGATTAAAAAATCGCCGAGCCCGCGGCTCTTGCACGATTTTGAAATCGCCGAGCCCGCGCGCTCTGCCGCGATTTTGAAATCGTCGAGCTTGTCGCTCTTGTGCGATTAATAAGTCGCCGAGCCTGCGACTCTTGTGCGATAAAACAATCGCCGAGTCCGCAGCTCTTGCGCGACATATTTACACGAATGCTGCTTCGAGAACTTCACGTTCTCGAGAACTTGAAGTTCTCGAAGCAGCATTTTTAGACTGAAATCGCATCGCCGACCTCGCAGCTCTTGCGCGAATGAAAAATCGCCGAGCCCACGGCTCTTGCACGATTTTGAAATCGTCGAGCTTGTCGCTCTTGTGCGATTCATAAGTCGCCGAGCCTGCGACTCTTATGCGATAAAAAATCGTCGAGCCCACAGCTCTCGCGCGACATATTTTCAATCTACAAATGCTGATTCGAGAACTGGAAGTTCTCGAATCGCCGAGCCCATGGCTCTTGTGTGATTGAAAAATCGTCGAGCTCACGGCTCTTGCGCGATTTATAAGTCGCGGAGCCCAAGAGCTGTTGCGGGTTATACGTTCAATGTACGAATTCTGCTTCGAGAACTCTCGAAGCACCATTCGTACGTAAATTGAAATCGAATTGCTGAGCCTGAGGCTCTTGTGCGGTTTCAAAATTGCCGAGCCTGAGACTCTTGCGCGGTTGCAAAATTGCCAAGCCTGAGGCTCTTGCGCGGTTTCGAAATCGCCGAGCCTGGATCTTGCGCAATAAAAAATCGCCGAGCTTGCCTGCTCTTGCGCGTTTAACAAATCGCCGATCCTATGAGTTCTTGCGCGACAATTCTAATTAACGAATGGTGCTACGAGAACTTAAAGTTCTCGAGATCGCAGAGCAGCATTCGTGAAATTGAATCGCCGAGCCTACGTGATCCTGCGCGATTTCAGATGTGCCCCCTTGTGGCGACGCCAATGGACGTCATATCTTTGATTTAGAAGTTGCGTTGGGCGACACCTAGCGGCAAGCGGCAGTGTTACCGACTCGGTAACCTGCCTTACCGCGGGAGCAGGGCCGCGTCGCGTCGTTCTGGCGTGTTTCACATGCCCTTAAGTACATACCAAGCATTAAAATTCTGCAGTGCACTAAAATGGTGTGAGAAAAGAAGTGAAATTTTTAGCCTTTGACATCGAACGACCAATCGAAATTTAGTGTTGGATGTTCTATTTTATCTGTTGAAGAGTGTATTGTAGCATAAGTGTAGCAATCTTGGATGCAGTGGAAATTCGATTTACTGTTGCGAATGAGTATTTAATTAAGAAAGATTTATTTACACATTTAAAATCGTAGCTTATTCAAAAAGACCTCAAATGAAAATTCGTACACTCATTCTTGAATACACTCTTCGATAGATAAAACAAAACATCGAATACTAAAATTTGTTCACCGTCTTGATCTGAAAGCTACGACAGGTTTACAATTTCACTTTTTTCCTCATTCCATTTTGGTGCACTGAATATCTTTGCAGGAATGCAGAATTATAATGCTCGAAACCCATTTGATGAGGTGTAAGTGTTACATTTTGTCAGAGAAGGGTATCATTTACAGAATTTTTTTTATACCTTTTTAAGTAATCAGACCGCTTAAGACTTTTTAATTTTCAGAAGATTACTTTTTAATAATTCTGGTTTTTTTTTCTTTATTAAAAATTATATTTGCAGCACTAACTTTCGGTTATTTTCACAAATCAACATTTCACAGAACGAATTATTAGCATGACAATATTCTATTTGCACACACAAAATACAATAGATATTTTTTTTTTTTTCGTTTATAAACAGCAAAAGAGCAGCAATATATAACATACCAATCTCTCTCTCTCTCTCTCGAATAATAAAAACGTATGATTTAGCGTTATAATTGAGCCCGTCTGCTCAGTACGATAGACAAGAGAAAAGCAGTGACACTTTAAAATTTTTGGATTGACATCCCTACCGTAACCTTGGGCCCATATGTACACATATACCCATCCACTCACAGTCTAGATGGTTAATTAAACTCTCTTATAAATCGAACGCTCGATCGTCGCAAAATGGGATATGAATCATATTTTAAATATCGATCGTCACAACTTTCTTTATTTCGTCGAAATATTATTCGGTGTGTCTTATTTCCATACGCGATCCTTGATATACTATATGTCAAGACTCCTTCAATAATTGGAAACCACCTCAGGTCCTTTTCGTGAGCTATTAAAATGATTTAACACATTCATTTCTTTGACTTTGTCACCTTTCCATTGTTACTATAACAGACCGTGCATTCTTAACATGACACGTATGGAGATCCCCGCGTATTTTACTGTTGCTATAGGAAAAATGTGAAGCACTATTGTATACACATCAAAATGATACCGAGTGCAATCATTTCCAACAGAGTTATATTCTTCCGACTGGTAAAGAGTCTTCAACGTGCGATGCAGTCTGTACAGTCGATCCCCGCAAAAGCAGTATACCACGTGCACTGTCTAAATCGAAATAACACACGCATTCGCATCTCGAAATCATCGCACGAATCTCGCAATAAAATCGTCGAAGAGCTGTACTCCCATTTTCCATATACGCGCTATATATGTAAACGGGAACGCTTCCCCAATGCGCGCTATGTGCATTCCCCGTCCTCTTTCTATTTTTCTTTTCCCCGTATCTCGCTCGCGTTCTCAGTAGTTATTATTCTGCGCCTTCTCTTTTATCGTGACGATCGATCGAGCCCATACATTTCAGCACGCGGCGCAGGCACTCGCGTCGCTGGAAATTTTTATCAATACATTTGAGACCACCCGTGCACCATTCGTGCACACGTATACTTATGTATCGGCGAACGGCGAATGGTGGAGTTTTGTGATGCACGATGTGCGTATGGCGTACCAACGGTTATATAAATTCCTTGGGGTGTGCGATGCAAACGAACGATAATAGCGGCTGCAGGAGGATGAGAACCAGTTCGGTCGAATGCCGAAAAAAAAAAAAAATGTTATGGATCTGCCCCTTGCAAAAGAGGCTGCCAGCTGAGCTAAATAGCGTAAAGTGTAGGTACCCACCCTTTGACTTGCGTGATGAAATTGCGTAGGGTTGGTATGGGCTCATGGGCAAATTCCGTCCTTCTGTTTTTGATGACTAATCGCAATATGTATTTAATGGTTTTCATTAAAAGTTTATTGATGAAAGTTTGAAAGTTGTACCATGATTTCCAATTTACAATGAATCGAAATATTCATGGTTGATCGCAGATCATATTATTGTATTTATAAACTTTCACGTAATTTTGTCATGAATATTACTGAATGTTATTACGTGGGGGAATAAAAATTTTGGACGTTCTGTTAAATATTTTGAAAAACGGATATGTGAGGACTTGGAAAATTGAAATTGCTGTCAATACCAAAACTTTTTACTGATCTTGATGAAATTTTATATCCAGTATCTCTGAATGTTGATTTATTACGGCAGAAAATTCAAATCCCTGATTAACATTGATTTGAATCAACGATAATTCCAAGAAAAAATTAAATTGTTACAAAATCTGACCATGTCTTACAATTATTGACATAAGAAGATAAAAAGCTGATTTTTAAATTACACGGGTATAAATTTCGACATTTTTTTCTAATCATGTTCCCCTAACATTCAAGAGTATCAAATAAATTAGCATTAAAATCTCTAAAACAATGTGTTGAAAAAAAACCGAGCTGTCTCTACGAGAACAAAATCACAATTTTAAAAATAAAACGAAAAAACTTTATTTACCAAAAATGGAATCCCGACATCTTTTGATTCGCACAAATATTTTTAAATCTCGATGAAAAAATAAGCAGGAGACATTGAATATTCTAGAGATTAATTTGTTATTCGATTTCTCGCCATTTCGCTCCACCGAAAAATTCAATAAAGCGCTAGCAATTTTAGGTATAAATAAAAAGTCAAATTCCGAATATATCTGCCATGCTGCACATCACTCGTTGCGCCTGTGCATGTGTGTATTCGTGGCAAGCTGTACGACTTGCCATCGCCAGGCGAGATTTTCGCTGGAAAATCGAACGAGGATATTTTATGAGGCTACGTTGTACCCAGACGCGAAGCAAGCTATGCATCGCGTAGTAGTACATACATACAGTATATAGTATACCGCCCGAGCGCTAAAGAACCGCTGCTCCACTGAAACGCGCGTTTATCTTTATCGTTGCTTCGCGCTACGACGCTTCATCGCGATATCCATCGATTGGTCGAAGGGATAGAGATGCAAACGCCAGGGAAGCCACACACACACACTGGGAAACGAGTCTTCTTCCTGTCTTTTGGGGAAGTGGTCAGCCTCGAGCTATATACACAATGGACTGTATATATAAGGGTGCGTCCAATCTCGGCAGCATCGGACCACAAAACCCGCTTCTATATGATCCTCCCACGAATCAGTGCAATCATGATGATCGTGCGGAAATTTTCTCTGAAACGTAACCAAGATCCAGTCTCTTCCGGATTCCGGAATGACGTGATACCAACTTTGCACCCACACGATTACCAATGCATTTAATGAACACTCCACTCTGTTAAATGAATATTTTGGCCAACAAGGAAAAAACGGCTTCGTTGGGCCAACTAACTATTTATTAGTTTGCTGTAACGATCTGGTATTAATCACATTCAATATTTAGACTTAGTTGACTCGAGTAGGTCACTTGAGAATTTAATTCGTATTCTAATTAAGTTAGATGGTTGGGGCTTTCGATAGTAGTTGGCCCAACTAACTAGTTAGTTCTTTAGTTAGAAACGATACAGGGTCAACCAACTGAAAATAGTTCATCCTCCTAATTAATAGTCTGTCCCTCGGAGCACTAAATCACTTCGTTGGGGCCAATTTTTTTCCCGTTGCCGCAACCAAGTCGTTTTTTCCGCGTATGCATCCATCGCAATCTTAATCCTTTATCGAAACTTTTGAAAAGTCCAAAAGTTTACGATACACGAAAAGAAAACGCGTCCAATCTTGGTAGCATCGCCTCGCATAACCGATTTCTATATGGTCTTCGCCCCAGAATCTGTGCAATCGGGATGATCGTGCGGAAATTTTCTCTGAAACGTAACCAAGACCGAGTGTCCTCCGAATTTCGGAATCACGTCATACCAACTTGCACCCACACAATTATCAATGCATTCAATGAATACTCTCAGTCAAATAAATATTTTGACGTATGCATCCATCGGGATCTTAATCCTTTACCGAAACTTTCGAAAAGTCCAAAAGTTTACGGTAAACTGAGAGAAAACGTTTCGACTAAAAAGGAGGAAGCGCAATGGCCATGATCGGAAAATATCTCACTGACCCACTTACGTTTTCTTCCACTTGAACTGCTCAGAAAACTTTCGTTCAGCTCACGAAAATTCTTGGCCATTCTTAGAAAACACCGTTCAACGTTATACCGTTATTCGACTGATGTATAAACGCGTAAAGATATAACGTTATATATACAGCGTACAAATGTACCCAGCAGCAGTCACGGCGTTATTCAAAGTTCTTAAAAAGTTTAATCGCTCGCTCGACTCAGTTGTATGTACTCAGTACGGGATGAAGTTTCGAAGAAGTAAGTAATGTCTCCAGAGCATTAAATACAGTGTTAAGCAGAACGCTAACTCTCCAGTGGATGCATTGTGAAAGGAAAATTTCGTGCTGGATAAATCTTCGGCGTACATTAGTCCCGCATCTGTGGTTATGTAGGCAAGTGGGAGGAACAAAAGGTCAAAAAAATGGACGAGAACGCAGTGGTCAGTGGTAACGAATTATAAGTTAGGGGGACGAAAAGTTAGCGTAGCGATGTTGACGTTATTATTCAATATCCGGTTGTAAAAATAGTTTTTATGATGGAATGAAAGAGGCATGTAGCATATAGTCCAACTTTATCCGTAGCTTGCTTAGTACGACGCAATAGAATGTTTACCTATGTGTCTGTATTTATCGGATCCAACGCCGCGGCAATAATATCATGGTGCCAGTAAACTTTTTATCCTTCCTTCCAGCACTTCAGGAGTAGTAGCGGCTGCAGCCTCCTGTTCACTATCACCCGGGCTGAGTGGCTTCCTCTCGCTCTTACTCTCTACTACCTCATACACAAACCGGATGTAATGTTCTGTCTATACTTTGTGGCATTCGCCACCAACCCCTTTTTTCCCTTAGACTTCTAACTACCCATCGCAACGCGTATTTCTCGAGGCACACTCACCAGTTAACCAGTCACTGCCGCAGATAATTTTTTTTGTGTAAGAGAGGAATCTTTGGGAATGATAAAGGTACGCAGCGAAATGGGAAAGCCAAAAGTATAATGAAAGTGCGAGTTCGAAGACCCGGAGAGGGATCGTCGTAAGTCTCACGACCCAACGATATGGCGGCTAACAAAAAGGAGTTATGATGGCTTGTCGTTATTGTTAATTTCCTTGTTTACTGAATTATTGAATAGTAGTCGTTTCGTCTTTGAAATGCATTCAGCAGCTTTTGCGAAAAATCTGTATCATGTTATTATCTCTTTCTTGTAAACTGTAGGTTCGTTTTAGAATGGGTCATTATTCTAAAGGAAGTGATAGTTTTAATGGCAACTTTCCAATTGGTAATTAGTGAATCTTGAATGGGCGGTCTTTGCATCGCAATTTTTATTGCATGATTAGTTAGCACACATTTGGGAAACTTGATTCATTTCATAATCCCTAAGTCCGATATAATTATTTTCATTGAAGTACAGTGAATCTCAAATATCAGATTTGACGACCTGTAGGGTACCTGTAGTCGTTTTGCAAACGGTCACGTCATTTAATTTCCACAACTGATCTTGTGCAATCAATGATTCAATTTTATTCAGTTCTGCTGCACTGTTTTTATTAAAGACCAAGAGGAACAGAACCCAAGTGTCAGATAAGTCTCCTAGCGCTGCGTCATCCGATACTACCCTAGTTTCAGGACACAGGAAGTATAACGAAAAAGTTCAATACCCACATTGAGTAAATTTTAAGGCAGACGAGATGACTAACTAATCCTATAAAATTGGCTACATTCTGAATTTTGTACAGCTCTTATTGCATTTCTAAAGTACCGCTTTTTACCACAGAAAATCCTAAATCCAATTTAAGCAATACGGAAAGTCTCGAATTTCCACTGATTGGCTGCTCATGTGAGTCGCCATTCCGTATGCGACAAATGAAATCCTACACTCTACTCTGAATCCTTTCTACACTGAAACCGTTTCACTGCTAGTAGCTCCAGAACATTCGCCGAGTTTTCAGAAAAACGTCTCAGTCGCGTTGGAGGAGGACCGACTTCCGCTTCCGAGCAAACAAGAACGATCGTACAATACACGAGAAAGAGAGAGGGAGATGCGGAGTAATACTTCTGCATAAGCTACGTTTATGCCATAGAAAGAAATAGCAAGTGACAGCGAACTTTATGACTGATCATTTTACGAAATCCCACTGATATTAACAACTTGTGCAGTGGGAGTACAGATCTCGTCGGGCAATTGCAATATTACGATCACCCCGAGAGGCCCCGAAGCGCTTCGCAGATTTCTCGCTTCGACGCCCATTACGACGGCGATTAAAACATTGTCCGGAATCGTAAACGACATTGGTGCTTAGTACCGCTTCGGACAATCGAAAGTCCTGCCGTAACGAGACACGATGCAGTAGCTATCGGAGGGGCTTCTATAAAAGTACGTTGCTACTAAGTTTTGTCATCCAGTCGTCCGCTGTTGGCTGCATCCAATATACACAGCAATGGCGGCTACGTGGGTAAGTCATCATATACACCACATATTATGCATACTTTTCGACACCTAGGTCTGAATATAATTTCAAGGGAGAAAAAAAAGGATTTTTCCAAAATTGTTGCATCAGCAAATCCCATAACCGTGTCCCGTGAGGATAAAGTTCATATGGAATAAACTAGTTAATAGATTTCACGCACATAGATATATAGTATGCATGCATATTATAACTTGTGATGTCCAAAGTGAAGTACGAAAATGAGAGAAGGGTTGGAGGTCTGGAAAAGCAAGCCCGAAACCAGAGTGCACTACTATATGTATACATATATCCATGATCAGTGGCAAAAAGTTTTCCGGGTCGGGTCGAAATGAGAGGAAGCGAGATGAGCCGATAGAACGAGCACGAGACGAGATATAAATCGTGCTCGGTCCAACTCCTCCACTCTGCTCTCACCTTTGGGAACGGGCAAAATAGAGTTGCATCCCTCCTCCCTCTCGCATTAGGGGATGGTTGGAAAACCGTTGGGCGCCCTCGGGACTGCGAGAAAAAGAGCGCCACGCGGAAAAGACGAGAGAGTTGAGCTAGCTATACCACTTTTGGAATTGAAAAACGAAAATCATCCCACGGGGGTAGCGATAATTTTTCGACGAGTTATACATAGCCGCGATGTGTTCCCTATGCGATAGCCTGCTCGCTCCTCTTGGAAAAGACGAGTAGCGATGTAGCAGCTCTCAAGAGTCGCAACCAGCCCCTATTAATCCTGCTTAAAACGTGCTCAAAGTTACTAATGCCGAGAGACGCAGGATATCCGCGTAGAAACGTTCCAAAAAGAATGAACTTTTGGGACGGGAAATACTGAGAAAAGATACGGAAGACCAGGAACATAGAAAAGTCACGCTAATATTTCAAACGCAATGAGAATAAAACGCAATACGCGTCGAGGGTGTTGAGGGAATCTTTACTGTAAATTGCTTTGTCCTTGATTAAATTCTGAGTTCTTGAAGACGAGCTGAATTCTCTGATGTTTAACACCAAAGACGTACAAAAAGCAGGGTGAAATATGGCTATCTATCGGTATATGCAGCAGAGAAAAACAGGTATAAGTTGTGGTTTAACTGCAGGACCGTTAAGATATTTTCTATGAGATCAACTAACGCAAGTCTGAATGGAATAGCTACTTTCTGCAACGGAAACCCGTTCTCAAGGGATAAAACGTCAGCTTGTGAAATCTATTGGATTATATCTATCGATATTTAATCATTTATCCGTACGAATCAACGTTTGGAAATTGATGGAGAGTCCGACGTAGCCAGAGAGGAGAGTTGAAACCCTGACGCAGCAGCGGTAACCGTGGCGCAAAATCGTTTTCGATTTCGGCTATCGTTTATCCATCCGTGGCAAGACCTCGCTCACTTTTCACACGACCGTTAGGTGAGATTTCGGAGGAAACTACTACTACTGGGAGCGATAATCGGACGGGCGCGACCAGAGGCCGATTTACCGGATATTATCTCGTTCTTCCGCTCGAATGTGCAGGCTGCGAGCAACGACTAACTCTCGGGTTGCTAGTTCAGAGTTTAGCCCCGTACTTTACAATCCCCTCTATACCATATCTACTCTCTAACAACTCGCCAACCCCGACGAAGGGTTCACACTCGTTCACCAACAAAACCCCTCACGCTGCTGAGCCGTTAGCTGCAGTACATTTTGCTTTTTACCTGAACTCGCAATCATATTGTGTCACATATACATACCGTCTACTCTCTTACTTTTACCAGGCATGCTATACTGTATTTGTCCTACTCGCGACGGGGACCCTTGGACTCCCCGATCCGAGGCTCCGAACCCAGGAGCAGAAGTCGGTGACAGAGTCGGCAATCACAGTTACTCAAGCCAATGAAGAGCTCATCAGGTTACCACGAGAACTACAATCTCCCCAGCCATTCGGAGACCAGGCTAGTCTCGGAATTTCTACAATCGTGCCCAGTGACCTTCTGGTAATATGTTTTTATCTCTTCAATCCAACATCGATTATTATGGTAACTTTTGTTAGCTTCATATAGCTGTTACTAACTACTTGGTTTTTTTCGTCGAGTAGAAGAATCCCCAGAAACGACAATTGGGTGGTTTTGGAGCCCTCGACTTCCAGCAAAGCTCATCCTTTGGTTCAACCCCATTGAAGAGCAATGGTGTCTCTGGTATAAAAATATCAAACAAGGCTTCGAAATTGGGTGAATCTTCGGTCGCGGGTACCGAACGCATAAGTTTCGTAACGCCCGGCTCTCCCTCTCTTCGACGGGACAGTCACCATTCGGCTTCGTACCATCACAGTCATCACCATGGGCATGAGCATGGTCATCATCACGAGCATGGACATCATAGCAAACATGGTCACGATCACGGACATCACTCGAAGCACGATCATGGACATCATCATAAGCACGAGCATGGACATCATCATAAGCATGGACATGAACACGGTCACAAACATGATCATCACGAGGAACATAAGCATCACGCGGAACATCATCATAAGCATGGTCATGATCAAAAGCATGGACACCACGAGGATCACCATCATAGTCACCACGAAGATCATCATCACAAACATGGTCATGACCATAAGCACGGACACGACCACAAGCATGATCACAAACACGGTCACGAACATAAACACTCAGCTGGCCACAATCACCATCACGGTCACGCGCATCACTCGAAGCACGAACATCACGAGGAACACAAGCATCACGGTGAGCATCACCATCATCACAAACATTCTCATCATAATGAACATCACCATCACCACGATCATCACCACATTAATGAGCATCACCACCATCACTCCCACAAGGAGACGGAATCGCATCATCATCACCACGGCCACGAGCACAAGGAAGATCATAAGCATGAGCATAAGCAGGATCATCACCACAAGCACGGACATGATCACAAGCATGGCCACAAGGAAGATCACCATCATAAGCATGAGCAGGATCATCATCACAAGCATGGACACGAGCACAAGCATGGTCATCATGAGGATCATCATCATGGACATCACGAAGATCATCATCACAAACACGGACATGAACATAAGCACGAACACAAGGAAGATCATCACCACGGACATCACGAAGATCACCATCATGGACATCATGAGGATCATAAGCACAAACATGGCCATGAACACAAGCATGGACACAAAGAGGATCACAAACATGGCCATCATGAAGATCATCATCATGGCCATCATGAAGAACACAAGCACGAACACAAGGAAGAACACAAGCACGGTCACGAGCATCACGAAGATCACAAGCATGGACATGATCACCATCATAAACATGCTCATCATGAGGATCACAAGCATCATGAAGACCATCATCACAAACATGGTCATGATCATCACCACAAGCACGGCCACGAAGAGGGACATGCGCACCATCACGGCCATGGACATCACCATCATCATAAGGGCTTTGAAGGTCACGGACACGAACACAGCTACCACAAAGGCTTTGATGGCAGCCACTACTTCGATGAGAGCCAGAAACATGAGGAGTACGTGTTTCCCGATGAGAGTGCACCAATCGTCGCCGCTGCCACTAATACCGATGTCATTCTTGATCTCAAGACTGAACCGTCAAAAGCTATCGACTCAACTGTCACACCCTTCACGATTCAAGTTTGAGAATTCGGTAACGAATACAACCGGTCAAGTGGACTACAAACCGATGACTCTACGTTCGCCATGGATAATCGATCAACGTGGATATCGCAGTCGGATGATATAACATGTTATGTACATAATTTGTCCGACGTGCGAGCTTCTGACATATCAACCACTCAACGCACAATCCTGCACAGGCTTTCACAGCTTACACTTCGCGTAGTAACTAAGTAAACTTAATCATTGCAGAAGAGGGACAAAGTTTCTCGATATAACTCTCGACCTAACGCTCTCAAATGTGCATGGTTTGGTTTTAAGGCGTTGCCGTTGTTCTATTATTCATAACTGTTGTTTATGGCTCATACTAATGTCGTTGTTAGGCTATTGTTGTAATTCTATTATGTTCTGTTTTTGTTTGACGAATTTCTTGTTTCTATATGTCTAGTATTCTTTCTATGTACGGAATAAATGTTTCACTACATATTCGTGTGATAACCTTACTATGTCCTCGTCTTTGAAGGGTGGTAAGTCGGATTATATCATGGGCATATACCCTAATCTCTGATGCCTCGAGACAGTCGGAGAATACTCACTCCCTTGTATCTCTACCACCCGCTAGCAGTGCCACTGCTCGCTGTAGTGACGTGAGAAAGTGCTAAACTTGACTGACACACTCTGGGGTGCTCAGATAAATCGCATTTGCGGATAGAATCGCCCTGGTGACAAGCCAGAATGCACGTAGACCTGATTCTCCCTTCACAAAACTAACTCTGCAAAAGCCCATCCCACTTGCTCTGCAGCACCGACTGAAGGTGTCTATGAGTCCAACTCCGAAGCTAAGACGACGAAGACGACGACGACGACTATGATTACGACTACCAATACCAGTACGTCTTTCCACGTCCGCACTAGAGGGTGGCTAAGCCTATTACCATAATGCACCGTTGGTTAGCGATACAACGCGTAAGTAACTAATAAAATTATCCCGAGAAACTCTCGACGGTTAGTTTGGCTCGGGTTTGCACGCGAAGCTTCTGCTACTCTGCCGACGCTACATTGTGCATTTGTGGTTGGTATATTCGCCGATGTGAAACCAAGTTCACCAGCATATCCTTCTCCACAGTTATCATCCCTTTCTCGCCCACTCTCCGCACTCATCTTTACCTATTTTCCAACTCGCTCGCCCTTTTCCTCACGCATATAACAGACATGTACAGACTCAGCATGTTCTCTCATTCTATTTCGAAATCGTCTCGACCTACACTCTCTCAAGTTACCACGCAGTAACCACCAGTACTGGGTTAACTTACCGCACAGGGATTACCAACTTTGAACCGTCGGGCGTACATTTCAACGTCCTGACATTATTTCTCACCGTGTCAGCACATCCTACTACCAGCAACGCGAACGAAGTACGCATTATACGTGTATCTTGAATCACTACTGAGCTGGCACAGTCAAATTTAATAGAAATAGAGGATTGCAGTCTCATTGATGTAAAAGATTGAGTAATCAACTGAGCACATAATTTTTTTTCGAAAACTCCCTCTCTAGATGTTGCACTGCATAGTACGAGACATAAACATAAGTTCTAATGTATTCTTTTATCATTATTGATAATTATAGTTAAAGGTGTGAGTCTTTTTTCAACAAATATCGGGATTTTAACTTCAGCTCCGACCCCTTAAAAAAAACCAACATTCTTGATGTCCCCGCAGATTTTTATTCCGTGTGCCATTCGAATAGTGAATAAATTGAATTATCGATGCAAGCTCTGGAAAAAAAATTAAATGCATTATTTTTTTGCTGCCACGGAATTTTTCGTGTTGAGCTAATAATTCCCATATACGTTGGAAAACCTGACGGTAGATTTTTTTTTTAACCTACTTGATTTCGTCTCGATAACTAAGACTAAATCCACTCAGAATGACTGCTCTCGGTCTTATTTCGTTGTACTTGACTTATTTTCTCTTTTTTTCAGAATATTACAGCGGAAATCGAAGAGGTTTGTGTTGTAATACGTATGTAGGCCAATTGGGTATGAAGTGCCTCTATTTCCGTATAAGTAAGGTATATCACGTGCACTACCGATGTATTTCAAAAGAAATAATGGCAAACGTGTGTGCTCTAACAATTTACGCTACTTGGAAGACCGTCCTTGCAGCAAGGAGAGGCCCCAAGTCGTAATAATAGATTGGGAGGGCAGATATGCAGAAAAAGAGCGAGCACGTAAGAAAAACAGCTGCTCCTTCGACATAAATAATTTCATCGTTTCTAATACCGCAACTTACGGTCTCGGGTTTGCCTTACCACTCTTGTTATGGATTTTTACTTTTTACCGTATGAATACACCGAGAGAAAAAGTTTCCTTGAGTCGAAGAAATGGGTGGATTGAATTTTTTCCCTCGATTTCAAGGGAAATGCTGGCGCGTTTCAAGTTCATTGATCCCAAGACAACGTTTCTTGCATGGAGAGTGATTTTTTAACCTAACGTCTGCCGTTTCGCGGCACGCATCTTTATAGGTTAAGTTCTTTGAAAACAATGAAACAGAGTTCTTTGTTTCGAGGAAAAAATTCATTACTTCAATGTCACTACATTTAATTAAATTTCTGATCATTCAAAGAAAATATAATATTGGATCAAGTATATTATTTCCTTGATTTAAAAGAAATGTTTTTTAGGTTAGGATTTCGAAGAAATTTCTTTTAATCAAGCAAACTTTTTCTCTTGGTGTATATATATATGGGGCAATCCACCCTATTTCGACCAGGTTTTGACCTCGACCCCTCCGATTTAGCTCATCATTTTATCTAGGCTTAGTTAGACCCTCAACTACGCAAAAAAAAAATTGTTTTTTTGTCGGAATTTTTGTTAAAATATTTTCTTAAAGTGACATATCAAATGCCATAATTAAAAAATCTTAAAAAATTCTGAAAAATACTTTGTTGAATAACAAAATTATCTAACTTATAGCCAAGGTGGAAAGATTTTTCTTCTAACAGTTTTAAAGCTTTTTTTATTAAAAAAATTATTGAAAAATATAAACAATAATAAATCTACTACAGGTGATTGTTTAAATGATTATTTATGTAAAACCGCATTTTTTCAGGTTTTTTAAATTTTTTTCAGATTTATCCGAATTATGCAAATTTTTAAAAAATATTTTCTTAAAGTGGAATATTGAATGCCATAATTTAAAAATCGCATTCTGTGGATTTCACTGAGAATTATGTATTATGTCACGGGTCACAGTTTTGTTCGTTACTGGAAAAGTTCTTAGACAGAAATCTTTGACATATCGTCTATAGTAGATTGACTTTTTTCTGTTTTATAATTTTCTAAATAAAAAAAGCTTAAAAACTAAAATAGATAAATCTCGCGTACTTTAGCAATAAGCTAGAAAGATTTGATATTCAATAGAGTATTTTCCAGAATTTCTGCAGATTTTTAAATGATGGCATTCGATATCCGGTATTCGATTTAAAGAATTATTTTTTTTAAATTTGCATAATTCGGAAAAATCTGAAAAAAAATCTGACAATCTGGTTTTACATAAATAAACATTTGATCAATCGCCTGTAGTAAATTAATAATCTTTCATGTTTTTCAATAATTTATTTAGATAATAAAAGCTTAAAAACTGTGAGAAAAAAAATCTTCCCCACTTTGGCTATAAGCTAAATAATTTTGTTATTGAACAAAGTATTTTTCAGAATTTTTTCAGATTTTTTAATTATGGTATTCGAAATGTCACTTTAAAAATATATTTTAATAAATTGCATTCAAAAAAATAAAAAATAAATTTTTTTTGTGTAGTTAAGCGTCCAACTAAGCCTCAGAAAAATGATGAGCTAAGTCGGAGGGGTTGAGGTCAAAACCTGGTCGAAATTGGGTGGATTGCCCCATATATATATATAAATACACCGAGAGAAATTTTTTATATATATTTGACTGTAAATATTGACCACGGTGGAAAAAATAATTGACCTGCCTAAACAACAGAATTATCACATTAGAGTAGGAACATTGATTCAATGTTCTGTTCTCCCAATTTCGTGTCGTGTATTCTGTCTTACCTCATTTTCAGTTACAACGGTAGAAATAACATACAGCCTCAATAAAAACGAAGTACGATGTTAGAAGAAAAGAAGAAATACGGCCGGCGTAACATGTTCATTCCAGAAGACGTGAGGAAGGGGTGGATTAAGTAAGAAGAATGTCCCAACCTCCAGGAAAAGGAAAGACGCAGACTGCTACGTTTGAGGTAAGGCGTGATAAAGCAAACGTACATACGTATCCCAATCACGTCTCGAGGGATAGCGAAACGAAAGCCAATAGAATGAAGAATAGAATGAAAAAAAACGGGTCGAGCAATAACTGGGACTGTAAGAGGTCTCGAGAGCGTCGCGCACGCAGCATCCAGCACGAGGCAGTCAAGTGTGCTTGCAATCTCGGTGTTCAGGGACTCGGAAATTACTGGTTTTGCGGCTGTAACTATGTCCCTCTTTCGTCCAACAAAAACCGAAGTTAGTTCCAAGCTGGCGATATACGTACAACAACCAAGCATATATTAGACGTTGGTAAACCTCCATAGATTCACTGGAATATCCAGGAACGATGTAGTCTGTAGAGTGAAAGCGGAGATAGGAAGGAGAAGGCAATTGGAGATGAAGGAGGAAGCGAAGCGACAGAAGAGATGAGAGAGCGAAGCAAGAGAGCTTGGAATAGCAAGACGAGGGTTGCTGATTCCATCCAATCTAATTTCGACATCCCTTCGACGTTTCGCGCTAGCGTTCGACGTCTAACCGAATCGTGGTGGTACTATAGCAGGAATATATATGTAAGGAACCCGCGGAGATGGAAGCCAGCGACTAAGGAGAGGACCTATTCGGTGGCGAGTATTGAGCCAAGGTATAATCCGATCATTCGTGGGATACTTTGGCTGGTAACTTTTTTCAACACGTATTCACAGCCGATGGTATCCACAGTGAAGATCCAGAGCCAGAAAAGTAAAAGGTACCAGTTTGAACCAAGTACACGTGATTACATAGAACGAAAGAGGAGCATATCTTCTCCATTCATTCATTTTCACGCTCTTTCTCCATCCCAATGAATCTCTTCAGCATTGAGAGATTGAATCCAAACGGTAATCTCTATCTATTTCCGCGATATGACAACTGAATCAGGACTTTCGTACTTCAGGGTATTAGCGATGCGGACGTTTCGATAATACCACTTGGATGACGCTGCGATCGCACGTGCCACGCCACGTGGTTCCGATCGTGGCGCCAAGTTAGAATTGCAAAATTAATTTCGCATAAAGTTTGCGAAACTAGCGAAGGAGGATGAGAGCGCTCGTAAGACAGGGAACTGCCGACGACCGTCGAGGCATCCACCCGGACTTCCTTCTGATGCGAAACTTTTGGCTCCTCCACAACGCCTACTTTCTATTTTTCACCTCTCCTTCTCCCTCAGTCTTCTACGTTTGCCTCTCACACTCCGCCTCTTTGCGCTGTCACGCTTACCCTTCTTCCCACTTGGTCGTGGACTTGCTCGTGCTCTTCATACTCCATTCATAAATAATTCACCCTGCAAATACTTTAATTACACCTGGACTGTTCGCCACTGCGGCTACGCCTAGATAATGCTGAACTATGCGCTTAGTTTGTCGCTTCCCCCGTCGCATACATTTGCAAATTTCACTCTTCTCTTATTCGTACACCCTCTTTCTATTCTGTCTCCAACCATGTTCTCTACCACACTGTTTTTTTATTGCCTTCCGTTTGTTTTTTATTCGTCTCGCTTTCTCCGACTATTTTTCGTCGAGCGCTCGAGCCAAGCGTGTGCAAAACTCTCTTCCACTGTTGAAAAGGACGCTGCTATCCTACCACTAACAGTATACCTCCCGTACCCTCGGCGTAGCTCTCTTATTCTCTGGACACTTGCCGACTTATCCGAAAACTTGGATAAGTAGAAACTGGAAGAGATTTCATTAAGAGTTCGCCCTCCACCCCCGCAAAATGTTTCGCGAGCTTGTCGACTGGTTAAGAAATTCGACATCGCAACTTCTACCTTTCCAGCAATTTCTGTTAACGGCTCGTTTCGCCCGTCGTGGAAGTAGATTATATTATATCGAGGAGAAAGCGACGCGAGAGTGCTTTAATTCGTTAATACAATATACCTTGGAATAGTCCTGTACTTACAATATCCAACAGGGATGATAATATCGTTACGACACTGGTGTGCGAGGGTTGTAATCATCTATGTGTGAGTCATAGTCATTTAGTCATTACGTCTCCAGCGAATTGCGTTATACTCGATACGAGGGTTGAAATCCCAGCCTGGGTTTCTCTCGACGGATTTCGTCAAGTCCACGTGACTGAACCGTTCTTTGAAGAGGGTTGAGTTAAATTGAAATACGGAAAAAGTCGTGAAGTAAAATGTACTAAGTTGTTTGCTTATTTTTCTTGCCCGGCTATTGCATTCACATTAACGTTGAACTAGTTTTCTTGGAGGAATAAGAAATTAATGTTCAACGCTCTGTTCTGCAACTATTTTTTTCTATGTCTAGGGTGAAAATGACAGTAATTTGATAGTCGCCATCAAATAAACTACTGTTCATTTGAATTAAAGCGCATAATTTGATACGCCTTTCTTCGTGCAAATTATAAATCGATATGAAAAAATATCTCCATAAACCAATAACAACTTCGTTAGCTCAATTCAAACTTGAAGCCATTTTCCTCCTCTCCTCCATGAAAAATAGGCAAAGTACTACGACAAAATAAATATTCATATACTTTATAAAATCCTGCAAAGGAGAAGCTCGCAAATTACTTCCTCATTATTTTTTGCTTTCTGCAAAGCTACCTCTATGAGGTAGTATGGTGATCAATTTTCACTTCCTCATAGAGAAAGCTTTGTAGAAAGCAAAAAATAATAACGAAGCAATTTACAAGGTTCGACTCTGCAGGCTCGTTTATACTCGGCTGACATTTTTATAAAAATTCAAAGTGGCGTAAAAGTTTTACCGCTCGACCGATTTGTGAGAAATTGTTACTTAAAAATTGTGCAATGATAGTCCATATGTAAACTAAATTGAAACCTTATACCTAGTAATTTAAATGAGCAAGCGCTCGAACGAGATTTTTCAAATAATTCAAAATGCCATAAAATTTGAACCATTCGACCGAATGGTGTAAAATTTGTACCAAATATCTTTTTAAATGGTCGTCTAAGTGTGAAGAAAATTTAAGATAAATCTGTGAAAAATTTCGAAAGTTTTTTTATTTTTTTGTTCGCCAAAATCAAAATTTTCTGACACGTCAACAGTTAATTAGACCAAAATCTTAATTGGAAATCAATAATCGTGAAGTCATGTCGGCAATTGCAGCCGGATATCACAGAATTTGCATGAGTGATTGTATTTGCAGACATTTTTGAAAAAATTAAAATTGCAATAAAATCAGAACGGCTGGATAGATTCTTGCGAAATTTAGTACATATAATGTTTCACAGGTAGTTCATACATGTACAAAATTCCAGCCCGGTACTTCTTTAATTGCAAAAGTTATAGCGTGAAAACGATTTTTTGAAAATTTAAAAAATGGTGTAGAAAAAAAAAATTACAACCGATTCGCGTCAAATACATTTCCAAACGTTGTTTTATGATAACTTGGTAGCGTGCCAAATTAGAAGAAAATCCGTAGAAAATTACGACAGTTATCGTGCGTACAAAAAAAACTGCACACACACACATACAGACATTTCGTAAAAACCACTTTTCTCGATGTTTTAGAACATTTTAAGTGTCCTGACATGAAAATCACGGAAAAAAATATTTCACGACAACAAACCTTCCTCTATGCCGAAGCAAAATGAGTTCCAAATATATCTAAAGTTTCCTAATGCCCATTACTCCTTTCTTCCGATCGTCAGAATGTAGATGGAAACATTTTTAATGAATTTACCATCAGTGAGTGGGTCATCCAATATCGAGAATATCTGTACTTCACTTTAAAGGGGAAGTTGACGAGTTAGCTTTTCAGCTTGACGCCATCACGGCGGCTCCTGACACGGGACAGGTGCTCCGACCTTTATGGGGTCGGTGTATAGGGAATTGAGTATACAGCCCCTCTCGCCAGGTCTTTAGGGGGCGGGTGCCTTTCGTCGAGCGCCGTAGTTCCAAGTGAGTTGACCTCTTGGGTCTCGGCTGCTCATCGTGTCTGCGTGACGCTGAGCAATCTCTCAGCTAGACGAGTCAATGCTTCACGCGTTGGATATAGTCATGGAGGGCGAAGAGCTGAAAGGCATGAGAAACCAGGTGGAAACTTGCGGGGACGACGTAGCTGGACTTTCTAACGCAGCAATTCGGTCCTTACCGAGCGCTACACAAACATACACGGGCACACCTTCGGACAGGTTCCTATTAGACTACGCCAAGTACGTACACCCTACGACATCGTCTATTCGCCACGCGACTTCCCGGCGAATGAATTGCTTTGGGTTGCTCGTAAGTCTGACGTTTCTCTTGCAGGTTGTATATACGTACAGGTCGTTCGCTTACAGCTTTGGAAGCTTCGTTGGGAACGACCTCGACACTTGAATGCACGGTAAATCCTACCAATAATCCTACAGGAATATCTATGTATAAGGAATCCGGGAGCCAAGATTCAGCAACCGAGTATTGATCATCCGTTGAGCGTTGAAATTGCTTCAACAAATATAAGTGGGTTTAAGTCGATTGGACTGAATTTATATGCCTCGGAATAGATGCACTGTTTTCTCGTTTCAGCGGTGAAGTTCTATATTTACATTCGGATAACATCCACATTTCGATCGGTGACTACAATTGGAGCTTCATCGGTTAACCTTCAATATTATTTAGCTTACATAGAAAAATTGATTTAAAAATTAAAAAATTACATGGAATTTTAGGAGCTCTTTACATATGGCCCAATGGGTTTCATAAGTTTTTCTGATGATCAAGATAATAAAACGAATTTTTCAATCGAGGAAAGCGCGAAAGCTGAAATGGTTTCGAAAAATTCACCGGGGTATGTCGTACCCCAGGTGTACAACAAAGGTTAAATCAACGTGAAGTATTGATTGACCTGGAAAAAGGAGTTAATCGCGTGGAGAAAACGTGATTATCACATTATCGACAATTCTCTCGAGTCCAATCCAGACATTTTATATGTCATTCATTCAGGTAGACGGAAAAAGGAAAATGTTTATAACGTGCAAAGTATCTGTGAATAAATCAACTATTGCATGACAGTACAAGAAGAGTAGTTTTCGAGAGAAAAAAATGTCTGAATTCACTCAGGTATTTCTGACAATGTACCACGCGTGTTTCAGGCTAGATTCTTTATTTATATTTCTCACGCTATTTCCCCCAATAATCGAGTGACGCCGGGTATCGCGAGCAGTTGTTCTGGCTCGCGGCCAGCACTCGAGGTAGCGAAAACTCGGTCGAGTTCTGTAACCGTTGACTTGAAGCCTCTGATGCCACGAGGCTAGTAGAAACAGCAGCAGCTGTAGAGCACGCAGCTCTCGCTTTCGCTTCTCTTTCGCTGGGAGGGAATATTGCACGAGGGCATGAAGCTCTGCCAAAATGACCGACGGTTGCCCCATGCCTCTCGTTTGTACCTCTAGTTCTCGCGCAACTGAAAAAGCCCCGCGAGTTTCGTAGGAACGTACTATATTACACTTTACCCGACGAGTCCAGTGAGTGTTATCAGAGAAACGCGACTGCTTTCGACACTAAAACCAGCAAGACTTATACGCGTACATCAAAGTAATTGAACCATCGAATTAGCATTTTTCTCTTTGGTTCATATTCGGGTTATTAATGCACTGAGAGAAGATATACAGTAAAATATTAAGTTCTACTATCCCAATATAATTCCCAGGAGGAACGATTATATCGATTATACTGGATACTATATTTTTGATTAGTTGAGCTATAATTATGTTTGCAGCTATTATTTTTTTTTTTTTTTGTCATAACTATAAAATATAGCCGTTCCTCTTGGGTACTATTCTGTATGGTAAAAGTATAGTATCGTTGCTTCAACGATATAATTTTCTCTTAGTGTGGAAAACCGAAAAATCCCGTGAAGAAATCTTTTTAGGGTTTTGCAGAGGCCCTGATTAATTTTCCCTAATTGTATTGGGGGCCTTATGAGGAAGCCTTATAAGGTTTCTTAAAGGACGGTCACGCTTTTTTTACGGGTCCTTTAAGGGCTAAATATTAGGGGCCTTTAAAGATTGCACTATGAAGTCCTTACTAAAATAATAAAGAAATTTAATTAGAAAATATATATTTATTATTATTTAGTTGAGTAATTCTGCACTTTTAATGAGATATTTCGACTTTTTCTACACGATGGTACATATCAATCGCTGAAAAATCATATTAATCTTTTATTTTTACATTGACGGGAATCGAACCTAGAACCCTCCGGATAATTTAGTTGCGCCGGGCCTTAGCTCTCTCGGCCATTCAAATCATATGAATATGCAATTTTTTCGTCTATTTGAATGACTGTAATATGAAATATGAAATAAAATTAACGAAATATAGTCAGAACTTAATAGATCTACATGAGTGCGTTGATGTGTAAAAATAAAAGCACATTCAGTTATGATTTTTACAGAATTTGGTTATATCGAATAGAGTTGTTTTATTGTTTGCGCGAATTAGTTTATTTGTATCTAGGTGTGTGACTGTCTGACTGACCTGAGGGCCAGTATAAGAATGGGTGACCACCTGGCTGACTTTGGCGGTCATTAGTTGGATGGGTGACTGCCAATTTTGCCATGGAAACCTAGGATTGCCATATAAGACCCTTATCTGGCAAATTTATTATTGATTTGTTTACTTTATGCTATGGTTGAGTCTGACGAGGCCTTTAATGACTTAACTTAGATACGAGGCCACATTAAACTTCACCATGGCCTTATGAGCTCCTTATTTGGCAAAACTATTATTGATTTGTTTACTTCGTGCTATGATTACGCCTGACTGGGCCCTCAAGTAATTACCCTATCGAGCCCTTATTGAACTTCGCTATGGTAACCTGGAATTGCCTTATGAGAACCTTATCTGGCAAAATTATTATTGATATGTTCACTTGGTGCCATGCTTAAGTCTGACTGGGTCCTTAAGTGATTACCCTATCGAGCTCTTATTGAACTTCGTTATGGTAACCTGGAATTGCCTTATGAGAACCTTATCTAGCAAAATTATTATTGATTTGTTTACTTGGTGCCATTTTTAAATCTGACTGGGTCCTTAAGTGATTACCCTATCAAATCCTTCGCCATGGAAACCTAGAAATACCTTATTAGAGCCTCAATTGGGAGTTATATGGAAAACCCTTTTAGGGTGTCCACATTAAAGCCCGAAAGGGCCCTAGTTTATCTGAGGGCATCCCTAATAATTTTCTTCACGGTATATTTTGATAATGGAATGGTCCACGACAGGATCATTTTTTAATTGATCACATGTTTTCATTAATGTAAGGAGGACAAAATGTGCTAATATCTGGAATGCCTTTTTGCACCTTCAAACACCTTACACGACCTCTGACACGCGATTTTTTTGTGTCATCTGAAACTGCTCGCGTTACTAAATGAAATTACAATATCTCGTGATAATCGGATCACAGCGTTAACGCACATGTAGAGGATGCCACGAGAGCACAGGGACTCTGCGTGAGTGCACAAACGCGAAATAACGTTAATGCGATTTAGCTCCTCGACTGAAGAGGCCTTTGGAATTTTCATTAGGCGTCATAGACTACACTGCGCTATAGGCAATTTTCAACACACATACACGGAAATGAAGAAGTAGTTGTGTGGCAGAAAATTCCAGCGTACGATGTGCTGCATAATTACTCACTGAAAAACAAGTTCTCGTAAATCGTCAGTGACGTGGAATAATATTCAGAGGTTGCAAAAATATAATTTAAACATATTTTCCCATTTTTTGAAGCCTCTATTTCTCAGTGTCAGTTCTCATGTAAGGCTGGAAAACTTTAGTCAATGGCCTGTTAGCCCCTACAATAACCATTCATGTATTATTTATCTATATGTTTTATAATAATTCTGTATGTCTGAAGACTAATACACTCCTACTAGTTCTCATGTATATCTTAACATTTTTTTGCATCACATGAATGTAGAATCACTGCAACATTCCGTTGTCATTTTTCGGTCTTTCTAGAGCACGACATAATTGCAACTGCGAGAAATGTGTGATGGAAAAAAGAGAACTGTAAAAAAGACAGAGGGCAAACAAACATCATTTGGAAATCGAAGAAACCTTTAAATGTAATTAATAATTGAACGCAAAATAATCACGTGACTCTTTTGCACCTTATTGTAATATACCTTATGTATAGTATTATGTTACGTTGTATGTAAGTTGTAAGTATCAGTTGCTCGCAGTTTTTTAGGTCCCCACAATTCTATTCGATACACGTAATAATAAAAGTGATCCAAGAAAAAATTGCCACAATGAGTATTTAACTTCGACCCTCCCAAAGCGTCCTTAACATCATTTGGTAGCTTTCATTGACCCGTGACTAAGTTATTGTGGCCTGCAAGACAAGATGTAAGAAAGGTACAGTAACTCTTCGAGGACAAGCCTCTCCTTATTAGAAAGCTCCAAATCAGGGATAATTCGATAGTCCGTCGGGTCGAGACGACTTTCGGACGAATATATAGCAACGGATACATTCCAGAACCGAGGGAATCGGACGATGAGGTGAAGAGTAGAGGAAGGAGCCGGAAAGCGCGGATACACAATCAGAGAAGGAAGGAACGGTGCCTCGGCTAGGGTGAGAATGTGAACTCGAGGGAAACAGGAATAAAGGGAGAAACAGAGAAAGATAGGAAGTTGCGGCGAGGGCCCCGATAGTCACGGAGGACCCCGTTCGTTTATCGTCAAGGAACACACGTAAAATTAGGTCCGTCCTTCGCAAACATCCCGTTCGGTTCGTTTCCCAGCGAGCTGGCTTATTCACCAATCCTCAACGTGAATTTCCCCTCCGGACCTTCGTTGTCGTATCTATCTCCAGGGATTCTGAGTTCTCGAGAGCGGATTTCTGATTAGAGACGTTGCAAAGGCCAGAGCAACAATAGCATACAACAATTCCCGGTAACGTCGTTTAAATATGACTGGAAGCAATGCGAGGTTTAGACTTGGTCCTCCCTTAAACAGAGGCAGCCATGTATTACTTCTTATTTCAACAGCGGTCTGTTGAAAGTGGAAAAAGTTGCAAAGTAGAATCTTCCGAATGACGTTTTGTTTTTTTTGTCCCGCCATTGCATTCACATTCATGAAGAGATACTTTTCTTCAGAGAATAAGAAATTAATGTTCTTTTAATGTTCTTTAAGGTTCTATTCTGAAACTATTTTTTTCTATGTCTAAGATCAAAATACGAGTAATTTAAGAGTCGCTATTAAATTAACAGACCCTGTTTTTTTTTAAGGAAACGCATAATTTTATACGCCTTCTTTCGTGGGAATTATAAATCAATATGGAAAAATATCTTCATAAATCAATTTCAAGTTCATTAGCTCGATTCAAAATTAAAGCCATTTTTCTCCTCTCCTCCATTTAAAATAGTCAAAACAATTCTAACAATAAATATTCAACTATCTCTAGGGATTCTGAGTTTTCGAGAGCGGATTTATGATTAGAGACGTTGCAAAGGCCAGAGCAACAATAGCATACAACAATTCCGGGTAACATCGTTTAAGTATGACTGGAAGCAATGGGAGGTTTAGACTTGGTCCTTCCTTAAACAGGGGCAGTCATGTATTGCTTCTTATTCCAACAGCGATCTGCTGAAAGTGGAAAAAGTTGCAAAGTAGAATCTTCCGAATGACTTTTTTTGTCCCGCCATTGCGTTGACATTAGGGAAGAAATGCTTTTCTTCAGAGAATAAGAAATGAATGTTCAAGGTTCTATTCTGTAACGATGTTTTTCTATGTCTAAGGTCAAAATACCGGTAATTTAAGAGTCGCTATTAAATAAACAGACCCATTGTTTTTTTCAATGGAGGCGCATAACTCTATACGCCTTCTTTCGTGTGTATTATAAATCAATATGGAAAAATATCTTCATAAATCAATTTCAAGTTCATTAGCTCGATTCAAAATTGAAGCCATTTTTCTCCTCTCCTCCATTTAAAATAGACAAAACACTATTAAAAATAAATATTCATCCGTTCATTTTACAGCTTGCCGGCTTATTCGCCGACTCTTAAGGTTACCCCTCCGGACATTCGTTGTCGTATCTATCTCTAGGGATTCTGAGTTCTCGAGAACGGATTTCTGATTAAAGACGTTGCAAAGGCCAGGGCAACAATAGCAAACAATAATTCCGGGCAATGTCGTTTAAATATGGTTGGAAACAATGCCAGGCTTACACCTGATCATTCCTTAAACAGGGTTGGTCGTATACTGCTTCTTATTTCCATAGCAGTCTGTTAACAGTACGGGACATTGACCTCGGGATGATTCTGTGGGTTGACTGCAAGCCTTAGCAGCATTTGAAACGGTGATTTTCAACCACTGAACGATATTTTTTGGTTCAAAACCCTAACAGTAATTCGATTTCACTATCCGAAAGGAGGATGAAAATAATGAAATCATCCGTTTGTCAAACAGTGATCGGTTTAAGTTTGACAAGGATCACCTATTAGGTCACGGTATGACCGTTGTTCTAATTTTACGTGTGGATAAGTTCATTGGAGTTTTTGTTAACCATTGAACTGTTTACGTATATTTGCAAAATTTGAAAGTATAAAATATCATTTTAAAAAATGTATAGAACGGTTTTCGTATGCTATGAACAGTAATGAAACAAATAATCCAGTGAAGGCAATATAAATGATACTTAGATTTGAACTCAAGTTCTAACTTGAGGCTATAAATCTGACCGTTAATCTTTGTTTGGTCCCAAGTGCACCCTTTACTCGTTCAAAGTTTGTAACATTGGATATTACGCATGTATCGTTTTTCTCCTATTAACAAAAACAAAGTAATTAATCCATGTAAAAGTCTTTTGCTGTAGGGAACATAGGAATTCGCCAAATGCTTAGGCAGTTGGATGGAATAAAAATGACGATAGAAACTACATATGACTAACGTATACGCCAGTGTTATTCGCGGGAAACTTTCTTACGCTATAATAATCTCTATGTCTATGTATGATAACCTAGTTTGAACTTTTCGAAGTTGGTATTGTTGCTGTACTATCACCAAATTCCGACAACTGTGTTTCGACCGGATGTAAGATCTGTGAATTCTGCAATCAGAAAAGAACAAAAGTCATTTATTTCAGAGTGACAATGAAAATTTTTAAAACGGTTGTTTTCAGGAGTACAATGTACAGCTTAAGAACGATGGTGAAGAGCAAAATTTGATACCTTGAAGAAAAATAAAGTTCGTCCGACTGACCGACTGGATGTCGAATCTGTGAATTCTGAAATCAGACACGTACGAAACTCACTTAGTTCAAAACCACAATAGAAAAGCTTCAAAAAGGTGTTTTCAGGGGTACAATATATGACTTGAGAACGATGGTGAAAGTCAAAATTCGACACCTTCAAGAAAGTAAAATTTTGCCCAACTAACCGACCGGATATCATATCTGTGAATTCTGCAATCAGAAAAAGACAAGAGTCACTTATTTCAATGTGACAATAAAAATGTTTAAAACGGCTGTTTTCAGGGGTACAATATACGACTTGAGAACGATGGTGAAGTCGAAAATTTAATATCTAGAAAGAAAAAAAATCGGATTAGCCTACCGGATGTCAAATCTATAAATCTCGCAACTAAAAAGACACGAAAGTCGTCTATTCAAAATCGCAATAAAAATTGTCTAATAAGCAATTTTCTTATTTTCTACGTTTGAGTATTTATACTGTTTGAAAGGTCTAAAATATTTCGATTTTTCTCTTCGACTTTTTAACGATAAGATAAATAACCAAGCTGAATAATCACCGCAGTAGTACTAATCCATGCATCGGAAAGTGGTCTAATTGTTGACTCCCTTTGGTAGTCAGTCTAGGTGTCGATATAGGTATGCATTCCAGTGGTCAAATCGGCCAAGATCACCAATATAGCGTATACTCAGTAGGGATGCTGCGGGAAGATCGCAGTGTCAGAAACTACGTGGAGCAGGAGCAAGAACGGGGTGGTTACGCCTGCGCCACGGCAACTCTAGTATACGTTGGAGCTGTTTTCAGCAGTCGGCTCTTTAGCTCCGGTCCGCGTAGACCTTGTCTGGCCGCGTGCGTCTCCCTCCGCGATCGCGCGATACCACAATTCCCGATCTCGCTACTTAGTATATTAATTTTATCATCTCAACAATCACCAATCCAGTTTTCCGCGTAAGAAGCCCATTACTGTTTAATCTACACATAACAGAAAAATAAATAAATTTACTTGCAATATAAAATACACAAACCACTAAAATAATTATGTAAATCTCATATACCCAAAAGCAGATGTCAAGCTAAATATACCATAAATATTTCCATCGTGTCGACAGAAAAAAAAATCGTAAAAAAAAAGGAATAGCAAACTTTCGGAAAGTTAGTATACTCTGTTCGAGAGCGCGTCGTGGCGGTACGCTACTTTCCCGCTGTTCTTGTATAGTTTTGTATGAGTCCATAGTCGAGGAAGTTTCGCGTTGGCGTTGTTGAAAATTATTATGTTGGGGGGAGAAGGGAGGGGGCGTCTTGTTTCGCTGGAGGTTATGGAAGTACAGTCGTATAATGCATGAAATATTGAAAGCTGACGCAGTTACATTGCTTTTCAAAGTTACCATAGCCTTACTTTTATTTCTCGTCAAAGAGTTATGAACGTTTTATATTAAATCGACTTAGAATTAATACGCAGGCATAAATTCAAAAACAAACGGACGCCAAGCAAAAATACTTTTATACATTTCATGTTTCTTGGAATTTTGTCTACGGAGTAAATTGTTTTAACGTTGAAAGTACATCGGTTCTTTTCGATTTTCTTCTCACTACTTTTCAATAGATTTCGCGCATCGCCGAGCGACGTGACATATATCCCGACAATAATCCGTTGCAGGGAAGTGGGTCGGTTGGATATGCGGTCAGAGATTTCGGAAACGCGAAAGCGGTGAGCGTGTGACCGTGCGAGAAATATTGAGAATCGGTATATCTATACAAGTAATAACTAAACATAGTATAGCTGTCGCTGACATGGACGTGCGGCACGTCTGCTCATCTCTGTATCGACGGGCTTCGATTTCGCGCTGTGTATACCCGACGATCGTACTCGGGACCATTCGTTCACCCGAGCAAGATCGAATTAACGAGGATCGTTAGCGTCAGGACGAGTCTAATTAATCATCCACCCGTCCTACTGTTCCGGTCTCTCTCTGTCTCTCTCTCTATTCCTCTGGGCGAAACGCTACGGTACCGTAGCTTCGTGTAACGCGAGCCAGTCAGGACCACAGAGAAATACCTGTATCGCTTTGGTTACGCGTGATCGCATGCCGCAAAATTTCCCTCGCCCTTCTCGTCCTTCCCCCCCGCTAATACCACAGCCAGCGTGCAACCTCTCTCAGCAACGATAATAATTATGAGCGCAGGCTCACTCATTAGTTAAGAGCCGCGACATTAACGAGCTTCCCTCTCGACCGCCAGAGCAAAGCTCTCGGACAATGCCGAGCTTTTTCTCACCTATTGTCCGACGCCCTCGCCAGATTACCGACGATTTACAAACTTGTTTTTCCGCGATGCGTGGGCGAGGGATTTTTTTTTCACACCACAGGAAAAAAATTCATTTTTGAAACATTGTTTTTAGTGGAAACAAGAGTGCACTATAAATTTTCTTTTTTTTTTATACTTTTTAGTCGATCATTGCGGATCTTTTCCGTTGGATGCAAATAGACATTACACGATGTTTATCAATACGTCATCATGTCAAGCTTTTTCTCACCTATTGTCTGACACCCTCGCCAGATTACCGACGATTTAAAATTTTATTTTCCGCGATGCGTGGGCGAGGGATTTTTTTTAAACCGCAGGAAAAAATTCATTTTTGGAATGTTCTTTTTGGTGGAAAAAAGAGTGCACTATAAATCCTTGTTTTTATTTTTTTACTTCTTAGTCGATCATTGTGGATCTTTTTCGTTGAATACAAAATAGACATTACATGAGGTTATCGATTTATCATTACATTATTGGAATTTAATAATTTTTCCCTGATCGCCAAAAGATGATTAAAAAAATTATCTAATCCTCTGAGGTATAATTCTTCTAAGCAGTAAATGCATGTTTACTGCCTAAATCGGGACCAAGTGTTGATTAGTGTTTGGAATTGAGGTTCATGACGAAGTGTTGATTACTGCGAAGCTTTTCGATTTAAGTTATAAGGCTTCCTTCGTTGATGGCTAAATAAATCACTAAATAATATTATGATATTCTTATTAAAAACTGATTCAATTCCAATTTTTTTTTCATAATGTATTCAATACATTATTCATAAATTGAACATGACACTTGTATATGATATGTAATACACGCATGATCTGAAAAAAACCTTCGATACAAAACATCAATTTTCCTGAAGAAATTCACGCGTCTCTTCTCCTTGTGCAACTCACTGACCTATGAACTCCTCGTGAATAGGGACAGAAATACTGGGGTGACCGTAATAACGACGAAATGGTTCGAAAACCATTTTCGTTGCAATATTACATTTTATGGTCCAGCGAGGTTTTGAATTATTCAACACTTTTTTTTTTAAAGCTCATTTCCTATTGTTAGACATTGAGAGACAGTTTTACGATGAACTGCCATCGTGCCGTTCTTCACATACGTGAATGTATACAGCGACCCATGGGTCTCGTTGGGACTCGATAATATGAGATGTCGTTTCTATATATCTCATGGGAGAAAACGCGCGACCAGGAATCGTCTGTATCATCGATGTCGTTTTCTCCCGGAATGCAGGATGTCAACGTTCGAGTAAGCTACGTCAAGCACACTGAACGTTTCTGTCCTGTATACGATCCTATGTATAAAAAATCTAGTATCTTTTTAGGAAAAACAAAATAATAAAATAATAAAATAATGAAATATGATACATAATAATCTTTATTACGCATATGTATCGAATATATAAAGCATTCATAGTGCGGGCAGTTCCAAGTTTTACAAAATACGATCTTATTTCATAATTAGGGAGAACCTTAGTCTAAAGCAGTTTAACAAGTATAGGTATAATGCCTTAAGGCTCACAGCATTGTTTTGATTCAATAACGAGGTCAGGTTTTTTTCTGCAGTTCGGTTTACCGTGAATCGCGAGTAAATATAAAATTCTCTGTACGGAGTATAAATTGGACATCTAAGCATAACATGTTCCAACGTCTCATCTGCGCAGTTTTGACACAGAATCCTGTATACATTATTCCCTATATGAAATAATAAAATAATTGAATAATTAATTAATTGAATAATTAATTAATTGAATAATTAAATAATTACATAATTAAATAATTAAATAATTTAAAAAACCGCCAGCAGTAGCCATGCGGTCAGTGTGTGGCTTCGGCGATCTCCAGAATTAAGCCAAATTGTATGCGGCTATAAATTGGAAGGGTGACCGCATAGTCGTACGATGGTCGCCCGTCATCTGCTGAGCGGAAGGCAGTTTTCCTGAATTTCCAATGAATTTTCATACAATAAAAATTCAGTAAAAAATCAAGCCGTCAGCATCAGCCAGGTTTTCCGCGGTTTCACTGAGCCCTCGAGCAGATGCGATACAGTAGTGCATTCGGATGAGTAGGCAGACAACACTCTAGGGTAGTCTCTATGTAGAAACGTCGAAAAAGTAGAGAAGCTACGTAAAAGCCAGAACAAGGCATACGGCATAAAATATCCCAATAAAATGTTATTTTTAAATAACAAAAATTTAATTTAAAAAAATAATAAAATAACATAATAATTAAAACTGTCGGATGACCTATCACAAGTGTAAAGGTGCTTCTTTAATTTACAGGTAATCCGCATCACTGAATATTCCATCATTCATGCCCATCAGACCCGCAGTTGAACGACTCAGCAAGTGGCAGTAATCGTTACCCTTTCCCGCGCACCTTCGATGGATACCGACCTCGAAAAATCTATATCTTCGTCGTCGTAGTGCCAGATGACAAATAGATAGGTCGCCGAAGAGCTAATTAATCGCCGGACGCCCATACAACGAGCCATAGCCCGGAAAGTCTAGGTCGTGGAGTGTGTCTAGTAATATGCTGGGTTTTCGCCGTGACGAGGTGACCCCGCGAGTGGGCTTCTTCCCTCACGCTTCTTAACGACACCCGAGAGGCCTTTTACCCAGGACCCTCGACTCTCGAGGAGTGAGAACCACCCTGGTAAGGAGGAAAACACCGAGGAAAATCTTCGTGGCAAAGAAAAAGAGGGAAATACCGTGGTGGTCGTTGGAAAAAATTGCTCAGGTCCTTCATAGCGCCTTGGGATACTGCTGTCGGGTCTCTTGGTGGTGCTACTCATGGTAGATACAGTGGTTGTGCCGCTGGAAGAGAAAAAAGAGGAGCTATCGTCCGTAGCACAAACAGCCGATTACTTGAAACGCCCTCAGGCTCGGCAGCCACTCTGTCTATTCCTGATTCACATTACCCTGTCTCTCCTGCATTGTATACACGTTCTGGTCACCCTCTAGTCGATCTCCTCGAGTCAGTATATCGACTTCATACGACAGAGTCTATCCAACTGTCCTATCATACCGATCAAAAGGCATTCCGCGCTCAATGGTGTCGAAGATTTCGCCACAGAAAGCGTTGAGTTAAGGGCTATCGATGTCAGTGGATACTCGACCTTAACTGACTATTAAGCGAGCCACAAACGACCAGCAAAACGGAACACCAACCGTGAAGAGAAGGTTCAACGGAAACGCGATCTCGTACAGTTCCCGAACAGATTCCGACCCTCTTCATTGAAAATGACGGCGACTACTTGATTCGAAACGAGGAGTAATGATTATGCAACGATTGAGGACTGAGAATAATAGGCTCACTAGTGATATACATTAATGTCTTTTCTTTGAGACACAATGAAGAATTGCTCTTTCAGTAGGAAGTAGTAATTGAAAGGCTAATCGAATTCAGTGAATAGTGTTTGATATCGTTATACGAAATTGAAATTTTAAGAAATGTATTAAAATGTCAGTGGGTGCGTGAAGAACGTCGAAGAAGTGCTGTGCGAAGAGAGAACGTGTGGTGTCATCGGGTGATGGCATGAGGACAATATCGGCGAAAAGAAGCTGCGGGCCCAGCGCGGAGGAGGATGAGGATGGTGATGGGTGTGATGTTGATAGGTCATCTAATGGCGAGGCTTTTGCTGGCAGCTCATGCCGGCGATCGACTCGCAGCTGCCCGCAGAATACTGCGAGATGTTCCACTGATAGATGGGTAAGTAAACTTGCTATTATCCAGGAGACTGGATCAACTAAAAAGCTCACGAGACAAAAAAAATTCTGAAGATGATAACCTTCTTTCAAAAACTACATTTGAACCTTGTTGAGTACATATTAGTCAATACAATTCTGCAATCCCGTATGGGCTCAAAAATGATTGTGAGGTAAAAAGTAAAACTTTTAACTCGTAGCTTTCGGACCAAAGCGGTTAACAATTTTTAATATTCGATGTCTCATTTTATTTATCGAAGAGTGCATTTTACAATGTTCATGTTCACCGGTTTAGTCTGAATCCTGATGTGATAATGACGTCCTTTTTTAGGGTGGGGGTCAAAATAGAGAATTTAAAAATAAGAAACGTCTAAATGTGGGATATCCATAATTATGGAATTCGCTTTTTCAGCCATTCGCTATTTTTATCATTCGCTATTTTGAATGCATTTTAATAAGATGGAGGTCAAAATAGCGAATGGTCAAAATAACGAATGGCTGAAATGGCGAAGTCCATAATTATGATGACCATTCTAGATTCAGACGTTCCTAATTTCGAAATTCGCTATTTTAACTATTCACTATTTTGGTCATTCGCTATTTTTACCCCTACCCCTTTTTTTAAAAAAGGATATAATCTACAGAATTTTTTTTCTTATGCCTTTTTTTAGGTCACTTGGCATCCTTAATTTCACTAAAATAATACTCATAACTACATAATAAAATAGGTTATTCACCAATTAAAAAATGGGTAGAAATAGTAACTTCACCAATACAAAACTTTACAGCAGTTTCATTTCTCGATAAAAGCAACGGTGAAAGGAGAAAGCACGGAGAAAAATCGTGATATGGCAGTGGTTGTAAACGGTTCTTTCACTCGCTCGGGTTTTCTTCTATTTTTACATTTGACATAAAAAAAAATTTAGGAAAAGGTAAAATGTACCGATGGCATTGCAGCTTCAATTTCCCTCTCTTTCTATCTCCCGGTTAAGCAAGCGACGATAAAGTAAAAGTTTCGTTTTAGTCCCGCGTGGCACTGGAATTCTCTGGTAACCTCCGGTGAAAAAAAAAATATTGCCAATAAAGTTCCTGGGGTTTGCTGTACACACACGTTGTTGATGCTTGTACATATAGCCATTTGGGATTCTGTGGCAAAACGTCGTTTCTACGGAACACCACACGAGTCGTATATCCGGTGGGTGTGCAGCCTCCATCGGACTATCGTCCAGTCACCCTGCATCGTCGGCTTATAGTACTCATAAAGCGCTACATCTAAAGCCCCTTGAAGTATCGCGTATGATAATCAGAAATCGTAACTGCAAGATAAGGAGAGATGAGATGTATGTGTGTGTTATATTCATAGAAGTAAAAAAGACATATCATGCAGTGTGTTTATGTTTTTCGTCCCCATATTTCGTTTTTTCTTTTGCGTTTATGGTCAATCCCCTCAAGTTGTATACTCCTCACTGATTTTCCATTTCTAAGTGATGCCCCACAAGACGATTTTGCGTTACGGTTTAGTTTATCATACAAATATGAGGCATCCTTCATTAATTCAGCTACTTTTTTTTCGAACCTCTCTGATAAATCCTATAATTGGACACATTTTAGTACCACTCGAAAGGACTCTTTTCTAATTTATTCAGATTTTTGAATCCGTTATCACGGAAAATGAAATATTTCTTTGAATACAATATATTTATTTATATATTTGAAAAAACTAAGATCCTGGAAGAAATATTGTTCCATCACTAAAGTTGTAATTTCATTCACATAAAAGTAAATGAAACAAAAGCTCACACTCTGCAAGAATTTTGTCGTCCCGATAACATTGCTTTTTCTCTAAAAAAATATGAAGATTATTTTTTTTTAACCAAAAACCGCCACTTTTTTTGGCTGGAAAAATTATAGAATGTTTGTGCATCGATGACTTGAAGAAATTTCCAGAGTGGAATTTCCAGACTGACCATTGTTCCGGATTAAAAAAACAATTTGTTCTAAGTTAAAAAAAATGAAGTCCAGTTAACATTTTTCAAAAGTTTATAATGGACCAACTATTTTATTTATCTATCATCGCATAAACTAAAAGTTTCAAATAAAAGCGTTGTTAACGTTTTACTTTTGTTTTCTAGACAACATTTTTTTTTACTTATAACAAATTTTTATTTTCTTCGGAACTTTGTATTTTTTAGCGAAAAAGTAATATTATTGGGTCGCAAAGTTATTTGAAAAATATAATTGAAAAGGTCACATGAAACAACAACTTTTATGTTAGAACGATTTTCTCTCATGACGTACATTTTTCAAGATATATTAACTTCAAAGAAAAACCCCATTTTCTGTAATATTGGATTTAAAAATCAGGAAAAATTCGGAGACAGCACTTTCAAGTGGTACTGTAATATGTCCAATTATGGGACTTATCAAATGGGTGTAAAAAAAAGTGGCTCAATTGACGAAGAATCCGTCATATATGGAAGCAATCAAAATCTATAACCGGAATTGGGAAATTTAAGGACAGTTTTTGAATTTGTGCGCTGAAGCAGAAAATGTTTCGAACGAAAAATCGTTGGATTGTGGACGACGAAAAGTCGATTGGACGGAATGTGTGGCTGTGCTGATGAAAACACTAGTTAAAAAAATATCAATCAAATATCTTCTTCAATCAAACGGATACACGATTCGCTGTCCGCAAGCGCACACTTTATTTGGGGATGAAATGGTTTTTTGTATTTGTACATTGGAAATATTGATTTTTCTGAAATATCGCTAACCTTTGCTGCATATATTTGATATCTTGGAATAATTATCCTTGGCTTAAATCTGAGGTTTATAATAAATTGTCAACTATTTTTGGTCATTTTATTTTGTGTCTGGGATATGCAATAACGAAACAATAATGGTTGGCTTAAATTTGCTCCTGCGTGGACTAGAAATGTGAATATTCTAATCACTTTTTCAGTACAGTTTTCATATAAATAATTTCACTCAACAAATATTTCAAAAGCCTTTTAAAAGATGTCGTGAAGTCACCTTATACGTCGTTTTTCGAGCACTTACCGACTCCACGTTCGTTTAAAACGACTTCAAAGACCTCGGAGTCAGAAACTGTTAGAAATACGACGCATAAGACTTCACGACGTCTTTCAAAAGGCTTTCCGAATGTTTTCTACGCAGCATGCGACGTGTCCACCTAAAGATTATATAATAATTCGGTCAGCTGTAGGAAGCATGAGCAATTTTTGATTAATTTTTTTAGCGATGGCGTTTAACGAAGAAAAATGTTAATAACAGTTAATGAGAATATAATTAAAATAAAATTCAGTTTTGTTTTCTTTTTATTATTGTCTTGTACTTGTTGTTACCATCTAAAATGTCAAATTACTTTGTTCAAGTGTCATGCTAATTTTGAGCTCCATAGCTACATGATTATTCAAGTTAGAGCGAAAAGATGGAAGTCTAATTAACTTCAGTGACGTAGAAAAATATTTTCAATGATGTAATGTATTCATGCAGTTTATTAATATTTTTTTCATAAATGTAGTGCTTCACATTTTGCCTCAAGGTTTTAAATAATAATTTCCGGAATCAATTCCATGATGTAGAAATATTCCATAGGAAAATTCTTATACCTGGTATTTTTATAAGCTTGAACTGCAAGCTTTTATGCATGAGCTGGTGTATTGAATATAAAACATTGGTTTTTTTAACATTTCGACACGACTATATAAATATTCAAAAAAAAAAAGTAATCTTCTTTTATGAACGTGATTATTTATGCATTCATGGTCGCAAGTCCCGCGAAGAGTCGGCCAGAGATTAACAGCTGCATGGGCACAAAAGTTTTTAAATTGAAAAGAATATCCACAACGTTATGAAATGCCATATTTCTAGAGGCTCATCAAAGAACATATAATGAAAAAAACATACATAATTACATCAACACTGTTCTATTTTCTAAAACCATAAGACCCCTAAATCAATTAAAACTAGATAAACTTATTGATTGCAGTTGCAATATAAATTATATTGGTACGATTGTCCGGATTTGTCACTCGTAAGCGCAAATTTTTTGTAGCCAACGGAAGTCATAAAACTCAGACGTTGTCTCAACACACTTCACTCTGTCGTATAATTGCATCCAGCCATTTCCTATTTCTTACCAGTGCAATTATTATCATAATCACAGCGACTATAGAAAGTCCTACAATAAATCCGTAAAACGATCAATTCAGAAATCGTTCACCAAGTTGTCATGACTTAAACTCTCTTCAGCAAAGGCGAACAAAAAGTAAAGGAAAAAGTTCGTTGTTCCCCGGTCTTTCAGTGCCTTCCCGGTTATCAGAGCAGCAAATTTCCGGATCTCCTATTGGATTAAAGGGAAAAAACCCTTATCTGGAGATTCTGTGCGTACATTGGCTTCCGGTGCCTACATATCACATCTGCACATTTATAAGGCTTACACAGTATTCTTACCATAGATCCTCTTTGACTGCTGTCTCTTTGCACATCCTGAAAAATTGTCTAGGTAGACGTCAGTGCTTCCGCTCAAAAGAGGAAATAGTGTGTGCTTAACGGGCGGGGCTAGAATGGTTGACTGCCGGTAGAACCTTGCGCTACCGTTGCCATCGCCTCCGCGTTCGTGTGTATCGATGTCTGGCCAAATAGGTTACCGGATCAAGAGGCCGAGATTCGTCCTTTGTCGCGGTAAATTGCATCCTTTCTTCGCCCGCTGCCCATCCAACCTACCGTTTGGGTCCAGCGACCCGGAGCAAGGGATCCGAATCTCTCTGTCTGCTCCTCTCGATGCTATTGGAGGACTCTCGCGGATCGGGAATCACAGGGTATCCCCTTGGGGCACGTATTCGCGAAACATTGTCTTCAATCCGAATTCTTTCTTTGTTTCCATTCACGTATAGCCGGAAAATAGGTATTGCGATATCGATTTATTGATTCGAGCAAATAATACGAAATGATTGCTTAGTTATATAGTTGTTGTTGATGCTGTGCTCGTAAGTGTAGAAAGTGGTGGGAGGTTAATTGGAGAGTCTCGTGAAAAAAATTATTAGGGATGCCCCAAGATAAACTAGGGCCCTTTCAGGCTTTAATGTGGACACCCTAAAAAAGGTTTTCCATATCACTCCCAAGTAGAGCCCTGATAAGGTTTTTCTAGGTTTCCATGGCGAAAGATTTGATAGGGTAATAATCACTTACGGACCCGGTCAGGCTTAAACATGGCACCAAGTAAACAAATCAATAATAATATTGCCAGATAAGGTTCTCATAAGGCAATTGTAGGTTTCCATGTCGAAGTTTATTATGGGCTTGATAGGGTAATTACTTAAGGGCCCAGTCAGGCTTCATCATGATACCACGTAAATTAATTAATTATAATTTCGCCAAATAAGGATCTTATAAGGCCATGGTGAAGATTAATAAAGCCTTGATAAGTTAATTGATTGAAGGCCCAGTCAGAGTTAAGTTTACTTCATGCCATGGTTAACCATGGCATAAAGTAAACAAATCAATAATAAATTTGCCAGATAAGGGTCTTATATGACAATCCAAGGTTTCCATGGCAAAGTTGGTGGTCACCTATCCAACTAATGACCGCCGAAGTCAGCGAGGTGGTCACCCATTCTAATACTGGTCCTCAGGTCAGTCAGACAGTCAGGCACCCATACAACCGAACTAATTCGCGCAAAAAATAAGACAACTTTATTCGATATAACCAATTACTGTAAAAAAATCACTGAATGTGCTTTTATTTTTACACATCAGATGCAGTCATGTAAATCTATCACGTTCTGACTATATTACATTAATTTTATTTCATATTTTATATTACAGTCATTCAGATAGACAAAAAAATTGCAGATTCATATGATTTGAATGGCCGAGAGAGCTAAGGCGGTGCGCAACTAAATCATCCGGAGGGTTCTAGGTTCGATTCCCGTCAAGGTAGAAAAAAAAAGTAATATGTTTTTTCAGCGATGAATATGTACCATCGTGTAGAGAAAGACTCTAAGACAATATTACTCAACTAAATAGTAACAAATATATATTTTTGAATCAAATATTATTATTATTTTAGTAAGGACTTAAAAGGGCGGCCTTCAAAGGCCCCGTAAAAAAAACGTGACCGTCCTTTAGGAAACCCTATAAGGCTTCCACGTAAGGCCCCTAATATAATTAGGGAAAATTAATCAAGGCCTTGGCAAAACCCTGATAAGATTTCTTCACGAGGTATTCTGCTGGCCGGGTTTCCTGACTAAAATCAAATAGTTCAGAAAAATTCATTATAAACATCTCAAGAACTAACCTATAATGACAGACATCATATTGCCAGAAAAACGGGCAACCAAAAAGAGAAACGATTGATTCTGCTACTCTCGATGCTATTGGAGGACTCTCGCGGATCGGGAATCACCGAGTGTACCCTTAGGGCACGTATTCGCGAAACATTGTCTCCGATCCGAATTCTTTCATTGTTTCTATTCACGTATAGCCGGAAAATGGCTATTGCGATATCGATTTATTGATTCGAGAAAATAATACTAAAGCATTGTTTAGTTATATAGTTGATGCTGTGGTCGCAAGTGTGGAAAGTGGTGGGAGGTTAATTGAAGAGAATTCTGCTGGTTGGGTTTCCTCGCTGAAATTAAATAGGTCAGAAAATTTCATTATGCACAACTCAAGAACTAATCTATAATAACAGACACCACGTGACCAGGAAATTCGACAACCAAAAAAAGGAACGAAAAAAATACTAATGTTTATTAAAAAAAAGTAGTGAAAATAATTTAATGCAATAAACTACTGAAGAGGATCCAAATCTGGGCCGGAACGTTTAAAGAAGCAATCTAGTTTTATTCTCCGGTCGCCAATAGTTGTTTAGTTATACATTTGCGGATATAGTTATACAGGATTTAGGGGAGCCAGTCACCTACAAGTAATAAGAAAAAAAAATCTGTTAATGATACACTTCTTTAAAAAAAAACTTCCATTAAAACCTCATTAAAAAGATAACTAGCTTTTAAACTGTGCAACTTTATGAAGACCTACAGTGCACCAGAATAGTGTGAGGCAAACAGGAAAAATTGTCACTCTTCGTAGCTTTCAGACTAAACTAGTGAATAAATTGCAGCGTTTGATGTCTTATTTTCACATATTTTAACTCTTGAAGAGTCCATTCTAAATTGAATATAACAATTTTCATTTCAGGTCTTTATGACAAAGCTGTGATTGTTAATATGTAAATAATCTTCATGTATTGCAAAGTCAATAAGCAATTGGTTACATTGAATCTAATTTTCACTGCATCCGGAATCGCTATATTCAATCCAGAATGCAATGTTCGACAGATAAAGTAAGACGTCAAACATAAAAATTGGTCCGAAAGCTACGACAAGTAGAAAATTTTACTTTTTACTTAACACCATTATTGTACGTCTTTATAAAATTGCAGAACTATTATTCTTGTTGAAAAAATGACATACGAAAAAAAATTTGGTAGGTTATTGTTTTTAAAAAATGTTACCTTTAAACCCCCATTAAGTACATATGAAACATTATAATCTTACAATTTTATGAAGACATACAGTGTACCAGAATGGTGTAAGATGAAAAGTAAGATTTTGAATTAGTCGTAAACTTTCAGAAGATAAAGAAATTATAATGTTCGAGGTCTTATTTTATAGAGTACTTTGTGGCTTGACTTGATAGCCAAAAATTTTCAAAAATTGGAACACGTACCGATTTTTTCAGAAAATTCGAGACCTAGTCAAATTTAAATTCTTCAACTCACACACACACACACACACACTTTCATAAATACCAATCAAAGTAATTTTTTCAAACCACCCTCATTTAACATCTGCCAAAAAACTCAAACAAAATGTAACATAAATGAAACTTCCTTGATAAAGAAGCAAAAAGAAACGAAACTTGAAGAACGTAATTTCTTAGCTATTCATCCATAAAATATCAAACCAGGCGGTAGGTGCATACGAAATAGTAAAGTGTTAAGATTTGATCGATGTGCGTATGAATAATAAAAAATGTAATCCCAATAAGTTTTATGTAATAACGTGATGAGTTTCCCAGAACTCCGCCCATAAAATATTGATTGAGGAAGTGAGTGAGTGATTAAATTGGAAGATTAAGATTTCATGGCTAGGACGTTTCCTTCATGGGCGCATTAATAATTAAAAAAAACCTAATCTACTTTTAATTGGTGTAATAAAAAGATAATTTTTGTGATACGCAAGCCGTAAAATATTCTGCTAAGCTTCAGACAAAATGCTAGAGAATTAAAATTTGATCGATGGGACAATTTTTGTGATGGATGAATTAATTTAAAAAAATAATAATCTAATTTTCTCCGGTAATCACAGGACATATTTCCTCAAACTTAACTCATAAAATGTCCTATCAGAGAAGGGATGATGCAAACATGGAGAGGGTATGCATTCTCTGGTCCCTCAGCGAATTCCCGTGCACTCGCCAGAACTGCTCTGTGGTTTTCACTCACACCTCCTTTCGCGTCCCTTAGTGTTGAATCAAATATTCACCCCTTATTTCCCTCCGTCGCCTCGGGGGACAAGAAATTTCGAGAAAATATTTGCCGCAGAGCGCTTGGTAAATGTCCGACTCGGTTTTCTCTTCTCAAAGTATTTATAGTCAGCTACATTATATCGCCAACCGTACTTTTCTCCCTAGAACTGCGTTCGGTCGGAGTGTTTTACGGTTCTTCGCATACTTTTGCCATTGAACGCAATCCTTTTACGGGTACTAAGCTTCAGCATAATGAAATTTCCGCTGCTTCTTTTTTTTTAACCCACCGTAACTTCGTCTCTACGTAACTTAGATTTTCCTAAATGGGTGCAAAATATTTTCTGCCATGTGGCAATAACAACAAGACGCATTCTCGTCAACGGGGTAGAAACTGACCAATAACGTACGAACCTGTTGCACCACTGGACCATTCACATTTCTCGCTAATGCAATAATATGTCACGATAAAATGAATTAGAATTTGCTTGGGATATTGAATCATTCTATGATGTATGCCACACTGCATTTCACTGGTAGTTCTCAATGCGATATTCCGCGTTATTTACGATTAAATATGATATTGACATAAATTAGATTTCCAGTTCATGTCAATATCAGGAAGTTGATATCATAATTATGTTCAACGGCAAAATTGCCATTGAACGCAACCCTCTCGCGAGTGCTAAGCTTTAGCATGATCAAATTTCCGCTATTTCTTTTTTTACCCAGCAAAACACCTCCATTTAGTTGCGTTGATATTTTGGAATATTGAGGAAACATTTTGTGCTATGTGGTAATAACAACATGGGGCATTGTCGTCAACAAGGTGGACACTGTTCAATAATCATCGAACCTGTTGCACCACTGGACCATTCACAGTTTTCACTAATGCAATGGTAAATCACGATAAAATAGATTACAATTCGTTTGGGATATTGAATTATGTCATGGTGTATGCTATACTGCATTCGGCTGGTAATTCTCAATAAGATATTCCGCGATATTTTCGGTTAGATGTGCTAACCGGTAACTGTTCACTCGATACGAAAATGTAATTATGATATCAAATACCTGATTCTGATATAAACTAGATTTTGCCAATGAACGCAACCCTCTCACGGATTGCTGAAATTTTCACTGTTTCTTTTGTATTTATTATTCACCGAAACTCCGTCATGACGTTGCGTTGATTTTTTTAAATATTTTGCAAAACGTTTTCTGTCATATGGCAGTAACATGATGCATTCTCGTGAACAAATGAGAAACTGTCCAATAACGATTAACCTCTTGCACCACTCGTCCATTAACATTTCTCTCTAATGCAATGGTAAACCACGATAAAATGGATTAAAATTTGTTTGGGATATTAAATTATTTTATGTTGTGTACCAGACTGCATTCCACTAGTGGTTCTCAATGTGATATTCCGCGATATTTACGATTGCTATATTTAAATTCCCTAAACATAAAAATTGTCCAATTCTATCTAATTCACGTTTTCGCGTGATAGAAGCAGCAGTTACCGATAACCGGTCAACTTGATAAAAAATTATAATTAATATATTGAATTCCTGATACTAAAATGATTAAACACGAATAATATAGTTGCTGTCAACACGAAAAAAAAGATAATTGGTAGGATAGGCCCGAATTTTTTTAACTGGTTAGGCCAATAAACAAGTTAGTTGCGAAACCAAATCGATTGGCTGAACCGGCAAATCTGGTTGGGCCAACAGATCAATTAGTTGGCAACCAACGAATTGAGTGACTCAACCAACTAGCTTGTCAGGCGTACCCGCAAATTGGTTAACCCAGCCAATTTAATTGCTTGGAGCGTATTCAGTCATGCGAGTAGGTTAAGGCAACCAATTATTTCTTCCCGTGTATCTAACGTAATACACTACATCAAAACTTATTTGCATGAAAGTAATGGCAGTCGGATGTGCCGAAAATAAGTTCCTGCATCAGAGAAGCAATGTTTATACCGGCGCAGCTGTCACATATTTCTTTGCTTCTGCGCATGATTTCCGTGTTTCACGGTACACAAACATTTGAATCACCGCTTCCCCTTCCTCGTTCCTTTCAGCTAGCTACACTCGCCCGGTAATTACGCGGAACCCACAAGCATCCGTCTGTTTTTTAGTGGAATTTATTCTCGCACCGGAAATATTTAATTACAGAGGTGGGGGAGGCTGTGGGTTGAAGCCCTACTGCACGTCTGCACGGTTTACCGCAGTCCAACTCAGTTGCAATATCAGGGAGGAACACAGTGCGCTCGCTTGAAAGTTTTGACTCCGCTGGAGCTCGCGACACGTTCGGGAGATTAACCGGAAGACGTACACGTGGGGCCACCACTGCCATACCGAAGCATCGGTGGTGCATCGTGTATGAAAGACTCGAAAGCTCCGGGCGCTTGGGACGTAATGCCTTTCCGTGGTTTCCTTCTCAGCTCGCGCGTCTTTCCTTCGTGACGGCGAATAACGTCAAGCACCAGACAGCAGGAATTCGACGCCGGTGGGAACGTAACGGCAGAGCTTTTCGACGCGAGCGTTCTCTTGATGAAACTCCACGATAGAATCCGCCTTTCCTCTCGTCAGGTCTTCGTCTCAAAAGCGAATCTCTATCGCCCAATGACATGACATTAAATTTCGCCTCTCCTGATGCTACAGAGCGGTGATATGGGCGTAACGTCGAATGTGAAGTTGCGGAGTCATTCTGCAATGCGAATACGAAAACTAATAACGTACCGGGTCAAAATGAAATTAAGAATACAGCAGTTTTCGTGTAACACTATATTTATTTGGTTGTTTATACACTGTTGAAAATTCACGGTGTCAAACGCTGCTGGTGTGGACTTTTTCTTGGTGTTACCCATTATAGTGTTAATAGTAATACTTTTTACGGTGTAAAATTAACACGAGCGGTTTTTAATTTTCTTTTATGCGACTCCGTGCGGGAAGTACGATTTCTCGCACGCCAAGCGAAGCACTAGTGAAATAAAATTGTACACGAAACTCGTGCGAGAAACTTTTTCTCAACTCGTTTGATTGCAACAGTCGCCTTCGGCTTGAGCTACAAGCTCAAGCTCGTCTGGAAAAGTTTCATCGCACTCGTATCGTAATACACTATTTTAACACCGATACGTCACTTTTATACCGTAAGCGGTATCAGTTTAACACTCGTTACTGACGAATCGACACTGATCGGTGGGATCCGTCACACCGATACAAAGAATATCGCGCACGTCATTTATTGCTGTGAAGCTATATAGACACCAACTTGGTGTTGTTTTTAACACCGGATTTTTAACAGTGTATATATAAACGGCTCGGGTCCAATTTCGGTAAGCGAGGAAAGGCCCAGGCAACCATACATTAAAAGACAATAAAAGAGAAATAATATTAGTGACATTTATTCGGTACTCATTAAGAAAGAAGAAACAAAAAATACAAAAAGAAAAAAGCAAAGTTTCTAGCTGAGTAAGAAGGGCGAGATCGCAGCCTTGTACATCCCAAGGACAGTTATTTTATTTGAACTTATTTTAACAAACGCAGAGTTAGATAAGAGGGTAAAGATAACCATTCTCTATGTTGCTGCAGCCGTTTATGTATGATGTGAATGAGGTGCTCCGGCGAATGACAGCTTATGATATTTTAATTCAACTTTAACGTTTCGCCGTGATCAGAGCCTCTTGAGAAATATTTTATTTTTTATCAGCGTTGAATTTGTGACTTCTTATATCTTCTTTTAAATATTCAGCTCTATACGTTGTTCATTGACAAAATAATTTTTGTATATTTTTTTTGTGGTAGGTTGTAGTTGGTGTCCGGATTTTCCGATCTTCTGTGTTAAGCCTGTGGGTAAATTGTTTTTTATTTTATAAATACAATACTTTTTTATATTTTTTTGTGTTTTGCTTTACTTTTTGATAAATAAATAAGATAAATTTGATAAATAGTAAGATAAAGATAAAGATAAGATAAATAAGTAGAAAAATACATTGATTAATAAAAAAACACCCGAATAACCTTAACAGAGATCGTACCAAGTTAATCCGATTCGGGATACCGTTCTTATCAAGTTTGAATTGTCCGGATAATCCGAACATTAACGTCTACGAAACGTCGGTATAATTCTGAACATAGATGCGGCAATCATCCGGAAGCCTTCAATTCTGATAAGTATAACTGTTTTGTGATTTAAGCATGACATAATTGCAAATTTCATAACCATTTTGATATACGTTCGGCATTCAATACAGAATTTTAACTCGATTAGTCAAACGCGTAAACCACAAGGTTTTATAAATAAATTCTTTATTCCCAAACCGCCGAAGCAATTACTCCGGATAATTTAAAAACCCACGATGTCTTATTCAATTCGCCGGGGAAATTAATTATAATGTTTATTCGTTCCTTTTACACATTGGTAAATAATTTCGAAAATGAACAGCGTGGCTCAAACCCGTGAGTAGTAAGTAGCTTTCAGAATTTCATCGCTTCGTCATTATCGTATACGAGATGGACTTGAGAGTAAGGTGCAACAAGTCTCTCGTTTAGTACCGACGTCTTGGAGTTTTTCGCGTCTTCACTGTGTTGCAATGCTGCTCCAGACGTCTTGGTACGCTTCTAGTCATTCCCTTTTCCGCCCTTCGAAAATAGGAATTTAATAGGCAGTCCAGTGAAGCAGCTGGGTCGCAACGACCCTTGGACGGCGTAACATCCTCCGCTCCTCGTTCCCCTGCCTCGTCGAGTTAATACGAGCAGCCAGGAAAGTTAAAAGCTTCACGAGAGCGCGCGAGATCGTTTGGACGAGAAGAAAATGAAATAAAAAGCAAGCTATTAAGTTGAGGTTGGACTGAGAGAAAATAAAACCAGTGCCGGATTAACCGAGAGAACGGGAAAAGTGGTTGCAGCGAGCAAAGTAACTATTCGTAGAGATGAAATGTATGGTAAAAGATAAAAGAAAAATGGATGAACCAAGGGAAATAGGTATAAGTTGCATGGAAAGACAGATTGCGTGAGAAGGATAAGGCGAAATGAAGAGGAAGAAGAAGGGCAGTCAAACGGTGATGGAAAATAGAGGTTCGCGCGACTTCGAAGCTTTCGTGCCGTCGTATTTGCTTTTCGACGTGACGGAGTGTTCAGGGTTCGCGTTTCGTTCTTTTGTTCTCTGCTTTCGTGTGCTCTCAACTTTAATCCATGATAAAGGTCCATGTATCCATCATACTAGTTTGTACATTTACAGAAACGTGCCATGAGCGCAGAAATAAGTTAGATGCGGTAAATTGGATAAATACGTCGTGAACATAGTTGAAACTAAACCCGCAGCATTACAATGTTTATCCAATTACACATCTTACAGGGATGAAAAAAATAATATCAACTCGAATATATTATTTCACTGGCGACAGAGAAATTTTTCGTAAGCCAAGATGGTGAAGAAATTACCTTTGAATCAAGGACATATTTTGTCAACGATTCATGGGAAACAATTATTCCGACGTACAGAAACAACCAACGGGAATGCCAGAATAGAACCAAATTGAAATTAATTTAATTAGCCCCAGCTTAACGTTAGTTACAGTATCTCAGTCAAGGGTGAAGATAATTAGAGCTGTCGCATAATAGGAAATAGTTTGTTACCGAGATCTGCGATCTTGGAATTACGGTGAATGTGATTCTACGTCGGAAACTCGATAATTAGTTCGTACAGTTGAGAAAATCTTGACTCCAGCTATTGTACAGATAAGATAGGCTCTAGATACGTGAAACGGATCAAACCTTTAAGTCGTACACACACAGCATCTTCATCAAGGAATTGGCCCGACTTGTACAAGCGTTTCGGCGATGAGAATCTGGGATCAATCTCCAGCAAACATTGTACGCATTAAGGTGGAAACATCTCCTTTGTATAGCTTTTAATTAACGACACGGGAGTGAGAGAATTCAGCTGCGGTTGATGCGGCAACGGTAGAACCAGTGGCAAGCGAATAGGGATGCTCGCGGTCAGACCGAGCTCTCTACGGTCTCCAGACTATTCATCTACAAACGTTCCCGTTACTGATCAAACACTTCGGAGCGTTCTAACCCCTGCAGTTACTACTGATCCTCAAACTGATCCTACATGGGAAACACGCTCCCCTTGCGCCACATATCTCTCTAGATGCTTCTGTTATAAGGGGCAAACTTGATATAAATCAGTATAATCGCTTCGTACGTTAGTTACGGATACGTATATCCATCAGGGTTGCCTAAATTTCAGCGATACTTTGCTTTGTCATAGAGGAAGCTTTGTTCGCGTGAAAAATGTTTTTTCGCGTTTTTTATGTCAGAATACTTAGAATAGTCTAGAGCGTTGAAAAAAATGGCTTGTGCAAAATGTCTGTGTGTGTGTGTATCTGCACGATTTTTTGATAGCACAATGGTCGTCGCAATTTTTAAGATATATTGGGCTCAAATTTGAACTACAAGTAAACTGTCGTTGAACAAGCTATGGGATTGGATTTGGAGTTAAGCCGTCAAGGAGTTCTAAATATATGGCGTTTTGAATTTTTTTGAGAATGTCAGCTCGGGCTCAAACTCCTGCAATTTTTATTCGGCTCCAATTTGGACCAGAAGAGACTGATATATAATTATTTTTCAAATCAAATTTGGTGTTAATCCGTTAAGGGGTTCACAATTTATGTCATTTTTCAGCTTTTCAAATTTTTTCTTTCATGATCAGACTTTCGCAATTTTAAAGATATCGTGATCAAATGTAGTCCACACGTAGACTGTTATTGAATAAAGTTTGGTAGTGAATCTAGTGTCAATCATTTAAGAGGTTCAAAATTAATGGCATTTTGAATTTTTTTGTTCGTTCTCTAACGTCCGCAATTTTCAAGATATCAGACTCAAATTTGAACCACGTGTAAACTGTCGTTAAACGAAGTATGGGATTGAATTTGGAGTGAATCCGTCATGAGATTCTAAATTTATGGCATTATACAATTTTTTTGAAAATTATTCGTTCTCGCCCTAGCGTTCGCAATTTTCAAAATATCGAGGTTAAATTTGGTACACAAGTAAAGTTTGGGTAAACGAATGATGAGTTAGAATTTCGTGCGAATCCGTTAAGGTATTAAAAAACTATGACATTCGGAATTTTTAGAAAAATTAGTTTTAGCGTTCCAGCTTTCACAATTTTCGAGATGTCTGTCTGAAATTTGGTTCGCGAGTGAAGTGTAGGGAAACTATCAATCTGTTCGAATCTGGTAAGAATCTGTCAAGGAGTTCAAAAATAAAAAAATGTCTTGGAAGTTTTCAAAATTTTTGAAGGACCTCTAAATAATTTTCCGCAAGCTCCATATCTTGCCCAAATTGCTTTATTACCGAAAACATTTTTTTTTATTGGGCGAGACAAAAAATTTTCAAATATCACTTAAATTTGGGTCATCCTAGTATGTATAGTAGACGTATATACTGTTAGTCTGTAAATGATAAAAAGCTATCACTCGTAACTTGCATATCCTTATGTCTTGCGCAGCTACGTTTCAGGAATCATACATCCGTTATAGATTATAGATTTTACAAGCTTACACGGCCTCAAATAATTAAAATCATATTTGAGAAACACAATGCATGCTAATATTTTGTATAGATTGTAAGATCGTTTTAAAGCAAAATTTGTTCATGGACAAGTCATCTTTTACAGGATAGAAAATCATATTATAATTTGTAACTGAATGCCAGTTATTACGGCATTAAAAGTGATAGATTCACACCTAATGTGACGCACGAATGTCCTACTCGAGCGGTTCTGTTCGTGTTCATCATTGAATTTGCAAATAACTTACTTCTTTCTTGTAATGTAAGCTCTTAGAACAAAAAAATTTGTATTATGGCCATGAAACTGGATTCAGACGTTGACGTTGACATTTATAAAACATCTTAAAATTTATTCAATTGATCTGTCCTGAGAACCTCGGACAAAAATTCCTTTTAGATACGATGTAACACTTTGTTACAAAGAAAATATAGTGGTATAGAGTGTGATCTATCCAAAAGCTTATTCTGACTTAGGACCAAATATAAAAAGCGCAAATTTTTCTTACCGTGTTCAATTTGGTGAATTGAAATCCAGAACCAGTCGAATGTCTGAACCCCAGAGCGATAAATCCATTTCCACCGTCTGAAAATGATCATACCATCAGCTTAATCCTTTGCAATTACTATTAAAGCTTCAAAAACCGGCCTTTACACTTTCATCTGGTGTTCATACCAAGCTTGTTACTAATATACGTATCCACGGTATTCAGTAAACCACAGGAAGCTTACCTAAGCGCTCGCAAGTCAAAGCAGTAAGCACTAGCTAGATTAACGGGATCATTTCTGACTACCACGTCAATGAAGCAAAGCAAGTGGTGAAAGACGATAACCTAAGAGATTCTATGCAGGAGATGGATGTGCAAGAGCCCACAAATTTGACCAAGGGAATGCTGAAGCTTATACACGGAGAGACCTCGGTAAAAGAGGCATTTGAAAATGAACATACCACGAAAACCTATTGCGAAATCAATATAAGTCATGTAATAATCATGCGAAAGCAACCTAAGAGATTGCATGCAGGAGATGGATGTGCAAAAGCTCACAAATTTGACCAAGAGAATGCGAAAGCTTATACACAAACCTTGGTAAAATAAAGATGTAAAAATAAACATACCACGAAAACTTCAATAAGTTATCCTAATCTTGATGCCATACAACAATTACGATTACAACCAAGTAGCTCTCAATTCTAATATTCCGTCTTTAGTCTCAGCAAGGACACTGAATGCCGTATTTTTTGTTACATTTTCCATGTATGTAATCAACTATATATATTAGGGTGGCCGAAATTTTGGCGATATTTTTTAATTTCTAGTCTCACAGAATAAATAAGATAATTTCGGTGAGAAAGCAGTTATCGCAAAAAAATTTAACTTACGAAAAATTATTTAGAGATCTCTCAAAATTTTTGAAAATTGTCAAAAATTCAACGCATGAAGACAATAATATGGCTCTATGAGTACACGCGATAAAAAAAATAGACCGTACCGGTCTATTTTTACTAGGTTTATTTTAGTAGGTCCTACTTAAAACGTAATTTATGCATATCACGTGCAAAGAAAAAGATGGAGGAAAAAATTTGATGATTTTTTTTTACGTAACCTATATTGTCCTCCTCACGTTAAAAACTTCACACGGTAGGTGAAAAAATTGCAAGGAATCCTAAAAAAAATATATGTAAAATTTTCACGTCAAGGACACACCTCGAAAACGGTTTTTCAATATATCCTCGCATTTTTCAGTACTTTCCTTAAGACGAATTAAATTGGCAATATTTTCATCAAAAAAATAGATTTTTTCCCAAAAAAACCTCTTCTGTCCGGAATTTGTTCATAAACGATTATATGCTTTAAAAAATCGTTTATTAATCATACTTCGAAAAATTCACAAAAATCAATAAGTAGACCAGAATTACAATAGTCAATTTGCAATTTTGAAAAAAATTGAGCGGCCTCCGCTTGACATGCTGAATGCATGTCGCAGTTACAAGGCGATCGGAGACCACGATGTCCTCGAGTGTCTCGGGTTTCGAAAGAATGACCCACATGTAATCATATATTTGATATATTCAATGACCCATCAGACATCTATATATTGCTTCAAGATGATTTGTCGACTCTATCATACAATACATAAAATTTTTCCAATTTTTGCATAATTCTCCGCACATCAATTGCCAAGTGTCGTTTTAAATTCGGCGCACATGTTTCTAATATTCAATGGAAGACTTTGAAGGGACGCGACCGAAGGTTTTCAGAAATTCGTAAAATAAGGCCTTATGCATAATGGCTGAATTGAACTCTAGCTAATTTCTGTTCTATCGCACTTTTAATGCTTCTATACTTACATAGTTATATAGTTAGCAAAGTCTGCAGATTCAGGCGTACAGTTACTGACTCAAGATGCCCCGGCGACAGCGACGACGACGTCGAAGACGGGATAGAAAGTTCGTACGCTAGTTAATGCGCTACGAGCTTCTGCTACGTCTCTTGTAACTCGCGCTCTTCTTGGAGCCTGCGTGTCAAGTATAATTGAATTCCCGGGATTTTCCTGCTCCCCATAGTCATTCGAAGGGAGGAATCGATGTCTTCAGCAAACTTACCAAGACTTTTCTTACATTTCACTGTAGCAAGAGTCACAGCAACTGTTGGTGGGATTTCTGAAACCGGATATACGGCTCGAAGTGATTCTCAAGATAACATAAAAGGACGCTTTCCACTTGACGTAGACCACGACTCTCAGCCAATACGGTCTTGTTTATGACTTTTCCCATAAATTGATTCAAAGAAAAATCCGGGAAAATATATTTTATCCCTCTATGATAAATTAATCCCAGCTGCTCTCTTGCACGTAATATGAGAATCCTGTTTGAAAACGGCAGTAAATGTCATGTGGAGTGCAGGATATTGTCATTGAGTTGATCATAAAAATGAGAATTTTATGTATACGTTGTTTGGATATAAATAAAAATCGAAGAGTTATTGGAATCTTATATTATTAGTTTATTATATTGCCGAATATAATCTAAATTATTTTTTATACTTATTTCAAGAAAGTTCATAATTTTTGCAAAGATTCGTTAGTAAATAATTATTTTAATAAAAATAAGCCGATCGAAATCTCCATTTTTTTCAACATTTTCAATTATGAAATATTTGCAGGACTTTTAAGAGCCGCTCCTGAGGAATTGATGGATACTTGCCGCTCGGTTGAACACTTAAAACCCTCGGTAATATCTCATGGTGCCCAAATATGATTCCAGTTAGCATATGAGCCGACGATAGGCCCGTTTGGAAACGGCAAAGAGGATGTCGAAGAGCGAACGGGCGAGGGTAAAATATATGAAGTATTCGCTGTCACATTTTTCTGAACATCCCTGATCTGCCCTATAATTGATCATATCAAAGTACCACTTAAAAGCACTCTATGCGAATTTTTCGGATTTTCGATCCGAAATTTAAAATAACGCCGCTTTTATCAAAGTGAATATATCACGATAAAAAAAGGAATAATACTACACCATTATGAATGGACCTTATTTTGGTGTTATTTCATCCTTTTCACTCTGAAAACTCCATCCGTGTCTCCGATGATTTTTCCGCGATATCGTCGGTCACACACGAATATTTTTCTCGGCAAAAAACACATCTCTTTAAAAAAAATCCCCTTTTTTCAGTAAAAATAAAATACTGTAACCAGAACATCAAAATTATTTTAAATGTAGAATTCGGAAAAACAAACAGAAGATTACAACTTTTACGTGGAGATATTTTTTTCACTAACTTTAAGTTTTTGAGATATGCTTGAGGCATTCCATACCAATTCGACCTGGGTCGGACCCTCGACCTTTCGGATTTGGTCGAAAAATTTTTATATGCTTGGACCAACTTCAAAAAGTACTGGAACATTTTTTCAGATTTCCTTTATTTCAATTTTTTTTTTTGCGATTTTTCAAAGGTAACATATCGTGAGCCCAACTTTTAAAATCTGAAAAAATTCTCGGAAATTCTGCATGAAATGACAAAATTTTTGAGCCTAAAACCGAAGTAGGCTGGGTTTCGCTTCTATTTATTTATTTTTTTTCTATAAAAAACTATTAAAAAATTTAGAAACAAACGAGGAAAAGTTATTAATTTTTTCTAAAATATTGCTTTCTCCTGCAAGTGCTTTCTTTTCGTAAAAAAAAATTTTCAGCCATCTAGCTAAAATTTGGGACACATGTCGAATGATCACCAAAGTAGATTGCTATCGAAATTGGCCTCAATCGATTAATAGGAAATTGAGCTATCAAGATTTAAACTTCTCTCTGAAATCGAAAAAGCTTGGTTTTACTCTCACGCTGGTTGTACGGTCAAAAATTTTGTTATTTCAGGAATAATTTTTCGGAATTCCTTCAGATTTTTAAATTTGTACTAACGATATGTTAGCTTTAGAAAATCGTTAAAAAAAATTGATTAAAAAAATTTTCCACCACTTTTTGGAGTTAGTCCAATCATGTAAAAAATTTTCGACCAAATTGGAGAGATCGAGGGTCCGACCCAGGTCGAATCGGTATGGATTGCCTCGTTTACTTTTCGAAAAAGACTTTTTTTCGAATATTGGATTCAAAATTCTGAAAAAATGCACATAGAGTACTTATTGGAGGTACTTCGATATGACCAATTATAAGGCAGATCTGAGATAGTCGATAAAAGAGAGGGTTGAATTGACAGGGAATGCTTCATATGAAGGGTAGTGCACGAACCCTCCCGCACAGGAAACCCCATTTGCATTTCATGTGACGGCGAGGGTACATAGTATGAGGAGGCATGGGCGCCTCGCAAACGGAATATTCCATTCATATGCATATCGCGCGGCCAGCCACCTTATCGCGCTTTGCCAATTAACCCCCTACCGCTGTTTCTCTCCTCCATCCCTGCTGCGGAGCCCTTTCCAAGTTTCCCCACCGGTATACACGCCGAAAACTTCGCACACCTGCCTTCCCACTCTCACGTAACTTCTCCGAATTCGTAACCCTTCCTGTTTAAATCTTAAAGGAACATAGAACTTTCGCAGAGGACATGCTGCTCATTAATTGTTATAACAATTCTTTACGTCTATTAGTGGAATTAAGATATTAGAATACACAGCCTTGGCACTCATTCCATTTGTCAAAGTTATGCCGGAAGGACTAAAATCGTCTAACTAACTAATATAATATCCATTCTTTCCTTATAGAGAAAGCTTTGTCTCCATCGAAAAAAAAAACCATTACTTGTGATGTAAGTTTTTCGTTGTTTTCAGACATTCGATCAACAATGATATCGATTTTATATTTTATAAGTTTTTCATATTTCGCTTTTTTTTAAATATGCAACATGCACATTGAGCAAATTGAAAAATATATGGACTATGCCTTTTTACAATAAAAAAACTGCGCTGAAGGTTATTAGTATTACAGTTTGAAAATTCTGGTAAATATGTTAAAAAATGATACCTTTTATTTGTTGTTGTTGATCTCAACATCAAATTTAACCCTCGCAACTCGAGAACGGTTTAAAGTGTTGGGCTGAAATGCAGCCCGCATTTCATGAAGTAATTAAGGACCGTCCGGTGTAGAAAAATTAATTAACATCGGCAGTCATTAAAATTTTATGAAGTATTTTTTTTACGCCAAATAACGCAAACACTTTAGCTCGTGTGAATTTTAAACTATCGAACTCAAGGGTGGAGACCAACTGAGCACCTCCCAAGTCAGCACGAGAATAACTTTGCACAAAACGTGTACACCGAACGACTGTACACGCAGACAGCTCGACACCGAAAACTCGGCACGAAAAACTCGACACCGAAAAGTCGGCACGAAAAACTTGACACCGAAAAGTCGACACTTTGATCGATTTAGGGGAATTTCAAGGCCCTATCTGATGTGAAATTTTCCGTTAATTATAATTTTTATTTCACTCTGTGGGCAAATAGCGATTGCGCAAGCGAAGCGTGCGTGGAACTTTGTTTACACACGTCGTGAAATAAAAATAGGTACGATACTCGTGCGAAATAGTATATTACACTACAAGAGCAGAAAGTTTGAGATTCCTGCACAAGTCAAAGAAAGTTTTGTCGCACTAGTATGGTACTATCGTTTAAGGGGATATCTGAATAGATCATATATTTTTTTTAAATGAAAAAATCAATGTATTTCTGGGTTTTCAGTGAAAAATATTACGATTTTTCAAAACATAACATATTCGTTGTCTGCTGGCAAAAATACGTCGAAATAGTGGGTTAAAAATGAAATAAAACCACCGTTTACGCACCGAATAAAATAAAAATTGTAATTAACGGAAAATTTCACATCGGATAGGGCCTTAAAATTCCCCAAAATCGATCAAAGTGTCGACTTTTCGGTGTTGAGTTTTTCGTGCTGAGATTTCGGTGTCGAGTTGTTCGTGCCAACTTTTCAGCGTGTCGAGTTTTTCGTGTCGACTTTTCGGTGTCGAGTTTTTCGTGCTGAGTTATTGGTGTCAAACTTCCTACATGAATGTAACTACAATCGAGTTTCGATGATAATAAACTTTCCGGGACTGATTATAAATATGAAAAATATGCTATGTGTACATTTTTTGATTACTGATTTTCTGACTTCAACAAATTTCGATAATGGGAACCAATGTACCCTTTAATATATATTTTTATCCGTTCGCAAAAGTGTCTTCCAATATCGATAAACATATTTCTCATAAACGTGCCTCCACATCATTTTCAAAATCTTTGTGAAACTGAAATAATAATAATAAGGATCTACAAAGTTTCCATTGATATTTAATAATGAAAAAGATAAAACAAGGTAATTTGATGGTTTGATAAAATGTATAAATATGTAGATTCTTAGAGAATCAATACCAAGACTTATCCTTATCGATTGAAAAGGAGATTCATCCAAATTCCATGAATGACTAATTTAATTGAAACACAGAACCGCCGGTCGAGAATGCAGAGTTCTAGCGACAGTGTCAGTCCCCTATTTCCGGAATACCCAGATCCATTAGAAACGGCAACATTGCATCACGAACTCAGATTTTGCGAGAAAGCCGAAGCATCGAGGTGACCGTACCACCCCAGTATGCATTTAGCTATCGCTCAGGACAATAGAACACCGAGGCATTTGGCAGCCGCAGCTTGGGGCTACCGCGAGTGCACAGAGTAGTGCATACACGCTCCGGGGCGACAAAGCCTAGCTCTGTACCCAAATGCGCCAAGTGGAACTGTCGTTGGCCACTCCCCAGCATGGGGACATCCATCTCCTAAATCCTATCGCTAGATAGAGCCACAAATATGCCAACGATTGTGATTTTTCGTCCATTCAGGACGTTTAATGGCCAATCATTGTATTGCGGCTATTCGAATAGGTAGCAATGCCATTTCAGAATAATAAATGCGCTTTCTCTGCATATTTACGAAATTCTACTGCATTGTATCGACGCACCAAGACAAACACCGAGATTTCCTTCCTCAGCTGCCCTTTCTCCTTCCCTTAACGACAGAGCCGACAAGTCGTGATGCCTCGATGTCACCAGTAAGCTCATAGCAACCTCCATAAATGGACTACCTCGATTGTAATAGGAAGAGGGAGAGCCGAGCTGGAGCTTTCAACACAACGTTAGTATACGACGGAAGCCAGATAGGGTCGACTACAACGAGGACGTATAGTCGTCGTGTCGGACTCTGGGACAAGAGAGATTCTAGCGAGCACCCGTATAAGAGGATTTCACGGAGACCTGCTGCGGGCCGAGGACCATTACCGAGACTCACCGACTCCTAGAGTAAACGAAATGGCATACGTGCCCTTAGCTAAGTCAGGGAGAAGGATTGTAGCAGTCAGGACTTCTTTTTTATGACAATCAAGACAGTTTTGGTAAGGAAGTCATGATGTAAAAATTAGATGTCATGAGATACAGAAAACAATCAATCTTAACTCAGTAGTAGGTTTATGATTTTTCTATGATTTGACTTCAAACGCCTTTTATCCGCTTTTATATCTTTCTACTATCACTTGAGCACTATATCAAGCTAACCTAACTTGCAATGCGCCTTTAGCCGAATTATACGTCGTGTTCCAATTGTATCACTTTGATGCTGACTAAACTGCTTACTTGATTTGTCTCGGTGAGGTCTCATTTTATAAAAGGATTTCACGGAGACCTGCCGCAGGCCCAGGACCATTACCAAGACTCACCGACTGCTAGATTAAACGGAATGGCATACGTGCCCTTAGCTAAGTCCGGGAGAAGGATTACAGCAGTTAAGACTTCTTTTTTATAACAATCAAGGCAATTTCGGTAAGGAAGTCACGATGTGAAAATGAGATGTCACGAAATACAGAAAACAATAAATCTCAATTCAGCAGTAGGTTTCTGATTTTTCTATGATTTGGCTTCAATTGCCTTTCATCCCCTTTCCTATCCTGTCTAATCACTTGAGCACTTTCTCATGCTAAACTAACTTCCAATGCGCCCTTCACTAAATTAGCTATACGCCGTGTTTTAATTTTTTCACTTTGCGCATGATGCTGACTGAACTGCTTGATTTTATTTGTCCCGGTAAGGTCTCATCTTCTTCTCCGTATGAATTTTTCAAGTGGGTTAATCACAAGTTAAGATCAAGGTCTTACGAATCAAATTTCAATCCATAAGATTGCAAGGTAAATTTTGTGATCTGTATACTGTGTATCAACGCAACGTTAGTATACGTCAGAAGCCAGATAGTGTCGACTACTATGAGGGCGTATAGTCGTGGTGTAGGACTCTGAGACAATTGCGTTTCTAGCAAGCACCCGTATATGAGGATTTCACGGAGACCTGCTGCGGGCCCAGATCTATTACCAAGACTCATTTTTGGTAATAGTTCTTCATCTACTCCGTTGACTCACTCCTCGAGTTAACGGAATGGCATACGTGCCCTCAGTTAAGTCCGGGGGAAGGATTGCTGTCAGGAATTTTTTTTTATGACAATAAAGGCAGTTTTGGTTAGAAAGTCAAGACGTGAAAATAAGATGTCATGAAATATTTTGATTTTTCCTGTGATTTCGCTTCAATTTCCTTTTATCCCCTTTCCTATCCTTGCTCCAATCACTTAAGCAGTTCAGTAAGCTAACTCAACTTCCAATGCACCCACAACCGAATTAACTATCGCCCTGGTCCAATTTTACCTACGCATGATGCTGACTAAACTGCTTGATTCAATTTGACTCATTGACGTCTCATGGTCTTCCCAATGTGGATTAATCACAAGATCAGGTTCTGAAAATTCAAATTTCTATCCACAAGAACGCAAGGATCCCTCTTTTAATAATTTTATAATTTCTATACTGTATATCAACACAACTTTCGTATACGTGGGTAGCCAGATAAGGTTGACTACAATGGGGACGTATAGTAGTGGTGTCGGACTATACGACAATTGCGATTCCAGCAAGCACCCGTATAAGAGGATTTCACAGAGACCTGCTGCGAGCCTAGGACCATTACCAAGACGCACCACTTTCTCGAGTGAACGAAATGGCATATGTGCCCTTACCTAAGTCCATAAGAAAAATTGCAGTCAGGACTTCTTTTTTTTATGACAGCATTTTGGTAAGGAAGTCGCGATGTGAAAATGGGATGTCATGAGACGCATGGTGCTTCTATGAGATACAGAAAACAATGAATCTCATTTCAGCAGACGATGTCTTTCTTCCACGCTCTTCCACGCTCGACTACCAATTGTCGTTTACAGTCCTTCTTATCTTACTCGGAAAATTTACGGAAAACTTACTTGGAAAATTTTATAATTTCCACACTGTACATCAACACGAAAGTAACACATTTTATGTAAGCAAATCAGATTACTGAAGATGCACCTAAACCACCGTCTGTTTAGCTATATTTATTTGAACATAAAAAAATCAAATAATCATACTTTTATTCTCATCAGAACGTAGCTAAATGGACTCGAAAAAGCTCTCGCTCACAGCAAGACAGGAACATTAGAAATCAGCAGAGGAAGAGAGAGAGAAATAAATAATTGGAAACGACGCACTTCGTAACGCAATTTGATTGCATTCATTCAGCATTCACTGGAGGTTTATATGACTACTAAAAGTCGTATAAAAACTGTATGCACGGGAGACTAATGAAAATTTATTAACAACTGCAAAACTGTGTGCGCACTAAAGTCCAGTCCATACTACTACTATATAGTTCAACGGTGGATATTGGATTTGCTATGCCCATTCCACCATGGAATATTGTGGAGTTGATTCGTGTATTGACTGCGGTACGGGAAAGCGGTGGAAAGAGCTAGAGTTTTAATAGCACATTTCGGCGAATGCTTCGTTGTTCCCGCCGTATTATATTGCAGTATACGAAATAGGCAGTCGCTGTGAGTTGCTCGAGTATAAAGTGTAGTAGATTATACTGTATATAGGTATAAATATGTATGCTTTCCGCGACCAGCATCTCTCTCTCGTTTATGATTAATCAGAAACAGCGGAGATTATATGCGGTCTGTTGGACGGACCACAGTTGAGTGAGTGCCGACCTAGGGAAATGCATTTAGAAGTGAGAATAATCTGAGAACAGTTGACGATGGCTACTATGAGAATGAGAATAGTTTTAACTACCTCGGATTATTCCCACTCGAGAGTAGAAACCATCAGTCGAGGTCACATCCCAACTGATGACTACAGAACGAGTTTTCTTTCTGCCATTTGATAGTCAGCTTTCTTCTGCATAAAATATATTTCGAACTACACTTGCGTAAGTGGATTCAGGAGTCACGCGTCATCGGTTTCGTGATGGTAGTGCAGGTATCATGCACGCGACTTTAGTCAAACAGGTATTCATTAATTCGGCGATGTTGTAGAGACGCATCTGTCTCGTTTGGCAGCGTAACCTAACGATTTTTGGTGTCAGTTTTATGATTTCACAGCTCAGAAATTTCTCTCCGTAAGCCTGGCCACAAGGAGAACGAGAATAATTTTAACTACCTCGGATTATTTACACTCGAGAGTAGGAACAGCTGGTGACTATAGAACGATATTTCTTCCTGCTATTTGACAGTCAGTTTTCTTCTGCATAAAATATATTTTTAACGAAAATTTTTTCTTCTTTAATACTTGGCATCGCGACGCTACCGCGTCTCTTGATTTCAAACTACACTTGCGTAAGTGGATTCAGGAGTCACGTGTCATCGTTTTTATGATGGTAGTGCAGGTAGCATGCACGTGACTTTAGTCAAACAGGTATTCATTAATTTGGCGATGTAGTAGGGACGCAACCAGCTCGTTGTGCAAGGACTCTGTCGGGACTGTGGTTTGACAAAACCACATCAGCATGCGAGAGACCTCTTCACGAGCTGGCTATGCGATAGGGTCTAGTTATCGAACACGCAAGAAACCGAGACCACGAATAGAACGTTCAGGAACAAGGGCCACGTTCGAGAGAACAAGGGACGTGAAGGTTGCAAGTTGTTACGAGAGGTTGGACACAAGTTGGGCGTTGACAGTTCCATGTAAGTGTTTTCACTCGAGAATTATCCGATTTGGACCCGACTAGCACTGAATATTCTATACCTCCCTCGTCTTACACCAGAGGTTTTTGGAATATTTCTCTTAGACAATGCCTATGAATGAGTCATAGAATTTGTGATAATAACTCAAAATAACCGGCATTATCCGTTGCTGCAAAAGTAATGTGAAAGGTTTTCTGGTTTCTCATTTTTCGTCAGCCTGTAATACCCAAACAATTTATCCATGGGTGCTTTGGAAACGTCAACAGAGAAGAGAATATCCGTATTTCAAACGAGTTTGATTCGTTCAACAACATCCGATGTATACGCATTCGAATCAATTTTCCGTTATAGCAGGGAAATTGTTTGCTTTCTCTAACAATAATTCGATGCCTCGGACTGAAACCGGTTTGAAGTGAGGCAAAATGTTGTTGTACTTGCGATAGCCACTATCTCACGGTGTTGTTGCGATTGAGAGGAAAGTCAATGCGTGCCGTTACAATATAGTTTATTACCCGGTTATTGCGACCGGATCGCTTTCTGCTCTCGCAGTGGAACGCAAACCGTTAAAATTTGTAATGATCATGGTCTGAGAGAGAACTCCCTGCCTCCAAGCAGCTCTTCAAAATTTTTATGATTATTTTTCCCATTCAAATTTCGTCCAATAGAATTGCACCATTCGACGTCACGTGGTACAACCTACACGGTATTGAACAGCTAATTTTTTGATAATTTTGTCTGCTGGTTGCTATCTATACAAAACAAAAGATCATTCAGCCGCGTTAACCATCTGTCAAAGGGACAGATTGAAATCAATTGTGACAGTCGAAGGATTTTATCAAACATAAACCGTAATTTTCGTCCCATGGTGCAATTCAATTGGTCGCATTTTGAATGGGGGGAATAATCCTCCGAATACCACTCGAGTTTCGAAATTAATCTGATATTTTGAAGCTCTTGTGGTATTAATAATGATTATTTTTCCCATGCAAATTTCGACCAATAGAATTGCACCATTCGACGTCACGTGGTACAACCTACATGGTATTATACTGATAATTTTTAGATAATTTTGTCTGTTGATATATACACAAAACAAAAGATCATTCAGCCGTGTTAACCATCTGTCAAACGGACAGATTGAATTTAATTGTGACAATCGAAGGATTTTATCAATCATAAACCTTAATTTTCGTCTCATGGTGCAATTTCATTGGTCGCAATTTGGATGGAAAAAATAATCCTCTGAATATCACTTGAGCTTCGAAATTGATCTTCAAATGTTTCACGTTTTTATAACAGGCAAGATATTAGATACACCATTTACAATTTTCAAGGTTGTTGAAAATGGTGTCCAGTTGGTTGGACGAAATTGTTAAATCTCCATCAACCAATGCAGAATCAATTAAATCCAGGAATTAAATTTACTTCATTAACCTATTTTAATGTCGATTATTAATCGTGGCTTTGGGGCTGCCACATAATTCAATACCTGAAATTAACATGATCAGCTCTCGCGGCGCCAGGTTGATGTTGATTCCTATCACAAAATACTCAGAACAATCCACGCAGTATTCATAAACGTCTAAATTTAATATAAATAAGACGCAACAACGCAAACATTCCAAAAAGTCCCAGGATGATACGAATTCTTCCGAAACTTTTGTCGGTATGATAACTTCCTGAGGAATGAGAGTGGAGAATGCTGCCCATGGCCAAAGCGTTCGCGTCCGCTAGTCGCCTTCAGGGCACGCTCTCCTCTCAAACTTCTCACGCTTCTCTCACCCTTGTGTATATACTTCTTCATCTCTGGTCTCGTACTTCGGCACAGTGTGGAGCAACAAGAAACGTGTGCGGCCAAGCTCCAGTCCTTCTCACTCCCTTCATCCACTCGGCGAGTACGTATCAGTGGCAACAGCAGTGGAGAGAAGACCTCTCGCTGATGTATACCCACTACACTAGTAACTCACCGGGAAGCAAGCCCTTGACGCAACTTCTTCGTCCGACGCAGCAGCGAGAGCGTCAGCCCGCGGCGAAACGACAACCACCGACGTTCAGTCCGTGCTTATACTGCCAGCTGACAAACTTTTCTTCCTCTACGTGCGTCCCGTCGTAACAGAGACACGTCTCGGAGAAAATTCAACCACTCTTCTTCCTGCCATTCCCCATCGGAAGTAGCTTCTTTGCAGCGGGCATGTGTGCGAAAAATTCTTCGAACATCTCGGCAGCAGTCTCGAGCATTTACCTACCGTCGGCCTGCAGCGGAGCATCACGTCGCGGGTATTCTTGAGTGTTGAGAAGTGCCGGAAAAAGAAAATATAAAAGAAGGAGGTGAAGGTTTTTTTTCTTTGAAAAAAAAAAACGGTGGGAAAGGGCGTACCGTGAACTCTGCGAGCCCGAGGGAAGTGCACGTTCCATACTGTGTGCGCGGTGTCACGACTGCTCTTCGTTTTACGGAATGGAATATCGCGAGGCAAGCACGGAAAACTTGCAACCGAATCTCACCAGTTTCGATCTTTCCTTCCTTCGCTCTTCTGAGGTTCTCTGCTATGCAAGTTTTGTCTAATGCAATTCTTGTCTTACGACGAATACACGTTGATATCGGATTCGAGATAGTACGCTAATGGTTCGATGTTGAATTGCCGTTGGGCTGTAAGATTACAGTTATTATAATTATTGTTTTTAAAATCAAATGACCATGTTGATAAATCACGTTTATCTGATATTGTGAACCTGGGAACTGGGAATGAAAATGCAGTGGTATATTCCAATCTACATTAACGCAGGTAATACACATACTTCGATGTTATGGTACTTCGACGATAACAGCCTGTAATCTTTTTTACTTTTTGGTTCGGAGTTTTTGGCAAATCATAACCCGGGTTTGAATTGACCGATGACGAAGATCCCGTTGTTATCGATTTTCCCATAGCGGAAAATCAAGCATTGAAATCTTTGTATTTTTGTCCGTTCAGATTGCTTTATTTATTTACGAATTGATAAAGCAATCTGAACGGACAAAAATAGAAAGTTTTTAATGTTTGATTTTCCCGTCTGGGAAGGTCAATAACAACGGAATCTTCGGCATCGGTCGACTCAAACCAGATGCCCGATTACGGATTGCCAAAAACTTCCAACCAAGAAGCAAAAAAGATTACAGGCTGTTATCGTCAAAGCACCATAACATAAAATTAATGAATACTCAGCCAGAGTCAAATAATACTGGTAATACACATATTTTTATTTTTTGGAACATACAATTTGATTACATTCCCAAAAAGATATCACACTTCAATGTCACAATAAGGATACGCGCGTCTTTTCATATAATTTATACACGCTTTTAAATGACATTTTTTGTACTTCTCGAGATAATGGTTGTAATACCTGTTTGCACGTTCCGTGCTGTAAACGCAGTGTCACAACTGCTTTTCGTTTTACAAAATAGAACCGTGTTACAGGCACGGAAAGCTTTTGAACCAATCTAACCCGTTTCAATCTTTCCTTTATTGTCTTCTCTACGTTTTTACGCTATCCAAATTGTCTTCAATGCTATCCTAGTCGTACGACGAATACACGTTGATATCGAATTCAAGATAGTATGCTAATAATCCAGGTTTGGTATCAAATTGCCGTTGAACTGTAAAATTTGAGTTATTAAAATTTTTTTTCTTAAAATCGAATGACCAATTTGATAAATCACGTGCACCTGATATTCTGGGAACTAGGAATAAAAATACAGGAGTGTTGACGCAGGTAATCCAGATATTTCGATTTTCTGTAACATACATTTTAATTGCATTTCCAAAAAGATATCACACCTCAATGTCACAATATGGATACGCGCGTATTTTCATATAATTCACATACATTTTCAATTGTCATTGTTTGTACTTCCGGAGGTAGCGGTTGTAATACCTGTTTGCAAGTTGCACGCTGTGTACGCAGTGTCACAACAGCTTTTCGTTTTACAGAATTGAATATCGCGTGCCAAGCACGGAGAGCTTTCAACCGAATCTCACTAGTTTCGATCTTTTCTCCGTTGTCTTATATACATTTCTACGCTATCCAAGGTTTCTCTAATGCAATCCTAGTCTCACGTCGAAAACACGTTGATATCGAATGCAAGATAGTACGGTAACATTCTTGGTTGGGTATCGAATTTCCGTTGAACTGTAAAATTCCAGTTATTATAATTCGTGTTTTTGAAAACAAATGACCAATTTGATAAATTAACTTTATCTGATATTCTGCACGGAAAAAACGACTTCGTTACGGTAACGGAAAAAAAAAATTGGACCCAACCAAGTGAATTAGTGCTCTGAGAGACAAACGATTACTTGGTTAGATCAACTATTTTCAGGTGGTTGGCTCTGATCGTTGCTCGAACTACATAATTAGTTGGGCTAACTACTATTTTTACCCCAACTATCTTACTTAGTTGGATGACGAATAAAATTAAATGTGCGACCTTTTTAAGTCAACTAAGTCGGAATGGTAAATGTGACTAATACCAGGTCGTCGCACCGACCAACTGGATGGTTGTGGCAACAAATTTTTACTCAACTAATAAATAGTTAGATGGCCCAACGAAACCATTTTTTTAGTGTGGAAACTGGGGATAAAAATACAGTGGTGTTGACGCAGGTGCACCAAAAAAAAGAATTGGTAATACCAACCGAATCTGCAGTTACGGAAAGCGGAAGAAAAATTTCGTTGATTGGAAGAAATATTCGTTCCAATCAACCAAATATTTCTCTTGAAAGCGCAGCGAAAGAAACCTTTGGTTGATTAAAAATAATATTTCTTCCAACCAACCAAATATTTCTTTTGCCACCCGTAACCGCAGATTCGGTTGGTATTACCAATTCTTTTTTTCGGTGTGGTAGAGATACGTTTGTTTCCTAGAAGATAATTATGAATTGCTTTTCCAACACTGACACATGTCATAATATGTATACGAGCGTGTTTGATGCAATTCATACACGTTTTTAATTGTCATAGTTCCTGCTTCTAGAACTAGCGGTTGTAATGCCTGGTTGTCTTTTATTATTATGAGAATTTCACTGTACTACATGGAGCATGCAGGAATGCTGGAGCAAGTGTGTACTTTGAGGGTTAACTCCTCGGGATCCCGCAATACAGCCGCAAGAGCGACAAACTTGTAATTTTTACGAGGAAAATTTAAACGAGTTGCCGCAGTAAGGTTGGAAGGGGTTAGTGAGGCTTTTACTCCTGGATATTGGGGTAAAGTTGTAAATTTCGTGGTCTTCATATTCTGCCCTTTTCGCTCTTATTCGTGAAACGAGCAGTCATAAGACGCACTGCTATACTACCAGCTGTATGACTTTATCTCTCGCTTCATTTTCTCCGAAGTAACGGTCCTTTCCGAGGGCTCCATTCTTGTCTCTCACGAAATTCTACGGTTCTTCTCAAAAATGTCTCATAATTAATACATTCGTTTAATAATATCCGTAGTGACTGGGCATTAATAATTTTTCTCCGTGACCTTTTTCTGTTATCTCAGGCACAACGACCTACCATGGAACATACGAAAGTTCCTGAAGAATCAACTAAGGGACTTCAGGTTTGACGATCTGCGAGAGACCCACCCGTGGTCACGGAGCGCCTGGAGTCACACAGATCTCAGACGCCTTAAGGAAGGAATGGTGGCTGCTCAGGTGAGTTATCCTTCAGTCCATAATCTGACCAGCAGTGATAGTTGATCCACAGAAAATAATGTATGAGGTCGAGAGGTCGCGGTAAATTTGAACTCGGCGAGTAAGATCGATCGTACCGAAACCTCGAGAATCACGGACTCAGCCTGTTTTTTTACGTTTTTATCACATGTAAAGTATGCAAAAAGAGCGAAAATTGCAATGACTCAGATTTTCCTGTAAATAGACATTTTAAGTGTCCTTGATTTTTTTTAAACCCAATAATCAATTTCTGCCTGTCAGTGTGTCTGTAGCGTTGTCTCCACTGTCCGTAATAAATTATGGAAGAGGCTGAGGATCGCAGTCATAATTTGCGTAAGGTGAATGACCCAATTACTGACCGTGGCCCAATTAGTATCCGTTCTTCATACTATTTACGATAAAAAATTCAATTCAAAAAACATTATCTACAGACTCGACACAAGTGAGCCATCGCCAGCCATTTTCTTGCCTCTGTCGCAAGGACTTACCATCTGAAGAATATAGTTTTTTATGATTTGAAAATGTATTTAAGGGACAAAATCCATTTATAGAGTATTATGAGAATCAAAGAATACGTTAGCGTGTCCGAAGCGAACAAATAATTACTCTTGCTCTGAAAAATATACGGGTCAGAAAAAGGTTCACCCAAAAGCAATTTGTTGTGATTTGTGTCCGCAACTCGACCGGACTGACAGGTCAATTAGACTGAAACATTGAGGAATAACCTTGTTATTTTTTATTTGTAAGAATTACATCACCCAAATATTTGAAATGCATTATTTCTGTAAAAAATCTTTTCGGACTCATAGGATTATCTATAATCTATCAAATGTCTGACAGGATCTTGTTATTTAGTCACTAATCTGGTAAAGATATAAGACGGCGAGGGTCAGTGTTTGGGTCTTTTCATAGGACATCAAATAGGCCATATGAGGAAATCCTAGGACACTAATCGGGTCTTTTGCATGACGGGATATATTTAAATAATAGTGCTTCAAAATGATAGAACAGTAGATAAGTAACATTCGTTAAATTTAATAAAAACTCCAAACTTCACTACAATATCTTTCATATTAATCAATTTGCTATTTCTATCCACCTTCTTGCCTCAACAACATCGCGCTGAGCTGAGAAGGTCACTAATTGGGTTATTAACCTTATGTCGTTAACATATAAGAATTTAGTTTTGAAATCCGAACCCAGTCCAAAATCTCTAATACTTTAGATACTGTACCTAAAGTATTGAAAAAAGTGAAAATCTCGTAAAAATAAGTTCTCGTGACTCACGATATAAAAAAACTAAAACTGAATACAAAAAATTACAATTTACCAACTACATTCTTAAAATCGTATTCATTTAATGCGTAACTAGTATCTTAACGACAAAAACTCGACGCCAGTAACAAACAGGATGAGAAAGTCACGTGTTGCGAATGCAGGAGTAGTACTTTTTATCCTCCAAATCTTCTCTTTATTTCTCTTAACCTGACAAAGTTCCGGACGCTCCACTACTTAGCAGCAACGAAGAAGGGTCGCTTTTCTTTTCTCAAAAAGTAACAAAGAAAACACGCGAAGGTTCGAGGTGATTGCTGGGTCAGAGTTTACGCTTCTGAGCTCCGAGTGCTTCGTTAATTATCAGGCGGAGTTTTCGTCTCGACTATCGACTTTCCAATGCTTTCGGTATCTTTTAAATTGTCGTCAAAGCGACGATCGTTTTTTATTAACAAGGAAATGAAGCGTTGAGACAAGCTGAAGAGACGAAAAGAAGATTCGAGACAAGAGAAAACCAAGGTATGGGGAAATTAACGGGCCACTCTCCATGAAATCGAGTGTCAACAACGGTTTTCCTTCTTCTTGATATGCCGTAGAAGGCAAGGAGAACGTACAAGCGGGAACATAGTTTGAAAATAGAAAAGAAGGAACGTTTTGTGGACCGTAGAAGACACCGGAACTCTCATTTCTTTTCACCACAAGATCTTTCCGTCTCGTTCCCGATTGCTTCTCCTTTGACTGCTCCCTCCGCGGTTGTTTCCTCTTTCTTGTTCGAGTTTTTACCAACGGGGCTTACTGCCATGACAACACCTCAGTCTCCTCTGTACTTCTCACAGTATTTTTTTTTTTCCTTTTTACCTTTCCGACGCAGCATAAAAAATCGTCCACGATGTACGCTTTGAATTTCTCGCAAACGTTAATGTGATCGCAAACATTCGCATGATGAATTCCGAATAAATGCACGGTGTTGGAGAAAAGTGCGGCCGATCATATTAGAATAGTCGGGGAAATTTTGAGCCCAAGGAAATTAAAGAGTTCCTTGATCTTATTTTCCTCGCTTCTTCATTTCTTTTATTTCTAGGTATCCATATATTTACGCACCTTTACGCTAAAAACCAAGCGTGCACTGAGATAAAAGCATATCGTTTATTTAACGATTTCACATGGTAAAACGAATATAGAAAGGCTTACAATGTTTTATGGTTGAAGCGATGATAATATGGTTCAATAAACGATACTTGTAACGTTATTGGAAACAAACGTTGAAATCGTATGTGCAATAAAACGGTATATTTGAAACTATTAGGATAGTCTTTGGAACTATTATCATCTTAATAATTGCTACTATAATTATATTTCCTATAACCATAAAATATAGACGTTCCTCCTGGGAATTATATTAGTGGTTGATCCAACTATTTTCTTATATTTGCTATAATCATAAAATATAGACGTTCCTCCTGGGAATTATAGTTTATAGTTAGATTATCGTCAGTCCAACTATATTATTTTTAAAATTACCATATTTTTCTCTCAGTGTGTTGCTGCAAGTGTGTTATTTTCTATCTTTTTCATTACACGAAAAGAAATGTCTGGTTGTGACAACTACGTTTCCAATTTGCTGTACGCAATCTCTCAAAAATTTGTTGCCTCAACCATATCGAATAGTAACCTCAACTGTTCACGATTATTCCTCGTGAGATTAGTGAGGTTAACCAATCCAATCGTTGCGACTACCACTCGAATTATCGGGGCTACCATTCAAATCGTCTTTATTACCATTCGAACCGTTAGCGCTATCATTTGAGTTGTAAGGGAAATAGAATAATCGATTGGTTGTGTCAACTCATTTTTTGTCTATGGTAACAAATCTTTTTTTTCCGCCTATGACGGTTTTCTACACACTTCCAAGCGTGTTGCTTAACCACGGTGACGATACATAAACGGAACACGTTTGGAAGTGTCTAAAAAGGCGTCATAATGTAAAAGGTAGGAAATAACACAATTGCAACACGCTTGATTTATAAGGTGTTGTTACCTAAAACGGTCTAGTCATATAAAAACAGTGATCATGAAATCCACGTGAAAAGGAATTATTGATTGCCCTTACTAACTGTCGCGACTGAATACCCTCCAAGCGACCGAGTTGACTAGGTTAACCAACTTTGCGGTTCCCCTGACAAACTAGTCTGTTGTATCACCCAATTCGTTGGTTGTCATCCAATTGATTGATTGGCCCAAGCAACAGATTTGTCACCCAAGCCAACCGATTTGATTTCACAACCAACTTGTTTATTGACCCAACCAATTTTATCGGTTCCTATCTATCCAACCAATTCTTTTTTCTCCGTGCGGACTCCACGACTTGTCTCATAGGCGGACTCAAAAAAATCAGACCCTGCGGCAGTCATCCCAATGCTGAGTATAAGGATTACTACTTAGAGGGATGACCGCCAGGCGCAATTCAAGCGCCAGCAGCAAGATCGTTTCATAATGTAGAGATAGATATATATTTCAACTCGTCGAACGAAATTCGGTAGCTTCCGCGACTGAAATGGACCCACGGCTATCCGAATCGGATATCCATCTAGCTCCTGAGTGCTTCCGACGTCTCTCAGGTTCTCTTCTCCAGAACCCTCTTTACTTTGCCCCCCACCCCCAATCTCGTCTCTGCCAACCTCCCTCAAGCTTCTCAAATCGTCTTCGTTTCTTTTTGTTGCCAGTGCCACTTGCCAGTCGAGACTCTTTTGCTCCTGGACGATCCCATTCGTACGCGAATCTCTGCTTTTCACCTTCTCTTTTCAACACCCTACTTTTGTGCATACGCCGCGCTATCTGCCCGGCAAGTACTCGGAAAATTTTGAATCTTTGAGAACTTCTTTGCCAGGACGCTCTTTGCCTTTATAGGCAGCTGAGGCTGAAGCGGAGAAGAAGCGAATAGATATAGGAAAGTGATAGAGTCTGCACACGATGGACGGATGCGAAATGGAATTATGACGAGAGTTGCTAGACCAAGATCGAGTGCGTCTTCTTTTTCGGTGTCAGTGATTCCGCTTTTGCCTCCCAAAGTACCTTCTGCTCAATCAGAGAGCAAATTGCGAAAACTTTTCGTACATTGAATTTTATAAATACGATTCAATGTTTCAAGCGCCAACTTTCGAGTTGCAGTGAATAAGCGATAACATTGTTGCTCACTAATACGTAACACTCTTGAGTACATTATGAAACCTCATTATTTCGAACGTGACAAATTACTGCCCCAGGATGAAACTGCAAAACTCACGGTCTATTTGCGTCAGCCTCACTGAGGAAGTTATTAAGTTAAATACAGAGTTCGAAATATCACCAGCAGTTCACCACTTCCCCAGTCTATGATTTCGTTAATCATGAAAAGCGGCGAACATAAATTTTCGATTTTCTGGAATAATAAAAGCAGTCAGCTCTCATCACTGATGGTTAACCCACGGCTAAGCGTAAGGAGGGTTCGCACGTAGGCCACTTAACGGAATATGCAAAGGAGTGGAATGAACATGGGGCAGAGAGGGCAGCTTAGTCGCAACAGGAGATGCGATGCTTGCTTTACTCGGTGCGGATCGAATTGAAGGCAGCAGCAGCAAGGTCTTACCGAGGGCGGCCCGCTTAATTAATCCTTATTTGCGTGGCAGGTGGCCCGAATGGTTCGACCGAGGCCGCACCTAACCGTCGCTTTAATCCGGCTAAAATCGTGGACTCCCGAGGCGTCGTTGTCGTCGTCGTCGTCGTCATAGTCGTAGTCGAGGTCCGTTCACTAACTCTGTACGGCTCTACGACTACCAACCGAGCGTTCTCGCGCCCTGTCGAAAAGTCCATTAACAAAATTAAAGCTCGTCAAGCTTCCCGCGATATTCGTGAATTCACTTAATTCAGCGGCACGCCCTCGGCTTTGGCAACGACGTTAACCCCCCCCCCCCCCCCCCCCCCTCAACTCGTTCTACTCGTCCCGCAGCAGTATACTATATATTGTAGGACTTGGGGTACATAACAGTGGCATATATTCACGAGCGGAGAAGAGAGAACCGCACGGCGAATGGAAGCACGTAATCCGATGACCCACGGGAAAACTTTGTTGTTACCGGGGATTAATTGCTTGCGGCGTTTACACCCCCGTGATATTTGTTCTGCAGTTTATTTTATCATCGGATTACCACTTCTAGTTCTACACTAATATTCTCTTAATAGGTCATCATTAATAATTCATAATGATGGACGAAATTGAAGCGAATGTAGCGAAATATCATAACGGAATCGATATTTGTGATGCTTTATCGACTTGTATTGGCATTGATATGGTTGCGTTATATAAGACCGCGGGCAACAAAATATAAAAAACAGAATAAAAAGTATAAATTAGTTGATGTTATGATGCTTTGACGTGACAGCCTGTAATATTTTTATTTTCTTAGATGGAAGTTTGGCAAATCGCGTATAGGAAAATCGATAACAACGAAATCTTCGGCATCGGTCGACTCAATCCCCGAGTTACGATTTGTCAAACTTCCATCTAAGAAAATAAAAATATTACAGGCGGTCACGTCGAAGCTTCATAACATCAACTAATGAAAACATTCAGCCAAAGTCAAAATAATATAAAAAGTATAAAGTCTTGAGTATGACATGTTGGATGGTTGACATTTTGAATACGTATTGAGAACTATGTGAATGCATTTTATAGCAATCATTTTACATAACACTTTATTTTCGAAATAAATGAATACACATATCGTCACGTTCAACGAATTTATAGCTTTCATCGGGTAACACTCAATACTTGAAGCACTTATATAGCTCTTGAAAGATTTCAAATCGTGATATACCGTCAAACGTTCCACATCGGTGTCAGCAGGCAGGAAGGACCGTAGAAAGAGTAGCAGCACGTCTCACGAGATGACATGACGGACGTGAAGGAATTACACTCGGAAAGAAAGTGGCGAGGCTATATCGTACCTGGGTGCGCAGATAGGCAAGAGAAACGGGGGAGGATTTCCGCCGCCGACATCTCCGCGGTCGAGATAGTGCGGTAGACGCGAGTGAAGGTAGGACGACACGCTGCGCTCTGAAAATATTTTACGATGTCGTCGGTTAAAAATGATCGAATGGGCGAACTGGGGTCCCCGATAAGTTTGCTCGCGAAAACATCGTCGGACGTCATCCAAGTAACTGAAGAATCTCCGCACTTATATCATCGACACTCGTTTTATCTCCTGCAGTACCTGGGTTATTTACAGGTTCTACGTTATTTTCAGAGAAGACGAAAAGTAGAAATCAAACAAACTTTTGTCGTAACTGTTGAATTGACAACTTTCTATTTTATACGTTTCAACAGATTGTGTAACAGAATACTAACAATTTTATGAAGACTTAGCAGCAAATTTTTGTTTGTTCAACAAGCTTTTTGATGTAACTAAAAAAAACTGTCCACGGTCCGATAATTTTTTCAATATCAGAGTTACCTTAAGCGTTCTGTATTCGTATCGAATATGCTGTGACAGCGATTGAAAATCGACCTCAGGGTATCTAAATATTTTTTTCGGCCTTGTAAAACATGACGCAAATAGCCTGCATTAGAAACTGAGTCGAAATGCAACATGATTGCAGCATAAATGCCAAATGAGGACTAACTTGTATGGGGAGCCTATGAAAAGCCTATCAATGTGGTGCTAAGAAACATCCTTTAAGTATATCTAGAAAAAATATGGCGCTGGCTTTTCATCAGGTTGACACCCTCATTTTTTTTATTCCGATTTTCTCTGAACTGGACGAAGCACAAAATTTTTTTAGTGGCATTCAATAGCCTATAAAAAAAACCTGTAATTTCCACGTATTCAAAGATTTTCTGTAGCTCAGTACGGGTGCTAGACCTTAAGAGACTTAATAGAAATTACCTAATAGACCTCATTGGAGAGTAATTCCTTTATTTTGCTGTTCATTGCGGTTTGTATTTAAGACCAAAACTATGTCTGAACAAGGAGAAAACTCATTCATAAAATTAACAATTTTATGCTACACAACTGGTACATCTTCTGATGTCCAAGAAGAATAACAATTCAACTTTAACCAAAGCTTAAAGGAGAGCAAATTAAAAAACTCGATTGATCGAAACTCCGCGACCTGGCACGTCCATGGATGCTCCGAACTTTCACCCTCACGCTTTCTCTCGATTTATCACTGTCACATGATTAATTTCAGAGCCGATTTAATTTCTCGAAGAGCTGCTGTTGTGTACTTTTATGTAGATAGGCGCATAGCAGCACATACATACACTAAACATGTACGTTAGTGAACTATATAATCAACATTGAAATACAAATAAATCCATGTCTATAACGATCAGAAGAAAAGGTTCTAGTGAACTTGGACCCTGAGAACATATTGAGCCCTGAGGGAATCCGAAATATGCTTGCCTTGTATACATACGTGAATGTGTCAATTCTAATGGATTACAACATAGATTCTTGTACCACCCAAAGGGCCAATCTATCGAGTTTAGGACGTCCTTTAGACAGAGTCTATTATTGGTCAAAGTTTGGCTTGAAATTAATCTCTCGCGCAGACTCCCTCTTTGACCCTTATCACGACTAAACTCATACATAAAATACATACTATATCTATATATATTTATCACACCCAACGTGCAAAATGAATTTACTGGATCTTGGCTCACTTTCGGGGAGGCTTAAGCTTCTACTCAATAAATCACGGGTCTCGGAAAAAAACCTGTCAAGAGCTCTGAGAAATAATTGTGGCTGACAAATATTAATTGTTCGTACGCCCGACACGTTTCATTTTATGACAATCAATTTGGTCTTTTGTTAGCGTTGCGACAAACTGATTGATATTCGAACGTACTTCGAGGCGGTCAGACTTTGATTGCTTCAGGTTAATCTTTCTGTGTAGTAAAAGCGAAAGCTATATTGCGGGAAAATCATATTTTCGCTCTGAAGCAATAACCACCACTTTGAACCAAATGTTTCAGTGGCTGACTCTTAAGATTCGCACATATATAAGGCATTCCATACCAAATCGACCAGGCTGTGGCCCTCGACCTCGTGGAATTGGCTCATAATTTTTCTAAAGATTCTTCTGACCCAAAATAACAGTCATGATTTTTTTCATAATTTTGAATCTAAATTTGAGTACGCTATAATTTTTTTTCAAACATGTTGTGGGCCGTGATTGAAAAATCAGAAAAAATTCTCAAAAATCCGGCATACGAAATGAAAATTTTTGGCACTAATTTAATGTTGTCCAGGATTTTCCTTCCCTTTGATTCAATTTTTTCAATATTTCATCTATAATTTTTTTTTTCAAATATTTTGAAGGCCGTGATTTGAAAATCTGAAAAAATTCTCACAAATCCGGCATACGAAATGGAAAATTTTTGGCACTAATTTGATGTTGTCCAAGATTTTTCTTCCCTTTGATACAATTTTTTTCAATATATATATATTTTTTTACTACCGTGTGAAGTGCGAGAATAATTGGCGATCTAGAGAGTGATAAGAGTAAAGAAACAATAGTCCTGTAAAAAATCTATCATGACATGCATAATCACCAAAAGAATAAAATATTAAGTAAATTTTTCTACAGATTTGCAATAAAAAATTTGTTAATTTTCTGGCAAACTTTGAGGGGAACTTTCAGGTTAAAGGTTAGAATTAGGAGAAGGTACACAATAATATTGAATGGTTAGGCAGGCAACACGACAAAAAAACTTTCCGTTCAAATTTTGGAAACCGGCGGACTGTCGCGCGTGTGGCGTTCCTTAATCCTTTTGTCCAAAAATGTTTCGACAAACCGAATGGATTGCAACAGCGATCGCCGTGCCCCATCGTGCTAAGCCTTTGTTAGTGTTACTGAAAACATGAGCAATACTATGCACGCAGTTTTTGAATTTTCGATTAAATGTTGTGTTAATAATGAAATTTGCTGAATTTTCATCGAAGCTTTTTTAAAATTGATTCAAACAAACGATTAGGAATTCTTCTATTAGTTAAATTTCCCATTTGTGTGTTTCTTTTTTATTTCGATCGAAGAAATAACCGATCAAAGTAATAAATTGCACAAAGAACGAAATTACTAATAACAGAAGAAAAAAATGTCTACAAATGTTGTCATTCTTGAGAATTTTTCTTTACATTTCGAGGAATCTTACGAAAAATTATTAAACAAATTTCACTGTCAAAGTTCATCTGGTAGTAAAAAAAAAAAAAAAAAAAATTTTTGTCATGTAAAAAAAGCTCTAAGCAAGGGAAAAAAGATCCCAGACATCACAAAAATAGTGTCAAAAATTTTCATTTTTGATGCCAGATTTTTGGGAATTTTTTCAGATTTTTAAATTACGGCCCCAGAATTTTTTTTTAAATTATAGCATTTGCAAATTCAATTTGAAAATATCGCAAAAAATCATGAATGTTATTTTGAATGAGAAGAATCACATAAAAAATTATGAAGCAAATCCACGAGGTTGAGGGCCACAGCCCGGTCGATTTGGTATGGAATGCCTCAGATACAAATTATATCATTATTCAACAGGAAATTTTCGATGCGTCTGAAAACCGTTAAAGCTTTTGCTGTCAGCGGTCCATGAATGCATATCATAGAATATGTTTCTCAGGATGTAACTTAAAACGTAGATAGATTTTCTCTGTACAACAAAGATATTTTAGAACCATTTACGGAAAAAATTCTTCCAACAGTAGAAATGCATTCACAGCTGCGATTCAGGGAGATTTAAAATTTTATTCACTACTCATTTTATCACAAACTTAAATTGCAAAGTAAAGTTGGAGAAGAAAGTTCTAATAATAAAGTTGAGTTCATTGCGTGTCCGGCAGGTATTAATTGTTAGTTTATTGAGCAATTTTTCTGTTGACAATTATTTATTGTTTTGTTCCCATAATAACTTCAGAATAGCAAAGAGTTTCAGCGAACAATTCTAAAGGCTGCCTCATTTGAATAGATACCATAATGTATTTATTTTAATGAGGCAAGTGGCATACAAAAAATTGCTCAAGTGTTATCGGTGAATTATAATGATGTACGTATCATGCTGATCATGAATCTGGCACTCAACTGCCCGCTCGATATTTAATACCAAAATTCGAACCCGAAATAGAAAATCAAATAATTAAAAAAATCAGAACTTCATTAAATTTTAACGGTTCAACCGATCTTAACCAAATTCAATTCAAATCGCCGGTGTATAAAAGCTCACATTAATACCAATGTTAAGCTCAATATCTCAAAAATTGAACGAGTTATCGCATTAACAGATATTTTTGAGAAAATTCAAAAGAACGCGCAAGAATTCAACGGATCTTAACAAAAAAAAAAAATTATCAACGATGAGGGTTGACTTTTATATCTATGGTGAAAATTTCAGCTCGATATCTCAAGGTGTTGTCAAGTTACAGAGATTCAAATTTTTCGAGCGTGTAACATACATGCACACATACACACATACAGACATTTTTGCTAAACCACTTTATTCGACGTTCTGGACCATTCTGAGTGTACTGGCATGAGATCTTGAAAAAAAAAAATAATTTCAAGAAAACAAAACTTCTTCTATGAGGAAGCAAAAGCAATTCTAGCGATGAAATTTGAAGGGCGCCTCATTTGAATAAAAACCATCATGCATTTAACCCCTTGACTGTGAGTGACACACATATGGGCAAAAAAAAGTCGTGCCATTTCTGTGTCATGACACATATATGGGCATTTGAAAAACAACCTATTTCTACTGCATCGATTCGATTGTAATTTGGTACATCATGATTTTTGGGGTTGGAAAATTTTTTCCCAACCTAAAAATGGCACGAAAATGTCACTTTCACCTCACTGCGAAATGGTTAATTTAGAGGGTAAATTGTACGAGCGAAAAATCGCTCAAGTATCATCGGTGAATTATAATCATGTACACATCATACCGATCCACAAGGTCCCTTATTTTCGAATGCAAACTTATGTTTGGGCGTTCCTAAGGGTCTCCAATTAAATTGACGATGCCTCGCAGTAATGTTAGTAGTGTTCGTAGGGTTCTATCAAAGTTTACCGATCGTCTTAGAGGTTCTCCGTGTACAGCCGGAGACTCGCGTTTCCTTCACAATGTAGCCTATCTGCTTCCAGTGCTGCAGAGCGATGCTCAGGCGTGAATGCAGACTGTCCAAGTTTCGGGTATATTCTGAGTATAGTAGAACGTGAAATTTACGACTACTTGTCGTCTCAAAGTGCCTGCCTCGAGCGAGGCTCATTGTATTACGAGGAATTAAATTCGGTGTTGCCCTTTAGAGCGTGCGAGCCATCGCCGTGGAGAGTTGGTGATACCGCGCGTATAAAGATATATATATATATACGTTCTCTGAACGGTGCACCGGGTCTTGAAGCTCACCCAAAAGCATCCGGGAGAGCGAGCTCGATCGAACAACCCCGGCCAAGTGCACCGACAACTGTAACACCCAGCACGCCCTTTTATCGCTGTACTAGTTACCGGAAGTTACTTGAGCCTCCGCGAGAGGAGAAATCGAGATAGGAGCATGGAACTAGCGGCAGTGATGTAAGGCAGCCGAGAACGAAGATCCACCGGAGAAAAGTTTTAGGAAAGCCAACGGAAAAATGGGAGCTTCCAGTATCTTTTATACAACTTTTAATATCCACTACAGACACAACCTTCCCTTAATTACTTTTATTCCCCATGTAATATATCAACTTTATAGGTCAAAACAATTCTTCGTAATGAAAATTACAGATAAATTTCTATCATCAGGTTTTCTCGACGTTTTAGACCATTTGGAGTGTCCTTACATGAAGACCTTGAGAATTAATCATTGAATGGAAAACTTGCTATACGAAGAAACAAAGAAAAATGCATTCACTTAATACATCAGCGAGGAGTAAGAAGCAACGGTGAATACTGCTTTCGAACATGGACGAATCAAAGATAAATCAGATGCGGAATATGCGGAAATTTTTTTCTCTAAATCACGTCAAATCTCAACAAATGAACCGAAATGTTCCACAGTCGTAAAATATCATACAAGCCTATTACGTACGAAACTTGGTGCTGATCGGTAAAGTCGTTCGGATTCTACGGCATTTTTAATTTTTCAATAAATGTACATTTCTGGTCACAACTGCCGCAAAAGTTAAGAGAGGAAGATAAAAATTTGTACTCAATCAAAATGCGAAAACCAAAATAAATAACAAAAGTCTTCCTAAAGAGGTAGATTTTTAAAAATTGAATTTTTAAAATATCCTCTTTATAGCTGTCTTGAAATTTTATATGAGAAAGCAATATGCAAAGTTTTTGTCTATGGTAACTGATCTTTTCTTTCCGTGTGGAATATTCGGATTTATCTGATTCATCTGATTTATCTTTTGTTCATTCAAAACATATGCTTTTGGTGAATCAAGAGTATATTGCAAGCAAACCATCAGGTGTGTCTCGAATAACCATTAGAGTGATCGAGCGATGACATAAAAAGAGGAAGAGATAAATTCTGAGGCAAAAAAGTTTGGGACGAAGAAAAATAGGAGCGATGCGTGGCGAAGGTCTTGCACGTTCGAGGTCTTGGCTCGGAGGTCGTGTACATCAGACGACGTTTTCTCGTTTGCCGCACGAACGTCTACCAGCCTCGCAACATAGTTACATCACGAGACACACTCTGTGAGTAAGAGCGCGTCGAGCCTGTAAAAATCTCATCGCGCGTCTCGAAGAGAGGGCGTCACGACCCTCGAGCTTTACGGAGACTGAGGCACGGACTAGGATATAAATCTTGCTTGCGTGCTGTTAACTACGCGACTTTGTGCGGCCCAGCAGGGACAGAGAGTAACGCCCCCCATACCAGTGAAGAACTGTGCTCGACGCGTGCGTTTTTCTCCGTCGCTAGACGGGACAGCAAAGTCTCGTGCTGCAAATGGAGAAATTCGCCAGGAGCGACAGCTGCCTCCTTACTGTATACGACACGTGCGCCAACATACGATAAACACGCTATCATTTGCTTCGTTTATCGCTTCTGAATTATGTCCCGTTGAGAACAGTTGACGTGTGATATAAGAAAAAAATGCGGCCTCTCCGAAAGGACTGCATTAAGATTTTTGATTAGCAAAACCGTGCCGTGCTATTATTATCATTTCACCTTATCGGAAAATAGGATTATTTTAACATTCGTCAATTTTAAACGCGACTTTCATTTTGTCCGTCAAAAAGATTGATTTACAGGATAATTATACATAAATATGTAAGTAGCTGACGATACGATTATATTATGCGTGTAATGAATATAAATATGAAGGGATTAAATATAATACATTCCGTATATTCATTATAACATTTTCAATGAAAACGTCCATGTGACATAAAATGAAGAGAATTAAATATAAAACAATACCTCATACTTTATACCTCATACATTTTTCTAAAAACCTCCACTTGTATTGTCGAATATCCTTAACCCTAAAGTAATCCATCGTTCATTAATTTAACTGCTTATTTACCGCTTAATCGACCCCAGCTTCAATCAGTACATGCTGAAAAAACACTTGTGGAAAAGATTGGAAGTTTTTATTCATAATCTCGTCGTGGAAATATAATCCCCCCAAAAAACCACCACGTGTAAAAAAACTTGAAACAAGTACATTTACGTTAGTAGAACCCAATACTTCCCCCAAAAAGTGTGTCTCAAAAAATTGAGCTATAAACTATGTATAAGAACAAAAAAAGGTGAAATGAATAAACTAAAAATATCTGCAGCGTGTCGAGTACATGTTGTTTATCATTGATATATTTATATATATTGTCACAGTATTTTTATTCGAAGGAAAAAAATTCAGGAATAGACAAGAAAACCTTGCAGATGTAATATAAAAAAATGTAAACTACAAAATTCGAAAAAAAAATTTGAAAAAAATTTGAAAATTTTCAAAATGAAAAAAAGAGAATTCACAGTACTTGACGAGTTTGCGAAGTATCGTCCATGGTCCATTATCATCGAACGTTTATATTATCTAAACTCGTCAAGTACTTTGAATTCTCTCTTTTTTATTATGAAAATTTTCCAATTTTTTTCGAATTCTGTAGTTTACATTTTTTTAATTTCAACTGCAAGGTTTTGTTGTCCATTCCTAAATTTTTTGTATAGAATTCATGTACTTTTCCAGTAAAATTGCAGCAAATTATTAAAATTCAAGTACTTTCACTATAAAATTTAAGTAAAGTATTGAATGTGCTGTACCATACATTAATTTTGAATTACACTTGTATACTAAATTTCATATACTAGTTTATCAATAAAAACTTCCAGTAAAAGTACACTAAATTTCAATTAGATTTTTTTACAGTGAATTTAATAAGCTGCATATGTAATTTTCTTTTCTTCTGTACATTTCCAGTTCTGGTCGGCGTACGTGCCGTGTTCCTCGCAGCACCTGGACTCCGTTCAACTGGCGCTTGAGCAGATCGACCTGATTAGACGGCTGGTGAACAAGAACTCCCAAAATATGGTCCTCGTAACGACCGCCGACGGTACGTACGCCCTCCATACTCACAACATATATAGATATAAACGTCGTGAGTGCTTCTCTGGTATTGCTTCTCTATGCTCCACCCATGCGAAGAGATAACGTAACGGTAAACCGGTCTCCGTGCACTTCGCTCGATCGTTTCGTTACACCTGTCTGACTCGAGTATCCTCGCTCGTTGCACCTGCATTTGCCTATACAACAGCGGTACTTGCGTTCATTGAGCAAGCTCCAGGGCCTAGCCATGCGACCTTAATCTTCCAGATCGTCGTTGCATCTATCACAGGCACGCCTGCCATACAAGCGAGCTGCGGCCGACCACAAACGGCTGTAACTACTGCGACCGGTCGTTTCTCCCATGAAAAGCGGCCGGTTGTCTCGTACGGCAGCGTCGTAAAGCTCTAGGAGGTTTCACATTGAGAACAATAGAGGTACAGTCTCGCAGCCGCGATAACCGAAATCGAGGACATTTCGCGCGAATATTAATGAAGTGATATATGTATATATGTATATATTCTCGTATACATCACTGTCATAATTTCTACTGCACTGAGAGAAAAGTCTTAGAATAGCTACGAGGGTTTCTGTTCGTAATTACTATATCTCACGCAGCTGGGTGACACATGGGCCTTATTAAGTTTGATGTTATGATGCTCCAACGATAACAGCCTCTAATCTTTTATATTTCTTAGATGGAAAGTTGGCAAATTGTAACTCGGGTCTGAGTCGACCGATGCCAAAGGTTCCGTTGTTATCGATCTTCCCATACGGGAAAATCAAAGATTGAAATCTTTTTATTTTTGTTTCTTCAGATTGCTTCATCAGTTCGTAAATTGATGAAACGATCTGAACGGACGATATTTAAACAATTAATTTTTAATCGTGAAAAAATATCATTGATTCACGATTTATCTAGTTTAACGTCACATGTAAGCATTATTTTTCTTTGACTTTGGCTGAGTATTTGTTAAATTGATGTTATGATGCTTTGACGATGAAAGCCTCTAATTGTTTTTATTTCTTAGATAGCAATTCGACATAATCGTAACTTTTTCACGATTACAAATTAATTGTTTAAATATCGTCCGTTGAGATTGCTTCATCAATTTACGAATTGATAAAGCAATCTGAAGGGACAAAAATACAAAGATTTCAATGTTTGATTTTCCCGTATGGGAAAATCGATAACAACGGATTCTTCGGCATCCGTCGACTCAGACCCGAGTTGCGATTTGCCAAATGTCCATCTAAGAAATCAATAAGATTAGAGGCTGTTATCGTCGAAGCATCATAACATCAATTTAATAAATAACCAGCCAAAGTCAAAGAAGAATAATGCTCATTAAGTTTGTTCTTATGAACCTAGAAGTATTTAAATTATTTATTAGAATCGTTTGGATATTTTTAAAACGATAACGTACAGTGAGCTGTAAAATGTTTATACAAGTTATTCTGATGAAACTATGTTCCACCTCCGTAATATATTTTCTGCCAGTGGACCTATATTCGCGAATCCATTTCTCTCCGTGTGTATATTACTGCTGTGTTCTCTGGGTGAAATTGGACCATTTATATTGCTGGAGTACAACAAGAAAGACGTGTATTGTATCCTTATGCACTTATGGTTCATGACATGCGATATTTGGCCTCTTGGTTACTCTACTCTCGTAATCGTGGTACAACCATCATTTACCTTTCATACGCGAATATACATGTAGATGATGCCCTACACATGTGATTGATGCCCACGTCTATTAGAGATACTGTCTGCTCTACAGCCCGCGGTAGTTGACCAACGGCTGCTATTAATCGCTTGCCTCTCAACTTCATTCCGGCTTAACGTAGACGCAATAACACACCCTGAAGTACCGTGAAGTTTGCATCCTACATGGGGATTTCATATTTGGGATGCAGATGGGTACATATTGTCTTATGTTCACCAACTCAGGCATGTTTCTAACATAAAGTTTGATTCGTTGTGGAAAATACGAATGCCGAAAGTTATTCAGAAATACGTTTTTTTAATATGTAATTAGTAATCACCAAAGATATACGCGGAATTCCAACCCGTTTCGACCTAAGTCTGACCTCCTCGATTTGGCACATTATTTTTTGTAGGATTGTTCAGATCCTCAAATGCACCAGATTTTTTATCTTAAGAAATTTAAAAGCCATATACAGAAAAATCTTGCCCATTTTTGTTGAAAGCTAAACAATTTTAACACCGAATAAAGAATTTTCTAGAATTTTTTGAGATTTTAAAATTCTGGCATTCGATATTCCACTTTGAAAAAATATTTAAACAGATATTTGCATAGAACAAATAAAATGAAAAAATATTGCGCATTTGAGGGCCTGAACCAACCCTAAAAAGCTTTCAAGGAAAATTGGGGATGCTGAGGGTCAGACCCAGGTCGAATCGAGGTGCAATGTGCTATATATATCGTTTCTATAGATAAATACAAACGATCTGTCGGTACAGATAGTTTTCCTAACCCAATGTTTGATACGTTGTGACAAACAATAATGCCAAAACATTTTTAATAAATAAGTTGGATAAAAATATTTTGTATCTGTGGTAGAAAAAAAAATCTTCTTTAAGACATTTTAGAAACTAGACAAGCAACAGAATTCCATTTGAAATGCGTCCTACATTCAAATTAAGCATAAAAAGGCAGGTAGCCCCCACTAGGGTGTGCCAAAAAAAAAAAAAATTTTTTAATTCTTTTTAAAATCCTGTAAAAGTGTTTACTTGGACCTCCAAATACACAAGTCACTAATTATCAATCTTAACTCAAAGTCTACATTTTCGCAACTTTTTGCATTTTAGTCCGCCATATTAGATCCCCTATTTTGAATTTCTGAAGTTTAAGTTTAGATAAAGAACTGGCAACCTCAAACACCACTTAATACTAAATTTCAAGTGAATCGTATGTAGGGACAAATTATGCTTGGATGCTTCGAGCGTTAATCCATGAAATAAATCAGTTTTTCTCGGTTTTTTTACATTTCTTCAGGTCCCCACGGCTTATACGTTAGTTTTATACCTCACAATACTTTGTGTAAAAGGAAATCGCGGACAAATCATTTTTAGAGGTCGCTCAATCGGCATCTATTTTTTCAGGTAAATATCGATAGAACAATGTTTTGAAAAATTGTGCCGGGAGTTTCACATGCATGAGGTGTATTTGGAGATCCAAGTACACACTTTTGCAGGATTTTAAAAGGAATTAAAAAAATATATTTTTTTTACACACCCTAAACCCCCACATTCCGAGGTACAACATGCGACTTGAGAATGATGATGGAAATCGAATCCCGATATCTTGAAAAAAAAATTGGGTTTTTCAGATTCGACTCTTGTGGTTCTTCAAGTTCAACCCTTCAAGTACTTGTAGTGTAAGCGGTCGTATGTAGGAGAGCTATGTGCTGTGTGTGCGGCTACTAGTCGGCCGACTTCAAGTTCAATCCTTCAAGTTCTTTAGGTTTTAATATTCTATTATTATTCTTTATGTTCGATCTTAGACGAAAACACACATTTCCAAGCACAAATATAAAACTTACATTTTCAACAAGTGCGATTGTTCACTATTTATTACTGAGCAAAATGAACACCACCAAACATTTTTTTACCTTCAAAAGGTTCATCTGACACTACTAACTAGATATTGGAAAATAGACGAGCCGCTCATTCGAATCGAGGTACAATTTGCGTCTTGAGAATGATGATGAAAAGCAAATCTCAATATTTTGCAAAAAAAAAGTTGGTTTTATTCAGGTTCGACTCTTGTCGTTCTTCAAGTTCGAGCCTTTACATTCTTCAGGTTCTATTATCGTAGTTCTTTAGGTTCGATCTTAAACGAAAAACATATTTCCAAGCACAAATATAAAACTTATATTTTTAACAAGTGCGATTGTTCACTATTCATTACAGAGCAAAGTGAACGCCACCAAACATTTTTTTACCTTTAAAAGGTTAATATGACTCTACTAACTAAATATTGGAAAAAGGGCGAGCTGTATATTCGAATCGATTGAGAAGCCCAGCAAGCGTTAACCTCTATAGGGAAGCTTGGAACGCGGAGTGCGCTAAACTCTTCGGGATAGGCGACGCGTCTGGCATGCACGCGTTTCGCGAACCCGCGCTGGTGGCTGACCACGAACTGCCGTGACCACTGACCGTTGGAAGGCCTACTATAGCGTGGCTACAGCGCACTGTCGTATGCTATAGTACAGTTCGGAGTCGTAAAGCACGCCGAGTTCCGGTTCGAACAATACAGCATCGGCAGCCCGATAAATGGAGAACGGGAAAGCGAGCGCACGGACGAGAGGGTGAGTAGGAAAAGTCTGAGGGTAAAAGGCAGTGAGAAGGAGCGAGATGAAACGATGAGAGGAGGCTGTGCTACCCGATATTGGGTCAAACATTGGGAGAGGTTTTCGAGCAGAGAGACCAGAGAACGATAAAATTCCTGCTTCACTCCTCCCTTCGACTCTCCATGCCGCTCCATTTGTCTGGCACACGTCCAAGCTCTGTTCGATCACTGGCATATTTTTACTCTAACTAGTTTCGACCATCCCACTTTCTATTCGCTCCGTTTAGTTTTATTTAAACGTCTCTACACGCATCCCCAATTAATGTAGTCGACACAGACACATACACACACATAGTGCATTATTATTTTTCTACACTCTTTACCGGCAAGACTTGTTTTTGCATCTAGGCGAATTCATAGTTAGCTTAAAAATAGCATATTACTTGATTAATCTATGAATTAATCAACAAAGGAGCCGCGGATGCTGCGATAAAGTTAACATGGGCATCTTTAATTCTCTTTTTTATTTGGAACCTCCAGCAAAAAGCTATTATTTTCTTCATATTCACGTGATAGTAGCTCATGCGGTAAGTCTTTGTGGTCCCGGGATCTTCCGGTCGTTGCGTCGACCGGTGAATCTCCACGCTGTTCGAAGGATCACGTCTGGCGAAGGTCCAGGAAGAGAGCCCAAGGAGAAGCCAGCGTAGAGGTAAATACACAGAGCAGCGGAGAGAGCATAAAACAGAGAAAGACGAACCGAGGTCCTTCACCTCTGCTAGCTGTAGTCGACGACGTCGGCTGGACGGGTACGCGAGTAGTACATACGAGCAGTACACGATGACCCTCGTGGCTTCTTCGATCCGTGACCACTTGTCGCGAGGATTTCTTTCGAAAAATTTAGAGTGCACTCTCGTATCTCGCGGAAACGGTGAATTGCCCCTCCGCCGACGCTATACTCCGTCTCTTACCTCTATTCGTTTCTAGGTTCGCTAGTTTTCTATACCATTTCTAGCGATCTTTCTCCTTCGGAGCCATTCGAACTCGCGGACTTTTCCCACTTGCCTTGCACTCTCGTCGAGCTCGCCGACCATCAGTGCCAGAAACGCCCCATAACCCATTCGCTTCGTCTTCGACGAAAACTCGTAACGAGGTCCTTTACACCGCGAATTTTATGGACACGTTTCGCATTTTTATTACGTGGGTGTAACATTTATGATTGCGACATTTTGTCAAAGGGAGTTGTCACAAATTTTGTGTAATTTTGGTCTTTATTCAAATTGAGGGAATCCAGTCTTCTGAAAAAAGACATAAGAAAAAAAATTCTGTTAGTGATACCCTTGGTTTAAAAAGTGTTATATTAGAACCTTATTGAATACATAGCAAGCAATATAATTCTGCAATTTTGTAAAGACATACAGTGCACCAGAATGGTGTGAGGTAAAAAGCAAATTTTTCACTTGTCGTAGCTTTCAGACTAAACCAGTGAACAAATTTTGGTGTTCGATGTCTTATTTTAACTATCGAATAGTGCAATTTGCATTGATAGGAATTTTTGTTTCAGGTCTTTACGACAGAGCTATGATTTTAAACGTGTGAATAAATCTTTCTATATTCAAAAATTCCTAAACGATTCGTTCCAGTAAATCTAATTTTTACTACACCCAGAAACGCTATATTCAATCAGTGCACGCTTCGATAGATAAAATAAGACATCGAACACTAAAATTGATTTACCTGTTGGGTCTGAAAACTATGACAAGTGATTTTTAATTTCAACCTCACGCCATTCTCGTGCACTGTACGACTTCACAAAATTATAGAACGATAGTCCTTGATATGTACTTGATGACTTTTAAAAGTAACATTCTTTTAGAAGAAGGGAATCATTTAAAGAAATTGTTTTTCTTACAACTTTTTTTAGGTGACTGGATCCCCTTAGTCGAAAAGTGAACAGTTTTCTGCTAGCGAATTAGCATCACAAAGAAGAATAAAAGAAGATTGTCCTTCGAGTTCATGAATACCAACGAAAATTTTCAAAATTACACACGTGGCATCACCAAAAATTGCTTCGATTACATCACAATTTATCAGAAGTTTATCAAACGGAGCGCTCAAACTTTTTGATATTCAAACTTGTGGATCACGAGACTGTACTAAGATTAATCGTGCCATAGACTTCGTAACTTTAACTTCAACAGGCCATCGCAATTATTCGGTGACCATGAAAAATCATAAAAATATGAACATTGGCTCATTGATTAACAATCAATAATTGCGGCTCAATAGACAGCGAATTCTCCGCAAATTGTCTGAGTAAACTTTGTTCCGTTTATATATATCACGACCCGGAATACCGACAATCACGAAGTCTTGCGAAAATAAAGTCTTGATTACTACGAGAAGGAGAGGCGTACGCGCCTGGTTTTTGCAGTCGCCGGTCACAATGCGACGGGGACCTCAGAGCTCTCATCAACGGACACCCGGAGACACGTCCAGCATAAATGCCATCCTCCTGTTTTCCGTCCAGTCACGTACCGCGTAGTAAATTCGTTTTTTTTTTATGCTTCATACATTTGATTTTTTTTTTCATACGGAAACGAGTGACGAAAGAGCAAAGAGCATTAGATAAAGGGAAAACGGAGCTGATAAGAGGGGAGAAAGGGTATGAGGACAGAATCCGAAAGGAGTTCTTGGGGTGTTGGTGAAATTGAACAGCAGGACTCGCACGGTGATGCTACTAGTGCAGCGAGCCGCACTCCGCTCGTTCGATGCTCTTGAGTACTCTCGACGAGGAGAGAGACAGACTTTCCCCGCGCGCTCGTCTTTCAAATTCGCGCACGCGAGAAGAATCTGACAGGGTGAACGGGCGCGCTCGATTTCTTGCCCTCGAGTACCAGTTGCAGTGGTGTGTGAAACGCTCGCACGAGGAAATGCTTTCGAGTGGTAAAGAATTGAAAGGGAATTGAAACTCCTTGGGGAAAATCTATCAATGGTATATGCGTGCATGGCTCGAGGGACGAACGTCGACGTGCATGGATAATAATTTTTTTTTTTCGACTCATTCCCAACGATATTTTATTCCTCCGTTTTCCAGTTGCAAGCTGCCATTTCGTTCGCTATTCTTGTTTGGAATGCACTGCTTGTACAGCTGATGAAAGTGCATTATACGCATACATTTTTCTAGTGAATTATATTTACTCCAGTTGAACAAATAAACGTTGGATAAATGCGAATGGGCTTCCGAACCCTCGGGATATTTAATTTAGGTACACAGGGAGAATCGCGATTTAAGGATTGATGCATCTGTCCTATCACACTGAGAGAAAGATACATGTTTGAGGCAACAATACTTTTGGTCTACTTTTATCACACCATATAATTGTCGATATAATAAGATTATATTTTATAGTTACGACAATGACAAAAAATAATGGCTGCAAACATAATCGTAGCTCGACTAATAAAATATTCGGGATCCAGTGGCAATCGATATGATTGTCCTTCGTGGGGATTTTATCGGTATAGTTGACTCTGTAGTTCTACTATTTATTTTTCCCACTACATGGGCGTTACTATAATCCATATGAGGAAAGCACTCACTCGTCTGGAAAAATAATCATATAAGCACATGGATAAGACTGGTTTGTTGAGACAATGAATTCTTATTCCTGGAAGTGTGTTAGATGTGAATTCGGTAGACATCACCAAACCGTCGGTTGGTGTGCCATATTCTTTTTAAAACATTTAAAATAATTGTTTTTACAGAATTTCGCAATTAGTGTTTTTTTTTTCATTCATTCTTTACATTATCTCTACTACTGAATCGAGTCTGGTATATATTACTATAATATGGTAAACTAGGATGTTATTGTGACTTTCTTGAGTCGGACCTAAAGAACCTAAAGAACTTATAAGCCCCGAAGTTGTTGTCCGCAGCCACTCATGCTAATGCAGCACTGTATTGCATTTGCACGACGGCAAAAGGAAACTTTGGTAAACCTAGCCGATACAGGTGGCTGCATTTTTACTGCGTTACTGAAAAGCCGTTCATGAACAACAGTAGGAAAACCGCACGACGGTACATGGACGGCCGATGAATTACGATAGCCTGTAGTTATACACGGAACAGCAAAGGATCGCTCGCGAGAAACGTTTCGGGTCGTTCGCCATCTAGCGGAGCTAAGCCGGGTTCTGCGCGGCAAAGGAGAAGGAATTTTTTCATTTCCTATACCTGCCGGTGTATTTGCCACTCGGCGTATATTATTCTAATTGATATACAGGATTTCAGAATTTCATATACTTCGGATAATTAATTTTATTAACATTTTTAAGAGGCAAGGTCGGAAAATTCCAAGAACTAAAATCCCATATTTACCATACAAATGTGCATTGTACTCTTACTTAGATATAAATGTAATAATCCATATATTAAGTTTCGCTTGCGGGTCCATTAAGAGTTTAATCGATACACACGTACTGTAATTTTCAAATAACGATATCATAGAATTTACATACTATTAACAAATTTACAATAAAAGTAATCAGAATGGAATTCATATACCCGAGATGCAAATTTCGTATCCCTTTGTATATTAAATCCACTTGCAATTTCTACAGTGTATATTAATGTAGATATTATCATTTTCAGGTATCGGGAGGGCGCACAAAGAGGGAAGATTAGCAAGCCTGATCGGAGTGGAGGGTGGTCACGCAGTCGGAGCGAGTTTACCTGTGTTGAGGATGCTGTACGAGCTCGGTGCAAGGTATCTCACCTTGACACACACCTGCAACACGCCTTGGTGAGTATCCGAGTGAAAACTCGAAATCCCACAAGATATAGCCGAGTTCAGTCAATTCGTCACGCAGGTTTGTGGGCTCTCAATGAGACTAAAGTGTGATACACCTATGTACGTACGGCGTATGCGTATCGCTATATACAGCGTGAAGTGTCGGTGGTCGACCATCGCGAATCGACACGATCGAAGCGTAATCACCGAGCGAATCACGCCGCTTCCCTACGAGCAACATTTTCGTTGGTATACGGCATAGCTGTAGGTAGGTAGGTAACCAAGTGCTCGCGGCAACCACGTCCGACGATCGAACTGACCAAAATTAATCGGCCAGCCGATTTCACATGGGAAAGGCCAGTCTTTCGGTGGCTTTGCGTCACGCTATAGCCAACGTCCCTTATACCGGTCGACGCTAGATGTGCCGTGCGAAAAGTAACGACAACGTTCCACAGAACCGCGAGATTTCGCTCCAATCCCCTTCGTGGTCGATTTTGAGGCCGTTGAATTTCACTGCCGCGCCAGCAATTTACGTATCTACCTCAAACCCACATTTACAATTCGCAGAGAACATTCCCTAAGCCCGGATGTAAAAATAACAAACCAATGTAAAGAGACTATCGAGTGGATTTTTTCGTTTTTTTTTCGGTGCGCTAAAAAGTAATAGACTTTTTAGGGATGAACTAAAAAAATTTTTTTTCCGAATCATTATTACATGGCCTTCTGATAAATACAAACACATTTCTAAAGGTTTTAATAATTACTGAATTTGATGGTTGATGATAATATTTTTATGAATGTAACCTATATTTATTATTGTAAATATTTGACGAGGAAGTTTTATCAAATACCAAGCAATCTACGAACCGTATTTCCGGCGTCACGAGCAAAAAGATTCTACCAAATGGAGAAGATTATTGGAAAACGATATCCGCTATTACGAAGGGTGAATGATATAGTTTTTAAAACTGTTAAAATTTAAACGGAGTATCTCAACGATATTTTTCAATTTCCACGTACGTATATATGATCATGATTATTTATTTTCTCCTTAACAGCATTTCTACAATTTTTTGTTCTGGATGTCTTTTACACTCATGAAAAATCATCGTGTTCGCGGCGATTACTATAGTTATTTGAAATTTCTAAGCCGTCACTTATCAGAGAGCTGAATTTACACAAACTTTATTTATGTTGAAAATATGTAATGGAATTTTATTTCTCAGTAGTAGTAGTAGTAATAGTAGTAGTAGTAAATGTTCCTTATTGGCTTCGTGTATCTACATATTTGCGAGCATATAAACTAATTATAGTCGTAGTAGAAGCCAATGGGCCATCGATCGAGGTCCTTCAGCCCTTTTTATTTATTAATTTTTCAGGAAAATGTGTTGAGAGTTTCCAATTTATTATACTAATTTATATAGCTATTGGAAACAGACAATTAACACCGACCGTCGGTATCAACAAAAAACGGACGTCATTTTTAACTCCAGATTTTCACAAGTATATTGGTATTCCCTTGAATGGTTACACAATTGTCTGTACAAAAAATTAACCGTTTGCCAGCTGATAAAAATTCAGCTTGTTAGAAGCAATTAGTGTGGCCTTACAATGACCTTTAACCGATTGGGTATTAAAACCATCACATCTCATGGAGATTAATACTCACAAGCGATCGCGTTCAATTATTCTGACCCAACTTCAAAACTTTCGCCACATTTTTGTTGAAAATGCGTGATTGAGTTTCATTGATCAATTATTTTGGGGAATGCGATGAGCGTTCAAATTTTTTTTACACAGACATATACAAGTTACTAAATAACGATCTTAATACCTTCGGTAAAAAAAAAGCAGTACCCGAATTTTATGTTAATACCAGATAAATAGACTTAGCGTAGAATATGAGAACTCCAAAAGCGCTAGAGCCGTTACGAACATATTCCATGCGAATAATGCCAATCACATTTATCGTATCAAGCTGAAGGGCTTTTACATTGATCGGGATCAATTGCGAGGGCCAATTTAGTGGAGGTCGAAGCGTCGTGTTATCTGCGAAATGGTGTACCATGTCTATCTACCAAATATACATTCGCGGCGTACATGTAATAATAGTGTAAATGTTATCCCTTTAAACATGATGATGCGCCTCTGTACAGTACAGAGACAGATCCCAATCGGGTGACATTTGGCACACACTCGTCCACTTTGAGAGCCGACAAACCCACGGAAATTATTCTGTAGAAATGACGCGGACGAAAGGCTATCGTGTAATCAGCGCCGTCCAATAATGCACACGATTGTCGCTATTGAGTTACTGACCTGTTGGCTCGGTAGGGCAGACTGCAGCACGGCGGACGAACCTGGTCAAGTGCCTCACAACAACGGACTCTCAAATTTCGGCAAGGTGAGTAATATCATATAATTTATGCTCGCTTTCACATTATTACTCTTTCCAAGGGATATGCAGTTTATTTCTGGCTACTGAGAGCTATTGACAGATAATTTATGCTCGCTTTTACGTTATTACTCGTCGTAAGGGATCTGCAGCTTATTTCTGGCTACTGACAGCTTTTGACAGATAATTTATGCTCGCTTTCACATTATTACTGCTCGTAAGGGATCTGCAGTTTATTTTTGGCTACTGACAGCTTTTGAAAGATAATTCATGCTCGCTTTCACATTATTACTCCTCGTAAGGGATCTGCAGTTTATTTCTGGCTACTGACAGCTTTTGACAGATAATTTATGCTCGCTTTCACATTATTACTCCTCGTAAGGGATCTGCAGTTAATTTTTGGCTACTGACAGCTTTTAACAGATAATTTATGCTCTCTTTGACATTATTACTCCTCGTACGAGGTCTGTATTTTATTTCTGGCTACTGACAGCTTTTGACAGATAATTTATGCTCGCTTTCACATTATTATTCCTCGTACAGGATCTGCAGTTTATTTCTGGCTACTGACAGCTTTTGACAGATACGATTCTCAGATGTCTATTATCTTATTGATACAACTTTAATCCGTTGACGCCATTTTGAAATTTTCAATTCATTACTATTCAAGATGTATCGAACTTGATATAAACTGGCGTAAAGTAAAGAGACTTTCATCGCTTTCATAGCAAATCATAATTCAACTATAAATTTTCCAATGGCGGCTTGGATATTACGAATAATATTCCTCCGTCCAAGCACGAAATAACGTGCTTCCACCTTTTTAAGCCGATAACCAAGAGAAATTGCTGCCACTGGAGCTTGGTTCTATAATATAGCTATAGGTGTGCAATTTCCCGTCGATGCCTTTCGCATAAATCTCAAGTTCATATTTTGCATCGACCTCTTCTGAAATACGTTATTCTACCGTCGTAGAATAATATGAGTGTTTAGGGAATAAAATTAAGAAAAAAACGTCTGGCAGCATTCAGCCGAAAGATAAGGATATTCCTGAGTTTTTGCTCGCCTTGAGACGTGACGACCGAAGAGGTCTCCGCGGTCTGCGTGGTCGGTTCATAAGCGGCAGAAAGAAGACCGATTCTTCATTGATCGGATTAAATGAGAGTACAGGCGCTCGGAGAGATTGGCTGTCATGCCAGAAGACCGATCGCCGCGACAAGAAACTTTCTTGACTTAACTCGACGACTCCCGAGGGATAGATCGTTCGCTCTATCCCCGAACGAACCGGAGATGCACACTGTCATCCCTGTACCCGGTCGTGGTTTACAGGAGCTAGAGAATCTTGCAGTCAGTGCTTAGGTTCCCTTTTCCTGCTCTCGATTGCGTTTGTTTGTTTACTTTTTCACGTTCTACCTCTAGAGGATTCCACGAGTGTACAGTTCTCAAAGGATTCTCTGACTTCCATTTATCCCTCGGGGACACGGCAGACGACCAACCAGCAACGAGACATTCTTCGATGTTCTCGTGTGACTCCTAGACATCTCAGTCTACTTGTTTATCCTTCTCAACAGACTGTTTCTTCTCTTCAACACTGTCTTTCTCCACTTTCTACTTTTGTTTTACAGTGCTGATTCGGTTTTTGCACGCTCACATTGTCAAACGCAAATAATATTACATCAAAGGAATTATGGGTTTGCCTTGTGTTGTTTTTTTTTTAAGCGTGTTAAGACAAACTTGAAAATGTCACATCAGATGCAGACATTGGTACAGATGATTGGGATGATCTAGTGAATAGCAAATTCTCAACTAAATGTGAGCTTAACGTAAATGACGGATAAAAGTAAGATCAAGTAAGATCAAGGATAAATTGACTATGTTTATATGGAATGCGACTTAGTAAAATGGCACGGCAGCATTAATTTATAGCTGGTTGGGAGAACCTACTCGAAAGAGTCGAAAAATCGTGGACGTTCTTCAGAAAAACGTATCTCCAATGACATTTTGTGACGGTGAGTTACACTGTCACGTCACTTCATCTTTTCTCGACTCCTCATCGATAATAACCTCGACATCGAATACGCTCAGCGCTAGAGCAATACCCGCAAGCATTCGGCTGGAAGTAATAGGCTACTCTTGTTGCAAAACGAACACGGGATCCGGGTTTCCCGCTTGACCTGGCTACGTTTGATTCCTCGTCTCGAACGGATAATTGCTTCATGATGTGGAACTTGACCTGGGCCCTCAATGGTCACTTACGTGGTCTCTCCTGTTGCCCACTTTGATCGACGTTTTTGCTCAAATTCCTAGTAGCGTTGTGGGCAAGGCGAATGCCAACGTTGAACGTCTTTTTCACCAGTTTCATTTACCAACGTTGATACGTGGGTTCAGCCATGGATAAAACTTGGCTCTACACATCTTTTGATCTTTGTCTGATTAAATGCTCGTTGATGTGGAACTGTCTTGAACACTTCGTATCCACAGCATATCATTTTTGTGTTTGTTTGTATTTGATTTCTGCAGAATTCGATGAGGCAAGTGATGATCCCAAAATCCATAAGAGAACTTGAAGGAGTTGATCATTCAAAACTCGTGTCCAGTCAAAACCATCGTTCCTATATAATATTGGCAAAGTGGATTCTTGCACTTACCGATAGTTTTAAGGATATCCTTACCAAAAATCGTTTGTGTTAGATTTTGATCAAAATTTTACAGTGCGTAGAAAAGAAAGAGTTTTATCAATCGCGATCTTAAAAAAATAGGTTCACGGTGTTATTTTTGAGAAATTAATTCGGAAAATAGGGTACTTTAACATAGGTTAGATAGGGCGACTGGTCCAAAACTGGCAAAGAAATTTATTTTCTCAGGCAATTTCTGTTCGATCTGAATGAAAAACTAACATGATGTAGACCGAAATTTTTCGAAAATATTGAAAAAAGAAAATATTAGTCCAACCGTCAGAGATTAAAGTCAATTGAGTTTATTCACGGCTTTTCGGCCTTCAATCGCGTGACTATAGAAAATGTGGCAACGCCGCGTCCCCCCACTACGCTCAACATAGATACCTATAGATAGAATAAAAACATTCTCGACGGCACTCTGCAAAGCAATTATAAGAATTTCGTTATAATTCATTAATTCATAGGAAGGTAAAAAATGAAAAATAATTGGGAATTGAGAATATATGCGACTTCAATTTTCAACTCTTTTTAAAAAAATAAAAATCTGAGCTTTGCTAGAAACAATAAACGAAAAATCTTATGAACTTAAGAATAGATTCTACGCATTATTAGATGCGATAAAATTAACTATCGACTCGATAATGCGTTTGTTGCGAGTCACCTTCGCTTTGCCATTCACGCTTTCCGCAAGTAAAACTTTTACGCTCTCGGCACCACCCGCTACATAAGTTTGACTTAGAATTGCCAACGTGAGACGATTTTCTGCCAGCTTTTTTATAATTCCGGCGGAGACTGATAGCTTATAGCTAGGTCTCTTTGGAAAGGCTTTTTTCAACAAAGGAAGAGTATCTCCGAAGCCTATAACGATGCCTGCGAATTCATCAAGCATACCTTTCATATCGAGTGACACTAAATTTCAAACAATATTCATAACCTAAAATCGCGTTACACTGACAGGTTGAAGTTACGGTTCGGAAGCTAGTACACGCTAAAGTCACAAGCCGCACCAAAGTCGCGAAATGCGGCGTTGCCAAAGATTTTTCTACATATATTTTTCTCGCCGGAAATCCCCCGCCGCCTCAGACCCCTCGCGTTTCTGGTAAGGATATCCTTAATGGCTGCTAGGAATTTCCTAATCACCACGGCTAGTAGGACGATGTGGAACTTGACCTGGGTCCTCAATGGTCATTATGTGACCTGACCTGTTACCATTTTGATCGACGTTCTTGCTCAAATTCTGAGTCACGTTGGGGACAAAGCAAATGCCAAGGTTAGACGTCTATTTCACTAGTTGGATTCCCCGACGTTAATGCGTGAGTTAAACCATGTGTAAATCTTGGCTCAATTAATCTTTTGATCTTTGTCTGATTAAACCCTCGTATCCTGAACCCTTCGCATCTAAGGGAAATCATTTTCTTTGATTTGTGCCGTGTTTGATACGGTAGATGATGATCCCAGAACCCATAAGGGGAATTGGAGGAGCCGATCGCTCAAGTCTCGAATCCAGTCAAAGCTATCGCTTCGATATAATATTGACAAAGTGGATCCATGCACTTGCTTTGACGTCTCACGACCCTGTATGATATAGTTTTCGTGGTTGCCAGGGATATCCGAATGACCGAGGCCACTGGGATCGGTGGCACGAGGCCACAAGAGCAGCATCCTCTGAAGCTGGTTGGTAACCCCTCGGATCACTTTTAACGAGATCATCGCCCAAAAGCGACAAAGCGTTGGCCAGTAGCTCTCTCCGTGGTTGCCGCGTGTCAGCTTTCTCGGTGGAGTGCTTCGCGCCCCCGGCTACCTCTCCAATATCCGTTCAACCGCTTCGCCTCGTTCGAGGTTTCCTTTGTTGTGCCCGGAAAATGATTTTCTCCGTGCAATGAGCGAAAAAGTGTAGCCCAGAACTAGCGCGAAAGCTTTCTCGCCTTTGAGCCGGTCTGCTGCTGTATAACCTTTTACTTCGCTTTCACGCGCCTCACAAGCTCAACCCGCCGTTACATCCGTTGATTCGAGTGCCAATATTACGGGTATCTCGCCAGGAAGTAATCCCATCGAACATGCCAACGCCCACACTTACAGCCCGGAGAAAACACCCGTCTTATTTGTAACCACTTCGTAAATAGACCCGCGAGTAAAGCCCGATCAAGATCCTCCGGCTTCGTCTTTGTTCTTTACTTTTCACATTATCAGAAGATCTCGGGGATTTTCGAAAAGCTTATTCGATCGATATTCTCAGATTACATTTGTTTTCCCTAGCCAATTATCAAGCTTTACTTCCCCTGGAAGGGATATTCTTGGATCTACATTGAGGAAGCAGAAGTTGTTTTCCTTGTCCTCCTTGAAATCGTCTTTGATATTCCTTGGAAAAAAAAAACTTTTTCCGCACGAAAAAAGATGCAGGGAACAATAATGTGATGTGAAATAAGAATTTTTCTCCAACTCTCGGAACTTTCGGTGAACTCGTTTCGCGGAAATTTCGTGCGCCTGCTGCTTGAAGCGTACGGAGACCTGGCTTGTACTCCGTAAATACGTAAACGTGACATAAGCTGGCGCGGAACGGAAGGAAACGCTCTGGGTTCACGGTATTCTACTCAAATATGCGCGAGACGTAACTCTTTGCGACAGCCGAGTCTTATGGGTTTTTTTTTTTTCTTTTTTCTTACTATGCGCCGCACTTTCGCGAGCTGTTACCATTGTCTTTCCGTTTCCCACGTTTGCATCTGTTTTCTTTCGTTAGTGGTGACAAGCACTTTTCGCATCTTGTATACGACCCAATTCGTTTTTATTTGTCGCGTCAAGTTACATACATGTGAATGGTATCCGAATAACTATTCACATTTTTCTTCACACAATTGTCAATGAAAATTATAATGTAAACATTCACACATAATTTAAAAACAATTTATTTGCGTACGCATCATAGATTCATCGTTGAGGTTATAAAGACTCATAGTTTGTATCGCTATTACAAGACATTACATACTATCCGAATAATTATTCACATTTTTCTTCACACAATTGTTGATGAAAACTATACTGTAAATATTCACAAACAATGAAAAATAAATTTCATTTGCGTACGCATCATAGATTCATCATTAAAGTTATAAAGACTCATAGTTTGTATCGCTGTTACAACACATTACATACGATTCATGATACTGCCTATCATCATATAAAGACGATATTGAATTAAATAAAAACTACGTATTTCTTCATATCGTTGCATTTAAAAGAAATACAATGCAAATATTTCGCTGTACGTGTATGATATCCGTCGACTCTCGATTAAAACTTGTTTTTGAAAACATGTCTTATAATGAAATGGTCAGATAATCATACAATATTTTCAGATCTAACCTGCTGTAAAACTGACGAATATTTAAGGAAGAATATTTCCCGTGATTATTTTTTTTGCTCTCTAGCAATTCTCATGAATAGACCTTAATCCAGGGGCAACGCACACCGTTGGTTTACATAATTTCGGGTCTTTAGGTGCGACAGTGCGCCGTGTCCAAGTAGAGATTTTCCTCAGCCTAATCCGGCACGGAAGAGAGAGAAAAGCTTGATGCAATGGTACGCGTGGTAGCGAAAAAAAAAAGCACCAGGGATATGAGCGTAGACCGGAAATATCATCATCCGCCGCTAGTATACACGGAATTTTTAATCAGAACCTTAATCCGACTGGGAGTGCGGAATCGCGGCCGAGCCTGCGAGCTTTAAGCTATATGTGCTATGGTGCATGCATTCTCTCGCGGGTGCAGTGCATTTGGGAAAATAGCCCCTAGCTGTGCTATAGAATAGCTTCTGCTGCTTCTCTAATTAGTTTCGACGCATTTTGCACCGCTAAGACCAGACGCCCTTTGTATATCGATAGTGTACATAGACACGACCCCAAATACCTGTTACCACAATGTGAGTCAAAGCGTTAATTCCCTATCTTTCCCATTTTAGTCTCCACGCGCGTAAAGAGCGTTCCATTCACGTAAGCAAAGTAGTTAGAAACAAACCTCTTCCAGTAGTCTAAAGTCTGACTAACATAAAAATGTTGAACGAGATGAGTGGCTTTAGGCAATGCCAATGAGGCAGTGTTTTCAGGAGTACGATATACGACTGGAGAATGATGGTGAAGAAAAAAGTCACTTTTTTCAAAATCACTCCAAAAATTGTTAGAAAACTGTTTTTAGGTGTACAATACACGACTTGAGAATGATGGTGAAGAACAAAATTTGATAGCTTGAAAAAAAAAAAAAATCATGTCGGGTTGGCTGACTAGATGTCGGATCTGTGAATTCCACAATCAGAAACGGACAAATATCAGTTTTTTCAAAATCATTGCAAAACTGGTTGGAAAGGGTGTTTTTGGGGTTCCCGTTCAATTCTCGACTTGAGAATGATGATGAAGACTAAAATTCGATATCTTGACAAATAAAAATTTATGTCGGGTTGTCGACCAAAAGTCAAATCTGTGAATTCTGCAATCAGAAACGGACAAAAGTCAGTTTTTTTTCAAAATCACGTTAATGAATCTTTTTTCAATGAATTTGAAATGCATCAATAGACAGATTTGGTTTCCATGAAATTTCGAGATTTTCGAAAAATTATCCCAACATTCGACACCGGAAATTGATTTTCATCGACTACAATCGAGTTCGGTTTACTAGGTCTTCATTTTCCAAGTGTGCGCGTACAGTAATTTGTCATTCACAAAAAAACACAATTTTTACGGTCAGTAAACCATAATCCTTCCTCGGGATGATTACCTAACATATTTCAATCTGATACCGAATTCCTCGTTCAAGGCAGCTCAAAAATCAGGGGAACCCAGTTGCAGCTTTTACGATCCGATCAAGCATCAATAATATAAGCAGCTTTCCAGTGCATCAGTACAACACACGGACAGACAGAAAGAAACGAGTTGCTGGTATCCGGCCAGTACAACGATTCACTCGAACTGCAATTTTAACGTTGCCGCACGAATCGATATCGAACGATCAAAGGCGAGTTAAAAGAAGAAAAACAAAAAGGGGAAGAAGCACAGCTCCGTAAAACCAATGCCCTGTCGATACGTAATGAATAAAAAAGACCCAAAAAAAAGCTTTCGTGCCATAGAGATTTGTTTCTTTTATACCATTCGATCGAGCAGACTACCACGAAGTGACGAAAAAAAAAACAAGATGAACATTGAAAGTCGCGCAAACCAGAATCAATGGCAAAGCACGTAACAGTGAAAGTAAAGGCCAGTTTTTCCAAGTTTGTGGCCACTGAGTGGAAACTTGAAACGGATGTCTGTTGGTAAAAGGTGGAGAAAGAGAGTGGAAGGTAGACACGTAAATTGTCCAACTCTCTGGCATCTCTCTCGCGCCAGTTGCGGTCGCAGTAACTATAGTGATCTATCTGGATTCTCTTTGGTCTCGCAGGTGAGGAAGCCTCGCGTGCCGAGTGACGACAGAGAGCGAAAGCTTGAAATTCCCGCGGTGACGGCGGCGTTCTGCTTTAGCGAAGCTAATACTCTCGCATCTCCGTATGTATGTATATGTATGTATTTATACATATGTATGTACGAACGTCACTGGCAATAGCTGCAGTAGCAGGGACCACTAACTCCAAGAGCTTTGCATCTCGGATTCTCTTTGCGCTTCCCGCTGCTGTGATGCGCTTCTCGTGTCTCCTCTATTCTCGTATTCGGGAGTAAAAATTGTTCTTGCCTCTCGGTCTGACGCACAATTCGGAGGGCAATGACGTTGAGCTTTAGCAGCCTACGTCCAAATAGTCGTCAACATCATCTTCATAGAGTAGGACACTTTGAATGTTGTACTCTAGATTCCAATCAACGAAATTTGTTTTTCGTATGATGGCCTTGCAAATCCTCTACTCGTTCTGAATCACACAATGTAATCAAGTTAATTGAGAACCCTCTATCCTTTCGGGAATGGCGAAAAAAAACCGTAGCTCACGAATATTAATTGAATTGTTTCATAATCCTACAATTCACTTATCTACGAAGAAAAACATTGTCAGACCAAAATTTTCTGGTAGCATTTACAATCTGGGAGTTTTATTTCATTGTAAAGCTTTCGTGGAAAATTGGAAAGTAGGTTAGAAAATTATTCGTAAAAAAATAGAAAAAGATTCATAACATTTTTTCAAATATTATCATTATTTTTTTTCCGTTCCAGAATTTCCTTAAATATAGAATCCAAAAATAGCTGTTGAAAAAAATTGTTTTTTCTTGATAAAGGTGATATGCACGTGATACTTTTGAAGCGATGGGACACGCAAAGATTAACTATCTCGGATTGTCATCGTGTACGAGAATCACGTTATCTCAGTACATCCAGTAACGACAGAGCTTTATGTAATACCTGATAGTTATACCCTCGGACTTTCCCCGTTCGCTTTCCCTTGCTGTCAATTTCTTGGTGGACTTGAACGTGAACGATAATTGCAATGGCGTGTGGCCGGTGGTACCGTCGGCATCCACTCGCTATACCGCAGTTCCTCCTTCGCCTCCTTCTGCCATTAGAGCAAACACGTGAAACGCGTTTCAAGTGGAGATTAACCGGTAATGGTACAACACACAAGATCTCGACTTTAGCAACGTGCAAAGCACTTCAAGAAACCTGCCGCGGACAATAATGGCCTGAGGCTAGCGTCAATGCTTTCAGCACAATGCGGCTTCCCTCGCGTACGGTCGACACACTCGATTATTTTGTGTACTTGCCTCGTGTTTTCTTTGATCCGAAATCTTTTATGTGCCATGTACAATCGGCAAAGGATATAATGAAAATTTCAGCAATTGCTGGTTATATTTATGCAAAGTAGCAGCGATAACTGTGCCAAGTCACGAAGTGTTCAGCGAGAAACCAAAGGTAATCGGTACGGTGATAAAGACACGTTTCGGTCATACGCATCCGGTTACAACTAATAATCGGCGTGCACTGCTTGATCCCTCAGGCATAACCCTCACCTCGTCAAATGGTAACACGAAGTTAATAGCTCGTAAAATATCGGTGAATTATGGAAACGTGCTTTGTCGATCAGAGTCACGGCGAAAGGGGTGAGGAATCGCGCGGATAGGTGGAACAGTGGTAACAACTGGCTATGGGATGAGTGTGGGGCATAAAGCCCTGATTCAGTAGTAAAATTTTCCAACGGTCAGCCGCACGGTCGATGCAAAGTTTGCTGGAAAACGCGAGAGGCTGAAACGAACCCCCTGCCGCACCCGATTGCCCAGCCGCACACGGCATGTATCGCAAAACGATATCGATACTCTCGCTAGCGCTTGTTACCAGACTCCCTCAACGAGAACGAATCCACGCTGCCGAGTGTGAGCCTCCACTACTGCTGTATATTACTGTTCATACGTACGGCACATCCGGATGAGAACGAACGGATTGCCGAACCTCACCAATCGATATTCGGCCGCGCCCGGATATAGTTTCGTTCACCTAATTGTTTTCTCACCGGGGGATTCTGTTACTAGGCGTCGGATTATTGGCTGTCAATTTTATAACGGATGGCCAAGTATTAGGCAAACAATTGTAGATATTCTTCAAAGTATCTTATTAATGGTTTCCACGTTGTTTGGATGAGAAAGGATAAGCGGATTCTCATTGTATATAGTGCAGACCTTCTTGAAAATGAAAAATCTACTTGATCAACACTTACAATATATTGGTTCATTTTTTAGAATTACTCATGATTTTCTGAAATTCATATAAATTGGGATGTTGATGTTACGTGACTGAAGACGTGTTTTCCTTTTTTTTTAATTCTGTGGCAATTAACTTGCCCATTAGGCTGTTTATTCGTGTGCTGATTGGCCCTTGTCTCGTGCGGGAGTGAGAGTCAAAATAGCAAATGACCGATAAAGCGAATGGCTAAAATATCGAATTTACAAATAAGGGACATCGAAATGTACAATGTCCATAATTATAGATTTCGCTTTTTCAGCCATTCGCTATTTTCATCATTCGCTATTTTGAATGCATTTTAATAAGATGGAGGTCCAAATAGTAAATGGTCAAGATAGCGAATGGCTGACATAGCGAATTTCATAATGGTAACCATTCTAGATTCAGACGTTTCTAAGTTTCAAATTCGCTATTTTGACCCCCACCCGTTTGGAGGTTGCTGACTACCGCTGTAAAATTGCTAAGACTACGTTTTCGATAAGCCGGGCGTTATCACGAACATTGGTCTGTACAGAGAACATAATGAAACAATTGATGTTGCCAATAAAGTGTGCGTACATTAAGGAACAGATAGTTTTTTTTATTCGAAAAAACGTCCAGCTGCTATACCTCATCAACATTTTAAAATACCATGAAAACAAACGTACCCAGAATTCGGCGCTCATTTTCAGAAAGCCAAAGTACTTCCATAAAGAAATTGTTATATATTTTCATTCTACCATTTCTCATTGAGCCATAAAACAGCGGTTGACATGACACAATCAAATCTGCATTAATTTTTTTTATGGCTATAAAAAACGCCCATTTCCATTTTTTAGTGACGTCCATGCAATTAATAATTTTCGAGATATCGCTGATGTAATGAAAACTGAAAAAAGCCATTTTACGGCAGATTTTATTTTTATTTCAGAATTTGATGGATCTATTGAAACCACTACACCTGACTTTTAGGAATTTATCGTGAATATTTTTTTTGTGTGCCGAAGTTTATATGGAAAGCCTCACTTGCAGTGCAGAACAAGGAATATATCTCATCTACAATATTGTAAAGCAAATATTTGATGGTTATAAAACTTAAGATTATAACTTTGAACTTTGAATAACATTACTCATATGTTAAATTTTTTCGTCTGAATACACACCCAGATATAAAGGGTGTCGAGACCGTTGGAGCGACTATAGGGCGAACGGAAGTAAAAGCTGAAGTAGCAAAAGTTGAAAACTGGAGAAGCAAGGGTAAAAACGAGGTAAAAGGATGAAGAGGAAGAACACTGCTCTTAACGAGTGAAGAACGCTCGGGGTTCAGCTATTATACCTGGGGTGAGAATCGAGGCCGAGAGTCGTGTGTGCACGACCTGAAACGTTCAAAAGTTAAGGGTTAAGACCGTCATCACGTCCATTCTATACATCTCTCGCTCCCTCATCGTCTCGTTGAACCCGATTTTTCGCTCGAGACTCAAGAGAATCGCTATACGAATCGAAGAGAGATGTATAGTACCTCGTCGAGCAAACGTAACTTTCGAATTTCTCTTCATTTCGAACGAGATATCTCATCGATATATTTTCCATTCGGTTCGAATGAGATCTGTCGAAGAAAATTAAACGATATCCAGGAAACGGGATCGAAGGATATCTTTTCCTCGCCTGAGTATAATACCTTTACTCGGTTACAGAGCATACATCGAGATTGCGTTCAACGAACGGTGGATATCGTTATCGTTATAAGGGTTTGAATATACCCGTCGCTGCCAATTTGCGGCGTTCCATACTTCAGTCCCTCGAGAGACTTGTCGGGATCGAACTCTCGGATGTGTGCTGTAATCCCAGATGTATCTATATCTACATACAATCGTACAGAGTCGCCAATCCTGTCGACTAGCTCGTATCGCCAATCGGTCTAATTGGTGCAACTGGAAAAGGTGATAGAAGAGACAATAAAAAAAACATAAATGGGTTACACAAACTCCCTGGAGGCCGAGAGGAGTTAATCGGCGCTCCCGGTCACGCTGGTCGCGTGCTCTCCTGTGGCGCTAGCGCGTGTCCGGAAAACAAAATTGTCAGAGCAACCGTTACCTTATATATATATCTACGTGCACCTTGTTAGTCACCCCGTGACCTCGATATAAGCTGGACCGCGCTGCTCATCCTTCTATGTGTCTTTCCTATACCGGAGTATATTCCTGCCGATCAATTAGAAATCTCGAGATACTCAGGAGCATCGTCTATTTCACGCGTGTATTCTGTTCCATAGAAAAATATTTTTCTTAGCACCTATGATTGTACTACAAGCCTCCACGCGTTGGAGAACGTATTTTCTTCCTTGAGACAGACTTCTTTCATTCTTCAAGATATTTTACGGTGATAATTCTTTTACTGGTCCTCATTCCTCATTCAATATTGACATGTGAAGTCTTCATCTAGCACGGACCGGGTCATTGACTGCTAGGGCGGAAAATACAGCAAAGAAATATAAAAATTGAGCGCCAATTAGTTTATTGGTAACCTAAGATATTTACTTGACTTGACAGAAATTCCACTCGAAAGAAAGATATGAAAGGGTCGGTCTCGATTTGGGTGGCCCAAGAGGAAATTGCAGAAATAATATAGATATTTGTATTCATAGATATACTTACAGTTTACTGGTTCCACTTGACTAATTTCTTGATTAATAATTATTCGATCTGTCGTTCAATGTAATTTTCCTCTATTCCTTAGATATAATCCTCGATTTCTTGGCTTATAAGGCCAAGGTCTTGGATACAGTTTATAAACTTGATCCAAGCCGGTACAATAACCACATGTTCGCTGGTGAGGCACGAGTGATTCTCGTTGCGCGCTTTGATCGATGGCAACTTCGAGAATCTATCAAGTGGCGCACCCGCCCTTTTTTCCTATAGACTTACGCATGCCCTAGCGATGTATTTTTGGCGCGTTGCGAGACAGATCTTTAAACGTCTGAATTCTATCTCGTCGAAGTGTTGAAATGTACAATGTTTTCAGACTTTGCCTAAACATCCTTATTTCGCGCGCGTGACTCGGGAATCGAATCGTTTACTTGTAACCTCCAACTTCCACGAATGCGCAATTTAGTTTCATTACATGAAATGTTATTGTATGCGACGATTAGTGGTCAACTTTTATTATGATGGAATTTTTGCGAAGCACATCTCGGGTTTGAGTTCGTGATCGCTAGATTCAAAGCGCGCGACACTGAAGCCTAATTCAAATTCAAATCTCGAATACGAATCTTTTTACAAGTGTCGATAGGAGCTGCTTAGTTTCATTACACCTGAGGGAGAAAAATGGTCGATTTCTGCGCTGTGGAAGTAATAGAGACGGAGACGTAAGGAGACGTTTGGAGAAGAGAGATGAAAGTAACGGAGACGTAATGCGCATACGACCGCATCTCACTTAAAAATGTGCAATTCATCCGTACTTGTTGTCAGCGCTGGTGTAGTTACTTCTTAAGAGTATTGAGAGAAAGTATCGTATGCTGCACCGGAGGAAAGATGATTTTCAACTTGGGTCATTGCTGCCCTTGAGGCGCGCGCATCAATCGAGAAACTTTGCCCTCGGCAGTAATCACACACTGCCCTCACTCATAGAATGATATACTATTGAACACTTCCATTTGTTCTGGCCAAATTGAACACCTATGTTGGATAAACATTCGTGTGATTCTGTCTAGCTTGCGACAATTCTTCGAATTCACTTTTTAGGTTTTAAAAAATTGTAAAACCATGAAGCCCTAGGAACTTTAATAAAAATAATCATCTATAAAGATCCATCTTCTTCAATTGACCGATTCAAATGCAGTCCCCTTAACCTCCCGTTGATATACTCATAAAGAAACCTCTCGGTGAACTTCATCTGACCACATTTCATATTTTAGCATAATTTTTTAAGTATATCTCCATTCAATACTGTCGATAGAAAACTGATTAATCGTCGATAGTGATTATGGTAAAGGCTGATGTTTCAAAGTTCGGAGACCCTCTCAACTAGGCCTTCAACCCTCTTCACACTTCAGGCTTTTGAGTTGTCGAAGCATAGTGGTGGTGAAAGCAGCGAAGCATATAGGAGGCGTGATAGCGTCGATATAGTGTGAGACGAAACTCCGACGCGAATTTCTTCGACGTTCTAGAAAGTGGTAGGAGGAAGGGGGAAGTTTCAACTCCAGAGGTACGCCTCTAGAAGAGGAGGACAGACGAGTCTTCGGAAGCGCAATATCTCGGTACATCGGCAGAGGAAAGGGTAGCCTTCCGAGTTTTCCGAAGCGTTGCTACTCCGCTCCCGCTGTTACTAGACTCGCTAACGTCTACTAACATCGACTTGCCTTGACCGGCTGGCGTTGGACCGGGCGCACTTCTCCAGGCCTTTGAAACCAGCTGCCGGCCGCTTCCAGAAAGTTTTCGTCTAATTAGGTCGCCGAACGCGGAGGCTACTGCTTTTGCTGTATCCACTATAGGTGATGCTCCGTTGGTGCCGCTGCTGCTGATGCTTCTCGTATTAGCGGAAAAAGGGGCACCTTGCTGCTCTTGCATGTTATGTCTGTAGTTTCGGAACTAAACTTGGTCGGTTAAACTACGCGTGGTGCGGGGCTAGATGTTGGCACATTACGTCTACTGAGGGGATGAGGTGCGGAGCCATCGCTACGTAGCCATTGTTCATCGACACTTTCAATCGCTATAGACGAGTTAAGCTTATAGACAAACTTGTGACATTGGAAATAACAGATGGAAACCTCGGAGACAGGGGCTCACGATGTTTAAGGGTAAATTTTGAACTACCACCTAAATTTATAATTACCTGACAGGACATAGTCTTATAGCATTATTGTAAATATAATTTATCTTAAGGGATTCCTGCGTAACACATATATTCACTGTTTGTCAAACGAAAACACGAGACTAGAATAATTCTTAAGATTTATACATAATGACATTCTTTCAATAATATGAATAAATAAAATCAGGTCAGATACTGTATAGTGATAACATATAGAGGGTGTCTCTCAGTAGCAATGAACGATTGTCTTGGATAATATTTCTAACAGAAGCGTTTTTTTTTTCAAAGAAAGTAAAAAAATTTGTGGCGCTGCCATGAACATTTTCTTGATTGATCTACAAGTGATGTGAATATAAAAAAATCTACATAAATAGAAGAAAACATTGCGTAATGAAGTGATACACTTCAAACATACTTTAATTCATAATATAATTGCATGCACTAATTATTCCGAATTGCAGTGGGAGGTTACACATGTTATATGTATAGCTATGAGGAGACGAGTAAGCTATGTCAAGAGCCAATTACGATAGCGCAACTACATCCCTCCTTCTCCCTTGTTTGAATATGGACACTCCAATCATCACTGCCACTTGTCTTCAGAAAGGGAACACACCGATTTCATAGAATTCGAACACGGCAACACTGTATACCGCATTAGTTCTGCATAACAAAGTTATACATGAGAAAGTTGTAATGAGAAAGTTGTAATGAGAAAGTTGTAATGAGAAAGTTGTAATGAGAAAGTTGTAATGAGAAAGTTGTAATGAGAAAGTTGTAATGAGAAAGTTGTAATGAGAAAGTTGTAATGAGAAAGTTGTACATGACAAAGTTGTACATGACAAAGTTGTACATGACAAAGTTGCACTGAGAGAAATCGTCATAGTACAGTTAACTATGAAGTGACAACTATTTTTAGTCCTTTTATAGTTACGGTGACTACAAAAATAGTTGTGATAACTAATTAAGTGGTAACAACTATGTTTGTACCAACTACAAATGAATAGTTGTCACTTTATGGTTGCTAATACCATAATTTTCTCTCAATGTGTACATGACAAAGTTGTACATGACAAAGTTGAACATGACAAAGTTGTTGCATAAAAAACGGTACATAACAATGTTGTAAATGAAAAAGATGAGCATGATAAAGTGTAGGACATACGAATCCTACCCAATCATACTTATTTTGTTTTTTACAGAGTTTATATTTTTCCGCCTACTCTCTACACACACTCAGTTTGACAAAAACTATATTCCTACAAGAATACGTATATACTGTTGCAAATATAAAGATTAGGATACCTACAATATTATAAAATTAGCTATTAACCAGATGAATGACTCAAGCGATAACAAATGTTATACACAATAGTCTCGTTGGGACAGTGATTTTTAATTTCATTATCACAAAATTCTGCGAATAGAAATAATATTCATTAACAAAAATGAATAATCGGATCAAGTTATATTAAAGTTAGACGTACTACGCACGAGGGGAGAAGTAAATAACAGAGGGGGACATTATTACGGGTTCAGCTTTCGCGTGTGAACCGAGAAGAGAAAACAGAGGGACGATATTGGGTCTGCGTCCACAACTACCGTTATATGTACATATATAGATATATGAATTCATCAAGCCCATTTCACCACCTCAATACCAAAGTTGTATCAATCAAAGCAAACTCCCTTCTGCGCCCATCGAATTCGAAAGGCTATAAACAGAACTTTCGCGAGAACTTCCACAGCTTCGGAGAGAAGTTCTTGAGCAGAACAGACTTTACCTATACCACTACAGCTACGGCTAGGTTGAAAACCCTTATCTTCACTCTCACGAAGACGCCTTCCCCCGAGAACTTCTTGAGATCCGGACTAGACTACTGTAATATATACATGTGTTCTATATACATTGTTATATAAAGTACACCATCCATGTATCAACCTATCCACTTTAAGAAATCTGAAATTCTTGCGTATACGAGATTTGTTCGTCGACCGAGCACGGCTTGGCGGTTTATACGATTTCCGTAGGATTCTCTTTTCTCTCACCGGATTTCTTGTACTTGAACAGCTTGAACCTTCTTTTACTTCAACAAGCAGAAAAAAGTAAGTTTTCTCGAGTGTAGTGGAGAGTGGGGTACAATGTGACCAGCGACACAATGTGACACGGCCAATATTACAGGCACTTGCAATGTATAAATTGTTAAATTTTTAGTGCTAGTCAATAACAAAAATTGCAATTTGACAGCGCAAAGAGAATTTCGATTACAGAGAGTGCAAAAAAATATATAAAATGATACTAGGTGTGGATAAAGCTGAAAAAAAATTTCGCCTGCCGGATAGATGACATATCTTATCTCGAATTCTTTGGTACCCCAGGTTTTAGTTATTAGTTGGGAAAGTAATTATTCGAGTTTTATCCGGTGGCCGAATTTCTATTATTTTTACTTGAAAAAATTTGAATTATTATAATACATAACATTTTTTGATCGTGGGGTACAATAGGATTGTGTCTCAATGTTATATCTCTTGGAGTTGTCGTCATGAGGACAACAATATCAGAACCCGAAACTGGTCGAAAATAAAATAGAACGACTTCGAAAGGCACTGCTAAGAGAGAAGGATGAAAGAAATGGTTATTTGAGTAGTCTACGAAGACTAGGTTAGGTATAGCATAAGAAACAACGCGGGAGAAATAAATACACGGTGCCCCTCCATTAGAATTCATTCTTAACACTACGCTAAAAAATTCCATGAATTCTAAGGAAATAAGTGTCACATTTTCCCCTACAGGCAAATAGGACTGGAGCAAAAATACAAAAACCTTTACTATATTTTTGCCTTTGATGACACTTTCTCATACGAACTATTATGAAATCAATAAGAGTGCCTGCACGAATCTGCGACAGAGTGCCAGAGAAATGCCATGGACTTCCTAGCTAGTTGTCCATACGTCCATGAGGGTTTCAGGAGGACTGTATACTCTTCAGTTTCCCGTTGAAATAACCCTCGCCCACAGTCGAAAGAAGGGCAGTGAATTGGTGAGGACCCTCTTCTGGTTCGACCCTTCGAGAACACGCGGGTAACTCACGTTCCTAACTCATCCATTTCTTTCAGGTCTGCAAAGTTATAGCGTCGGTAATATCGATAACAATTGGACCCAAAGAAAGCATAGCTTTTAAAAAAGGTTATATGTGGCATCGAGTGCTGCTTCAGTTACAGAATGAGTTGTACAGATGTTGCCACTTTGACCTGTGTCACACATTTCGTAGAAAGAGATAGACATATGCCAATAGCCGATGATTGGTCGCTTCCCAGAGTTCCAATCTCATTGTAACGTTTCCCTTACGTCTTTCATGGTGAAACGGCGCCCTTCGTCATCGATGGATTTATACAGTCAATTTCTCGACGCCTCGTGTCGCGAGGTATTCACCGCTGACTTTCGTTACACAATGTCCTATACAGGGTCGCTTTTATTGCTGTTTCCTTAGGAGATTGGTTGTGTACGTAGGAACAGATATCTTCGAAAATGTGCAAAACATGCGTATCTCCAAACTCATGCGTTAAATGTATTAGAAACAACATCTGCAAAAAGGGCCTTTCGTTGTCTTCTCTCGATGTTAAAGTGACGATGAGAAAACGATTTTCATTAGATCAAAGACCAACTACCCCGAGCAAAAAAATATTAAAAGAGTATTAAATAAGTATTCGAAAAGTATTTCTTTAAAAAGGATTAAGAGTTTCGCGTATTGGACTTTTGAATACTCAGTTTAATACTTTTTTTCGAGCCTTGAGTATTAAATCGTATTTTGGAAAAGAATTTAATACTCAGTTGATACTTTCGGTCAGAGATTCAAGTATTACAAAAAGTATCAAATGAGTATGAAATTCTTTTCCAAAAAAACGATTTAATACTTTTTTTAATACTTAATACCATTTAATACTATTTTTAATACTCAAGTCTCGGAAAAAAAGTATTAAACTGAGTATTAAAAAGTCCAATACGCGAGACTTCTAATACTTTTTTTAAAACTTTTTAAATCTTTTTTAATACTTTTTGAAAATACTTTTTTAATACTCTTTTCATACTTTTTTTTGCGCGGGACTATTTGTTATACTATCCCGTCTAATTTATGATATACAGTGTTCTGACGCTAGGAACTCGCGGTAGTATTTCACCGATCAGGGTTGTAAGGCCTGATCTCACGCTGGCGGTGACAAAGTCTCGCTGGTCAGAAATGCCGTCAGGGAACTTAATCACCAACGATCTTAATTGTTTTTTATTTAAAGGAAGGAGTGAAAGTGTAATTTTAACACGAAATATTTATTCAATAAACACAACAGATATTTACACTATTCTACTTAAATAGACATGGAGAATTTAGAGCTGAATTGTTTTGACTTGCACTCATAGACTTATGTTACGAGTCTGCTGAAGTCTGCATTTGGTAGATCTTAGACTGGCTTGAGAGCTAAGTTTAAAGAACATGCGAAAAGAGTAATTGTGTCTAATACTCTCGAAGCGTTTAGAGCACGCAAGTTGATTAGTTAAAGACAATCTGAGAAGGGATTTTTTTCCGCGAGGCGTCGAATGCATTTTTGGGAATTCCTACTGGAGAAGCAAATGCCCGCCTGGTTTGGCCTTCTTTAGCAGGTGAAAACGATTTCGCGCTGACCCTCGAAAGTAACGAACTGAACCCGAGAGCATACGAGCTCGTAAATCACTGGTTAGCAGTGCTAATTACTCTACCGTGACTCTTCCCCAATTTCGCGGATTATTTTTCAATGATTTTATTGCAGTGTAACTCCGGCTGCTCTTCAGATGTCTTTTATTTCTATTGCTTGCAAAAGTTTAAGACATCGAGTTTCTAGACGGTTCGTTAATCCACGAGACGAGAATATTTTACGTCTAACTTAAAATATAAAAAAGGTCCGATACGACGGAACATACAGTGTATATAACGTCCTTCTTCCGATCAAATATCATCGGGTCAACGATAAACTACTCCAAGCTATTAAATTAATTCTAGTAATAATATCAACACGTCTTGACATACTCGAAAACTCCACGCCCATTTTGATTGCGTACTTTTGCCTCTGGCGATATATCGCCGTACAATTTTCGTTTCGCTTCTGTTCGACGTTGAGAAAATGCGAAACGGTTATAAATATGAAATACACTCATCGGCAAAACATCCCTTTTATTCATCCAGACACGTAACGTTCGGTATATTGCATGCAGGAGACTTGCCGAATGAAAACCCGTCGGGCACAACTGTAGTCAGCCGCAGCGATGGAGCCCGATCTCGTTCGCTTCAATATATCTCTTACAAACGATATCGACATGTTACTGGTACACGTACAGCCAACCCTGTTTCTCTCCCTTTCATTCATTCTCCGGTATCGATAGAAATTGATCCCGTAACACGCGTCTTCCGTATAAGAAATATAGGCTGGGTAACCGACGATCAAAAAACATCTCTTGCACCAGGTCCACCGGATAGTATCTCTTCTGGTAGTACCTACTACCTGATACTCGCCTTGCTTTGGATTCGCGAGAAGCCCACGACTCCGCCAGTTCACCGACAGGGTATACCTTACTCCCTTTGCACCTCGTGCCGCGAACCAAGAGCCCAGTCTCTCTTTCTCTCGCTCCCTTCGTTCCTTTGCTCTTTTTTTGTTCCTCTCTCTGGTTGCCCGGAGACCCCCCGGAAAATAAATTGCTTGAATAATGGAAAGGAGTCGGCTCAGCCCGGCTTAACGTTCTGGCCGTGCTTTTCATCAACCGTTCGTGTCACCCGCACACACTATCCGCTTCATTCCTTTTCCTTTTTCCCCTGCTTCTCCGCTTCACCTTCATCTCTTTTCTCGCTTTCTCTTATTCTTCTCTGTAGTATTTTCGTCTTCCGCTTGCTACTACCTCTTTTCTCGGCACACTACATTCTTTACACTAGTACGTTTCGCTTCCTACACAATGTATATATAGCATAACTATAGAGAATAGCTGAATTGCGCTTTCAGACTTTGCCTTTCATTTAAAAACTTACGGGGCAATTCCGGGTGCGATGGCTTAACAGCATACTAAAAAAATTATTGTTTTAATACACGTCACACAAGCATTTATACTTTCTAGCTGTTACGTCTGAATAACTATAAATGAATAAATAACATGATTGTAATTAATGTTGTAAAATTAATATTATTTGGATTGTTAATGATGATATCAATATTTTATTTTTGTAACACCCAGTAGCGCTTCTCGCTACTGGGCTGATGCAAAATGAAATTCTCTTGTGCATTACGCGCGTCATATTATATATTACTGCGCTGCGCTTTCAGCACCACATTTTAATTTGTCATATAGTCAGTCTTGTACGGCGACTCGGCTACGCGTGGTCGAGTTCGTCAAATATTCTGAAAATTTAGTTTTTACTCCGGGTGCCGACCAGCCAGCTTAGTCACCCTTCGTCAACCGTTAACAAATCTTAAACACTGTTTAAATGAATACCTTAATAAATCCAACAAATGAAAAATGCGTTGAGCTACGATTTTCAACTAATAATAAATGTTAACATTCACAAAATTAAATATTCCTATTACACGAACACTTAAGAACATGTAAAATCTCAACTCAATAACATATTCTCAATAAAATTCATTGTTTATTGTTAAGGAAAGTGTAACACTATAACACTATTCAATCACCTAGTACACATCTCCAACCCCTGAGGTGGTGAATATCGCCCTAAAATGGAGGAAATAATAAATCTTTTTTTTTTTTTTGTTGCGTCATTACAAAAATAATAATAGCCATGACTCAACACTACTTTATCTGTGATACTTGCAACTCTATGTGCGATTGAAACTATTACCTATTTTGTGGTAAGTGATTAAGGTATTGACGTTATTTCAAACTGTATTGCAGAATGAGAAAGAAAGTCAAAACTATGACAAAACTATTGCATGTCTTTACTCATAGACACATCTTCATCTTCCCTTAGAATTAATGTTGATTTCGCTGAGCACAAAGTCAACTTTTCGAGATTTTTTCACCCATCAAGATGCTGAAGCAGTAGTAATGTCGTGGTTTTCCGGCTACAAGCGGCCTTGAAGAGGTGTCAAAACCTTTCTTTACGTTTCGACTCAGGTCCGAGTCATCTTCAGAATATTTATTGACTGTGGGTTTACACTGTGGATTTTTTAACAAAAATAAATATAAATAAACGGTTCAAAACATGAGAGCAAACATTCACCTTTCTTCATTATTCCTTACTCACCCAATACAAAATAAAACATTTTTTCCCCCTCTTTCGGACATTCTACCTTGAATATTTATTTTGTTTTGTGTTATTGTCCTAAATGAGATGCCCATATGGGAAATATAGTTCTATTTATTGAGGACAGGTCTTCCGGCCAAACCATGTATCTATAGTGAATGGTATTATGTTTATGTTTGTAGGTTATGTTCCCTTCATGTCTGTTGGAGTGTTTAGCAATTTTGTTGTTTGATTTTGGTAATTTATTTTGAACTGCCTTTTGTTTGTTGTCTGATATTAACCGGTTATTTAAAATTATTGTGTATTTGATGAGATTTTTAATACTTTGACCGGAGAAGCTGAAGCAGTAGTCATCTATTCCGTATCTACCACAGTATGACTACTAAATTCCTTAACCTGGTCTAAACTTCCACGGTAATACCGCTACCCATTTTGTAAGCGGTACCAAAAATCCATCTTAGCGAAAAAATAAGTTGATTTCCGGGTTGAGAAACGAGACGAGAATCGGCATGACCTTAACAACCCTCGCCTATATTTTTATCTTCTAGCACAGCCTCGCGTCCGGAGTCTCAATTTGCCCTTCACCCCAACTCCGCACTTCTTCCGTCTCAGTCTCGGTGAGACTCTGTTGACTCGCTGAGAAATCCCTCTCGCTCATTCTTCGACAAACAGCAACTCGTCTTTTCCTTCTCCCTTCGTCTTACTTCCTTCACCTCGGTCAGCCTCGCCCTAACCCTGTGTGACTTTTCCTCTCATCTCGAGCACCGGGCAGCACTTTACGACGTCATCGCGCGCACTTGGAAAGAGATATCCTTCAGCATGGCGTGGGTTGTCCACGTCGAGGGGGATGACGTTACACGGTGCGGGTTGGGTTTATCCGGTTTCTCACGAAGCCGCTTGTCACACGGACAATGGTTTGGAGTACTGGCTTGCTTGGCACAAGGTCTCCGAGATGGTCTCACTCTCCCCGGGGATGAAACACCGAGAACTCGTGCTGCTTGCCACCGGCATCTCGTCCCACTCCTACATTTAGCCTCAAACTCGTCTCCTATATCCCTCCACACAACTCACCAACGTTATTGGCTGTACACACGCGTGTTTGGAATATCGGGCGTCCTGCTCTCCCATTATCGGATATAACCTCCTCCTCGGTGCCGTGAGTCTCGCGACTCTGAAGATTAATGAAGACGAATATCCACCGTGACTTGGCAAATCCGACCAACTGACTGAAAGTAAAATAGTCGAGAAGCGGGCCACGGAATGACGGAACGGAATACCGTGGAAAGCGGATTGTTTTGTCATGCTAAGTAGTTCCACAATTTTCCCTGAATCATCGTGCGCAGAGACATTGCAACTTTTTCTTAAGACTCTTCTCTGGCCTTTGTTCGAAGTATTCGACGAAACCATGTATACATGAACGTACACGATGTTCGAGCCAGAGATGAAAAGGAAAGAAAATGCATAATATTTTGTCATGCTAAGTAAATGGGAAAAGTAGACAAAATTGAGCTATTCTCCGAGGGAAGGAAATTGTTCGTGATGATTCTTGCTGCAACTTTTTCCCACCGACATTCATATCTCTGCAAATATAGCTTACTTTTATTTAATCAAAGACTTTAGAAATACATGATCATGCTTACTTGTTTGTTTAATATTTGAATGAGTGAATGGGATGACTTAATTTCTGATGTCTGAATGTGTAATAATGATAGCCACTTTTCTACCACACAATCCGCTTCCTAATTATTCCTCCCATACTTTGAAAAAAACTGCGACTCATTATCAAAGCCCACTTCGTTTTATGGAAAATCTTTTTCTAACTTTTCAATATTATTCTCATGCTTTGACTGGAGTGAATTCTCCATTTGTTCGACCTCTTCTACGGAATTAAGTTCGTTCTCGGTCATCTTCAGGGTTTCATCTATTTCCGCACATTTCAGTGGCACGAGATTCAGAATTCTAAGCGAGTTCGAGGATTTCGATTGACGCTGACGAGGTAGATGAGACACATTGGAATTCAAGATGTGAATCGGGAGGAAGGTGTGTCCTCTTTCACTCTCTGACTAGTTCGTCTTGCACTTCGGCTTAGAAAGCTCGATGCTGTCTCGGGAGGCCCACCAGACGAAGCAATAAGTGTCAGTGACTTAACGTGGGTTTTCTCTTTACTCTTTTCTTCCTTTTCCTTTTTTTTCGCTACTTTCCCCACCTCTTTGCCCTTTCGAGACGAAGAGAGCATTTTTACTTCCAACAACCCATGTAACGTACGTCTCCAAACTGTCAGGACGCTCACATACAGCATTTTCTACCTCTTTAATTCTTCAACGACGAAGTGACACACGTTCAGTTATTTACTCGGATGTAAACTCACGGAATATTTTTGCTTCAGAGCGTCGTAAGGGAGATGAACAGACTAGGAATGATGGTCGATCTCTCGCACGTCTCGGTACCGACGATGCTCGACGCTATGAGCACCTCGAGTGCTCCTGTGATATTCAGCCACAGCAGCGCACACGCCCTCTGCAACTCGTCGAGAAACGTGCCCGACCACGCTCTCCGACTTCTCGTAAGTATGCGATGCATGTTCCAGTTGTGGCCACCCTTCCTTTTTTTTATACATTAAAAAGTTTTTGTTGCTTTAACAATTACGCAAATGTTTCACATGTTAATTTCTAAAAGAACAGGGTTTTTTTTCATTTCCTAATCAGGATGCTGAATTTCTAAGTAGTAGTACAGGTATTTTATTGGACAATGTATACATTTTTCTTTAGCCCCGCGTACATTAGTGTGTTAAAATTAAATACATTTACATTTTGGCATTGTCCAATGGGCCATCGACCGGAGTTCTTCAGCCCGTAAATCTTGCAAGGTTATGTGTTAACTTATTAACTTAGGATGGGGATCGAAATATTGTGTTTATTGATTTTATGTGGAATACTATACGTCATGTGATTTATGTTTCGAGTAAAGATAACAGAATTTTAAATATTGTGTTATTCGGCGTTTTGTTGAATTTCTAATTTGATTGAATACAATTAAAAAGAATATGAAGTCAAATTTATATTATTACTGCTGTTAGACTGCAATATTAAACAGTATATTGTCGTTTTGGCTCAATTAGTTAAACTGAAGTGACTCTTCTTGGTCCAATGAATTTTTGTAATAGACATATTTTTTTTCAAAACTGCATTTGTTTAACTTGGGCATCGACAATGTTTTTCCGTTTTGTCGGGTTCTGATTCAGCGCAGAAATAAATTATCTGTACTCAAAAAATGTGCACAACATGCAAAGGATGGGGATAAAACGTTAGCTTCGAGTTTAAATTATTTATCCAGTTGTTATTAGGATTGATTCATTAAGATGTGGTTAAGGAATATTATCCCGAATATAATTAAAAGTTCTGCATCATTTTAGGTAGTGCGATATATATATATATATATATTTATAATCCCAGAGACCTTTGATTAAAATTTCGAATTATACTTCTTTCATCTTCAATTTTTTTATTATTTCAATGTCCACGAGTGAGCACATGGAATGTATAATATATCATACAGCTTGTAATTAATTGTAGGTGTATTAATTCAAAGATATTACATGGGCTGTGGCCAGAGTCCTTTTTACATCGGGTAGAGGAGGCTGCGACTTCCGGCAGCCGTATTTTTAAAGAATCAATTCCTTTCTACGTTTTAACCCAGATCATGGTCATCTTCAGAACATGCTCATTAATTTTGTTGAATTACACTAATTTTTTGTTATCAATCACTCAAATTTTTGTTGTAACTGTTTTCGAATTTTTGTCGAGACACTAAAACCGAACTCTCCGGTTAATTTATTTCAGGCATTCGTGACAGAGCAATTTTGAAAAGAGTTATGAAGTTTTCTTTCTTGTTTATCTGTATGTTGTTCGTTTAAGGCAGTTGTCTTCCTACGTGCTAGCCAAATTAGTGTTAAATTTTGAAAAGCACTTCAACAAATTTTTGTGATTTGATTGTCGGTTTTAAAAATCACTTCGAGCACCAGCGTGTGTTCTTAATATGTAAATACATCCGCAGCCACAGTTTAAATGGAAAATACACTGATATATTCAAATTTTCGATGAGATGTTTCTGTCATGTAGTTATATATTAGAAAAAACCATGATATTAGTCATATTATGAAGCGCAACAGTTCATTCCATTTATTGAAAACTGCTTGAACAATTCAATGGAAAGATTTTTCAGTGTTATTATTTTTCAAAAGTCACAACCATTTGTATGTATAATGTTAGATTACGTTGGATAAACAGACGGTTGTAATCGTTGTATAAATAATATTACTGAAAAATCTCTTCATTAAATCATCAGAGCAACTGTCAATGAACAAACTGACCTATTGTTCGTCAATATCGGACTAATATTATAATTTTTCTAATATATAACTGGATGGCAGAAACATCTTATTGAACATTTGCATATATCATAGTGTATTTATTTTCAAATCGTAGTTCGTAATTTATTTATATATTAAGAACACATGCTGATGCCTAATTGAGTTCATAGAATCGTCAAATGAACCTCGAAAACTTGTAGAAACGCTTCTCGAAGTTTAGGACTCATTTGATTAGCGCGTATCGAGGCGGCGACCTTAAATGAGTTTGAGATATTGGTAATATAATGTTTCGTTCTAAATTAAATTAACCGGAGAAGCCGGTTCTTCGCCTTGTGTTACATTTTCTCAAGAGTGATCCAGATCAAAATGTATAAGGGAATTCATTTTTTTTTAATAAGACCTCTGGAATTCATTGAATGACTCAAACTCAATGAAAAGAAGTGATATTAATCCGAAGAAACATTTCTTTCAACCAAGAAATCGTCTCTGTTCTTTTCCCCCACTTCCCCCACCACAGCTCAAAATGTTAAAACCTATTTTTTCCTAAACTACTCGACATAAATATTACATTTTGAGAGAACGTGTAGAAGTACGGCAGGAATTGGCTAAATTATTGGCTCCTTGAAACTCGAAGCCTTTCGTTCGGGAGAACCGAAAAACAAAAAAGTGAGGTTAGGTGCAAGAGAGACAGCCCTATAGGTGGTTTATATTCGACGAAATTCCTAACACTTGCTGCCATCAAGTATATATTTTCATGAAATCAATGAAAACTTTTCTTTAAAACAATGAAATTGTTCCTTTATTTAATGCCATTTAGTAAATGTTTCTTTACAGACAATGAAATGTTCTCTTCAAAGTTTAAGTGCACTATCTCATTGAAAACAAATAGATATTTCGTTGAAATAATAAAAAAAAAACCACCCATTTCTTTGCCGTCAATGAAATCTTTTCTCTCAGTGCAGCTCCTCCACCTGATATATTAATTTAATAATTCTTGATGTTTCATTGTGTAATTACAGGCGCAGTCGGGTGGTATAGTTATGGTCTCATTCTACCCTCACTTCATAAGCTGCAGTGAGAAGTCGACTCTCCAAGACGTTGCTGGTAAGTTTGAATCTGTTCCCTTTGCCATCACACAAATGTTCACCCATCGCTATTCGAGCCCTCTAAAACTCCGGCATTCGTGGTTCGTTGAATCGACAAGACGAGACAAGAAACCACGCGCTAGTGGTATCGACTGTGGCTCCAGCTTCTCAAGGCCGCACAAGATTCAAGTCTCCGTTCTCCTGCGCCTCATCTTCGCGTTAATCCCTTGCTCTGTCACAGGAAACGCGTTGGTGAATAATTTACGCCTGATTATCGCGCGGCGAACGCGCGGAGGGTTCGATTCCCCGAGGTCGCATAATACTCGCGGTAACATGTTCTCGCTCGACGACCGTGTCGAGAACTACCTCGTCATGCGGCTCGACCTTTATGAAATTATCCGCAACCACAAGAACGTTCAATTTTGCATCACTTTGAGGCGAAACTTACTAGTTTGTTGTAACTCACTGTCATAAATTGATTACATTGCACAGAGTATTTCTAATTAATTAATTAATTTAATTATGCTCCCAAGAATTGTCAATTTAAAGAAAAATTGTTTAACGAAGGTAGTGATGCGACATGAGACGATCATTTCTCGAATCTCGCAGGTTTCTTCTCGTGTATGTCATTTATTTTACCTTCGCGTCTCGAAATTTCTGGAATTTCCAGCGAGATCGAGCGAGAATGATGAAAATGATTAGTTAAATCCTGTTTTGTACAGGTTATGTCTAGAGTAAATGGGCAGACTGGATTCTGTAGTGGATAATGTGAACCTAGGACGAGTGACAATTTATTAGATGAATGTCATTCACGCCTCCACTCTAATCCCGCCTGAAAATTCTTCACTGCCTTCCGCTGCTCGTCCTATCTCACGTTCGTTGATGAGCTCATCTTTGCTATCATCGTCATCATCACTTGGATTCCTTGTTACGTAATGAATAATGACTGCACCCCCTACACAAGTTATAAGTAACCGTAATTCGCGCACTCAGATTTTGCAGTGTAGGAACTGAAAGTTCTACTAATAATTATTCTTTCAATCATTACTCGCGATGTCAAAAAAAGAAGTCCACCAAGACATAATTGACTTAATGTTTCTCTGCTTTTTCCTTTAAATTTTATCGCTGCTCGGTGATGAATTAATTAACCCCATTTCTTATTACTACACGAACAAGATTTAGAATAAATTAACGGATCACTTCATTGCACGTGGGGGGAAATATGATGAGTCCGAGAAATGAGCGAAAATCTCGAATCACGCCATTACAACACAATAGCAACGGGACGACACTTCAACTTGCTGTCAAATTGACTGAGACTAAGAAAGGAACATTGCTATGTTCACGATCTCGACCTTGTCTCGATTAATTGAATATCAAAATTGAGACGTTACTCTCGATCTCAGTGTATTCTTGCTTGTCCGGCTAGTCTGCATCAGTAAACGAAATAATGAAAACATTTTTCACTATATAAACAAGTTTAATAGATTAGAAAAACAAAAAATGGTCATTATAATTTGCTATGCAATTTTATATATGAATAAGAGAGTGATCAGCCTCACGTGTATTCACCGAAAAAAATAGATACTAAGATTTTTAATATCCGATATACTAAATAATATATACTATCGGGTAGTATTTGGAAAGTACCGTATATTATGTGTATTGTAAGGGTTATTATACAGAATGTACTTGGTACAATCAGATATGACCCATTACTATAATTATGGTAACTGTTGCACTCCAGAGAGTGATCCCTATACGAAGCATCCAATACACTATCCGCTATTATATTTTTACTATCGGGCAGTATCTATTTCTTTTGGTGTTGAATACACTCTGTAATAAAATACACTGTGGTGTGTAGGGTGAACGAGCTAGTGGATAAACGGGGTCCAGTGAACGGACACTGTACATAAGAGCACGTGCATAAAAAGCGTCCATTTACTGGGTTTTATCGTCCGCTTAACCTGGTCGGTTACCTTACACCGAAAGAAACAGATATTAAGATTTTAGCTATTTAATATGCTGAATATTTTAATACTACCCATTCATATCCGGATAGTAACACGTAGCATCCATAATTCAATATTTACAATTCGACATTGTACCTGATATAATTCAGAGATTATAAGAATGAGATACTAACCCTAATTATCTAGATAGTAACGATTGAAATTCGAGAATGTTGCGAATAATAGAAGCAGATTGCACAACATTTTTAATATCTGATTAGTAGGTATTACTAACCAAATACTATATATTGCAATCCGTGTATATTAAACGACACAATATTCGTAATAATTTCTTAGTATACGACATGTAGCGTTTATAGATACTGAAGATTATAATCTGGATTGTAAGCATTAACATCTATAGTTATATACTTTACAATACGTATTTTATTTCTACCAATTCTCACAATCTAGATTGCGCGTCAAGACAAAGGAAAACTATATTACGCTATCCCTATATATACAGATAGCATATAATGACAGTGTCATACATTTTATTTTAAAGAGTGTATAATTTCTGCTTAAAATAGAGATATTCGATACTACAATTTGAGATTGTACTGAATTTTAGTATCCAGGATTCGATCGAATCACGCCCCTTGAGTATTATGCGTAGATTGTAAAGAATGCAATATAATATTGTAGTTTTTTTAAATATCTATGGATATTATCTGTTCGTATAAAACATTTAGTATAAACAGATAGTAAGGGTTACAATTTAGAGAGTGATCCGTATACTAAACATCCAATATACTACCAGATAGCATATTGCTACTACCCAGTAGTATCTATTTCTTTCTGTGTAACCTACTCAAAAATCCATTTCACAAAACTTTACTAAATGCGAAAATGGGAAGATGCAAAAATTAATAAACATTGAAATAACATATTCCATGCTTGCACGGCAAAGAATTACAATATAGATAATATTACATAATTCATATGTGTGAGAGCATCTTATTTTTCAAAACTCAATTTGTCAACTGTGAAACCAGTCGTGCTATGAATTACTGAATATCACTGCACTAACTCTAACCCTTGTGACAATAATTCTCGTCACAGTTTCCAATATGTATGGTCGAGAGATTAGCCTAAAAGCGTATTTTTTAATTGCACTCTAGTGTATAATTCACAAATTGCAATTAGCGAATCATCAATAATTCCGAAAATGTGGATATGCGAAAACAAATCATGATGAAAATTACACAATTTATACTTGTACAGCAGTAAATTGCAATACAAATAATATGATATCGTTAAAATGTCCGGGGCATTCGAATTTTCAAGACTGAGCCATTGAACCGTGACAACCCGTTATGATTGTGCACGCAGTGGTGCATCGCATATAATACGCGGTACGTAATTTCCGAGGTCGAATTGACGATCTTTTTTTTTACATTTCATTGGCGAAATTACGTGGTGGTGATAGATTGATCACGAGAACTGTGAAAGGAAAGAGAGTGAGATGGATATACGAAGAGAGGGATGAAATGAAAGCGCGAGGGAATCCAAAGTACGTGCATAGCCATACCACAGCCACCGAGGACGAGAATATTCCTGCTATTTCGTTTTTTGAACGGTCAGCAATTTTCCCTCGAGGATATCAGTGAGGGGAGGTGAGGGCTCAACGTTGCGGGGCGATTATCGTTACCCGCAGAAAGCTAATAACGCGCTCAACCATAGCAACGTGCGCTCGAAGCCCATGATGAAACAGCTCGAGTAGGTATGCGAATTCGAGCTCTCGGTTCACGCTCTGCATACTCTTCTCCAACTCGACGCGTTCGTTTGTTCGTTCGTTTGCCCAATGTACGCACTATTATCGATTTATCGTTCAACAGTCTCGATTTTCTGTTTCAGCGCATATCAACCACGTGCGAAAAGTCGCTGGGGTCGACCACGTTGGCATAGGGGCCGGATATGATGGAATCAATTTGTAAGTACTACCGGTAACATTCGGATTACTTCACACTTCTGTAATCTATAGTTCACTCGCTATCGAACATTTCTCCACTGCGGCTTTTGGAATCCCGCGAATATTTCAATAGCTTTTAATTTTTTTTCATCAACTCGCTGAGAGCCATCACGCTGTTCAACATGTGATGTTGAAATTGACACCCGGTAACATTTGGATTACTTCACACTTCTGTATCCTGTAGTTCACTCGCTATCGAACATTTCGTTACAGTGGCATTCGGAATTCCGAATACATCTCAATGGCTCTTAATTTTTTTCCATTAACTCTCTGAGGACCATCACGCTGTTCGAAATGTGGGGTTAAAATTGAGGGCCAATCAGTGTTTATAAACGTCCGTACTATTAGCAGTGATAACGAGCGATGTGAAACTCAATATGTTAAATAATGATAACACTTCCTTGCTTCCTGATAGAGAAAGCTTTGTAAAAAGCGAAATATAATTTGAAAGCAATGTAGAAGGTTCTACTTTGCATCCTTTTTTCATGTCTGTATTGAAATCAGTGTTTTTTTACGGTCAGTGATATCTCGATATCTATTTTAGCTCGTTAGCTGTAAAATTGTGGCAGTTTGAAAACATAGAGATTTTTTGAAAAATGCAATGTCTTATAAAATCTGAACCACTTTACCGATCTTCAGCAAATTCAATATCTACTACAACGGGATATTAATTTCCTTGCAGAATATTTGTGCAAGATTAGTCGAAATTAAATTGAATTAGAACACGAACATTTTTTTTTTTCAAAAATTCAATTTCCATAAAATCTAAACCGCTTCACGGATATCGCTTGAATTCAATAGCGACCTTTATTTTTCATTGTTTTATTTGTCAAGAACTATTTAGCTTACTATCTAAAAAATTGCGGCAGCTAGAGAACATACAGACATTATTCGAGAAATTCTGAGTCTTGTAAAATCTGAAATTTTCATTAAATTTCTTCAAAAATGTATACATAGTAAGAGTCGTCGGTCCTCTACCTGTGTACCAAATTTCAGCTCAATTGTTGAAGCCGTTTTCGCGATACAGCGGTTTGAATTTTGCAGGCCTGGCACACACACACACACACACACACACGCACACGCACACGCACACACACACACACACACACACACACACACACACACACACACACACACACACACACACACGCACACACACACACACACACACACACACACACACACACACACACACACACACACACACACACACACACACACACACACACACACACACACACACACACACACACACACACACACACACACACACACACACACACACACACACACACACACACACACACACACACACACACACACACACACACACAATTTTTTGGACCATTCAAAGTGTCCTGACATGAAAAACAAAGCTTCCTCTATGAGGAAGCAAAATTAGGCGATTTAAAATAGCAGATCGAATACGGTTGACGAAAAAATCTCAAAAATAATTTGAATTGAATGAGACTCCGTATCCAAAAATTATTCACGTGACGGCAAATCACGTCGGAAACTGGAGACTCATCCAATTACGAAGTTGAAAAAAGTAGAATTGGTATCCAACAACAGAACGAACACGCTCGAATGGTCAGGTGACGAACATCCGAGAGCTTGGGGTTGGAATGTATAAGCCCAGAAGGTTGAATAAATGCAAATTATTACAATTAATGGTGAAAAACTTGGAGGCAGGTGCAGAACCATTTTTATGGTACAGGTACAGATAGCGCTTGATAACATCGATAAATACTCGGGGTTCAAGCAACGTGACTTGCAATATTTCAGTTTAGCTTGTGAAATCTCTGAGAGAAGAAGCGTTAGACATCAGTCAGGTTGAAAGACATCTTGTTTACCAAGTACAGTTTCTCGGGAGAAATTACAGGCGCGTCTCTCCAATCCCTCACGACCCTTCGGGCCTCTATATCTTTTTCTCATCCCTCAGTGAGAACTTCCGCTCTTCCCCTTCTGGGTCTTCGCTTTTATTTTACCCACACCCGTCTGCGCCTCTTTCCTCATTCTATCTCTTTTCCGCACAGCGTCCGCCGCCGCCGGCGATAAATTAACCAGGGGATGCTTAAGTGGCGTGAGAAAGGAAGGATACGCAAAACTCGCCGGATACGTATAGATATACAAAGTTATACGTACCTTGTGTATTCTATATCCAACCCTACATTACCTTTCACGTCCGGTACGTTAGCTTTGTGCCTTTGAACACGTCGATGGAGTATACAACCCCATTCGTCTCACTCACCTGTCTGCGAAACAACGCTTGTTCAAACACTGAATATTAAGGGGGACGAATCAATTAAAAAAGTGTTATTTTACTATAAGGACGACTCTCAACTTCATCAAAGAGAAAATTAAGAATAATTCACTTCTTTGAAGATGGACCTGAAGGATTTTTTTGTAAATGGAACCGGTTGCTTCGAAACCAGATTCATGGATATGATATTGTATGTCCTTCTATATAAAAGCGCCGAGAAAAAAAATTCTGCAGATGACAATCTTCTTTTAAAAAATTCATATTTAAGACTCATGAAGTACATCTAAGCCACCGTGATATCGCAATTTTGCAAAGCCATACGATGTATGACGAGAGGTACAAAGTAAAAGACTAAATCTGTGAACGAATTTTACTATTCGATGTCTTATTTCATCGATCGAAAAGTGTTACCTGAGTGCTTGAGTGGAGAAATTCTTGATTCAGTGGAAATTGGATTTACTCTAACTAATTATTCAGCGAGTACTTAACCAAAAAAAATTACTTGCGCATTTAAAATTATAACCTTGTCATAACGGCCTTATATGGAAATGTCTACACTCAAACCAACATGCACTCTTCAAAAAATAAAATCAGACCTCGAACACTCAAATTTGTTCATCGGTTTGTTCTGAAAGCTACTACAAGGTAGAAATTTTATTTATCAGACCATTCTGGTGCACTGTATATCTTTACGAAACTGCAAAATTATAATGCTTAACATGTACTAAATGGAATAAATAGAGAAGTTGTCGGTTGTTGGCGGCCAAATAATGATTACAACTCCTTAGACGTTTCGACCCTGATCTGAGTCCTCTTCAGTAATTTATTTACGCACAGATTATGGAGATTGTGTTTATATCATTTTTTGTGTGTAAAAGTATTTATTGTTCTTTTCACTTCATTATTTCTTATTAAAAAATGTGAGTGACTGTTTCGTCGGGCTTTCTGGCTCAGAGCGTGTAAAACATGTGTTCCGTGAAAAATAATCGAAATAACATCAAATAAGGTCATCCACAATAGAGAACAGAACCACATAACCCGAAAATTATGAACGCATGGGCCAGAGAGTCCGGCGACATTCACTTACATTTCTAATAAGAAATATTCAGGTAAAAAGAACAACACACAAAAAACGACATAAGTAAAATCTCCGCAATCTTCAAGTAAATTAATTACTGAAGAGGATCCAGATCAGGGTCGGAACGTTTAAGAAGTTGTAAGAAGAATTCAGCCGCAGCAACTACATCATTGTACTTAATGAGGTTTGAATTAAGATTTTTTAGAAGAACGGTATCATCGACAGGATTTTTTCTTTTATGACGTTTTTTTCCTCACAGAGAAAGCTTTGATATCGTAAAAAAAAATTTTTCGGAATTTTCATGTCAGAATAGTCAAAATGGTCTAAAACGTCGAGAGAAATAGTTTGTACGAAATGTCTATATAAGTGTGTGCGTATGTACACAATTTTTTGTGAGCACGATAGCCATCGCCATTTTCCAGATATCGGGCTTAAATCTGAACCACGAGAAAACTGTCGTTGAACAAGGTGTGGGATTATATTTTGAATTAATCCGTCAAGGTACTAAAAATTTATGGCATTTCGAATTTTTTGGAGAACGTCGTCTTGAGCTCAAACTTTAACATTTTTTCATGATATCCGGCTCAAATTTGCACCAGAAATGGTCTGTTATCAAATAACGTTTAGCATTTAATTTGGTGTCAATCCATTAAAGGGTTCACAATTTATGTCATTTTTTAATTTTTTGAAAATTTTTATTCGTGCTCAAACTTTTCCAATATTCAAGATATCGTGCTCAAATTCGATTTACAAGTGGACTGTTATCGGATAAAGTTTCGGAGTGAATTTGGGGTCAAGCCGTCGAAGGGTTCAAAATTTATGACATTTTGAAAAAAAAATCAAAATTTTTGGTCCGTGCTCTAACCTTCGCAATTTTCAAGATACCGGGCTTAAATTTGGTACACAAGTAAAGGTTTGGGTAAACTAAAAACGAGTTAGAATTTGATACGAATTCGTTAAGGTGTTTTCGATGACCCTTAATCCATATCACGAGTGTTCATCTTGAACCCAGCCAACAGCGTCCGATACGCCATTAGCAGTGACGGCGAGGTTGTTGTCCATGCACGGAGAAACAAAGCGTCGCGGTGACAAATAGTTGGACGGACGGGAAGGGTGGAGTCGCCGGTTTCGTCGACGATTTTGCGAGGACTTGTTCTCGCCAGCGCGCAGTCGACTCGAAAATAGTCGTTCGTAGGGTGTTCTCCCGACGAAAGACCATCAGTGGAAGTTGGAGAGGTGAAAACGGTATTCGGAGTGGTGAAAATGCGTGTACATGTGGAATGCAATGTTCTGGAATCCGAAAAGGGAAGAAAAAAGAAGCACGAAATGACTCACCGAGAATCCCAGCGGAGGAAAAAATAAATAAAACAAAAACACGCAGAAGGGGAAAACAGACAGGGGGATAAAAACAATGTGCCAGCACCGCGGTGGAAAAAGGAGGCTGAGAAAGAGCGAGAGAAGCGAACGGGAAAAGAGGCGACAGAGATTGTATGGGCTGGGGTTGCAGGAGGGTAGCAACAACACGAAGAGCGAGATAGCAGTTCGAAACTACGGTCTTTCGTGTCGTAGGATAATGATTCGCCAGGGCTACCAGCTCTTTTGCATCTTCTTCTTCTACTCTCTTTTTCTCACTACGCTGCCAGATGGTACTAGGTAAATTGTCCCGCACACCCTCGTACAATACAGCAAAAAACCACTCCACCGTTCGTCCAACTTCACTCGCGATGTCTCCCGGACATTTCAACCACCGCCTTTTTTTATTTATATGTACACGAAGGTTCGCCGCGGAGCTGCTGAATGAGGACAGCTGCGAAATTCGCGCCAGCGTGTCAAGTACGGCGACAACTAAAGAGCTTTCGGGTCAACAGATACAACACACCCAGAATGTGTAATGAGGAAAAAAAGAAAATCTACTGTTTGGGCTGTTGGCGCCGATGCGTCGAAATAAAATGTTCTCTCGACGATTTAAAAAAAACCGCAGACAAGAAACACAAAACAGATTCAACTAATGTAATTTAGTATTAACTAGTTATAACGAAGAATTTTTCACTGTTAGTGATGCTGCACAAGATTACATTTCTCGGCTTTCCAATTGACAGGACCGAGTCAAGGCGCTTTCTCGACTTGCGAACATTGCGCCCTTCGTTTGTTTATATCGTCATGAAATATATATCCAACAATTCAACTTTGAAATAAGATTTATTGCAGATTGTAGAAGAATTTAAACCTTTTTTTACTCCACACCAAGTGGAGGAGAAATATTAATTTACTTGAAATTGGGGAAACTGATTAATCTTGTCCCGGTCAGCCAAGTTGAGCTCTTCGAAAAGTTGAGGATGGACTTTCTCCAAATGATCTCTCACAGCAGTTGTATTACTGTTCTTCATTTTGATCACTCGCTCATTCCGCGATCTTTCGACGCAACTCTTTCAAATAACAATTTTCGTAGAATTGTCATTCCAACGAAAATCGACTGATTACAGTAACTGATTTCATTCGTTTATGCGGCAGTTCCTGATTTTCATCATTCTCATTTTTTTTTCCTCCATAACTCCGTATTCAAGAAATCTCTCAATATTCTTGAAATGTCGTTATGTCAAGATCTTGACACATTGAACGATATTAAATGAGCATCTTGCATCTCGAGATTGTATTCACGTCTGTAGAAAGAAATCGAAATTCGTTTGTTCACGAGACGATTTATTGACGACATAATCTCTCGAATTGTATCGTCTTTCTTGAGGGCATCACTATTCACTGTAACGGCGGTACGACTTCCTCGATATTATTGCTAACATCAAAGCACAGATACGTCTCTTGAAATGGCATAATAATGATTGATAAATATAAATAACATTCATCCTAAATAGGAATTAAAAGGTTAGGGACATTTAAGGAAAGAAAGTGAAATGATAATAATTTCCAACAAAGTACGATTATGTATGAAAGATGAGGTAAGATCAATTTGCAAAATCTGAATTGATGATAATTTACGAATGCCATGAAATAATAGTAATTTATGAAATGATATTTGAACGATGTATGAAATGTGAATTGAACTGATGTGTGTTATTGTGATAATTGTATTCGTCATAAAAAAGGAGAGTGAGAATTACTAAGGAGATAAAATTATGATAATTGAGCATATGAAATGCGAATGAATGAAATGGTAATTAGTTAGGGTGAAATGAAACTGTAATTATGAATCAATTGACCTCATAATCATCGTTTATAACGCGAATGAAATTATATTGAAATGAGAACGATACAAATAATCATCGAGCATTAGGGAGAGATTATGATACGATTATATCTACGTGCACCTTGAAGAGACATGGACTATTAAATTGTTAATCAAACTATAATCGAGATTTCGTCCTTCACGACATCGTTACCCTTGAGAGTTCCTCCGATTTTTTAATACCATTCGAATAAAAAATCGTAAACATAATGCAATATATACAAAAAAGTAAAGTTAACATTGAATAAGCTAAAATATAAATATTGAAATATTATTTAAAAAAGAAATAAAATTTATCACATCACAAACAACTTTTATGATACTGTTATGATAAAATAAATTTTTAAAAAGGCCGCTCTTAACGTAATGTCTGCGGCTTATGATAGGATGCAAAAGTGAATAAGAGCATAATGAAAGCGTAAATAATGGAAAAAAGGAAACGCGGATAACAAGTTAAACGCGGATATTTGCAGATTTCAAGCGAGTCGGTTTGTTCGCGCATCGATGAGTTCGAAGGAGCAACTATAATTTTTCATGCAGAATCCGAGTTCTCTAGGGAGGAATTGCGAGTAAGAGTGGAAAGCACTTTCCTCGATTCGGAACGCATAGTATACGCGAGTGAGCTCGTCTTCTTTTCCCCTCAACGGCGTCGTTTTCTCTGCTTCCGGGAGAACGGTGGAATTATGCCGTAGCTGCCGTAAAAACCAGAAGAGTGAACGAGAGAAACCTCAGTTGCATGCCTCAGCATCTCGCTCTCGTTCTCTCGGTTTAGATCCTTCGTCTTTGTCGTCTTCTCCGTCGCATATTGCATGTATACCCTCTCGCGACTCCGAGAAACTAATCTCGAAGCCCGTGAGCGTCTAGATTAAATTTCACTGGTACCTGCTCCACAGCGCACTCCGCTAGTGACTCAACGAGATATTTCCCAGTCGCGAGATATCGTCGTTACTTTCAGACTCCTCGATGTCATGTAGCTGATGTCTGCCCGCGCCACTCGCTATAATACCTCCGCTAGAGACGACCTCTTCGCACTGCCGGTGCTCCAACGTCGATTGAGAAAGCGCTTGTCGTTATCGTTATTCCAGTCTTTAACTCGCGCCACTCCGACAGCTGGCAACTATCGAATCAACTGATCGCGAACGACGCCACGGTTATCAATTGGACGGTGCAAGTACGTGAAAAGGAAAGGAAAAGGGTTTTGAAGTCGAACTTACAGAATTTTGTGTAAAAAAGTAGGTACCTGAAGACAAGAGGAGAAACGTCTTTGAGATTGAACTTCAAAGACCTGAAAAATAAGGATGCACGGAAGAATTTTGCACGTTGCTTCGTTATTAATTTTAATCTTTAGCGAAGCCACCTCTATGAAGATGTTCATTTATTTTATTTTTTGGATTCCTCATAGGAGAAGCGTTTCGAAAGATAAAAATTATTGACTAAGCAAAATTTAACTTTGGTCCTTTATTTTAGATGCATTAAACAATTTCGAGTTTATAGAAACTTCAGGCATGGAGACATAAAATTTAGTAACAAACTGAAGAAAAGAGAAAGAAAACGAAAGGAATATATGTAGTTGTAACCATTTGAACACAGTAGAGCATTAATTAAATTACGTACAATCCGAACCGCTTTAACAATGATCACCGAATTTGGTACGCAGCAGGACTGAATTTTCTTTTGGTTTATAGAAAATTTTAATCGATTTGGTAAAATTTTACCTGAATTAAAGCATAACTAATTTTTTTTTTTAAACAGAATTACATAAGAACCGAACCGCTTTACCGATGTGCTCCAAATTCAATACCAAAGATCGTATCTCTTCATTCAATTTTAATACAAGCTATAAATTTTTTCGAACTAGAACTCTTACGGATTTAAAAAAAAATTGAAAATCCTCATAAAACTGAAATGCGATAAGCGATGTTTGTAAAATTCATACCAATTAAAGATTAGCCAGTACTGTACATGTTACTTGAATTCAAGCTGTTTCGATAAAATAGTTCACAAGTTGCAGTTATACGAATTTTTTATTTTTCATCACACACACACATACATTCGGCCAATTTTCCTAACCTACTTTTCTCGACGTTTCAGACCATTCTAAAGTTTTCCGACATAAAAATCTCGAAAATGTTCCATTCCATGAAAAAGAAGCGCCCCCTATGAGGAAGAAAAATTCACCAAACTCATTTCCTCCGAATCTTCCTCCGTGCAACTAAACGAGTTGCTCAAAATTGAAACTACTCGTCCCTACGTAATTGCCTCTGCGAAGCACCGAGTGAATTTCTCTGACAGTTCTAGGATAAAACAAGGAGAGCAACAAACAAAATGAGCAGACGTTAGTGTTGGCTCGTAGCGAATTCGAGAAATAGAATGTCAAATGGCAAAGGGCCCGGAGGAGCTTGAAAGCCAAAGGATACATGCGGAGTGTGTGTCGAGATGCGGAAGCCAAAGGAAGTGCAAGAGAGCAAGACATCTCGTTGAGAGGTGAAAGCGACTGAGCGTAGCGATGGTACACAGCCAGTAGTACCAGTGGCGATGGTGTACCCTCGTGTCGGAGGAGCTGCAAGGGCAATTAATGATAATTATTATGACATTAATTACCAGACGCTCGGGGTATGGGGCTCACGAGGATGCAACGAGGTTGCCACATCGCTGCTAGGTTACGGGTATGGTGTTGGATCCTCCCGTTTGCCCTGAATGGACGTGTGGGTTTGCACATTCGCCATAGAGAGCAAGGGCCAAGGTATCGAGGCTGTTAACCCTACAGTGTGAGAGAGTCCGGGTTAGAACACCCGTGCATATTATATATATACGTTCAATACATATATACACATATATATCCACCGTAGACTGCACGTTTAAGCCGATAATGGTCGTCGCGGCGGTTCACCACGACCGATATCGTCATCTTCCTCGCACGTCGCGTAATATGAATTTTAATCTCACGTAAAAGCTTATTGGCGAGCTCGAGCTTCCCATGAAGAAAATGATTAAGGATGCCCCAAGATAAACTAGGGCCCTTTCGGTCTTTAATGTGGACACCCTAAAAGGGTTTTCCATATCACTCCCAATTGGGGCCCTGATAAGGTGTTGCTAGGTTTCTATGGCGAAGGATTTGATAGGGTAATCACCCAGTAAACACGTTTTTGAACGGCAATGTAACATGGAAGTTACATGTGATTGTAACAGTGTTACCCTTATGATATGTCGAGGATATATAACGTAGGAGTAACATTGTGATGTTGCATTAGTTACATACAGGTGATGTTACCGTTATGTGACATGTTTTCGTTGCAGTTGCATAACAAAAGTTATGAAACTGCAACGCAACGTGCGAGTAACAATAGGAACGTCACTTTCGTGACAGGAACGCACTGTTGTAGTGTTGTAACGTGGCAACATAACAAGTATATTGCAAACAATACGTAACATACATATTACAGTGGTTATATTACACCGTGAACATTCACGTTGTGCAACTGTTAAATACCGTAGTTCCGTTCCAGTTATGTAACGAAAGTGTGTAACTGTAATGTAACATGTATGTAACGACTGTAAGTCACTGCAGCGATAGTGCGGTCATGTTACAGTTACGTAAATGTGGTAACGTTACAAGAATGTTCCAAGAGTATGTACATTTGACGTTACTTGCATATCACAGTGGTTATGTTACATCGAGAACATGCACGTAACGTAACGGTTATAAGCCGTAGTTGTGTTGCAGTTATGTAACTAAAATGTGTACCTGTAATGCAACATCTTTGAAACGATTGCAATGTAACTGTGGGGATAGTCCTGTCATATTGCAGTTACGTAATGTGATAACATTGCTAAAACGTTGCAAAAATATGTAACATCTACGTAATGTAGTTTCGTTACAGTCATGTAACAAAAATGTATTAATGTTACGTAACATGTGTATCACGATGTGATGTCCGCTAGATGGCCTGCGACTCAAACGTTTCTCGCAAGCAATTCGTGTCACTAACGTATATAAGTCAGCGTAACGGTGCAGCTTCATATGCACACCGGAGTGATTCTCTTCCGAGATTTCAACCGGTTCGCATCATTTGCCAATCGCTTTTTCTACTCTTAATAGTAGCAGCTAATATTTTTGACTCCCAAGGGTAGCAATTTAGCAACCCTTGAAGCTCTTTTGTGGACTGTAAGTCCACAAAAGTAAAGCTAATGTATTGTCAATATGACTATACTTTAGCAATATAACGAAACAGTAACAGCTGTGTGATTCAAGTTGCACAACACAACATAACTAAATTGCAACGTTTACGTAACACACGTTACATAACACGGTAACATTACTGAGCGGGAAATTATAAATTACACGTAAGTCACATGTAAGTTACAAACAATTTTTTTGATTATGTTGCTGTTACCTTGCAGTAACATCCTGCAACACACTACTAACATTGCAAGACCGTAACGGTTATGTAACACACGTTATATAACATTTGAATGTTACTTGTTACATATCTGTTACACTACGAAATATACGGGCAACGTAACTCAATTGTAACAGTTACGTAACACATGTTATATAACATGGTAACATTGCTGAGTGGGAAATTGTAAATTACGTGTAACTTACATGTAAGTTACACGTGAGATTACTTGTTACATTGAGTTACATAGCCGTTACGTTGCTGTTACAATACCGTGTTTACTGGGCACTTGAGGACCCAGTCAGGCTTAAACATGGCACCAAGTAAACAAATCAATAATAATTTTGCCAAATAAGGGTCTCATAAGGACATGATAAGGTTCAATAAGGCCTTGATAAGTTAATTAATTAAAGGCCCAGTCAGATTTAACCATGGCATAAAGTAAACAAATCAATAATGATTCGCCAAATGAGGGTCTTATATGGCTATCTGAGGTTTCCATGGCAAAATTGGTGGTCACCTATCCAACTAATGACCGCTAAAATCAGCCAGGTGGTCACCCATTCTAATACTGGACCTCAGGTCAATCAGACAGTCACGCACCTAGATACAAACGAACTAATTCGCGCAAACAATAAAACAACTCTATTCGATATAACGAATTTCTGTAAAAAAAAATTACTGAATATGCTTTGATTTTTACACATTTGACGTAGTCAGGTAAATCAATTAAGTTCTGACTATATTACATTAATTTTATTTCATATTACAGTCATTCAAATAGACAAAAAAATTGCAAATTCAGATGACTTGAATGGCTGAGAGAGCTAAGGCGCGGCGCAACTAAACCATCCGGAAGGTTCTAGGTTCGATTCCTGTCAATGTAAAAAAAAATTAATGTGTTTTTTCAGCGATTAATATGTACCATCGTGTAGAAAAAGATGAAATATCTCATCAAAAGTGCAGCATTACTCAACTAAATAATAACAAATATATGTTTTTCAATTCAATTACTTTAATATTTTAGTAAGGACTTAATAGGGCAGTCTTTAAAGGCCCCTAATATTTAGCCTTGAAAAGGCCCCGTAAAAAAAAAGCGTGACCGTCGTTTAGGAAACCTTATAAGGCTTCGGCATAAGGCCCCTAATATAATTAGGGAAAATTAATCAGAGCCTTTGCAAAACCCTGATAAGATTTCTTCACGGGTCGCGGGGTTTCCGACGCTCGCTCACACCCTCACCTTCTCGTTTGGATTTTCGTTGATGTTCTGTCTTTCCCTCGCTCGTTAATACTTGCCCAACACAGTTTTTCTTGTTCGGCCACAAACGCCCACTTTTCCCTGTAGGTACTTTGCTTCTGTGTACTGGGCACTATACGGATAGTTATGTGCGTCTGGCTCGTCCTCTCGTAAATTTATCTCCAGCGCCCTCCTTTATGTTCCTTCTTTTATCTCGACTCTCTACTGCAATTCCTTTATGAAATAATTTAATCAGACAGTGCTTTATCTCAGCTGAAACTGACAGAGTCCGAGAGTCCAAGATACCTTTAGTAAGCGAGAGCGTAAATGGCAACGGAGAAAAATGGGGAGATTGTGCTGAAGAAGACCGCTGGAAAGTTGCATAAGGAATGAATGAACTGTTTATCTGGGAGATATTACCTCGGCAATGGCAGCAGTAGAAAGTCGGGGAACTAAAAAATTCTAGTGGATAATTATGTAGAGGAAGGTGAACAATCTCACGCAAAAAGAAAGCATTAAAACAGCATAAGGAGTAAAAAATGTTAAGCATAATCTTCAGTCAAATGACTGAATAACACTAAAGTGTTTTAGACCAAATTATTATTTTTCATGGTCCCGGTCAATATCTCCACGTTTTTCGTGTCCAGGTCATTATCTGAACAATTTTTGCTTCCTCGTAGAGGACGCATTGAATTCATGAACATTTTTTTTTTTGAGATTTCCATGTCAGAACGTTTAAAATGATCTAAAACGTTGAGTAAAATGGTTTAGAAAAAATTTCCGTATCTATGTGTGTGGGTGTGTGCTGGGTTTAGAGATTTTAATCACCTGTAACTTAAGAACCATTTGACCGATTAAGCTTAAATTTGGCACACAAGTACATCCATTGTTTATCTTTAATTGTTGGAATTTTTTACAGAATGTATCCAGGAATTTTTATTTTATGGATTTTTGAAATTTTTCAAATAAGACGTGCAAGCTTTAGCTTCCGTAAAATTGATGAGATTTCCCTAAATAATTCTTCATGAGTGCAGGTACTCTTAATGTTGTTTGGTACTGAATTTGACCGGAATCGGTAAAGTGGTTCGGTTTTTATAGAGTTTTTTAATTTTCAAAAAAATCACATTTTTGTCCCACCTTTGGCAAAACATGAGACAACGGATTAAAAATTAATAAATGAAACCGGCACTATTTATCGATGATTCGCACATAGTTTCGTCATAATATGCGATATAGTTAAATTTGTCAGATTTAAACGTTTTGGAAAAATGATATTATTACATTAACCTCAACAGAACATAAGATAGCGAAGTGAAACTTTAGACATGAAATCAGTACTATTTAGCAATGATATGTTCACAGTTTCGTCATAATTTCTTATGTAGTTACAATTTTTCAAAAATTTGACAAAAAGTCGAACTTTGCAAATCACGTCCTCCTTATTTTTGGTTTTACTTACAAAGCTACTTCTATGAAGAAGCTGAAATCGATTAACATGCTTCCTCATAGAGGGAGCTTTGTACACTGTTAGAAAAGATTGGAAGTTTTTATGCATAAACTCGTCATCGAAATTTAATGAACAATTCTCGTATGAAATTCATGTACTTTCCCAGTAAAATTAAAGAAAATTCAAATTCAAATACTTTTGCTGTAAAATTGAAGTAAATTATTGAATATGATACACCATACATAAATTTTACATTACACTTGTATACTAAGTTTCATATGCTAGTTTATAAATAAAAGCTTCCAATAAAAGTACACTCAATTTTAAGCAGATTTTTTTTGCAGTGCAAGTAAAACGAAAAATAATGAGGAAGCAATTTGCAAAATTCAACTTTGCAGCTTTATTCATATTCAGATCCATATTTGCCATGGTGTTAAAAATTTCAAATTAATTTTCGTCTTCGAAATAGCAATAATCATAGCAATCCATTACGCCCCGATCACTTCGATCTATCCGATATTTCGTTTGATGTATACATAACCCGTTAGTCACCTCGGGCGAGTCACTATCTGCATGCACATCTTAATAACTACGTTTTGTTGTCCTGTAGGTAGACTCGCCGGACAGGAGTTTCATCTACACATAGAACCGCAGGAATACCCTATTATATCCGCGATTATCATTACGGCGTACTACCCTCGCTATTTCGGCGCCGCTCTTCTCGTTGCTCCTCCCCGTGTCATTACCCCATTTTCAACTGACCTACTTTACCGCCCATCCGTACTTAATAATGAAATTAAACGAGCAGTTTCTCTCTCACTCTTACGTACGACTACGTTTCTGGCAGCCGCCTGCCTGAATATGCCCGCGTGCACCTATCCCAATAAACGGATGTTCTCGTGTATCCGACTGAAATCAGCCCCTTCCTTCCATTTTAGCCTTTTATTCCTTTTGCTTGTACATAAAGGAAGCTTTATATTCATTAACACATTTTCCTTCGAGATTTTCGTGTCAAGATACCGAGAATAGGCCAAAATGTCGAGCGAAGCAGATTTTTAAAAAATGGGCGTGTGCGTGTACGTTTGCGTTGCGCATTTACATACTTTTTCTATTACGAGTGTGCGTACACCGAAAGAAAATTACGGTAGTAGTGCACCGAGAAAAAATAGTAGTCGTAGTAATAGTAATAGTATTGACAATACAAACGTGTTGCAGTTTTACATATAAGTTTCATAAATTTTATTTTTAATTTTTTTTATTCACTAGTGCCAATAGGCCATCGACCGTGGTAATTCAGGCCTTGGTTGTACATATGATTGGATTCTTTTTTTTTTTTAACTTTAAAATAGAGCACGTATGGGTGACTCCTTTTCTTGGTTTTTCTTTTTTTTTTTCCTTTAGTTAATTACGTTGATTAGTTGTAATTGGCGATATGTCGTATGTATCGGGTATTTAGGTTAATGAGTACGGGTTTGTTCCGGTTGTTTACAGAGTGGTTTTAGATGTTCAATTTAAATGGAAGCGAATTTCTTAGTGAGTTCCAGGATTCTTGTTTTTACGGGTGTTATACAGGGTTTTTCATAGAGAAGTGTATTTTTCGGATTGTATAGTGGGTTGTCTGGGTGCGAGAGAAAATATTTCATTGACGTAAAAGAAGGTTGATTTGAGTTTGTTTTTATTGATTTCAACGAAATGTTTCTTAGATTTTGATGAAATAGTGCACCTAAATTTTAATGGAAACATTTCATTGTCTGCAAAGAAATATTTACTTATTGAGCATATAATAAAGAAACAATTTCATTGTTTTAATGAAAAGTTTTCATTAATTTAAAGTAACGGTCTCCTTGATTCATTGAAAAGATATACTTGATGGCAGGAAATGTTGGGAATTTCGTCATCCAATGTTAAACATCTATAGGCTTTCTCTCTTGCACCTAATCCGCACTTTTTTGTTTTCCAGTTCTTCCGAACAAGCCGCTCGAAGTTTCAAGGCGCCGGTACTTCAGCATATTTCTGCCGTACTTGAGCACGTACTCTTTAAATTTCAGCTTTATCTGTCGAGCAGCTTAGGGAAAAATAGGTCTCGAAATTCTGAGCTACGGTGAGGGAAGTGCAACCGCCTCTTCAGTAACATAAAAATGAACAGAGACAATATCTTTGATTTAATATCACCACTTTCCATTGAGTTTGACATCATGCAATGAAAAGAAAGTACTGACGCCCAAAAAAATTCCTATTCATTGGCAGAGATTCCCGTGAATCTATACATTTTTTTTCTCGGTTTAAGTTTACAGTGACAACTTTGCATTTTTAGTTCATCCAACCAACATTTTTATAGTTGCCACAAAAATGAAATAGTCACCGTAACTCATAGTTACCATAACTATATCCATATTCAAAGCACAGCAAGAAAATTTTAGACTATTTTAAACTATTGACTGCAAATACTTATTGTGAGGTCGGTTTAAGGGCAAAGCCCTAAGATGCGCCTGTACAGTATATGTATGTTAATATGAGAATAAACTCATTACGATTGTTTTTCATCTGCTAAAAAAAAATATTCAAACTTATCGTTACTATGCAAATATTTAAATGAACTAAAAATGAATATTTGTCACGTTACGATTGACAGAAATATTACGATTTCGGTGAGTGTGTTTGCAATATAAAACTTTCTCTATGAGAAAGCAAAAATCGATGATCATACACTCGGAGAGTGTTGAAATGAAGTGAAATAAAATAAATTTTCATTCAGCACTCTGAGATGAATCTCCTAATAGCACATATAATCTTGACAAAAATACATTATGGGAATAGTACAAAATATTCTACAAAATTATATTAGTAACCGTAAAGTGACAACTTTTCATATTTGCTTCGTGCAACCGATTTGTCATAGTTGCCACAACTACGAAAAAGTCACTACAAATATACGATAATTATCGTGGTTATAAAAATAGTTGACAGGCCAAAAATTAATAGCTGTTACTTTATGGGTGACCATACTACTACAATTTCCCCGATTGTTTCTCTCTATATAGTTAGCTCTTTACAAAGTGACAAGCAATATGAAAACAATGCTCAAAGTCTTCTATCTAATTCTGCTATCATCACTTATTTTTATATCATAAGCTTTTTTATTTTTTCTACATCACTAAGCTCCCCTATTTTGTGTCTGTGTAGCAGATTTTGTCCAATGTCTGAGTCACACAAATTTTTTCTGTATAGCAGCCATGTCTGAGTAGTAGCGACCATCTCTACTGCCTGATCTTGTCTGACTAGCGTCGATCTATTCTATTTTTTACTCCCGCTTACTTCCCGGACCAAGAAGACCGTAGTTATGCGTTTCACCGCGATCAGCTGATTTCCTCTACGTTTAGCTCGTGCGCTCGATTGTGCCGTTCGTGGGCACTATTCTAAAAGAGGCCAATCTTCATATGTTCTCCTGGCTTTCTCCAAAAATCTGCTGAGTAAGGTATGAGCTGAAGCATCAAATTCAGAACAGAAAAATCCAATCTCTATACGCAAACAAGAAGTAAAAAAAGCGTTTCAAAAACAGCGGCTCCTAGTAATTTGATGTTGCACTTGCATCCGGTAAAAATCCAATCCTAACAATCAATTTTAAAAAATAAACAACTCAGAACGAATCGGAGAATTAAAAAAATATCATGTACTTTAAAAAAAGCAATAACTGTACAAAATTTTGAAGGGTGCGTTTTCAAAAAGTATGTTCTCGAAATTATTTTATTATTCCATTAGATTCCCAATTTTTCAGCTGTCAATTTTTTACATTTTTGATTATTTATTTTTTGACTCTTTTCATTATGTATTGGATATCAAACCCTCATCGCATCAAATCCCCTCGTATTTCGATTTCCGGTCAGGTCAGTGAAATAACCGACCGCATGTCACTAGCATGACATACATTTCATTTTGGGTGTGGACGTTGCTCTTTTGCGTTTTTTAGAACCAAGACCAAGCGAGGCTTTATAAACGAACGGCTAAATAAAAAACCAGAGCAAAATAACTTAGCCTAAAATTGTGCCCTTTTCCTTAGTAAGCTATATTTAATTTCTTGCGGCATTTAAAATGCTATAAAGTTAGATACAAAATTATCACTTCACTTTAAAAGATAAAACTCCATTACTTATCTTTGTCGTTACTCTTGTTTGCTCGAGTGCAAGGCAAGAAAAATACGACGTACGCTTCAAATATTAAGTTTGTTCGGAAACTGGTCTCATATTCTACCGTATTTTATCCAATGAAATTTTTTTTTCAATTATATATGTTCGCTTTCATATTATGTTCGCTTTAACAAATCACAATGATGTTGATTCTCAGTTTCGACACTTTCGGTTTGTCAGATTCTTGGGGTTCTCTAGATTCTTCCGGTTTTCTACTCATACCGTCGAGTGAACCTCATTTTTTCCTGCAGTTCGATAGAGAATTTCAAGCCGCAACTTCCGAGCATTTCAGATTTATGCTAAGTCGATTCTGCATTACCTTAAAGCCGTTTTTGTGTTGTTTTTTTTCGAAATTTTTCAAACGATGAATGTCATATTCGAAAATCAAATTAAAACTATTTTTTCTAGTACGACAACTATAAAAATAGTTGGATGGATTAGAATTAGGAACTGTCACTTCATAAATACCGATAAAAGTTTTTTCTTTGAGTGTATTAAATCTGACATTTGCACACCGAGAGAAAAAGTTTCTTTGATTTCAAAGAAATATTTACTTGGTTTCTATAAAATATTCTCTTTGAATTCCAAAGAGAACATTTCATTGCCTTTGAAGAAACATTGGCTTGAGGAGCGTAATCGAAGAAACGTTTTCATTGATTCGAAGAAACGGTGTCTTTGATTCAAAGAAACGATTTCCTTAACGGCATCAGGTCCGCCACTGGTTGACGCGAGCGCGTCTGTCGCGCCACCTCAGTCGTCGGTACTGGTTGGATCGGTGCGTTTCAATGTTTCTCCCTGGAGACGATCTCAGCGAGTACGCGGAAATATTTGAAGTGAAAAATTAATTAATAAAAACTCACAGAAACGTTTTCTGGCATGGAGATCGATTTTTTAACCTAACGTCTGCCATTTCGCGACACTCGATTGTGCAGGTCAGGTTCTTTGAAAACAAAGAAAGAAAGTTCCTTGTTGCAAGGGAAAAATTCCTTAATTCAATGCCACTACATTTCCTTGAATATCTCATCATTCAAAGAAAAGAGAATATTGGATCAAGGATATTTTTTCCTTGATTTTAAAGAAATGTTTCTTAGGTTGGGATTTCTTTGAATCAAGGAAACTTTTTCTCTCGGTGTATTAAATCTGGCATTTGCAGGAATAACTTTCTGCGTGTTTCACAATATAAATTAGACTCTTTTACCATAGTCGTCATGATTATGTCCATCTTTTCCACTTGGATGCTCAGCCTGACCCGTACCCGAGTGATCGTGACGACCCTTTCCACTACTCTACTCAACTTCGTATTTCCCTATAGATCATTGAGACCCTCTGAACTTTCTAAAAGCGTATTCTTCCCGCATGATTAACGACTGTGGCAAATGTATTCGTGCTTACTGTCTATTACTAAAAGAGCAGGAGTTATGTCCTAATTTCTTCGTTCATTTTCTGTGCCATTACGTGCTACGTTCGAGGATTCGTGATGTGTTCCTTCTCGCTCATCTGCGAGCTTTCTTCAAGTAAACTACGAATCAAGAACCGAAATGTTTAACTAGCGGTTCATGCATACAATTATTGTTACTTATCTGATTCAGATATTTATTCGTGCTTATAAAATTACCTTCGGGTCGTTAGTGTCGAGATTTAAAAAGTAGCCCCAATTCTAGCGATTCGAAACGGACGTCAATAATTTGTTGATTGTATGTAAGATCAGGGTAACGAGACTGAAAAAAAAATTAAATCAACAAAATTTTGTATGGTTCAACAAAATCGCACGGGTCTACACGTTCAAATAAATATTATGTACCGCAAAAAAAATATTTTGTTGTTTGTCCAAAATGAAATACCGTACTGACAATAGGATATTAAGTTGTTTAAATTAAATTCGGTTTATAATGATCAAATATTTGGTCAGTTTGGCATATATATTTATTTTAATATAATACAATTTTGTTGCTTCAATTACCTTGTTTTTTAGAAAAAAAAGATCATGTTCTTCAAATAAATATTGCTTCGGAATATGTAAAAATTAGTTTGCGATTAAAAAACGATTTGTTGACTTAACTGAATCGGGCTTGAAACAAAAGTCGTCCAATGTTGCAGAAAACCAACATTCGTTTAAAATACGCTTATGCAATGATCATTACTAAACAATACGCTACATGTATCATAGAAATTAGAAATACAAATAAAAAAAATTTTTATCTGGAGGATTATTTATTGAGACATTGTCAGTAGTAGTGAATGGGACGTAACAATTTCTGTCGAAGACGTTTTTTTTTCGCCTAAGCCGAGATTCGAACCTACGACCTACGTAAATTCCTAATAACGCTGCCGCAACCGACTGTGCTACCGAGTACGTGCTGATTTAGAATATCTAAATTATATAATAATAATGGAAGAATCATTTGCCAAATTGAGCACTTTCGAGAAAGTGTGTTTTGTTGTCCTTGCTAAATTGAAGTTCAAATCAAATGGTGTGAAGTTTATCACCGTACGCACTACATAATCAACGAAATAATTCGTGAATATAATTAGATATGAGTTTGTTCTAAAATACAGAGAGTTTTGGAAAAACTAAATATTTCGTGGGCACATAGCGTTTTACCAACAACGTTTTCGGTTACTTTAACATAGAATTTCTTTCATCCAAACCAATATACACATTTATAAGCCAAATGATTTAGTTCAATTGAATCAAACATTTCATCAGACATATTACATGTTTCAATCAAATCACAAACAAATCCAAACTATTTCAGTGAATCTATATTTTGTTAGATTGAATATGTGTCAAAATATTTTGTCAAATCAAATGAATGGACTAAACCGTCCGTTCGATTCAACCAAAAAAAGCATTTATTCGAATTAACCAACCGTTATTCAAGTAAACTAAATTCATATCCGTTGTTTTAACTAAGCGCGATAATTAACTCAGATCTGAGCGTCAACATTGTTCATTTTTTTTATCCAACTAAAATTTATTCAATTCAAACAAACGTTTGTTGACTTGACAAAATCTCCAACCAACAAACCGCATTTAGTTAAATCAACTGAATTTTTTTTCCAGTGTATCATTTAACGCTATTTATCCATTTTCATACCGCAATATGACCACATTTTTAATCGTGTAAAAACTCTCCATTTTATAAATACATTTTAAGCTGACTAACTGACCGAATTCAAACTGACCACAACTTCGTAGTCGTAGCAATCGAGCATCAATAATCTATTTTTCTCTATTTATATAAATCCGATCAAAATGATCACTAAGAGGAAAATTTGGACAACACCTATTGATATAATCGAGCAGTATTTATGCGGGAAACCAATGCAAAAATGGAATTAGGTCTTGCGCATCGATATTAGTCCAATTGGCACGACAAACGACAGTACTGACCGTGTGGTCAGCCCGAGAGCGAAAACCATCCACCGCTCGAGCGTCAGGGGATTTGAATCCGGGAATTGGTTGTTCTCTGCTCTTGGTTCACTACACTGGCGCGACCAAAACTGCACTACCCTGGAATATATATTCTCGTGGACGTTTGAAGCCAAACCGCGCGTGGTTGTGATCGATAAACACACAGGACAGTCGGCATAACTGGCAGTTTCGGCAGCCGCGTTGCATGAATAACTACTACTCACACACTCAAACTCCTCTCGTTCTCCTTGTGCCTCCGATTTCCCTCCTGCTTTCTGAATACACTGCGAGTAGGTTACTCCGCTTAATGCCAATAGCTTTCTCATTCCATACGAGCTGAGATAGGAAAATTAGCACATACTAGAAGGGTTCGACTGCATCCGGAGATTCGGAGAGCTGTCCAACTTGGCAATTGCCTGAAACTTCTGTTTCAATCGAACTTTTGAACAACATTAATAATGTACACCTCACCCAATCGATGCCTCCGGTTATTGGGCCTGTATCCACAGCAATATGACCGAAGTTTTTGCATCAATCATTGGAAATTCCGTCGGGACTCGTGTGAGCTTTTTTTTATACCTCGATATAGACGGCGCTCCTGATCATCAATGTTTCTGGATAACGTTCCGACGCCGCAATTTCCTCGCAAATATCAATACAATGAGCTGGTTCGTTTCCTCGTGTCAGGGGAAAATAATTCATACTCTGGCCGCGAGTATCACTCGAAGTTTGAACGATACTTTGACGAACGTACTTTGCTATGTAAATAGAAGTGAAATACTGGAGCGATGCTCTGTCGAACAAGTGAGTGCAAATATTGCATTCCGCGATGTGAGTAGAGCGATAGGTATTAAAATTACAAGGCCCAATTTTACTAAATAATTATATAAGAGGAATTATGTTCTGACAAAAATTATGCAAATATTGTGGCCAGTGTTACGATTGGAACGATAGCCACTTCAAATCCTAACACCATTTCAGGCTGTTGAAAGTTAAGCCCCAATCGAAATATATTCGGACATGCATGACATCAGGTTCAGTTGGATTATATATAGCGGTAAAAGTCGCCATCGTTTCGACTCATTGGAAACGCGTTTTCAGAAAGACGTCCATTTCCAATTTTGTTTTCTTCCTGTCAAATTTGCTGACAAAACAGTTAATTTGCAGCTAAGGAAATTTATCCTGGTAGAAAATAATTTGTTGGCCTAGCGAATCAAACGAAATCTGCATTGTTCGGTTCCACAGCGAATGCTTGTCTGTTTAGACTGCAATTTGCACCGAAAGAAAAGATTTCATTGCGTCGCGGAAATTTTTGCCAATGAAAAGAAATACTTGAGTTTCAATACTATCTTTACATTGAATGATCTCAAACTCAATGCTAAGTAGTGACATGAATCAAAGAAATCGTCTCTATTCTTTTCATTGAATTCACTAAAAGAGGAGGGGCACTACTCCTACCGCAGTTCAGAATGTTGAAACTTTTTTTTTTCTAAGCTACTCGGCAGATACGCTCAAAATTTAGGGAGAAAGGGGTCAAGTATGGCAGAAATGGGATTACAATACGAGCTCCTTGAAACTCGTAATCGTTTGTTCGGGAAAAACGGAAAACAAACAAGAGTACTTAGGTACGAAAGAGACAGAGACCCTATATATTCTTAACATTGGCCGATGAAATTCCCAGCACTTGCTGCCATCAAATATATATCTTTTCAATAAATCAATGAAACCCTTTCTTAAAATCAATGAAAACGTTTCCCAGTGAAACTCTTCTTTATTATATGCTCACTAAGTAAATGTTTCTTTACAGGCGATGAAATGTTCTCTTCGAAATTTAAGTGCACTATTTAATTACAATCAAAGCAATATTTCGTTAAAATCAATGAAAACAAAATTAACCCACCTACTTCTTTGTCATCAATACAATATTTATTCTCTCGTTGTGGTTGTCACATGAGCAAAACGCATTACAGCAAGAAACTGTCTGACGGTCCGACTTCCATTTATGCCATTCCTTACGATTCCTCCATAACTCATGAAATATTACTGTATTTATTTGACACATTACGGTGACATGTGCGACGGCAAAATTGACATTTGAGGTATTCAGAGAGGCAATCTCTTTGATAAGTAAAAGCTCCAGCTGAATTGAATGGATTACTTAAACGCTAAAAGTTGAAAAATCCTTCGACAAAACTTAACCTTCTCGTGTAAGATCCAACAGGAAAGGGGCCGATAAAATTCTAGCCTCATGTCGATAGCATTTTTGACTGATTTTCCGCCTAGTGAAGAGAGTAAAAGATCCCCTAACATGGTCTCTCGCTTTACCTGAACGCCTATAGAACCCACCTAGCGACGAATACTTTGGAGCCGTAGTAACTTGGATAGGAAAGCGATTTCTTGAGAAAGATGAACGATCAATGGCGGCGCAGGAGGAGGCAAATGCACCAGAGGTTAGGGAAACTAACGCCGAGACACGACGTCTACAGAATCCGGGAGATTTATGAGCGGCCGAGATTCTGTCGTCGGCGTCGCGTTCACGAAGGTCTCTCTGCAACTCCCAGCGAAGCGAATCGAGAGTGACACATTGGAAATCGTTTCGCGGTGAACTCAAGCAAACCGAGAATTCGCGAGAGGAACTCCTCCTCCATTTTCTGTCTCTACTTCGGAACATGAGAATAGAAATCGCGGGTCGTTTATAGCCTTGCAAAAATAGTTCGAGTTGAAGTACTTGAGCATGAAGCGTACGATCATTTTAATAATTCACCGAAGCGAGTATAGCAGCCGAAATAGCTTCAAGCTGAAATATCGTTACTATCTGCTTGTGTTTCTATCGTTTTAGAACACCTGCCGGCCTCGAGGACGTTAGCAAGTATCCAGAGCTCTTCGCTGAGCTTCTAGCCAGAGGCTGGTCCGAAAAGGATGTACAAAAACTCGCTGGACTCAACCTTATTCGAGTATTCAAGGCTGTCGAGAAGGTAAGAGGATACAGTCATTTAATTCTTTTCGTAATCGTAATTTTGAATATTTTATCATACTCTGGTTCTTTAAGGATGTACGTACGTACAGTCCCGCCAAAAGTGAGTTTCAGAGACAACTTTGATCACTTCCCGATGGGATGGGAAAAAAATAATGCATATAAAACGTGCTGAAAAGATTGATCATAATCCCAAAATGTTATTAACAAATTGGTAAAAAAAAACAATTGTTCAACAAACAATCAGTCAACCTAACTTTGTTTCTAATGAAAATGATATGTTTATTTATTTGAATGCATACGATTTTTTTTTCTTTATTTTGATCTTTCTTTTTTTTCTTTTGAACAATGCGCAGAATATAACATATTCTGGATATGTGTTTTGCAAGAAATCTTGAGTGTAGTACATAGGCATAGTTATGCCGAACACATATCCAAAATTCGTTACTACGCGCACATTTTTGAAAATAAAAAAAATAAAAATCAGAATAAAGAAAAAAAGCTGAAAAAATTTGTATGCATTCAAATAAATTAACATATCATTTTCATTAGAAAAATAGTTGGGTTGATTGATTGTTTGTTAAACAATTGTTTTTGTAATCAATTTGTTAATAACATTTTGGGATTATTATTATGCGAAATCAATCTTTTCAGCACCTTTATATGCATTATTTTTTTCCGGTTTTTATCACATCGGGAAGTGATCGAAATTGTCTCTAAAACTCACTTTTGGCGGGACTATACATATCATACATCCTTAAATTCAAGCATCGTATAATTCACGAGAATTATGGAGCGAATTTATTATATTTGAATGGGAGATTTATTTTATATTAAGTAACTGTCGAATATAAATAGAGCATTTATTTGTTTAATTACTTGCATCAATAAATGTATAACAGTTATTGCAACAATCCCAATTTTTTCGGTCTGAAAATAGTCGACTTGATGTTATTTTATGTGAGTCCAGTTCTTTCATGTGGCAAATCCAGATTTTTTTTAACAGAGCTATATAATTCTAGACGATCAATAATCACCCGATCCATAGTGTTACATCGGTGTTTGTCTCGTTTATAATTTATAAACCCTGTATTGTATACCAGCTACATTTTCTATAGAGTATTTCGTGGACTCTTGAACATCCAAAATAAATGGCCTCGTGAATTATTGAATCTGGATAAATAAACCGTGTAGTATTCTGCAAGATTCCTAGGAATAGAGGATACGGGACAGGAGCGTTATCGATGTGGTGCAATATATAAACCAGCAATGGAAAATTTAGTCACTTGACTTTATTTTGAAGTATCCAAAATAGAAAAAGAATGTCCATCAATTTTATCTTCCTCATAGAGTTTTCCTAAAAGTTTAAAATATCGAGGAAGTGATATGTGAGTTTCTATATATTGTATCCTATAGTTTAAGATTAATCACAAAAACTGAAGTCCAGCAAAATTTTAAACGTCGACAAATGATAACAGATAATTTAAATTTCAATTGATTGAAAATTCAAATTTACGAAGTTTAATTTTTTGGACGATTAAAATTAGGTTGGGACTAAAATACCAACCTTCACTAAATTATGTATTTATTATCCCTGAATATTATTCCATTAACAAACAAAGTTTGGGGCTGCGAGTTCATGTTTTACAAAAGTGAATGCAATCACGTGAATTTTTTTGAAAAATTCGAATATTCACAAACGAGTGTTTAAGCGTAATGCGCATTGCACGTATATATCCAATTTTCATCAATTGCCCACCTAACCACGGAGGAAATTAATGGTAAGCCATTAATTCGCAGTATCCAACGTAAACGGACGAGATGTGTGTGTGTGTGTGTGTGTGTGTGTGTGTGTGTGTGTGTGTGTGTGTGTGTGTGTGTGTGTGTGTGTGTGTGTGTGTGTGTGTGTGTGTGTGTGTGTGTGTGTGTGTGTGTGTGTGTGTGTGTGTGTGTGTGTGTGTGTGTGTGTGTGTGTGTGTGTGTGTGTGTGTGTGTGTGTGTGTGTGTGTGTGTGTGTGTGTGTGTGTGTGTGTGTGTGTGTGTGTGTGTGTGTGTGTGTGTGTGTGTGTGTGTGTGTGTGTGTGTGTGTGTGTGTGTGTGTGTGTGTGTGTGTGTGTGTGTGTGTGTGTGTGTGTGTGTGTGTGTGTGTGTGTGTGTGTGTGTGTGTGTGTGTGTGTGTGTGTGTGTGTGTGTGTGTGTGTGTGTGTGTGTGTGTGTGTGTGTGTGTGTGTGTGTGTGTGTGTGTGTGTGTGTGTGTGTGTGTGTGTGTGTGTGTGTGTGTGTGTGTGTGTGTGTGTGTGTGTGTGTGTGTGTGTGTGTGTGTGTGTGTGTGTGTGTGTGTGTGTGTGTGTGTGTGTGTGTGTGTGTGTGTGTGTGTGTGTGTGTGTGTGTGTGTGTGTGTGTGTGTGTGTGTGTGTGTGTGTGTGTGTGTGTGTGTGTGTGTGTGTGTGTGTGTGTGTGTGTGTGTGTGTGTGTGTGTGTGTGTGTGTGTGTGTGTGTGTGTGTGTGTGTGTGTGTGTGTGTGTGTGTGTGTGTGTGTGTGTGTGTGTGTGTGTGTGTGTGTGTGTGTGTGTGTGTGTGTGTGTGTGTGTGTGTGTGTGTGTGTGTGTGTGTGTGTGTGTGTGTGTGTGTGTGTGTGTGTGTGTGTGTGTGTGTGTGTGTGTGTGTGTGTGTGTGTGTGTGTGTGTGTGTGTGTGTGTGTGTGTGTGTGTGTGTGTGTGTGTGTGTGTGTGTGTGTGTGTGTGTGTGTGTGTGTGTGTGTGTGTGTGTGTGTGTGTGTGTGTGTGTGTGTGTGTGTGTGTGTGTGTGTGTGTGTGTGTGTGTGTGTGTGTGTGTGTGTGTGTGTGTGTGTGTGTGTGTGTGTGTGTGTGTGTGTGTGTGTGTGTGTGTGTGTGTGTGTGTGTGTGTGTGTGTGTGTGTGTGTGTGTGTGTGTGTGTGTGTGTGTGTGTGTGTGTGTGTGTGTGTGTGTGTGTGTGTGTGTGTGTGTGTGTGTGTGTGTGTGTGTGTGTGTGTGTGTGTGTGTGTGTGTGTGTGTGTGTGTGTGTGTGTGTGTGTGTGTGTGTGTGTGTGTGTGTGTGTGTGTGTGTGTGTGTGTGTGTGTGTGTGTGTGTGTGTGTGTGTGTGTGTGTGTGTGTGTGTGTGTGTGTGTGTGTGTGTGTGTGTGTGTGTGTGTGTGTGTGTGTGTGTGTGTGTGTGTGTGTGTGTGTGTGTGTGTGTGTGTGTGTGTGTGTGTGTGTGTGTGTGTGTGTGTGTGTGTGTGTGTGTGTGTGTGTGTGTGTGTGTGTGTGTGTGTGTGTGTGTGTGTGTGTGTGTGTGTGTGTGTGTGTGTGTGTGTGTGTGTGTGTGTGTGTGTGTGTGTGTGTGTGTGTGTGTGTGTGTGTGTGTGTGTGTGTGTGTGTGTGTGTGTGTGTGTGTGTGTGTGTGTGTGTGTGTGTGTGTGTGTGTGTGTGTGTGTGTGTGTGTGTGTGTGTGTGTGTGTGTGTGTGTGTGTGTGTGTGTGTGTGTGTGTGTGTGTGTGTGTGTGTGTGTGTGTGTGTGTGTGTGTGTGTGTGTGTGTGTGTGTGTGTGTGTGTGTGTGTGTGTGTGTGTGTGTGTGTGTGTGTGTGTGTGTGTGTGTGTGTGTGTGTGTGTGTGTGTGTGTGTGTGTGTGTGTGTGTGTGTGTGTGTGTGTGTGTGTGTGTGTGTGTGTGTGTGTGTGTGTGTGTGTGTGTGTGTGTGTGTGTGTGTGTGTGTGTGTGTGTGTGTGTGTGTGTGTGTGTGTGTGTGTGTGTGTGTGTGTGTGTGTGTGTGTGTGTGTGTGTGTGTGTGTGTGTGTGTGTGTGTGTGTGTGTGTGTGTGTGTGTGTGTGTGTGTGTGTGTGTGTGTGTGTGTGTGTGTGTGTGTGTGTGTGTGTGTGTGTGTGTGTGTGTGTGTGTGTGTGTGTGTGTGTGTGTGTGTGTGTGTGTGTGTGTGTGTGTGTGTGTGTGTGTGTGTGTGTGTGTGTGTGTGTGTGTGTGTGTGTGTGTGTGTGTGTGTGTGTGTGTGTGTGTGTGTGTGTGTGTGTGTGTGTGTGTGTGTGTGTGTGTGTGTGTGTGTGTGTGTGTGTGTGTGTGTGTGTGTGTGTGTGTGTGTGTGTGTGTGTGTGTGTGTGTGTGTGTGTGTGTGTGTGTGTGTGTGTGTGTGTGTGTGTGTGTGTGTGTGTGTGTGTGTGTGTGTGTGTGTGTGTGTGTGTGTGTGTGTGTGTGTGTGTGTGTGTGAAAGAGATATAAATGCGATTTAACACAAATGTCCAAGTACACACGTTTTCCCTTTACATTATTCAACAGCCCTAATTTTTCAGTCAGTGTAAGTAGGAAAGTGGAAAAAAAAATCTCAGAATCTAATGAGAACAGATAATAAATTCCGCGCCATTGATTACCATGGAAATTTCATTCCTTTTTCTCCCTTTCTTCTCTAGAGTCGAGTCTATCACACACTCGGTCAAGAATTATAGTATTCCCGCTGGAATTAAAAGGATTAATCCTGAAATCCCGATAGGACCTTCAGTTATTTTATCGGCTAGATGAAAATCGTTTAGTGAAGCTACCGATGAATCGGTACGCGGTATAGAAATATGAGACAGAGAGCCGTATATGTGATCGTTCGCACTGGTAATGGACGAGGAACGTAGATAGATAGAGATGACATGCGCGTATATGAAAGTCCAGAAGAGTTAGCCACGATTGCGACCGATATCGGATTTAATAAAGCACACAAATCATGTAACTGGGTTGGAACCGCGAAGGGAATAAGAGAATGAGAAGCAGAGGGAGAGCGATCTACCTTTGGGAGGCAACGGACGCGCGACAGCAGAGAAAAGTCAGAGCTATGGGGTCTCTGCACTCTCGCGTGATTTTTGCACTTCTGGATCAGTGCCAATCGGCCGGCGAGCGAGTCAAAAGCAGCTGCTCGACTGGAGAACCTTCGCGTTTCAACCACCATTCCCCTCTTCGTTCAACTGGCACTGGCAACGTGCACCGTCGATAGCTACGTGTGACTCGCACGTGGCCATGTCGAAACTCGTTTGGCAAAAGCGTATTCCGCTCTCCGGGAATCTACCTTACTTATTTATACGAACAAATTCTTCAGAATTAATCCTTCAGAATTAATCCTCAGCTGCATGTGAACGACTGATGTGGCTTTCTTGATTAACCCTTTGAATCCCGAATTAATCATCGACTGCCTAACAGTTATTTCTTTCTTTGAATATTTCAAGATTTTCCTTGAAATATTCGAATTGGTTAATCAACGTTGAATTTTTTTTTTTAATGATGAATATATTAGAATGAGTAATTGGAGCACTTAATGACGTTTTTCGTAGTAGTAGTAGTAGTAAAAGAGTTTATTGACAATGTGTTGTACAGTTTTTTTTTCGCAATGGCACATGTTTTTTTCTCCCCAGTATTATACTAATGAATATTTTACTATACACGTATTGCCAATAGGCCATCGACCGGGGTCCTTCAGCCTATGACTTTTTACTTTTGATAAATTATGCTTTTTCGCTTTCTCATAGATAGAGCATTGTTTACATGAAAAAAAAAAAAAAAAATTCCAATTTTTTATGTCAGAACACTCAGAATTGTCTAAAACAAAAAAGAAGAAAAGTGGTTTAGAACAATTATCAGTGCGCGCGCGCTTGTGTGTGCGTGTGCGTGTGCGTGTGCGTGTGCGTGTGCGTGTGCGTGTGCGTGTGCGTGTGCGTGTGCGTGTGCGTGTGCGTGTGCGTGTGCGTGTGCGTGTGCGTGTGCGTGTGCGTGTGCGTGGGCGTGTGCGTGTGCGTGTGCGTGTGCGTGTGCGTGTGCGTGTGTGTGTGTGTGTGTGTGTGTGTGTGTGTGTGTGTGTGTGTGTGTGTGTGTGTGTGTGTGTACAGGGCTTCGGAATTTCAACCACTTCTAACTCAAGAACCCTTCAACCGATTGGGCTGAAATTTGGCACATAAGTGGAGCAGCAGTTCGTCTTCGATTGTGGCAATTTTCGAAAAAATGTACGCAACAATTGTTATTTTATGGCTTTTTGAAATTTTTCAAAAAAGCACGTGCGCACTCGAGCTATCGTAAAATTCATGATGTTTTATTTCCTAAATAATGCTTTATAAGTGCAAGTACTCTTAATGTTGTCTGGCATTGAATTTGACCGAAATCGCTAGAGTGATTCGGATTTTATAGAGTTTTGAAATTGTCGAAAAAAATTACGTTTTTGCCCTAATTTTAGAAAACATGAGACAACAAACTCAAATTTCGTGCATGAAATCGATACTATCTAGCAATAATTAGTACATAGTTTCGTCATAATATGCAATATGCTTCAAGTTTTCCAGATTTTCAAGTTTTTGAAAAATGATATTATTGCATTAACCTTAACAAAACATAAGATAGCGAAGTCAAAATTTGGCGTGAAATCAGTACTATATAGCAATGATAGATTCACACTTTCGTCATAATTTGTTATATGGTTAAAATTTTTCAGTAATGTAACTTCGATCAAGAATAAAGCTGCGAAGCTGAACTTTGCAAATTGCTTGCTCATTATTTCTTTTTTTTTACAAAACTTCGTTTCAGTGTAAGCTAAAATCGATTAACATACTTCCGCATAAAGGTAGCTTTGTAAGAAAAACCAAAAATAATGAAAAAGCAATTTGCAAAGTTTAGTTTTTTAATTCTTTAATAGAGATTTTATAATAGAAGAAATTTGGGAGTGGTTTTTTCGTCATTCAGGATCTTTGGTCGATCAGATAGTTTCTATTGGGATATTTTGTCGCAGGTATTCTATCGTTGGAGCTAACGTTAGGGAGCCTAAAGCACTATGGAATAATTACCATGAGACTATAATTAATTTCCATCAGTCTTGAAACAAACAAAAAAATTCTCGTAAGTTACGTCATCACTGAGAAAAGAATTTATCTGTAGGTACTAGGATTTGTTAACTGTCAACAAATAATCATTTTAAATATGGAGAAACTAATAATATTTTGTTATAATTAATTAACAAATTACTCCTTAACTCCTGTGATTAAAATACGTAAATTAAGCTCGTACTAAAAACCCACCCTCGGAATATAAGATTTTCTCATTACCTGACTTATATATGGGATAAAAAAATGTGATTGATGCATTTTGTCCCGCGATGAAAGCGAGAGAAAATTGCGGCTTGCCCACACATATGTGTCAGTATCCGGTAGTGAACATAATGTAGAGTTTGAGAGTTGATCGAAAATAGAGCGTGGAGCTAAGGAAATATTTTTTATAACGCTAATAAAAATAATAAATGAAGTGATATGAAAAAAACGCTCTGAGTTATTATAGCTTTCAATTCGCTTACACGAGAAAATATATATTCGACTACAAAAGAATAAATTTGCGAACATAAAAAAAACCAATGGGTTCCCCTTTGAGGTTTATGCACGAAACCCACAAAGTCCATCGTTCATTGAGCGGAATTTCCATCGTAGTATAAAATAATATATCGAACATAATAAAACGGTGATAGACTAAAGCGGGGAAAAAGTGAAGAATGTTTCAGCCTGGAGGGGAACCGAGGAAATAATTCATCCGTTTTTCCTCCCAAACGGCAGCAGCACTTTCAATCTTTTGCGACCCGTCGCGATACAACATGGGATTCGCTATCGTATGTTCTAATGGTATTCGCGTAACAAAATAACAAAGAATGATTTATCGAAGTGCACCGGCTGTACATTTCAATACATTTCCAACAACAAGATACGAGGCTTATGTGTTGTAGCTCTCGTAAATATATTCAAGCCCAATCGATTTGCTATTAAAGAGAGACTCGGTTACCTCTTTGTATGAAATATCTAGCATGTTTCTAATAGGCACAGTTATTGACCATCTACGTTCCAAAAATACACAATCATTAACATAGTTTTGTTCTCCTCATTCCATTCCGAAGTAGATAATCAATTTTTGGTTTAAAAAAAGCTGCAAAGTTCAATTTCTGGAAAATTTAAACCACATAACAAATTATGACGAAACTGTGTACCTATCATTGCTAAATAATATTGATTTTATGTCTAAGGTTTTACTTTGCTATCTTGTGGTTTGTTTTATTTTTCAAATCATTTTTCCAAACCTTGAAATTCTGACAAATTTGAACCTTCTGCATATTATAACGAAACTATGCATTAATTATCGCTAGATAGTACTGATGAAATTTGAAGCTGTATGAAATTTGAGTTCTTTGTCTCATGTTTTGCCAAAGTTACGACGAAAACGTGACTTTTCCGAAAATTTCCAAACTTCACAAAATCTGAACCGCTTTTCCGATTTCGAAAAAACTTAATACCAAACAACTTTAAGGGTAGTTGCACTTATGAAGCATTGTTTAGAAAAATATCATCAATTTTACGAAAGCTCGAACGCGCAGGTAATTTTTGAAAACTTTCAAAAAGCCATATAATAACAATTTCCGCATACATTATGTAAAAAATTGCAACAATCGAAGACGAACCGCTGCTCAACTTGCGTGCCAAATTTTAGCCCAATCGGTTTAAGGGTTCTTGAGTTACAGGTGAATGAAATTTTGAAACCTTGCAAACACTTTTTCTAGGCCACTTTTCTGGATGTTTTGAACAATTCTGAATGTTCTGACATAGAAATACCGAAATTTTCATTATATCAAAACAAAGCTTCCTCTATGAGAAAGCAAAAAATGTACAAATATTTTTATTGTAACAAGAATGAAATTGTAAAAGATTGTACTATTGCCAATAATTTATTATGTAAATTTATTAATTGCAATGCCTTGTAGTAATTACCTTTACAGCCTTTAAATTACACGGATGTTAGGATCCTCTGTTCATTAATCGACAATTTATTTCTCCTGTACATATAACTTGCAATTCCTTCCAACTTTTTCAAATCTAGACATTGCCAATGACTGAACAGTGGTCAACAACTATGGGGCTCACTGTACGTTTTCTATATAAAGTACAATATAAAGCCAAGATGCACGACCTAGTCATAAACCTGATTGCGCCTCATCGATTTTTGTCTGAACGTCGCGATATTTGTTTACGACACGCGACGCTCCCTCAATATTACTTTAAACCAAGGCAAACGATACAAGAACACCCCAAGAAATATGGCGTGCCTTCAATGTTTCGAATCTTTTTATGTGAAGCTTTGACTATGTTAGGGTTAGATCAAATTGGCTTAGAAATGTATGTGATATTTAAAAAAAAAGGACAAACAGTTTCGCTGACCCAACAAATCTTTTTGCCGAAATAGTAGTAGCATTGGATAATTTGCAACCCTAGCAAGGAAATTTGCTAGAATAGCAAAATAATTTTCTGAATGAGCAAAAGGATTTGTTACATTAGAAAAACAGTTTGCCAGATCAGTCAAACATTTTTTCTGGGTTACCAAAACAATTGGCTGGATGAACAAAACGATTTGCTCGAATGACAAAACAATTTGGTGAGTTACCAAAACAATTTTCTGGATTAGCGTACCAATGCAGTGGATAAGAAAAACAATTCGCTGCTTTCGCGAAATAATTTTTCAATCCAGCCAAAACATGTTAGTCTGGCAAATAGCGGAATGTCGGCACTATTTTGACACAAGAATTTCTGCGATAGCAAGATCTTTTTCTCCGTGTCTGATCTGATCAAACGCATTCATGCAAGTCCATAAAATCAAAAACTTTCGCCTAGTACTTTATTCCACTTCACTATTCATAGCACACGCAATGGTTGACGAGCTCTGAATTATGATGAGTACGTCCTGAACAACAGTTATGTACTTGCTTTATCCCGTACCACTGCATCAAGTACTCATTTTACACGTGCAATGTGTGCGACGTCGACAACGTCGTGAAGCATGGCTTTGAATTTCCGCGCTCTAAACACTTTCTCAACATCACTTTGCCCGCCCTTAGTTACACGAAATGAGAATGAAACTGCGATGAAACGAGGTCCTAATTGGTGAACTAATGACTCTGACCAGCATGAGAGAGCCACTGGCTTTCTCGTTACAAAGGAGAACGAGGGAACAGGAGAGAAACCATGAGAGCAGGTGCTGGGGATGAGAAAACTGGAGAACCGCGTAAAAAAAGTATGCAAAGACTATTAGAATCCACTTTTAAAAAAGACATGACATAGTGAAAGTCGATTATATTGAAGCACTGAAGCAAAAATAGAGTCACCTTAAACGGCGAATGGCATGAACATGCAAATATCATGTTGAAGAGATGTTATTATGCTCCAACGACGACAGCGTGTGATATTTTTATTTAGATGGGAGTTTGGCAAATCGTAACTCGGGGTCAGAGTCTAACGATGCCGAAGATTCCGTTGTTATCAATCTTCCTGTATCAGAAAATCATAATTTGGAATCTTTGTGTTTTTGTCCTTTCAAATTGCTTTATCGGTTCGTAAATTGATAAAGCAATCTGGACGGACAATATTTTAACAATTAATTTCTAAACGTGAAAAAATATCGCCACAGCCCGGGAACTCTGAGTATCCAGTCTAGTGCATTACCGATTATATTAAGACATACGTACAATCCCGCCAAAAGGGAATTTCAGAGACAATTTCGATCACTTCCTGATAGGATAAAAATCGGAAAAAAATAATGCACATGTAACGTGCTGAAAATATTGATTTCGCATAATCATAATCCCAACCTGCTATTAACTAATTTGTGAAAAAAACAATTGTTCAACAAACGATCAGTCAACCTAACTTTTTTTCCAATGAAAATGATATGTCAATTTTTTTGAATGCATACGAATTTTTTCAGATTTTTTTCTGTATTGTGATTTTGATTTTTTTTTTTCTTCAAAAAAGTGCGCGAAATAACGAATTTTGGATATGTGTTCGGCATAAAACCATCTACTACACTCAAGATTTTTTTTCAAAACGCATATCCAAAATTTGTTATATTCTGCGCATTTTTCAAAATAAATCAAAATCAAAATCAAAATAAAGAAAAAAATCTCAAAAAATTCGTATGCATTTAAGTAAATTAACATATCATTTTCATTAGAAAAAAAGTTAGGTTAATTGATTGCTCGTGGTACAATTGTTTGTTTCACCAATTCGTTAATAACATTTTGGGATTATTATTATGCGAAATCAATCTTTGCAGCACGTTTTATATGCATTATTTTTTTCCAATATTTATCCCATCGGTAAGTGATCGAAATTGTCTCTGAAACTCACTTTTGGCGAGACTTTATGTATTATAGATCCTTAAAAAAGACATGCAACATCGAAAGTCGAAGTATCGAAGACTAGAGGAACCCTTCTAGCATTCTTATTGGTCTTCGATGACTTCGACTTAAAACCAACTCCAGACTGTTACAATCAGCGCATGATCACGCGTGGCGCGCTTTTTGAATTGCTGTTTTATCGCAGTTGTAAAAATTTCTTCCAAAAATAGATTTCGTTTTTTTCCTTTAATTTTTTTTTCATAAACGAAAGACAAAGCATAAGAAAAGACGATTATATTGAACCACTGAAGCAGAAATAGAGTCACGTAAAATGACGAATGGTATGAACATGCAAATATCATGTAGAGCCATGAGAAGAGAGAAATGAAAGAAAAAAAGTGCGAGCGAAGCGAGCACGTTATTGCTAGTATAAAGAAAAGGTCGTATTAGACGAAATCCTACTTCAATTATTTTCACATTCAAGTATTGAGTATGAAATGAGTAAAAAAAAATATTCGAGTACTGCTTTATTTAAATTTGAAATCAATTAATTTAAATTTAATAATATTCGATTTTATCCAAAATCACAAATATGAGAAAAATTCCCACTCCTATTTTCTATTTCATGAAATAAATCCTTTCGAATACCAAGGCAGAAATCCGTTTGCACTTCCTCTATGAATTTATCGAGAATCCTAAAATATGTGTTTCATACATTTTCGGGAAAAAATTCCCCTTGCGATTTTTCTGCGAATTCATATAAAACCAATCGATGTGTATTTTATCCATGTTCTATTGTAGGGAGTTTTAAAAGATATTTTAAACGTTCGATTATTATCACCTTGTTCCACAATGACATTACATAACTTAACATAATTGACTGGTAATTTAATGCGGCTCAACAAACACACAGATCACCTTAACCGAAGCGTGTAATGATTCTTTCGCTTCTTGCACTATTGGGCACTAGTGATAATCGGATGCATTTAAACCATGCCCAAACGCGTATCAATAATTCACGAGGGACTAGTGAATACAGTATTATACACCTCTATATAATATGAACCGATATTCAAATTCACTAATGATAGTCGTCGAACACTTCTATTAATGAACTGAAGCATTTTATTACGCAAGCTTCGTTGAATACATCTGATAATCGAATGCAGTTGAATTATCCCGAATTCTTATTCATGATTTATGGGAAAATGCAATATCCATCTCTCCATATAATAGCTTTCAATTCATCGATAAGCTTGTAATGGTTTACATTTTTTACACAACAGCGACATTAAACAACAGTCAAAATAAGATAAGTACCCGAGGAAAATAATACTGTTATATTTCCAAAATTAGCATAATGATATATTAGAGAAAGAGATAGAGAGGCGGTGTAAATATTAAAGTCGTAATAAAAGGTATTGAAGTCACAACCTTACTTTATATTATTTATTGATATGTTCTGAATTGAATGAAAAAAGTTAAACGAAAATGGAATCCATGTAATAAAAAATATATGTGAGTGATACAAAATTGATATTGAATATGAATTCTTTCTCTGTGACAAAATAAAATGAAAGTTTATACTATGATATTATATTGTTGAAGAAACTCCAATTATGTTGATGGTAAAAATTTCAACTTCAATTGTCTTGACGTTTTTGGTGTTGTTTATGATTTATATTCGTCAATATTTTACATTGAAAAGTTATATTATTCTTGAATTCGCCGGTACTAATAAATAATTCTCATTTCACACCTAAAATAAAATAAATATAAAGTAAATATAAATAAATGTAACATACATTATTACAAACTGAAACAATGCTCAGAATATTCTATGCGACATGTGCTATCAACAACAAAAAAATCAGTTGGAAGAAAAACCATTTTGAGATTTTACCGGATCTAAAAATACTAGAAGGAATGATACAGTACTGGAACAACTTAAGATGTTTTATTGCTAATAGTATTTTATCACCATAATGCAAAGGGACGGTTACAGCGCATCAAAAGCCTTCTCTCTTCCTACCCTTTCAAACCTTCTTATTTCTCTTTGCCGGGTTCAAGCACTTTAGAAAACGTGGTAATATTTCAATAGAGAAAAAGAAGTTATCCGTCACTAGCTCGAGAATATTTCTCGGTATTTTATCGAGGATGATTTCAATACTATTCAACCCGTTAGGATCTTTAAGCATCCGTATTTCTTATTCAAAAAATTCCTTTTACCAAACCACGTAATTTCTAAATTGTAAATCGTAAAACCTATGTCAATATTTCCCAAGCAGCTTCCCACTAATTATGTAATTTTTTTAACCGTTCTATTCTTTCAAAATTCGCAGATAAGCTTGTACTAATCAACTTGTAATTTTCTCTCATCTTGCATCCGAAAAAAATGGACGTAAAGAATATTATTTATACAGACAATACTTTCAATAATAATAATCAGAATTTGTATTAACTTTATCATCGTTCTTTAAATTGATTTATAATGTCTGATGAACATTTTTGCTGCCATGCTTCCGCACAGTCACGATGCGTGCAGTGATTTGATTAGTGCGCCTCAGTCAAGGAAAAGAAATAATATTATCGAAAGCTCGAGAATATTTTTCGATATTGAAACGAGAATTCTTTTTACATTTTTCAGCCGGTTGTGATCTCTGAACGATTATACTTTCTATTCAACCAATTCGTTTTACCAAACCACGTACTTTCTTTCATTCCCCTAAAATAAAATCCATGTTTTATCAAAGATTTTTCACCAGATACCAATTTAGATTCAGCTCGTGTCTGAATATAAATTCAAAACTGTAAAACTTCCTCACTATTTTTTCATCAGAATACTCGTAATTTTATCAGTTTTTTAAACCCTTCAATTGCTTCAAAATTCCGACATAAACGCGTACTAATGAACTTGTAATTCTCATTAAAAAATCCAGCATTGAAAAAATAGGCCAAAAAGATATTATTTATACACACAATATTTCCAATAATAATAATAATAGAATTAGTATCATCTTTATTATCATTTTACAAAATAATTTGAAATATCTGTTAAAGATTTTTGCTGCGATGCTTCCGCACAGCCGCGATGCATGCAGGGATTTGATTAGTGCGCCTACGGCTCATTTCCGATCCCGAGGGTATTGCTTTCAATGTCAGCTGGCTGATATTTAACAAGCCACCCCTACGAAACGAACAAACGAAAAAACTGAGTTGGACGCGTGTATAAGGCCTCTTTGCGCCGTTCTATCACTTTCTATACATAGACCCGCTTAATTGGAAACCGACCCTGTATGTAGTTACGCGCACAACAAACGGACGAGACCTTTGTGTGTCAAGCCGAATAAAATTTAGGCCATATCCACGAGATTCGAAGATTTTTTTATTCTCCGGACCACGCTTTCCGTCTCTTTTTGCATTTCAATATTTTTCCCAGGAGCTCTCACCATTTTCCTCTTCACATCCTATCCCCACCTTCCAACTGTCGCCTCTTCTCACTATGTCGCTTCTATTCTTTTCACCTCGTCCCACCATTTTTTTCTCCCTCCTTTATTCTACACCGTTAACGACGAGCGAATTTCAAAAGCTGCTTCCGCGTTCGCGAGTTCGCGCTCCGTGTTTCCGGTATACCGACTACTGCCGAGGAGAGAAAAGGGTAGGAGAGTCTTAAAAAAGAAAGTATCTCATTAACGAAGCTCGATGAATCCAAAGGCAACGTGCCTTTCAGCGCACGTGACGAGAAGGCGAGGGAATCTCTCGCACACTCAACATTACGATCGCTATCGATTCTTATGCGAACCGTGATAATTATCGTGTCGACTGCTCTTGAGAAAAATTAATTGAAAAAAATTCCAGAGATGTTACATCATTTGCAGACTTATACATGTATATAGGTACCAACAGGTTATTGTCTTTCGGACGCTTTGCACTCTTACATTCGCATGTACGAGTATGTATGAAAAAAATATATTTAACAAAAAAAAATCTCCGCTACGGACTAAATGGCGTACATGCGTTGACAACCGGTTTTTACGGTTAATTTACGAGATGAGAAAAATATAGTGTTAATCTTTTAAAATACTTGACGCACATCATTACACTCAGAGAAAGAAATAGTACCGTCAACTATATATATATAGTCAAGGTACCTTTGTTTCTACAGAACTAAATTTATTCCCGTTAAGTTCGACTTGGTTCATCTGACAAAATCTGTTAGCTTGAAACAAAATCATAATCAAGTTCAAATTACCATTCCGATTCAACCATATGAATTGTTAGCTGAATTACATCAAAGTTAATTCAACTGAATAATGGTTTTACCGAGCTGCATGGTTTTTTGATTCTTTGACTAATTTTATTGGTTCATTCAAAAAAGATTTAGTTTTATTCAACAATTCAATGAGTTAATAGAAAGAAAGTTATTTAGTTCAAGCCGTCTCGTTACTTACTTAATGGATACAGACAAATTGGTCGAAGTAACCAAACATTTTCTTGTATGATAGGGACATTCGTTTGATTCACCCGTTATTTCTTATAATTACGTCAGGATCTAAAATGACAAACAGTCCATACAACTAAACATATTGTTGCATAACGTGTAGGTACATTGATTCATTTCAATGTTATAGTCAAAAGAAGTTTACTGCAAGATTCAATGAATTTGTTGTGAGTGCATGTTAAATATCATGAGAGCTGTCATCAACTAAATATCCTCATCCGTGTAACAAAATATTGGTTTCACTGTAAAAAAAGATTGTAAATTTAATGTACTTATGTATATGAAATTTACAAAATTTGTGCATGAAACTGTGATTCAAGTACTGAGTACTGTAAATTTCCATTTTGTTTTCGAAATTAATGTACCTAACTGTAAATTTAAGCGATATTTATTGTGAATTTACAAATCTTTAAACACGTATACAATGTTTTGTATTCGTGTTCTGCTACTGTAAAAAAAAGTTGATAATACGCTGTTGAAAATGTCGGTAACAGTAAAAAATGAATATGTCAATGATAAGTACGGTTAAGAGAATAATATATGTATAACTGTTATGCCATTTTAGTATCCAAAACTACTAAGTCGTTGATAGCGTAGTTGGTAGCGTGCGTGCGTAGTTAGGTACTTAGATAGGAAGGTCGTAGGTTCAAACCCCGAGGTAGACGAAAAATTTCTTCAGCAATAACCAATACCCTACAATTTCTAATGATGTGAAATGTCTGAAAAAATAATGCCTGAGTAATAGTTCTATTTTCTTTTGTTTTTAAACCCATTTTTAATTTCCAACATATATGTGATTGAAATTTAAGGTACCGTTTTGCAATAAAAGATCTATGACGTACATTAATTTTATGTACCATAATCAGAAATATTTGACGCGGTACATTAAATTTCAAATACAAAGTCACTGCTATTTCAATAAAATTCAAATTATTTTCATGTGTCCTACATTCGAATTTTCGACACATTGGTGCTTGAAATTTAAGAGTCGGTTTGCGAATAAAAACTTCCGGTACCGGTACTTTAATTTTCAAGTAGATTTTTTTTACAGTGTTGCTACAACCCAGTTGCTGCATCTGATTGATGAGTACAATCAGCTAAACATTCAATAAATTCAAGCTCAGTTAGGTTTGAAACTACCCGAAAAAGAGTTCATTAAAATCTGCGTGTTTTCGAGTGAATTAAAATTAGATTTTATTTAACTAAATCATTGTTTGGGATTCAACTAAATCCTATGGTCATCCCAAACATACATTTCGTCCGCTCCATTTGACTGCAGGATTTAGTTCACTCAAACAGATTTCCTTCGACGGTACTATACCTTTCTCTGAGTGTATAGACATAACGTCAAAAAAATTTTAATCATTGACTTTCACAAGTAAACACAATAAAATTATCATTGCTACAATCCAGTAATTAAAACACTGATTCCCTTAAAGATTCTAACTAATTTATTTATATTATCGATGGTGGACCTAACAAATGGAACCAACATTTCTTACACTTTTTTCCATAAAAAAATGAGTGCCGGGCAAGTTGTCAAAGGACATTATTGTTGATGCATATTTTAGTATGTATATCAGAAAAAAATAAAAAATTTCTGAAGAGGATTCCGAAGAAAGTCGAAACGATAAAAAGAAAGGAAAATTATTATTCATTTTCCCTACGACCGAACATTGCCGCAGAAATCCATACAATATATATTCAACAAGCATGTGCACAGTAATTTTTTGTAAGATTGCTTAGGCCTTCAAATGCAACAGATTTTTATTTCTTCTATGCAAATTATATTTTTTGAATATTTTTTTCTAAAGTGACATATCGAATGCCATCACTTCTAAATCTAAAATCTAAAAAAATTCTCAGTTGAATATCAAAATTTTCTAGCATATGGAAAGTGGGCGAGATTATTCTTCTTAGAGTGTTTAAGCTTTTTCGATAACAAAATTATCGAAAAATACAAAAATAATTAATCTACCACAGGCAACTACGTTAATTTATGTAAAACCGGATTCTTCAGAATTTCATCTGATTTTCAGGAATTTTCCAGATTTTTTCGAACTTAAGATCTATTCCAACACCATACAATTCACATTCTAGCACCAAATGTTCGAGAAACATTTTTTTATGCATACAGAAATTTTTGACAAGTCGTTCAGTGAAAACTGTTTTTTTTTTCTTCTCTAATTATGTTTCTAATTTTTAAAAAGCTTAAAAACTGTATGAAAGAAAATCTTGCATATTTTGGCTAGAAGGTAGAAAATTTTTATATTCAACAAAGTAATTTTCAGAATTTTTTAAGATTTTTAAATCGGTATCGGCATTCGATATGTCACTTTAAAAAAATATTCAAAAAATAATTCGCATCGAAAAAATGAAATAAAAAAATCTGGTGCATTTAAATGTGTACCCAATTATACAACAAATTACGAGCCTGATCGGGATGCCTTACATATTTTTCTTGACTGTTTAACATATCAGACGTATTTCACGTGTAGTACAAATATACAACATCTATAAAAGATGTGTACACGACACATACTTCGCGCATATTTTCTTCATGATGTCACAAATATAAAGATTAGAAATTACAGATACCCACGATATTACGGACTTATTACTTGACTAATATAGCGAATGTCTAAACCGACAATTTCGATTGCACGTTGAAAACTTACAGACGCTCAGAGATCGCAATTGAAGTTATTAGAAGTTGACATGACAACAAATCGTCTATTAGTAATCATTTCAACCAAACGAATAAAAAAAAACAGATCGAAGTTTCGTTCAGAAAGTTTTATCCGCTATTAACTAAAAGTCCGTAATTCCAATTGACTTCATATCCAAATTAACGCCGGTAAATCGTCAATATCTGTGCAAACTTTGATTCTCAAGGAAGTTATGCTCATTTTATATATTTCTTAATGCAATTGTGTAAATGATTTATGCATTCGTGTTTTAGTACCACTCCAATAGACAGCGGCGGAAGAATTTTTTAATAGCCGTTTATCACCGAACTCCAAGCGATTAATATTCCAAAAAAGACATATTTTCATTGGAATATCTGTAAACATGTTTTCGACCTTTTTGATATACGGATTTTTTAAATTTACGACAGTTAAATTGATGTCTCTGGAATGTTTCGACTCGGATAACAAAAATAAAAATTGCTGTGTTTCGAGTAACCGTAACTGCGCAGAGCAAATAAATGTATTTATAGCTACCGTGTGAACGATTTGATTCGAAAAAGGTAGATGTAGGTGATACATGTATGAAGGTGATTTGACGCGAGTGAACACGCCGGGCTCCGGTACTATGCGGTTTTTGTTTTTAAAAGCGACTCAATACCTCTATGTACGCTCTTTCCAATTCCCAAATCCACGAGATTTAATGGGCTTACCAAAAATTGATAGACCGTTTGCGACCTCTGGGTTTACTCCAACCCCTGCGATAACGAAAGAGCGTGTCACAGGTTCGATACACGGACCAGAATTTTTTTGCATCAAAACGTTGAATGATAGTACAGTGATTTTTTTCGACGTGAGGTACACTGTGTGTTCACATTTCATTTGCCATTCCCATCGAATTTCGACACATTGAAAAATGGAAATATCGCTGTTACATTTCGACGCTAACAGGAAGTGGTTAAAATGTTTTTAAGAGATCTTGTTTGATTAAGGATGTATGATACGTACAGTCCCGCAAAATATAACAAATTTTGGATATGCGTTTTGCTAAGAAATCTTGAGTGTAGCAGATGTTTTTATGCCGAACACATATCCAAAATTCGTTATTTCGCGCACATTTTTGAAAATAAAAGAAATCAAAATCAAAATAAAGAAAGAAATCTGAAAAAATTCGTATGCATTCGAATAAATTAACCGATCATTTTCATGAGAAAAAAAGTTAGGTTGACTGTTTAATTTTTTCACCAATTTGTTGATGACATTTTGGGATTATTATTATGCAAAATCAATCTTATCAGCACCTTTATATGCACAATTTTTATCCCATCGGGAAGTGATCGAAATTGTCTCTGAAACTCTCTTTTGGCGGGACTCTACGTATCATTTATCCTCAAGGGGCCTCAGTTACGTAAAAAAGTGATGAGAAAATAAATTGTATAGATGATCCTCCGTTAATAAATTCTTGGATTCAAATCGCATTAAGAACATAATGCTCCGATTCTATCGAGACGTTTAGTGCACTAAAATGGTCTAAAGTGAAAAATAAAATTTTGAACCTGTAGCAGTTCAGATCAAAACTTGTGAACAAATTTCTGTGTTCGATGTCTTATTTCATCTGTCAAAGTCCATTTTACAATAAGTGTAGCATTTCTGGATGTATACGTTTGGCAATCCTGTAATCAATTATTTAATAAATTTTTAATAAAGAAAGATATATTTGCACGTTTAAAACACCAAACACCAACATTTGTAATTACTGTATTTCATTATGTACAAGCAAAATAATATTTTGTTCGTGATACATAATATTTATTTGAAAGTATAAATCCGTGCCATTTTGTTGAAACAAACAAAATTTTATTGATTCAACTGTATTTTTCTTTCAGTGTGTCACAGTTTACATTTAATGTTTAATATCAAAGAAGTACAAAGGCATTCGTTTAAACCTTTAGCTAAGTTTTAAGCTTGAAGTTTGTCGAAAACCCTGAATACAGTGGAAATTGGATTTACTGTAACCAATTATTTAGTCAGGTTTTAATAAGCAAAGATTCATTTACACGTGTAAAATGATCGACAGATAAAATAAGACGTTGAACACTACAAGTTTACAAGTGTGGTCTGAAAGCTGCGACAAGTTAATAATTCTACTTTTACCTTAAACCATTTTGATACGCCGTATAGAGTTACAAAATTGCAGAATTACAATGATCGGAATGTACTTAATGAAATGTAAATATAAGATTTTTTAAAAGAAAGACATCATGCACAGAATTTTTTTCTTATGACTATGTTTAGGTGACTCAAATTCCCAAGGGTAGAAACGAAAAGTTTTGCGCTTTATACTTGATTTTTACATTTAATAAGCTATCCACAACACCGACTTCGAATTGACTAATAATAAAAAATCAACAATTAAAAAAATGACACTTGATTCGAAATTGTTGTGGACATTGACCGAATTTGTATCAAGACTATGCGGTTTTTTTTCGGTCGATGCCCACCACTGAGCTACCGAATAATACTATCACTTCTTGCTCCTGTGGCAGATAATGCTTAATATCGGAAAAGTATAAAAAGCTTCCTTTTAATGATTATATCTCTGTACATGAGACCAGCATAATGCAAATGTGCATACAGCTCTTCCGACTTTATGTTTCAGGAAAGAGATCGCATGGCAGCAGAGGGAATAGAGCCACTCGAGGATGTAATACCAACCGAGGATATTATTGGGAGAGACTACTGCCGCTACAACTTGAAACGTTTCACCGGTCTTTAGATCCTCTCACCGTTAGGGGAGCCACTCCACCTTTCTTCACACTAATGCATTTGTATTCCTGCATTTTTTACACACCAAAGCACATTAAATCGACGTGACAAGAGTTTAAATCAAGAAAAGAGTCGATAACTTGTGAACGGAATTGCGAAAGCAGAAAAAAAACAAAGAGACATAATAGTTCGTCAGTTTTACAAAGTGGGCAGTGGGGAAGTAAATATAATCAGCACAAGTGCGCCGAGTGACAAGAACAGTTCTCGTATTTATCGAAAAATCGAGAAAAAATGGATTATTGAACTGATAATGGACCATTGTAATATTGGATGACCAAAAAAACAACACGTTTGTATAAAAAAAAAAAACAAAAAATTCATTGATCGCGATGATCGACGTATCGGCGTTTATTTGTTCCTCTCGTAAAAGTAAATTCTTATACTACGTGTGCAGCGTTAAGAGTGAGAAAGAAATATTATATTATAAAAAACCCTCGAATACATATGCGATATATATATATATATATATAATATGTATTATAATACAATATTTATTCGAGTGGATACGTGAGTGAGAGTGTGTACCCGAGTGCGTGATATGATTAATATATTGTGGGAATTTAAGTGATCATTTTTATAGGGTCGATTATGTGCACCCTGCGACGGTGATGATAATGTTGATTGCACAGTGAAAATATGACAAAAGCAATACGAGCCATCCTCCTGTAAATATGCTTTAAAAATCAACAGCTCTCATCTGTACGAAAAAATGCACATCGTTACGAGAAATCGAAGAGACGGGTCAAGTAGTATAGGTCAACGAGGGATCAGACCGCTCGATTCAACATATGGCTGTCCTGTTATGGCTATACCTATTCATTCACACACATTGGATGGATGGCTGGCACAGTGTGGAAAAAATAAATAAAAAATCGAAAAGGTTTACGACTTTTACTACAAGCTACCAATCATTTATTTATAGGATATACTCAACGGTTACGAAAACTGTTTGTCTATACTTAAACACCCTAAAGTATGTTACACCGAAGGAAAGGAAAACACTTCTGAAGTACATTTACTACTGAATCAATATTTTTTCGACAAAAAAAACAGACTAGAGTAGCGAGGACCAAATATTATAAGCCACTTTTTTCAAAGTCACGGCGAAAATGTTCGAAACGCGCGTTTTCAGGGGGATAATATACGACTTGATAATGATGGTGGAAACAAAAATTCGATATCTTGGAAAAAAAAAATGTATGTCAGGTTTGCCGACCGGAAGTTGGATCTGTAAAATCTGTAATTAGAAAGGAACAGAAGTTACTTTTTTCAAAATCACAGTAGAACTTTTTGAAAAGGATGTTTTCAGGGGTAGAATATACGATTTGAGAATGATGGTGACGACGAAAATTGGATATCTTGAAAAACAAAATTAAAGTCGGGTTAGTTGACCGGAAGTAGGATCTGTGAAATCTGCAGAAGCGAACGAAAATCACAATTTTCAAAGTCACACTAAAAATTTTCATAGCGGGTATTTTTAGGGGTGCAATGTACGACTTGAGAATGATGGTGAAAACCATAATTCAACATCTTGCAAAAAAGATCAAAATCGATAACCCCAAATAGTCGAATTTTGTCGTGCACAGCAGATCAGCGTATGCACTATTGAACTCTCCACGATCAATTTGCGGCCCTTGGAAATCAGCGGCATCTTAGGGCACCTGATGAATGATGAACCTCGAGGTGATACGCATGATGCAGTAATCAAGTGCAAATCACCAGCAAGAACAAAAGGTAAAACAAATAAAACACAAGGTAAAACAAATTTCTAAAAACATCGTGGTATTAACGGTTATAATTGTACCCACCCTATAATGGAACAATCCACACCGTTTCGACCAGGATTTGACCTCGACCTATCCGATTTGGCTCATAATTTTTTTGTAGGTTTAGTTGGGCCGTTAAGTGCACCAGATTTTTTTTCTATGGCAATTATTTTATTAATTTTTTTAAAGTGACATATCGAATGCCATAATTCAAAAATTGGCAGGAATTCTGAAAAATACTCTGTAGAATATTAACATTTTCTAGCTTATTGCCGAGGTCAGCAAGATTTTTTCCTTCCAGTTTTTAATCCTTTTTTATTTAAAAAAAAACACTAAAACTTAGAAAAAAAAAAAATTTACTACAGGCGCCTAGTCGAATGTTCATTTGTGTAAAACCGGCTTTGCCAGAATTTTTTCAGAATTTTAGGATTTATTTTTTCAGATTTTCCCGAACTATGCACATTTTTTTAAATATTTTTTTTAAAGTGACATATTGAATGCCATAATTAAAAAATTGGCAGGAATTCTGAAAAATACTCTGTTGAATATTAACATTTTCTAGCTTATTGCGGAAGTAGTCAAGATTTTTCTTTTTATAGTTTTGAAGCTTTTGTTTTTAAAAATATTTTTGTTATCAAAAAATCTTAAGAACTATGAGGAAAAAAATTAAATCCTGGTCAAAACGGGGTGGACTGCTCTAATACTTTGTAAAGGTAAATATAATTCGACGCCTGGGTTGACTTCTAAGTGATAAAGTAGATGATAGGACAAGTTGATGCGCTACTGGTCGTAGCCACTGTTACGGCAATCAAGTAGCTCTGGCTAACTAGAGCGTGCATGTAATGTGGATAAGCAGCAGCACCAGCAACAGAGGCTCTCCACACTAGTGGCTCTCGTTGCAATTAATCGTTGGCGGTATATACACAGGCGCGAATTATACCATAACGTGGTAATCGGATTTTCGTGATACTCGATTAGAAATTATTCACTATGCATCAACTGTATAATCGTCGGAGCTCTAGGCTATGTTATTCCTCGTAGAGCTGAACCGGCAAACTAATAAGGTACGGGATCAATAGTTAATTCGCTGTAGATCATCGCGAGAACGAAAAACAATTCTACGAGCGAATTACAAATTACTAATGCGGACAACGTGACGAGAGCCTGCATCGCTAACAAAGGCAGATTAGCATACTCATTAATTTTGCAAGCACTTTCAGTTATTCTATTCGTCAAGTCAAGCATTGACAATGCGGCCTATAAACCGATCGGAAACCTGTTTAATTAATTGATTTATTGGAATTAAATAGGTATGTTTGATTCCCATTCAATATCAATTTGGTAGGTACGTTGAGACCGATGATATGAAATACGTTTAGGAGCGGCACCAATAACAGCCGGCGCAACGAGGATATTAATTAGAAACACTGGTTCACATGCTGAGTAATGATTGCATCCTCTTTAAAAGTTTTTCAAATTATACAGTTGAAGGGTGGCAATTATGATTCAGAGCGAAAATGATATGAAAAATGGGTTTTTTGTTTAACAAAACTTTATAACCAGATCCGCAGAAATCTACTAATCATATAAAAAAATAAACCATCGTATCACTTAAAACTGTCCACACGGGCAATATTTTTTTAATGAAATGTGAGCAGTGAACGTTTGGTACAGTTAGTGATAAGTATAGCGATATAATTTCTGACTTTCTGAGTTGTTCAGTTGCAACCTGTATTAAGTATTTTTGCGACTATTTCAAATGTTATTATTTTTGTAAATTATTAAAAGTTCTTATAATTAATATACGTTTTTCGATTCTGGGAAAGCTCAGACACAAATTGAAACGTAGATCAAGACGGCCAATTATCCACCTGCGACGGCTGCTGTTGACAGTAGCCCAAAAACGTATTTAATATCGATTGATTAACAGGTTAGCCACAGGCTCCCACTGCGGTTGTGCTGTTTAATTCATTGACGAATATTCGTATATGCGAAACATAATTACAACTGAGCTCTATTCAATTATGCAGTGTCCGTATAATTGGTGGCTTTCCCGTTATGCTCATAATCCAATGAAACTTGATCCCTGGTATATTATTGCAATGAAATTGAGAAAGCTTCACACAATTTCTATTTGCTACATAATAACATGCATCTAGTTACCCTAATTACACGCGTCTGCTATCTAAACATCAGACGAACATCGACTTTCTTTAATGTATCAAAACGAATTATAAAAATATACCAAACAGTTATACCAAATTTTTATTCACTTCTAATGTATTTCAAAATAAAAAGACGCTCTATTTTTTCCATAACAATAAAATTACTCGATAACAAAGTTTGTCAGGAAATATTTGCACTCAACGATCGTAAAACGAAACTCTTTTAAGGAGTTTTCTCGGTACTTCATTTCGATATATGAGCGTTTAACGACCGTAGTTGGTTATAAGAATGAAAATCCTCATTCTCAAAGAATAGAAGAATGACAATTACACACTTCATATATATCCCTATTGCTTAAAAAAAATAAAAAAGCAGATTAAGCACTGACTGACATGCATGTGCCGAAGCGTTCACGTAGTAATTAATCTCCATTCGCATTCGACGATCTGAACGAGTGGTCGGCGAGGGATTGTATGGTCAACGAGCTCGTTAAAAGTTTCAACAGCCCAGCGGACGATCGCCACTGGGAGTAAACGTTTTTCATTTTCTCTGCCGCGTCCACATAAAGTTCCTCTCGGCTTTTGCTTTACCCAATGTCCACCTTCGGTCATTGCGAAGTCGAGAGCATAACAACCCAGTATTCATCCAGCTACCCATGTTGCAAGGATATCCATATATAGCGTATTCAAAGTTTCCACCGAATTGTGACTCACTACGCGGTGAAATTTTTTTTAAACTTCAATTTCATGTCACAGTATGTTCTTTATTGCGAAAACGATGTACCATAAAATGTGGAAACCTTGTACAGGCGCTACCGAGAGTGTCTAACTCGTTCGGTACTTTATCAGTGGCTCTCTCGAGTGTTGGCCAAGATTCGCCTCTCGCTTCACATCCCCACTTAAACCCTCCATCAGGAAGCTCTACTTCACGCTTACGCGGACTTTTGTTTCGAGGTGCCGACGTTTTGTAGACCGGAGTGAGAAACGAAGAGCAGCCAAGTTTATGAAAACTTTGCCTCTCCCGCGTTTCACCCTCATAAATTTAAACCTTAATACGAGAACGTTGTATATGATATTAAAAGGAACGGGTGCGCTCACGCTTCGAGCCATTTTGCAAAGACTATATGTCACGAAGAACGGTGAAAGGATGGTCGTTTAACTCGATACCTCGAGACAACTTCGCTTCCTTTAACTGATCCTTGGGCGCCTCGCGCTTCGTCCGACCGAGATGAAAATCCGGACGATTGCCGAGAATATCCAGAGCTACGACGTCTCATCCAGAGGCGATTACGAGATCCTTGCTACCACTATCTATGTATACGCTGCCTTAGATATAGACGCCTGTGCAACGCCAGCCAGAAAACACAAGCCAGAGACCAGAACTAGATTGGAATCTTGATTGCAGTTGCGAGGTCCGGGAGCTCTACCATTTCAGCGACAATGACCAGTTACAATGGCCAATCCTCTGATGTCAAACTGTAATGTAAATCGAAAATTAAATAATATGTTTACCTGAAAAGGTCCAAAAACAAAATCACTTACGGATTTTCTTACAGCAGTATCTCAAAATGTCATTTGATGAACGTTGTTCTTTATCTCTGATTCCTGCTGTATCAAGCGATGCACAGCGTTTCAGACAAAGAATTCTGCTGTGAAGCGATTACAAAAAAAAACGATAACGAAACAAATGTCATTGATTGTGAGGAAATGAGTTAATTGAATTCATTGATTTCCATGAAATATATATATTCAATTTCAAAGATATGCCTTTCCAATAATATTGAGTAATACAGTAAGGATCAAAAGTTAACGAAAGAAATTAAAAGTTGTTTTAAGAATTTGAAACTACGCAATATTTGATAAACTATAAGTCGCTTGCAATTCTCGTGAGCTTTGCACTTTATTGGATTACGAAGGTGGGTGTGAAAGGGAGAAGCAAAGAATTTTTCTGTCCCTCGTTGTTGGTGAGGCAGAAAATAACCCACCGTCCCAGAAAGCTTCGGTATAAACCAGCTTAATGCGGAAGCTCGAGAAGTACGTTATCCGGAAGGCAATACAGAGAGGAAGATGAGAATAGAGAGAGAGAGAGAGAGAGACAGAGAGGGACACAGTAAGAGATAAAGAAAGAGAGAGAGAGAGCGTGAGAGAAAGAGTTTGCGACAAGCCGGGTGAACGAGACTGCCTTCCTATGTGTAGTGTATACTGCGACATCGCAGTGTTGAGCACAGCTCGTTGTCTCGCAGAGGCCAACATCCACGTGGCGCAAGCTCGGCGACGTGAAAATTAATGCACTATAACCTGGCAAAAGGCTATAAAGAAAACAAAGGAAAGTAAAGAAAAAAAAAAAGTTTGCCGAGCCGAGTTTACGATCTTAAGCCGGTGGAGGATTGATCGTGTTTGGTATCGTCCTTTATCTCAAGCTGTCGTTGTAATGCATCCTCGCACTGCAGCAAGGCGCACCAACAATTTACCGTTTTTAGTTTCCCACTAAAAACTCAGAATATTTCTCGAGTGTAATAGCCTAAAAAACTCGGGCTCATCGAAAATTAAAAAAAATTAGTATGATATTTAACAACCCAGCAATAAAAAAATTTGCCTACCCAAAGCAGAGAATTTTGCTGTTAATAAAAAGGTTGAACAGAGCGTAATTCAGATTCTGATGGACTATAACTATGAAGAAATTGAATATGCTTTGCCCATGGAGAAATTCAGTCGAAGCGTGTAAATCGCAAGTCTTTATCTCTCGTATAACACACGTAACAGAGAGTACCAGTAGGCATACGGCCCACGCAGCTGTTAGCTGTTGTATAGAGGAAAAAAAATGCTACCACCTGCAGCAGCAGTCAGGGTGAGTCGTTATCTCACGTAGAGCGTGCCGACGGACGTGAGCTCGCACACGGAGGAAGCGGGACTTTGTAAAAGCCACGCGCGCTTCATAGTTCAAAGCTTTACGCTGCGTCGACGCCTTTCACGCTTCTGTAAGTCTACTCGTGTCTGTGTACATGTGTGTTTACACTAGATTACTCCACAATGTATATCGCTGCTCGCTCTGGACAAGCTATCTGTCTCATTCTCTCAACGCTTATTTTATTTTAAGTATATTCTGCTTTTTTCTATCGCGGCAGAAATCCTCTCTGCTATCTGTGCCAGTAGCATGAAAACCCAGACGTTAATTCGGCTGAATGTTATTATATACATATATTATACGCATATACATTATATATATTTATATAATTTTTTTTACTTAGCGTCCAGTCGCTAACGCGACTCTTGATATACTGGACCAGATCCGACACAATAATTATTTATTTACATATTCATTTGAAACTGATTTATTATTTTTCTTGCTGTTTTCCGGAGTATGCTGAAGGCCATCCGGTATACGTTGTGATTCTGGATTCGCTAGCTAGTCGTGCTATGATAGAATTTCCAGAAACGTGATTTACTTCACGGAGAAGCGCAGGATTAGTGATTCTTAGCCCGTGCCCAGGTACACGTAAATAATAAAGTTCATTGTAAAGTTTTCTTTTTATTATATCTATCAAACGCAAAAAATAAAAATGCATTGCCAAAGAATGCAAAGATAAGAAAAGAAGAAGGTGGATTGATCACGGAAGAAATTTTACAGCTGGAGTTGAGTAAGCCGCGCTTGACTTTCAAAGGAAAAACTCGACAAACAATAGGACGAATGATAATACAAAATGTAAACCTGGGCTATGCTCGACAGTGAAACATGTTCGTCGGCTGTAAGCCGTTGTGTTAGAATATGTGTAGTGAATCTGCATGAAAACTCAGTATTGTGGTATTTTTATCATCCCTCGGTTGACATATATCGTAAAAAGGCCGCCTGTTTTTTTTTGCTTAAAAGTCTTTGAACTTTCGGTGTATTAATGCAACACTGGATAGTTGTTCTCCGATTTTTTCGCGAATAAACCGAAGGATAACGACCAGCGCTGACAATCTATCAATATTTCTTGAATTCGCGAGCTCGAAAGTTTCCGAAGCATATATCTTGACAGAGGACAGAGGGCTCTGATGTCACGGGCTCTTTTATACATACTAGACAAGTGTTCTATGCTGATGTTTATGTATCTATATGCACACACATATAGTATGTATTTATATGTATGTATATGCAAGCTCCTTTCCGCACGACGCGATCGTTTGTGCATGCAATCACCCTCTGACTCGCGGCTCTGTCGACGAAAATGTCATTTTGTCGACGGCAACGCGTGCTCCGCAAGCACGATGAGGAATTTTTCCATTCTGATTCTGATTGTCCTGATTGAATAGCTCGATCGAACGAAACGGACAAACGAGTAGCACGTATGTGCTCAAAGCTCTGGGGTATATGGGGCAACTATTGTGTTCACAGTATCACTTTTTCAAGTTTTTTCCCCCGATTATACTTTTGCTACCGTTAGTTTCGTGAGTGTTTATTGTTGCATAATTATCTCGTGACGTGAGGAAATTTATGTAATAAACGCGTCACCGCTGTGCATAAGTGTGCATGAATTCAGGGTTGTTGAGTTTGAATGAATGTACTAATTATCAAATTGCACGTAAATTCTCTTTTATTCTACAATATACATTGGCCGATTTATATTCTCTAATAAAATAACTGTATTTCTGTGCTGGCAATGGAATATTACAGGGAAAAAAGTCGATGACAGTTTCTTTACCTTAGCGAAACTAACCAAACCGGAAACATCGAAGATATTCAGGTACAAAGTCTTCTTTCTTGATTTTACCAAGCATTGATTAGTGACTCGAAGTCAGTTTACGTGAAGACGAGGCAGATTTTCTTATTTTCTCTTTACCTTTAGATAGTATTTACATAAATTGCGTAGAACGACGCGGTAAAATAACTCTGCGGCCCAGAGAACGAAAATACGTGATATGTAACTTAAAATCTTGGTTTTTCTTTCCGAGTTAAAAACTCAATTAATGTACAAGTCAATAAAAAAAACTAAACTTAAGAATTTAAGTTGCCAACGGCAATTGGCCACAGTTCAATAAAAAAAAAAAGCGTTCATGAAAATATTAGAAAATGCGAGGCCTCTATTAAGAGTACGGCTGTGGAGTCTGTAAAAAAATATGCCAGCGCCGGAAAGACGCTCTCCGCTCGCTAAAATAATCTTTCCAATTTTGTAGGCTCTTGCTTAGTATCAATCTTATTTTATCGTTTTGTTTGTTGAGTTTGCATGTTGCTCCCGCTGGCTAGTTGTTGTTCTTCTCCATCTTCAACGTACCGAGCTCCTCCAGCATAGCCTGAAGGCCCTCGGGTACACGACCTGAATCCAGTTCAATTCCCCACGCGCGGTACTGCAAGTAAAAATGCGACTATAGAGAGCAAGTGTCACGTTCTTCTATGATCGGACAGTACACAATCCGAAATGGTAAGTAAAAGGCAGTGAGAACGGTGAGGTAAAGGATATAGGTACTTAAGTGTGTATGGTCTCTGAGGATTGGTGTTGGGTCGACATCGAGGATAACGCGAGTGCCGTAAAACACTCTCTTCGAGTTTCGCTCTTCTTTCGGTTATTTCTTTTTCTCCCTTAGGTCCATACGAAGTCACAAATGCATACAAGTGCATTTATAAACTTTCGTCGTTCCGTGGAATGACCCGAAGTTCGCATTTCACCGAGGGAAATAAAACTGCCGTGTCTATCGCGGTCGAATAAAAATTTCGCGAAATTGCAGAGCGGTATTCCGAATGACCTTTCCGCCAGAATAAATCTCAGTACGCGGACGTGCGATGGTTTTGTTTTCGGTTCTTTTTGTTTGTTTGTTTATTTTACCATTGCTACTTTTTTTTTCTTTTACTATTGCTATTTTTTTCTGCACGTACAGATTTGGAAAGCAAGGGCGCACGAAACTCTCACAACACACTGCTGCATGAATGAACGCAGCACGTGGTAACAGATAGAAAAGCTAACAAACCGATTTGAGAGGAGGGTTTTAACGTTGTTACGAGAGTATAGTATTGCACGTATCAATCGTTTGCTTCTTATTGTCCTTTCTGTACGTAGGATTTTTTGGCGGAGAACAAAAGTTCGAGGATGTCCGGATTTTTTTTTTACCAGTGAAATGGAACAAAATATGCGTGGAAGCGACAGGGAGTTCACATGGTATGAGACGATCAACAATCATGAAGCGGATTTGTAGCTTTGGGTACTCACCATGTCGAGCTCTTTCCTCAGTGCGAGAACAGCTTTCTCACGATCGGCCACCAGCTCCTCCAAATATTGGTACCTGAGCTTCTTGCGGGCACGGCACTCCCTCGCACTCTGCCTACTACGCTCTGCGAACATTATAATTGACAATTAATTATTATGACAATCAGCATTTAAGTTTTGCTAATATTTTACTATGCCTGATCTAATAGTTAATGAATAAATAGTTATCCGACATGAATTCCAGTTTGTTTTTTTCAATAATGACCCTTAGTTATTAAGCACAAGAGTTTTCTTTTTTGAGAATTCTAATAATATCCGAGTATCACAATATGTGAACACTCCTAATCATTTCTATGGCGTACAAGGCTTTTCGGAAACTATCTATAGCGGACTACACCTAAGTTAAGTTCGGATCAAACTCTGGTCAGCGAAAAGCCCGTGAAATTTAGTGCCGAGCACTCAATCTCTAATTCGGCTATGAATAAAACGTTAAGCTTTTCGCTAAATTTGTACAATTTCGGTTTCGGTGGGAGCAAACAGATGTGGTTAATGGGACAAATTCAAGTGACCATTTAAACGAAATTTTATGATTTGGAATTTCGAACAAAAAGTACAAGTTCACATTTTAAAAAAACCTTCTACGACAGAATTGATTATTCTATGTCTTTCCCTTAAGCGTCCTCTTGCAACGGATTATTCAAAGTCACGAAGTGGTGAACGTATCTGAGTGCAAACATCTACCTCTGGTATACTTATAAACGAGGTGGAATATGTCACTAACGAAAGAGAATGATTATAATATAACAATTTGCAGTTGTTAACTGGCCATTATAAAGACATTAGCGCCATTAACGTAAAATAGCACACGATGGTAAATTTTACGTCCTTTCTTTTCGCTTGAAAGTAGCCGAAAGAGCGCAGCTTCAGTGCCTTTTGAGGAGCGAGAGCGAGATAGATTTTGCCCTTACAATTTCACCTTAAGTTGTTCGATAGAATAGAGTGGTACACTTGGCCAAGTTCATTTTCCTTGTGATCCCTAGGGCAAGGATTCTTGTGTAAGCTAATAGTGGCGAGTTATTACGGTTATAATATAAAGTGCGCTGTATAACAGTAGATACGCTATACAGTAAGACGCCGATGTGCGCGAGTATGTTGAAGGTAAGCGAAGGTAAAAGAGGGAGGGTGAACCTGAGGACGAGAACAGAAATTGCAAATTTCTTACACCACTTGCTAAGAGTAATAAAACGGTTTACGATCGCCCGGTGGTATTATCACTCTTAAGAGCTCCGCGTGCGTCAGGTCGTTCGAAAATGTTCAAGGAGTCCGGTGCACTAGTAGAACTCTGCAGGTGTTGAAGCCGAAGAGATACTTGATGAGATGTTGAGTTTCTTCATGACGAATGACACACAAGGTTTAATCCTATAATTCGCGTAGTGTCTGACAGGAGCTCGATATTGAAAGGAACATAAAAATATCCGGAGTGCCGAAAAATAAAGTCATCCACATGCGCTACCTTCGTTTCGTGGTTTTCACTGAATCGCTGTTGTCATCCTGACGGAAATGGATGGGAAACAAAACGAGAATTCGGAATGCTGGCAAAACTTCTTGCGAATCCCTCCACGACGGATACGTTACGAGAAAATACGTGTATTTCTGAAATGGTCCTACCGATGCTACGTACTTTTAGGTATTATCCCTCCTTCTAGCGACGTCGTGAAACAAGAGGAACTTCGAAGCCGAAGGAATGCGAACAAAGAGGCAAAAAGTGAAAAAAAAAAAGTGCTGGGGTTAGACGGCAAGTGCGACAAGAGCAAGAGGAACAGGAAGAAGGGACTTGTACGACGATCGGATACGGGGTTGTTCAAAAACGTTTAAGGGGTCGCTACACTAGCAGAACTCTGCAGGTGTTGAAGCCGAAGAGATACTTGACGAGATCTTGAGTTTCTCTATGACGAATGACACACAAGGGTTACTCCAATGCATCGCGTAGTATCTGACATGAGCTCAATGTCGAAATAAACATAAAAATATCTGGCATGCCGAAAAATGAAGACATCTACATGCACTGCTTCCGTCTCGTGGTTTTCACTGAATCGCTGTTGTCATCCTGACGGAAATGGATGGAAAACAAAACGAGAATTCGGAATGCTGGCAAAACTTCTTGCGAATCTCTCCACGTCGGATAGGTTGCGAGAAAATACGTGTATTTCTGAAATGGTCCTACCGATGCTATGTACTTTTAGGTATCATCCCTCCTTCTAGCGACGTCGTGAAACGAGAGGAACTCCTAAGCCGAAGGAATGCGAACAAAGAGGCAAAAAATAAGAATAAAAAAGTGCTGGGGTTAGACGGCAAGTGCGACAAGAGAAGAGGAACAGGAAGAAGGGACTTGTACGACGATCGGATACGGGGTTGTTCAAAAACGTTTAAGGGGTCGCTACACTAGCAGAACTCTGCAGGTGTTGAAGCCGAAGAGATACTTGACGAGATCTTGAGTTTCTCTATGACGAATGACACACAAGGGTTACTCCAATGCATCGCGTAGTTTCTGACATGAGCTCAATGTCGAAATGAACATAAAAATATCTGGCGTGCCGAAAAATGAAGCCATCCACATGCACTGCTTCCGTCTCGTGGTTTTCACTGAATCGCTGTTGTCATCCTGACGGAAATGGATGGAAAACAAAACGAGAATTCGGAATGCTGGCAAAACTTCTTGCGAATCTCTCCACGACGGATAGGTTGCGAGAAAATACGTGTAATTCTGAAATGGTCCTACCGATGCTATGTACTTTTAGGTATCATCCCTCCTTCTAGCGACGTCGTGAAACGAGAGGAACTCCTAAGCCGAAGGAATGCGAACAAAGAGGCAAAAAATAAGAATAAAAAAGTGCTGAGGTTAGACGGCAAGTGCGACAAGAGCAAGAGGAACAGGAAGAAGGGACTTGTACGACGATCGGATACTGTGTTGTTCAAAGACGTTTAAGGGGTCGCTACGCTATCAGAACTACCAGAACTCTGCAGGTGTCGAAGCCAAAGAAATACTTGACGAGATCTTGAGTTTCTCCATGACGAATGACACACAAGGGTTACTCCAATGCTTCGCGTAGTGTCTGACATGCGCTCGATGTCGGAATGAACATAAAAATATCTGGCGTGCCGAAAAATAAAGCCATCCACATGCACTGCTTTTTCGTCTCGTGGCTTTCACTGAATCGCTGTTGTCATCCCGACGGAAATAGGTGAAAGAGAAAACGAAAACTCGCGATGCTGGCAAAACTTGCTGCGAGTCTCTCCACGATGGATAGGTTACGAGGAAATACGTGTATTCCTGAAATGGTCATACCGATGCTACGTACTTTCGGGTGTCATACTTCCTACTAGCGACGTCGTGAAACGAGAGGAACTCCCAAGCCGAAGGAACCCGAACAAAGAGGCAAAAATGAAAAATAAAAAAAGTGGTGGGGTTAGACGGGAAGTGCGACGAGAGCAAGAGGAACAGGAAGAAGAGACGTGTACGAGGGTCGGAGACGGAGTTTATGGCACTGGCGCGAAAGAACCAGCTACGATTATAAACTTTCTACAGCTGAAATAAAAGGGGAGCTCCTTTTTCCTAGGAAAAATAACAGCGTTACGAAATTACGCGGTGACCTACACGGAACCACGTAATACGAGAGGGTTTTCCGGCACGCCGGATCCCTCCGCACCTTACTTTCAATGGTACACGTTTCGTTATCTCCTTTCTTTCGCACAACACGTATATACGTATATAGATATATGCACGTAACGTATTATACTGGGCGCGAAGACAAACCGAGTGCAAGTAGACTCATGGCATCGCTCTCTGTCTCTCATCTTGGCAAAACGATGCGGAATTGCAAAATACACCCCGGACCCGACCACCCGACACCGCAAAGAGTACAAATGCCCCGAGCACACCAGAGATCCGTCTATGTGTGCGCCCACTCACGCTCGGCATCACAGTGCAACAACGTTTCCGGCCACCGTCGTGGCTGTAAACCTCATAAATATTCATCAAGAAAATAGATAAATATTCGTGGAAAGTGCGAGGGGATGTTGCGGGGCTTCTCCATTTCTCTATCCACTTCACTTCGGTCTGCCACAGTTTGATGTGTATTTCATCATTTCTATTTATTTTTCGCGTGTATGTGTATACGGGTCGTTCCAAGCCAAATTAACCCATTAATGGGGCGGGGTCAAAGTTCCGAATGGTAAATACACTAAAATTTCGAATATTAATATCTCACCTACATTTTTGAAGAAAATTATTTTAGCGAATTTTGTTAAAAATGTAGGTGAGATATTATATTTCGAAATTTTAGAACTTCGAGTATTTACGATTCGGAACTTTGTCTCCGAGAGGCAAGTGAATTGGGGTTAAAGTTCCGAATAGTAAATGAACGAAAGTCTAAAATTCCGCAACTTAATATCTCACCTACATTTTTGACGAAAAATTTTCAAGCGTATTTCGTGAAAAATTTTGGTGAGATAATAGATTTCGGAATTTTAGATCTTCGTGTATTTATCATTCGAAACTTTAACCCTATCTCCCATTAATAAGACTTCCGTTTTCATTTTCAATTCCAATTAGTAAGTACACTATGACAGTTTTGTTTTATCGAAATTGCTGAACATTTCTGGTGATAATGATGAGACAATGTTAACGTTCGGATCCCTTTGAAATTACGCAGGAAATTATTGGGAAATTTATCAACTCATATTAGTGATTCCAAAATTATCGAAACGCAGGAGAAGTAACTTTGCAGTATACATTATCAAGACTGGATAACTAGGGACCAATAACATAAATACTGTGATGTGTTGATAGTGCTACGCGAAGTTAGCATATCATTTTTACAATTTTCATTTTTTAAATATTAAATGACCAGAACTATTGTTAAAATTCATCAGGAACTATAGAACTGGGTTAGATGCAACTGGAACTCCACTTTTTAGTTGATCTGCTGACAATTAGTAAGTTAACGTCACACACATAGTTTTGCACCTCTGCATATGATTATCGGCCACCGTATATTCAAAATCATGAGATAAAAAATTTACATTTTTTATAAGTACCCCATAAAAAAAGTAATCCAGGAAAAAAGTTGGTTGGTGAATCGCTTGAACCAGGAATGGTCCATATCCGTTTATGTAGCCCATATTTCTACCCACCCTTTTGGAAACATTTATAACATAGAATCTAATTATTTTTCCATGATGCTTTTCCGCTCTTTACGATTTAGCATTGCCCACGGTCACGGCATGAGTTTGAAAGGTTTAAACGGGAAGGCAAAGTGGTTCCGGAGGGTTCGACTGAAAGAAATTGGAAAAATCCAGCTAGAGGCCCAAACTGTCGGTACACATTCGACCCTCCTTCTCGACATTTAACTTCATGTATTTTATTTTCACTCACCGAGCTTGGCTCTCATGTCCGCTTTGTCGGACGCCTTCCTTCCGGGCTTGCGTCCTCGCTTGCCCCCCTCTTTCCGGTCGCCGCGGGAACCCTCCTGAAACGTGAAAGATATCGGGTATGTACCATCGTTTAGCTCAGTGCTAGAAGGCAACAGGGAAAAGGAACATGGGGTCACGGTGTATAAAGGTTGCTACCATGTTGTATATATATTACAGAGCACTTTTGTTTCCCCGCCAACGTAAAACTGTCCCGAGGGTGCTCAGCCTGTTCGGCACGTACTCGGAATACCGTCTGGAATGACACAACCCCAGACCCAACCGTGAAAAATGAAAAGCTAAGCAACACCGGTACTAATTCCGTTGAGTCTGCACCGAGTCTCGAGGAGTGCAACTCCCGTCTTGGCCCCGCGATAAATCTCGTGAAACCATTCTTCGAAACAGCTCCTCTGGCTTTTTTTAGTATTACCGCTTCAACAATTTCAACGCCGCGGGTTATTTACTCAAATTTTTACTACGAAGTTGGCTACAGTGAAGCCAGGCTGCATTCGAATCAACAATGCATTTTATTCTTACTCGCTTTCCATGGAGTTCGTTAAGTGTGCAATTAGTACAACTTTTGATATTCATACAATGGATTTTTGCATTTTATCATTTAATTCAACAGGAGTATAAAAATGTTAATTGTTAAAAGTATCAAATGTGCACTATAATTGCGTAAAATATTTACTAATATCGATATTGGATTTAAGCACATTTCTGAGTGTGATGGATAACTCCACTGAATACTTTCACTGATATAAAGAATAGATAGTGTAGATGAAGTTCTGCACAATAACCCTTGTGAATTATCTCTTCAAAACAACCCGTTTGGCACTTTTTTTGACACTCGAACTTAAACCAGCAACCTCAACCTAGCTGCTATAACCAAGAAATAAGTTAACACAACCAATCAATTATTCGATTTCCCTTACAACTCGAATTGTAGTGCTAACGATTTGAAGGGTCGTCCCAACGATTAAAATGAAAGGTGCAACTTTCATTTGAATATATTGCATTTTGACTGTGAAAATAATAATACCAAAATTTGAACTTGACTTCGTTTTTACGAGGACATCTCGAAAATCGGATGAATCTTACCCTTTAATAAGAGTTTACTTTAACACGTGTCCCGTGACCTCATCTTTTTATTGTACCCAAAAATTTGCATATTATCTCCGAGTTCGCGGTCCTGATCATCATTTCTCTATCTTCGAACTAAGTGTGTTTATTCCCAATTGAACGATCAATTTCCTTAACACTCCCATAAGTGCCATGTAAAAAGATCGATTTTCAAGTATGCATTATTTATTCATTTTACCCGTAAAACCCATCAAAATTAAGAAAAAAAAAGCTGATAGCTCAATTCCAATAGGCCGAAAAATCATGAACACCAGTTAGATTTGACTTCCTGGCATAACTACCTTAAGATGACTATTCGATATGGTTGGGGCAACTAATTTTTAAAAATTTCGTACAGGGAATTAAAAATGTAGTTGTCACAACTAAAAATTTCGTTCCGTGCATTTACTAGATGTAAAAGCAAATTTCGGTTTATCATTTTGGTTAACTAAATGTGAAATGTCACGTCCGAAGTATCGGTCATTTTTTTAAATCGCATTTCTTCTCGTCTGCCGGCATTGCGCCTTTTACAGCGTCAACCCGGTTTATCCTATTTTTTTTCTGCGAAACTTTTTTTGTTAGTACTTTGTTGTATCACCAGTGTAGGACCAGTCCTCTCATGCTACTGCAGCCGACTTTCATTCTTGTATCACATTCGCCTCTGGACAGAGCCGAAAGGACAAAGGGCAACTGCAGAAAACCTCTGTCGATACAGTTGGTCTCGGGTTCGCTTCACGCTGCCGGAACGAATCGTCTTTCGCAGAGAATGTAAACACCGGACTGCAGGTATACATATATATGTATATACATTTATGTACACTAGAACTGGATCACGTTGGAATATTTTTTATTTCCTTCGTAACGACGACACCGGGTTTCGAATCCTTTACGTACCGAAAGCTCTGGTTCACACCCAAAAAAAAGTCCTTAATACCAAAGGAATAGGTGAATTTAATTATTTTTTAACCAATTTTAATTACATATTTCGTTGCTTCCAAATAGAACATTCCATGGTTTAAAAAAAAACGGTTCTGAGGTTTCGTTCTTTCAAATAAATAAATTATATAGTCCTTTAAATTGCCATAACGATATTTTTTTTATAGACTTCGTTTCGTTTTTAACATCTTGAAAACGATTTCTTTGGAGTCAATGAAAAATTGTTAAATGTATTAAAGAAAATTTTCCTTGATCCAAATTCACTATATTTATTAAATTTGGGATTATTCAAAGAAAAAATATCATTAACTCAAATATATTGATTTAGTGACGTTAAGGAAATGTTCCATAAGCCGAAAGTTCAAAGAGATATTTTTGAATTTGAAATTTTTTTTTCTCGTTGTAGAAACAGACGCAGAGTATACTACCTATATAGCCTAACCTAATACTACCTATAGGTAGTATTTCATTTTATTATATTTCGTCGTGGCATGGATGGGCTGAAGCTATATTCGTGTACTGAAATAAATAGTAGACCGCAGAATTAAAGTTCTTTTAAAGCCATCAGATGGAAAATTGTGTTCAGCTGTGCACGAGGTCTCGAGGATTATGACCCCGTCTCGACCTGACGATAAATCTCGTGAAGCCATTCTTCAGAACCACTCGTCTGACTATTCTTACGGTTACTACTTCGACAGAGCATTAGTGGAAATAACAATGTATTTTACTATTATTGCGAATGTGCACGTACTAAGATCACTCGTTCACGTGTGCATAAAGCACGATTTTCGTTTTTATCGTTTCTAAATTAAATCTTTGATCCACATTTTAGTGGTCTATTACTCGTTTTATTCGAATAATTACATTTTATTTGGATTTTGAAATAAAAAATCTAACACAAATATTGTATGTGAAACATTCTCCGTCGATTCAGCCACTTTTTTTTCGACCCTCTCTTCCATAATTGAATATATGTAACTACCCATAAAGTACTTTATATGAATTTTTTCAGATTTTTGGAATCAATATTTCAAAAAATGCAATTTTTTTTTTTCGAGTGCGAATATCTGGAAAACGTGAAGGTAATGAAAATATTTCTACATAAAAGATCTGATTTTTTTAAAGCGTCCAAGCAGAATTTTTGAAATTATTGTCACATCCCGGCGTGTATGATTTTTCACCGAAAAGCGGAGGAATAATTTTTCTATTAAAAAACGGATAATTTGTTTGGATTGAAAAAACTGAAGAGAAAATGTATTCCAATTTTTTTACACCAGAATATCGATCGGTGCCACCCTGGCGATTTTTGTGAACTATCAACATTCATGCAGAAATACTCTGTAAAATTTCCAGTTAAAAAAAAAAATTCCTTCGTTTTCTGGTAAAAATTCATACTCGCCGAAATGTGACAATTATTTCAATCATACCGCTCGAAAGTTAACAAACAACGAAAACTTATAGTTTCGGAGAAATTTGCACTTAAAAAAAAAAAGACGTTTTTTAAAATATTGTTTACAAAAATCTAAAAAAATTCACATAGAGTGCCTATTAAACGTACTTTCATATAACCAACTATGGAGCAGATCCAGGAGGGTTAAAGAAAGGTGGTTAAATCGACAGAGAATGCTTCATGTAATCTCATTTCTTAGTGTCACTAAATCCCTGCACAAAAATAGAGCGAAAAAACAGCAAAACTTAAGTTCCCTTAGAGTCACTGGACGGAAAATTGTCTTCACCTATATAAGACTCGAATGACCAGAGGAGAGAATATCAAAACGTTGGAAAATTCGTACGTTCAAAGTTCACACGTCCCCAGGGTTTTAGTGGGTATCACTGGTTATTAGCTATGCATACTCTCGCCCACGGGTGACAAAATACAGATTCCCTGGTCTCTCAAAACCCTCCCCGAGCTAACCTAGCGACTTTCCTACCCACTTTGTCGCTCGGTCTCTGTCGTTCACGGAGAAAGTACCAAGCATCAGCTGCGTGATACCGGACTGGATGTTTACCGCCGTCGTGTCCTCCCTCAATCCTATCTGGTATTAAATCTCCTCGAATCCCCTTTCTTGCTTGACGTTCACGTCCGTTTTTGCTTTCTTTTTTTCACATGCGCCCCGAGCGCCGACGCTACCGTCCTATACATTTTTTTTACTCAAGACCGAGCCATCGTGCTTCCACACGGTTTCCTCTTCCGCACACTGTCTTCCGGCTATCTCTCCTTTCCCTTCCTCTATCAAATCCCTTCTGTTCTTCTATTCTCTTTTTAGTTCTACTATCTCTTGCGCCTTTGGCGACTATCGTGAGGTTCACACTGTAGCGCTAACGGTATCGTATAGCCATTAACTTTTGTTCTGATTAAAGCGGTTGAGGCGGCCACAAATAAAATAAAATTACGCTGATAATTAAATTTTTACTCAACTTTACTATAGAGTTACTGCGATCAATGATCGCGACACCGATCTATCAAGCTATTCTTTTTTTGCAATTAAAGTTTTTGTGCACTGACGTGATTAACTGCCTAATAAAAATGGCTGTAGCGTCGGTACTTTGCGCAGACAAAAATATCTAAGTAGTCTCTACATTTAACGTTGCACAATACAAATATTCCGGTATTAGATTGAGAGGTGACACTGCGGGGGTTTTATTTACCTTACAGCACTGTTGAACGTGTTTAGTCAATATTTCAATAAAAATAAGGGTTTCTATTAAATCTTTAAAATTTTAGAGAACTTTGTGAATTATGTGCTGGGTTATCAACAAATTACAAAAATTTGTGAACATCTCTTGTGCAGTGCGTAACAGTAATGTTCTAGTAAAAAAAGTTTTAGAATAGTATTAAAATAAAAGTATAAGTATGTCTATATGTATCTTCGACCTTGAATATCTTTTGAATTGTTAGATTTATCAAAAAAGTATAAGACACCATTTTCGCAGATCGTTCAATTTTCTATAAATATTAAAGATGGTACTGGTTTTATAGACTGTTGGTGATAAGATATGGCCATTTTTATATGAGACTAAATTGAAAGTGCAAATCGATGATGAGAATAATCTTCCCATTAATACTAAGAGCTCATACTTGTTGAGTACTTCTAGAAATACTAAGCAACGAGTTTTCGTGTATTAGATTTAAAAAAAAATTATAATCGATTTTTTTGACACATCCTATTGTGGATGCATTGTCTATAGAATTTATGCAGGCTACATATGATTTTTTTTACTTGGGGGGATATTGCGTCGATATCTTTATAGAGTTATTGTAAATTGTAATATTCTGTGAGCAATTTTCGCCCGATATACGAGAAAGCTGTATGTACGATAAAAAAGACTGCAAAGCTTTATCACGAATGTAATAAGAAGCCGTGGATAACTCGTCTGAGAATATCACAGGCCTAGAGGAATAATTCCGTTAATAATGGAAGTACGAGACGTCTCGACGTTTCCTCGAGGAGCAGTTGCAGCTGCAGCCGGAGGATGAGAAACGGTTTTCCTCGTTTCCATTTCTCGCGGGCAGCTCTACTCCGTAGGCACCGCGAAATTTCGTCGTGACTCTAAGCCAACGTCACGAGACTACTATTTACGTAGTCTAATTAAAGAGTTTTCGTGGCTCGGCAAGGAGGCCGCATAGCAGAAAAAAAAATCCAACAGGGAAGAAACGCGAGAAGAAAGTACCTAGTCTCGTCTGGAAAGACTGCATGTTTCGGACGACGAATATTTTCTCTGTAAGTTGCTCGAGCACCGCTAATTTACTTTGAGCCGTTTAAGATTGTACAGTTATTATTTCTTTTTTTTTCTCGTTATTAAAGCAGACAACGCGCATAAAAATAAAAGTGAGTTGTGAATTTACACGAAAACGTTAGGGAGTTAATGGAAAATTCCAAAAGTAGCATAAAAGATAAAGCTTTTTTAGAAGTGGAGTTTTTTTAACGACCTCCTGAAAAATGTCAGCGGAAAATCTTTAAATATACTTTTTAAGATGTAGGGTTCAAAACATTGTTTGTGCATTATTGTTGCAATTTTATTTTTATAATTTGTTAGTTTCCAACCCCCTCAATTTATTTATTTATCATATTCGAAGCCTTTTCTTCATTTATTGAGTACAATATTTTTATCTCAACTTTAGGAATGACTAACATTGCAGCTCCAAGAACTATTTCTACTCATATAAGATTAGAAGAGACTCTGTTAACATGGAAGAAACTAATCGTAACGGTGAGTCGCTTCGGCAAGAACCTGGGAAGTTCAGAGCTTTGGAAGCCAGTATATCTACTGGCCGAGAACACGATATCTCTGTGTGACAGTTCCAGAGTCGAGAAAGAGCGTGGCGCCCTTTCCCTTCTGGAAATTGTTCAACAGCCGTTGAGGAGGCCGCGGTAAAGAGGATTCCGGGCAAGGTAAAGTGGCGTAATTAAAGAGTTTCCTTGAGAGAAACGGCACAGACTCGGTTAACCCGGACCAGTTGGTATCTACGACGTCCGGAACGATTCCCATTCCGCCAGCGACCACCACATCCTTTTCGACTTTGAATTCTTCTCGGAGTTCATAAAACTGAAATATAAATGCGCGAATATCTTTTTATTACAGAAATTTTAACAAATGTATCCGTGAAGATTACACAATATTATGCTCGGTATACACGAGCACTGATGAAAAAAAAATCGGTAACTTAAATTTTCCTAGCACTTTCCTTAATTACTGTCTTCTCTTCTTCTTTTTTACCTTTACCGCCTGCGCCGCACACAGTTGCAATCTTGGATTGGATTTAAAGTATCTCAGCTGGCGGAAAGCGCCATACCGTTTAGTTTCAAGCGCTATTGTATGGCACGCTATTCTGAAATCCAGTAACGTCCACCATCACTTCTTCTACTCTGAATTCTTGAGGAATTACGATTGAGCGTTTTACACCACTAAAATCTCTACTTAATTTTTTTAAGTGCTTCTGTAAGGTATTATTAATTCCATAGTGTCTGTTAAAAATCGTTGGAATTAAACGAATAATATAACGTGTGGACAGAAATTTATGTATATAGATTATATCTACTGCAAAGGAGTACACACACTGTTCAAAATGATTATATGAAAATTAATATGCAGTAATGGAAGTATTTTCGCGGATACGCATATGTTCAATTCAATGTAAAAATATTAATTAAAATGCTAAACACTTCATAGAAGTTGTGTTTATAATGTACTCATATTTATGATATAATTATTGGAATTTCACAAGATATCAGTTTATTGCATAAAATTCAATATATCGTGTTTGCAAAGGAACTTCCAATACATATATGAATTTTTAGAAAATTTTTAACAGTCGCAAAAAATTAAGGTTATTTTATATTAATGAAATATTTCAGTCTTGGTAAACGATAGTGTGGTTTTATATTCTTTCATAAATGTATACGTTTAAGACTAAGCTTTTGTTTTTTATTCTTGATTATTTGTCCCATCAACATGAATTTCGATCTCGTTCTCGATCATAAATGAACCAGTTTCAATATCCACAATATTAATAAATCCATTCACGTCAAATCACTCATTATCGCAAACCATATTAATTATGCTCACACATATAATTATCTTCGCTATGGTCATTCAATTTTTTAATAAAAATAAACCATATTTTCCCAGTTCTCGTCTTATTATCGATAAGGCAATCTTTATGAACACAGTAATCACAGTTATATGTCTTCTAGTAAACCGTGATACATTATATAATAACAATTTTCACACAGAATTCACTCATCTTTTCTACGGTGAATTTGTGAAGGATGTTGGCTACTTTCTCTTCGGTAAACATTGTCTCAGGACAAATATTCTCCTCAAGTTCTCGAAAATTGTCCACCATCCACAGAGTACGTCCGTAGCAATCTTGACGACCGTCGTTTCCAGCTGATTCACCGTGAAAACCACCTTCAAACAACCCAGTGATTTTTTGCAAAAAATATACCGGAAATCGATTGTGACGACCGCGAAAACAACCACCCTAAAAATGTTATTCCGTTGTTTTTTTCGGTTTTCCATGGAAAATAAAATGACCGCATAATATTTTTCAGGGCAGTCTTTTTTACGGTCATTACGATCAACTTTCGGTTTTTTTTTTTTTTTCAAAAACCACCCGGTCCATTTTATGGCAAAACCGTGGTTGTTAAGATTGCTAGGGCTCGGTTGGCCATTTTCTAAAAACTTAGATGGGCGGATGGACAAGGCTTTCAATTACGGTCCTAAATGAGGTGTTGCTTTAACGACGGTCCGAAGAGAGAGAGAGAAAGAGAGAGGAAGAGCGTACTCTCAAATATTCTAACCTCGCGGTCCAAAACAAGCAATTGAATGTGTAATTGGTTCAAATAAAATGTTCATTTGAATATTTCCAAACAGTTTATTTGAAATTCACTGTATCAAATCATATATTCATGTCGCTATAAACTCAATAAAATAGTCTGTTTTGAGTGCAACAATATAATGCATTTCTGAACAATGAATGAGCCGGACCCTGTGTTAAGGATGTCGGATACCGGGTCGTTTACCTTAATCGCAAAGCACAATTGAAGGTAAAGCTACCGGCTGGCGCACATCGTTTAGTTTCAAGAACCATTATACAGGCGTATGTGGCGGAAACGAACGAGCAACAGAACTCTCGGAGGTTGACAAAGGCGAGTCTCGTTTGTCGGTACTCGTTCGTGTCGCAAGCGTCATAACTGGACCGTGTGGGTACAACAGAAAGCCCGTTGAGTCCATCACCTACGTAATAAACAATCGCCGTTTCATAAAAGCCCTTTCAGGCTACGCGCTTTTACGCTCGGTGGCTAAATAGCCAGCCGTAATGGATTGCGGTATATACCGTTTAAATAACGCCGTGCTTCATGCCGCATTTGCAGTCCCGAGCAAATTGAAGTCTGTCAAAGAAACGAGCATTTATTAAAAGTTTCGTTGTAAAGGACACGAAAACGAACAACGTTTTATTACATTTTTCACGTTGTAAAAAATCGATACTTGCGCGATACGAAACAGTGGATATACACATCGTTTCGCGTCCAATCAAACGGTTCAATATTTACGAGTATAATTTCGCAAGGGACGCCATTTATCCAATCCATGTTCAATCCGCCTGTGAACTACAATATCGATGGTGCTTATTATTCCTCACTGTATTATTCGTAAAGTATACATCAAACGTGATGTCTACGCGGTTTAATTACAATATACTACTACTACGCGATATCTGATAAATTAAAATCATCCTTCGCTCGAGATTCAATGATTAACGCGAAAGTAATAATAGTTGTGACCACTCGATTAAAGTAGAATCTTCCACACGCTATACAAGATAAATGGGGAACAGAAAATTGTGATAAATAATTGCCTATCGATTGCATCGTTTTGATTGAACTCCAACAGAAATATTTTTAATTAAACAAACCCGTTAGTCTATCGTTATTCTATTTTCTCCATCATTGTTGGTGTGCCTTGTGTAGAAAAAAAACACTGTGAAATACTCATTCGCGGAGCCGGACAAGTAATTTTCTCATGATGTTGAATATCTGGTGGTAATTTATTTCACGGTATGTGAAATTCGGGAAAACATTAAGGGCCACAAATTTGGAAATGTATCAATTAATGAACGTTCATTTCCAAGCCGACATGATTTTAAATATTCATAGACTAGGTATAATTAACAATATAACAAATCATTTGAATTTAAAAATTCAAATTATTTTCAAAACAGACGGTATCAGTCAGATCGCATTAATATTGGTAAAAAAAAAAAATTGATGAGAAAAATTGGAATGAAATGTGCCTTTTCGCAAATTGGCATTGTTACATCTCGATCTATCGAGACGTCGGAAGAGATACCTTTTTTTGAGAGTTCTTGTTCGATTAAGAGATAAAACTCAAATTTCAAATTATATCACGCGTATATTTTTTTTTAAAGAACCAAATTTAGCACTTTTGATTAACTGATTTAACAGAAAAAAAGTCCTTATTTATCGCTGTTTACAATAATTACTAAATACTATAAATTAGGTTTATAATTAAAAGTGAAGCTTTTGACCCTTCAACGATGTGTTTATTCCATGTTTATTGATTGACGATTGATTGAAGACTAATGAGTAAAATGATTGGAAAAATTATGGAAAAGTGAAACAGAATTTAAGGATGTATGATTCGTACAGCCCCGCCAAAAGTGAGTTTCAGATAATTTTCGATCACTTCCCGATGGGATAAAAATCGGAAAAAAATAATGCATATAAAACGTGCCGAAAAGATTGATTTCGCATAATAATAATCCCAAAATGTTATTAACAAATTGGTAAAAAAAAAACAATTTTTCAACAAATAAACGGTCATCTAACTTTTTTTTAATGAAAATGATATGGTAATTATTTTAGATGCGTATGAATTTTCTCAGAATTCGATATAGTTGAGGCAACCAATATTTGAGAGATTGTCGACAGCAAATTGGAAACGTAGTTGTCACAACCAAACTTTTTTTTCCGTGTAGCAGAAATAGAAAGTGAATATTCCCTAAAAAATTTCCATGCTATTTCCATGCTATTTCCATGCTTTTCCCATGATTTTTCCATGATTACTATAAACGCATGTAAGAGGCAAAAGTAGCCAAAAGTTAGCATAAAAGAAAATGTATTTGTGATTTATTTTTAATTACATTAACAAAACTTATAACTATAATAATACAGCTTTTTCAAAATACTGTTGTTTCTCTTGACTCGTACACTTATAACAGATTCTTCGGAACAATTATTGATAATAATTAATAATAAATAAAATGCATAATTTATGCATTTTTTTGTTTTATTGTTGCAAAGAATAATCGAAACGTTCGCAACTTTTCGCGGCGTAGTAATGGCAATGATGACGATCTACCAATCATAGATCGACGCTCGTATTTCAATGTAAATAAAATGAATTTGAATATTACGAGTTTAATTATATTCATTAGGTGTTCTTCGCTAGTCAGTTTATCATGAAAATGTTTCGGTAAAAGAGATAAACGCGTATATGATGGTTAGAAATAAAATTTGTCGACCAGAAAAAACTGAGGACTCAAGAAACTAAGGACCTTCTTAACAGCGAACATTATGAAAATTCACATGATTGACCAAAAATTCCATGCCATTTTCCATGATTTTTCCAGAAACATAAAATTCCATGATATTCTATGACGTCCATGATTTCCATCATCGCTGGACACCATGATATCGGAAGCAATAGAGACAAAATAATAATCAATTATATCAGGAAAAATAGCCAGGACGTAACAGTCATTATTAGTCAATAATGAAGTAAATCGATTACAATACTATTATTGATTAAGTCAACGTAGAAAATATTTGAAAAATATGACAAATGATCGGGTACCGTGAGACCCGTTTTAATTGAACTTCCACGGCAATTAAATGGGCCTAAGCACGTTTACCGATTTTTTCTCTCTCTATCGTTACATTGTTCGAGCGTTCAGTGAGAGAACAACACTCTGTCTCATACTCGTTCGCACAGCCGGAAGAGTAGTCCCTCGTAATTTTCCAGAGGCGCGCTGTCGCGTTTTCACCCTACCACTGAACGTCGAGAGCGCACCACAGGTACAGCCTTAACAATGAAAGCTCACGCATGGAGTCGCGATGGATGGGGTAAGGGGGGAAACGGGTTGCCGCATTTTCGCGGGTACCTACGTAGTGCTACGAACAATGCCGCTTGTGCACACGTAAACGGCATCGCAAGAGCACCAGCGTTAGTGAGCCACAACGAGGATGCTGACGCTAGTGGAACGCGACGAGCACGCGAATTTCATATAATTTTTATTCTCCTCCCCTGCGCCTACGTCGTTATTCCCGATCGCATTTCCATCGTGTTCCCGCCGGTACCGATCGCCCCGCTGACACTGAGCGAAGCTTCCGCTCGCAGAGGAATCACGTCTGATTATTCACGAGCCATAACTACTTCCTATACGCTAGACTGTGCTCACTGACCAGTGAGCCCACCCGTATATCATAAATGCCATCTCTGAGCTTCTCTGAATCATTAGGTACGTCTTTATCGAACCCACTTCTCGGAGCGATAAAGATGAGCTGATGCATTAAGGATGTATGATACGTACAGTCCCGCCAAAAGTGAGTTTCAGAGACAATTTCGATTACTTCCCGATGGGATAAAAATCAGAAATAAATAATCCATATAAAACGCGCTAAAAAGATTGATTTCGCATAATAATAATCCCAAAATGTTATTAACAAATTGGTGAAAATAAAAATTGTTCAATAAGCAATCAGTCAACCTAACTTTTTTTCTAATGAAAATGATACGTTCATTTATTTGAATGCATACCGATTTTTTCAGATTTTTTTATTTTATTTTTATTTTGATTTTTTTTTATTCTGAAAAATGCGCAAAATATAAAAAATTTTGGATATGCGTTTTGCAAAAAAATCTTAAGTGTAGTAGATGGATTTATGCCGAACACATATCCAAAATTCGATATTTCGCGCACATTTTTGAAAATAAAAAAAATCAAAATCAAAATGAAGAAAAAAATCTAAAAAAATCCTTATGCATTCAAATAAATGAACATATCATTTTCATTAGAAAAAAAGTTAGGTTAACTGATTGTTTGTCGAAAAATTGTTTTTTTTAGTAGTAGTAGTAAAATGTATTTATTGGCATACTGTCAAGTGAGGTACAATATTTACATAGACGATAAGAATATCATGGGAATGATGATGCCAATTGGCCATCGACCGGAGTCCTTCAGCCTTTGTTTTTTTTTACCAATTTCTTAATAACATGTTGGGATTATTATTATGCGAAATCAATCTTTTCAGCGCGTTTTATATGCATTACTTTTTTCCGATTTTTATCCCATCGGGAAGTGATCGAAATTGTCTATGAAACTCATATTTGGCGGGACTGTACGTGTCATACATCCTTAAGATGCAATTTAGGGCTGTACTCGGTTTATTCCTTTAGCGGTTTTCATTGGATTTTCGAACTTTCAAGACTTTTTACGACCAAAGGCTGAGTACTTTGGCCTACATTCAGATAAACCAGAGAGGGGTGGGGGTAAAAATAGCGGGCGGCTAAAATAGTGAATTTAAAAATAAGGAACGTCTAAATGTGAAATATCCATAATTATAGAATTCGCTTTTTCAGCCATTCGCCATTTTTATCATTCGCTATTTTGAATGTATTTTAATAAGATGGAGGTCAAAATAGCGAATGGTCAAAATAACGCTGAATAATGATGAACGCTGATAATGGCTGAAATGGCGAATTCCATAATGATGACCATTCTAGATTCAGACGTTCGTAATTCGCTATTTTAACCATTCACTATTTTGGTCATTCGCCATTTTGACTACCATCCTCAGAGTGGTCACAGCCAAAATGATGGACACCATCCATATGCAGAAATATTTGCAATAATTTTTTACGTAGTTTCGTTCATTTTTAATATTTCTTTGAAAATTTTCCAAAATTTTAGGCTCTCTATTAATTTATTTAAAAGGAGGATGAAAAAGTCGAACGTTGCACGATACTTATAACTTGAATCATATATAAGGTCTTATTTTGTATTATGGTGTAATGGCGAATGAGAAAAAAAAATTGGTTATCGTTCACAGTTAGTTTTTAATATGACATAACTGTGCGATTTGGTTTCTATCACCGAAAATATTTCTTGGGTTCCAGTTTTTAATGTGAAATTAATTAAAAACATTGTATAACTTTCGAGTTTCAATTTGCCGATATATTTGTCATTTTAATTTGTAAATGGCGAAATAAGGCTTTAAGGCCGACCGTTGATTTAATCTCGTGTTCACCTGAGATGAGTCAAAACACATTTGCAAATTGGCATGTTGAATTTACTCGCACGGATATTATCATGCCGCAGCTGTTTTCGAGAATCATACGCATTGTAGAATATAATAGTAATTATTCCGTCCGGTTGTATTTTGGTAACTCGACGAGGGTTCTCCACATTTGGCATTTGCAAACGTTGGCGATGGAGACGAGAAGTGCAACCGGGTGAACGCTGGCGGGTCAGAGAAACACAGAGATAATGTCTCTCGTAACGGAATACACATCGTTAATAATCGACCGACACGCTTTCTCGTTGTTTACCCGGCAATATAATAAGCATAAATTTGGCGAGCAAACAGTAGGCACCATCGATAATACGCCATTGGGGGGATTACGTCAATATACCAATTTCTCCGCTGTGAAGCCTCCATTGCACCTGTACTAACCCTCCACGTATAACTATAAACACGCGATATCCATCGCTTGCCCTACAGATTAGTACGTTAAACCACCTGTCGATAAGCCAAATACTTGAAATACTCGACAGTTCAAGCCCCTTTCACCTGCCTATACTAAATTACAATATTCATCACTGATAAAGCATAAAAATTTATTTCATATGTGACAATCCAGTATTTTTTTTCAAAGTTTCCAATATACGGAAGCAGCAGTGGAGTTATGCAAATAGCAGGAGGTCGTTAATTTTCCCCCGAGCAAAAATATAACATTCCAAAATAGCCGTTGATAGCCATCTCATAAAACAGTAATTGTCGTAACTCCTTTTTTACTCTCTCGTCACATACAGAGTATGTACAAAGAGGAAGTATTGCAATACAAAGAGAAATTGACTCTTGGATTTTGATGGAAATACATGTTTTGAGTGTCCCAAATTCTGAAAAGCACATCAACTCTTTTCTGTCTGTCTGTCCGAAAACACAACGACTTTGGAAAAAACGTATGAACCGGAATGGAATTTGGTGTGTGCTTTCTGCATTCAAATCTCAGTTTTGGTATTGAAATTCGATCCAAAATTTCTACTTTTTCTGATACTTTACCTTAAATGTAAAAAAAAAAAAATTTTTTGATTCTTCTCAGACCGCAAGCTAAAATTAATGCTTCGGTCTGACATAAACAGAGAGAATCATCAACAAACGAGCAATGGACAAAAGTATGTTATGCAGGAGAGCAAACACTTTGTTACTATTTAATCATTCGCATAAATTTTGTAAAATCATTAATAACCCTAATAATAATTAATAATTTCAAATAAGTAGGAATATGATTTGTTACAGATATACACTGTTATGATCACTGTTTTTAGTAAAATTATTAGTAAACTGTAAAAAATGCAAGTAAATTTAATATCCAAATAATATGAGATTTACAAACCCGATGTGTGAATATTCGGTTAATATACTTTTACTGTAAATTCAAGAATAGGATAAGATTTCTACGATACACGAATTTAAAAATTATAGTATGTGAGTATTGTAATTTTTACTTCGATATTCCTATAATGCATTTTTAATAAAAAATATATGTAAAAATTAATATATATCCGAACTTTATAACCGGTATGTTAATTTTTTTTAAATAAAAATGTTTGAGCTATAATTATGTGTCGTACATGAAAAATTACGGATATGCAAATAATAATTATATTCCTTTCAGCAAATCGAGGTTTATTCACAGGATGGATACATTTTTTCTGTGAATACCCAGGAAAGTTCGTATCGGTAAAAACTGCAGAATTCAGTATTTGTTTTTTTCAATTATGACAAAATGGTATTCGTGTTTTTGTAATAAATCACGGAAAATTTCAACGTGTTCACTCTTCAAAAATCTGGTGTTATTCCAGTAATTTACATTGTCGAATCAGAACGGGAAAAATTCCTGTATTTTACTCACAAAACTCACCTCTCATGAGAATTCCAGTGAAATGTACTCGGAATTGTATGAATTATCCCTGTTTCTCTTTCCACGTAGGGATTTATCCCCATAATCAGAATTCTTTCGCATCCAGAATGAATTGCGATGCATTTATATCTTTTTGCATCCTCTCAAAAATAGTATTAAATACACACACACGCACACACATTTTGTTTCAAGAAATCGATGAAGCTCGCAACTTGCACTATTCCCTTGACAGTACCCACTCACCAACAAAAAGATTTATAAAAAAAAATTCTGCAAATGATAGATTTCTTTTAAAAAAATCTTACATGGAAACCTCATTAAATACATGAGAAGCATTATAATTCTGCCAATTTGTAAAGACACACGTGCATCAAAATGGTGCGAGGTCAGAAATGAAATTTTTCACTCGTCGTTTTTAGACCAAATAGGTGAACAAATTTTAGTGTTCGATCTTTTATTTTATATCTCGAGAAGTGCATTCGGGAATTAAATGTACGAATTTTTATTTTAGTTCTTCATGACTAATAAAGTACTAAACATTTGGTTATAGTAAATCTAATTTTCACTGCATTCTGAATCGATATATTCAATCCAGAATTGTCTTATTTTATCTTCAAAAGATATAATAAGACATCAAACACTGAAATCGGTCCACCGATTTGGTCTAAAAGCTACAAGTAACATTTTTAAATCTTTATCTCACATCACTTTAGTGCACGGTATGTACATCTTTACAACATTGCAGAATGATTGCGGTTGTTATCTACTTGATGAGGTTTGAATGTAACATTTTCCTAAAGACAGGTATCATTAAAAGTATTTGTTTCCTTACGACTTTTTCAGGTGAATTCGTCCCCTTAAGGTAGTAGTCCTTACGTATTATACCAAGTTCGCAGAAGTGTTCGGAAAATGGGAAGGAATTGCAAACACTGCACGATAATATAAAAATCTGAAAAAAAAATCAGGCATATTGAAGGCGTTGAGAAGAGTACTTTTACATAATAATAATTCGAAAATGTTGTTAACAAATTCAAGAAAAATTAAATTGTTCAACAACTCTTTCAACAACCTAATTTTTTTGGTTTAATTAAAATGATTCGTTCATATTTCTTAATACGTATGATTATTTTAAAAATTTTTGATTCCCTCCAAATTCTGTGATTTTCCTCATGTAAAAAAACGAAAAATTCAAGGTGCAGTTAAAAATTTAAAAAGACATTCATGCGTATTCAGAAAAATGAACGAATCATTTTCACCGAAACAAAAAAATTACGTTGTCGCAAGGTTTGTTTAACAATTTTCTTTTGCATCAATTGGTTAATAACATTTTAGAACGACTATCATGTGAAATAAATATTTCCATGCATGATTCTTATCAGATTTTTATATTATCGAGAAGTGTTTGCAATTCCCTCTCATTTTTCAAAAACCCTTGCGAACTCGACACCAGGCGCAAGGACTACCTTAAATGACCCTTTTCCAATTCCGTATTGAAGAACCACATTCAAAAATGTGTCCTATACAAAATAGATATCCTGAGTGATATCGAATCACGATGCTTCTTGTTTCCACTGACCTAGAGCTCCTTCGGAAAATGATCTTATCGTCTCCGTGGGAAGCTGCGGACGACCGTGAACATGCGGAGAAGCCATTTAACGTGACGATGACGATAACGATAATGTTAATGGAAATAGACGTAAACGATAATGCTAACAATCGCGACAATTGTTATTCGGCGCTTGGGCGACGCGAGGTATGATCATGGGACGGGAGGATCACTGTATAGCGACGGAAGAGACAGCGAGAGGGTGATCGTCGCGACGGAAGCGGAAGAGGAAAGGTCCGACCACAAGACGAGCTCTACCACTTGCTCGTTTAGCGCGGGCTCAACCGTTTGTCCATTTTTAGGGATATACCTCGAAGCCACCCAAAAGGTCTGATGGTTTCTTATCGCACAATGAATACAGAGACTCAGCGACGCCCAGAATAGAGAGAAATAACATTGCGCGCGGTACATGCATTAGATTCGCTTGGTAAAATATCTGAGAATAAGATAGCCACGTACGAAGGAGAAAACGAAGAGGAAGGAGGAAGAGCAAGTGGCTGTACAACTGAAAGTGGGTTCGGCAAAGAGCGCTTCTACGGTGAGTAGCTCATGCGGAAATGTAGTTCAAGGAAAAAGAACTCGTCGCCCGAGTCTTTGCTAGTAGTTTCCACTATGGACACTGCTACACGCTACTGGTGGAAAAATACTAACGTTGCGAGTGCACAAGAACGCCGCTGGGCACTGCGTGTGACGACGAACCGTAGGACACGACTTAGCCAGTTACGCATCGCTACTTTTGTCACGAACTGTACACGTATACTAATCTCGATAAGTGCAGAGACTACTAAGGACATTCCGGAAACTACTAGCCGTTTGAATCTCGAGAAATTAATTTGCTAGCGTATCAGGAAGATGAAGGAGAACCGGGTTTGGGCGCTAGACAAACTGAACGCCCTTATTTATCGCACAAAAGATACGAACACCTTGATCTACATTCTCGTCACGCGATGAAAAGTAATTAATTAAAAAGCTGAGTGTTAATTAACTTCGTAATTAAGAGGTTCGAAATGGTAATTAACGACGGAAATTAGAATTTATCTCCTGTATAATACGTATTTCATTCAACGGGCTGAATACAACGTTTAGTCAGGAGCAGTGTAAGTAGGTAATTAGCCGAGATAACTTTTGTACGCTATATTCGTAAGGGGCTGAGTAGAATTCTAGATGAAAATTGAAAATGCGTGAATTGACTTTACTTTGGAAGCTCAGTGCCATTCGCTTGATTTAGTATGTTACTGAGAATCAGACTTTTATTAGAACTCGTTCAGGATTTAAACCAGAGTTGTAAATCCCTAATTACTTGAAAAATAAAATTAATGGTACAATTGGCTTTGTGATTATGTTATTATAATGATATATTGCGCAGTGATCACAATATGAGATGTAAGCTTTTGAATAGAGGCAAGGAATATTAATCTCCCATAAAATTAAATTGTAATCTTATTGAAAAAATGGAGAAATACTGTTCATTGCTGCGAAAGCACTGCTGAAATGTGCTTGGTTATTTCGTTCATAAATTCTTGTAATATTAAATTTGAAATAAGGTTTTTCTTACGACTATTCAAAAGTTCACATACACCTTTATAATCACTACAGATTATCATTACGAAATTGTGACTAAAAAACAAATTGTTCTGTACACTTCATTCCTTATAGTAATGGGCTCTTATAACTCTGATTAAAACCGGCTTAAGTCGGATCCTATCCGAGAATCAATAAGGTTCGTATTTGCAGAAATGGTTCATTGACTACAGTCTTAAGAATTATTTGAAAATTAATAAATGTATTAGAAGTTTTTTTGCAGGTACGGTATGTTGTAAAGTTCAATTAATTATAAACATAATTTTAATAAAGTGTTTAGTATATTGCATATTAATTTTACAACCATTTTTTGTTTCAATTAAAATTTCTACATAAACGTTTACCTATACTGATTAAAAAAATTTCAATAGTATAGGCAAACTCGATACATGCCTGGGGCGCAAATAAAAAAATTATTTCTTGTATATTTAGAAAAATGTAATAATTGTTCGAGGAATTACAAAAAATTCGAATAAAATTGCGAAGAATTCTTTGCAATATTTTAAACGATCTAATAATAGTTTAGGAACATCATGAAGATCATTTTGTGACGCTTGCCATTGTATCCACGAACCTTAAAAAATTCTCAAATCAGACAATTCTACATAGAATTTGTATACATAAAGGAACAAGTCCTTTATCGATTACTCACACAACAAATTACGATTCGAAAGCGATAAATAATAACCCATATATTAAAGAAATATCGCAGTAATGTTTGCAGTGATTTGTTAAAATGTTATCATATTGTTCGCGGATATTTCAGTACTTTATATATTTCAATACTTTATGACGAAATTGGAATTGTAACTCGGTTAGAATTGTTGAAAATTACTAAAAAGTAACGACTCCACAAATATTCGATAATTATTCCTTCACGTTAAAACTTGACGTCATCGCATTAACTTCTGCAAAATCTAATCTGACAATTTTGTCCACCAAAAAGAAATATTCAACGATACTTCATACGTAATTTCTTAAAGGTCGGTATAAAGGTACCAATTTTACACTGTAAAAAATATTTGGAAAATTTAAAAACCGTATGGTAATTCAATTTATTTTATTTTTACTTAACTCTTGTAGGAACTTCTGATATATTTGATATTCGAAAGAAAATGAAAATTCAATAAGCGTATGGTAATGTTAAGATTGAATTATATCAAAAGCACGACTTTGATAACGAATTTAGGAGACTGTACATGAATTTTAATATACTGTGCATTAGTTAATACAACTTCTGTAACGAATTTTCCAGGATAGTACATCAATTTCACGATATACACGTTTAGTAAATCTTCTATACTAGTTTCTGTAAAAGAACTTCCTGCACAAGTATAGTAATTTTACCTCAAATATTTTAAACTCTAAACAAAGGTGTATGATGCTGAAGTTTGCATCGTTGAGATGCGACGAAATAAATTTTGAAAAATCCTGATGACCTCGTATGATAATAAAAAGTACAAATAAAGCGGATATCGATTACTAGCATTAGAAAGATAGCTCACCCTATATCACGCTAAATTTGTTGTTATAATTTATTTGTTTATGTCTTTGCTTTCCAACAATGCAAACTTCAATAGCATGAGGGTGTTGCAAAATTAACATAAACTCATATTAAGAACACAACATGTATGGCGAATTTAGTTTACGGAAAAACAAATTTAGCAGACTGTATATCAATTAATTCGGCTTTCGTAACGAATTTAGCAGAATCGTACATAAATTTTACGTTATATTATTAGAGTAATTTTCTATACCCGTTTCTGTAAAAGAGCATCCCGCCCTGTGTAGTAATTTTACCTTAAATATTTTGAACAGTGTATATGAATTTAAATTTTGAATGTTATTTGTTTTAAATCTAAGATAGCTTTGTAAAAAGCAAAGATAATGTGAACAAGCAATGAGTAAGATACTACTGTAACAAAAAAATAGACTGAACGAAACCAAAATCCTGCTGTTTGCTTACATTCGTATTCGTATACGCAAGAGGTATTTTTCGTGAAAAATTATCTACGTCGTATGAAGCTGGTTGTAAAAAAATCTGCGTGCATTTGCGAGCAACTTGGCCGTTGGTGTTGGTAGCAAAAGCGTCAGCTCGTGGAAGCGTCGAGCATGACACTCGACATCGCAAATGTCTCGCGTTCCTGTATGAGATTAGACTCGTCTAGCTCGTGGGAAGGGGAGTAGAGGAGTGCACAGCGGTGACGGCGTGGCTCTCGACTTCCCCCAAGGCAATACTACTTACCGCGGCTTATAATCGCGTAACGTTTGTCCCAGGGTCCAAAGCGAAATACGTACTACCACATAAACCGCTCTCTCGCTTCCATATCATGAAAAGGCAGTGGAAGGTTTTCCACTCCCGTTTGAGACTCGTCGTGTTTTTTCCATTTTATTAATTTTTACTTAGTGAATAAGCCGCATTTAATAACGGGACGTGTCACAGCGCGTGAAAGACCGAGCTGTTGGCGAATCGCATTTTATTAGGGGTGAAAAATTAATTAACCTGAGAGTTTCCACAGTAAGAAAAAAAAAAAAAAAAAAAGTAAGTTTGTGCTTCACCGATGAGGCAGCCTGAATTTTTGTATGCCATACGGATCTCCGTATTTATCCAGCTTCCCTCGAACACGCGCCGGAACTTTGCTAACTTTTTAGCTTTTTTATCCTGATATCAAGAGCTTCGTGACGTTAATTGAAAGCTGCTACGTTAATTACAACCTACAACTATGTACTTTGCTAAAAGAGAGAGAGAGGGACAAAAAACACGAAACTACCGTACAATTTACTCAACGCTGCAATTTCCGCAATAAAAACGGGTAGCAATTCATTTAACTTTTCAACGCTTCTACGTGCGACGCTTCTTACCTATACAAAAACGCATGTATATCAGATGAGCGCCTGTGCGAATGCTTTACAGACGATTAGAGAAACGGGAGCACGCGCGTAGCACGGCTACGAGGTGTCAAGGTGATAATTGCGCAGTATTACGGACGTTCGCTTCGCTGCAACGCAAGAGAAACACACGACACGAGCCGACGATTTATATCGACCCGGCGAACGAGTATAGACATTCTCAAGCGTCCCGGAATCGCTCGAGCTGCGTCACAACTGCACAATTTCGTTCGGTGCATTAAGTAACGGAAAAGACAAATTCTAAGTCAATTATTCCTCCTGCAAAAGCATTATCAATTATCATACAGTTGATTTTTTTTCTCTAGGATCCATAATAAGATATAGCGAAAAGCCGGTAGAGTAGAGATCAACCCCCGTTCACGTAGTCTCGAGTGTTATTTTTCGTACTACGATGCAAAACTGCGTGCGCGGATGCGTTAGAACGCTTGGGGTGAGGGGGGAGGGGGAGTAAGAGTGACCGAACTGCGTAGAGTTCAGAGGGCAACGTTCGTACGTCGAACCCAAAAAGCGTCGCGCACATGACACTCTCCGTGGCAGTCGTAGCTCGGGTTGAAAAAGGACGAGACTTACCGGGTGCTGAGCGTCGTGCTGGTCGTTCCAACTGCGCAGTTCACTGGCAAAAGACCGTTTTCAGGGACCGCTTACTTTTCAACGGTGCCCCGAGCGAAAGCGCGCGCGCAAGTTCCGAACGCCAAGTTTCGCATAGTATATAAGTAGTACCTTGGTATTTGATGTACCGAAGAGGCTCGGGTACATGCGCCGTTGTGCAGCGACTATACTGCGATGCAACACGAGGATCGAGGCTTGCACGGAGGCGCCTCGCGGCGGCTCCCACCGTTACCTCACGCTCTCGAGGTCTCGCGTGCTACGACGGGGTCGTAGCGCAACGTAGTAGCACTCGGCTATTATCGCGTTACGACGAAGGCTCTTATATTCACCGCAAACCCGGTTAATCGCGGAAGATTTAAATTTACGATAAAGGTTATCAGAAACGACTCGCGGTATTTTTTAAAATGTTCTACGCACCGATTTTGTGAAAGTGTAAAAAGTTCGGATGCGATAGTTTGAAATTTTAATGAATTTCGAAATAATGAAGTAAACTTGTGAATACGCGTTACGTGCGATTCAATGTTATGTTCGAAACACTAGGAAATTGTGCCGCTACTGCGAGTTCATTCAATTCTGCAGTGGCCACGTGACTGAATGTACTGCGCACCATCTTGCGGCGATAAGCGGAAGCGAGTCGCGGTATTCGAGAGCGCCTTCTGTGCGCAGGAACGCGAACATACTTGAATTACAGTTATTGTATTGTTACCCAAGCAAGGATCTGTGCGTTGCTACGAAGGTTTTCCACTGAGTTACATCTGACCGCCAGAATGTTGTTTATATCCTATGTCCTGAAGTTGAATTTTGGTCATGGGATATCTTGCAGATGTAACCCATTTGGATAACGTCTTTATAACACTACAAAAATTGGTACTTGGGTGAGAACTATTCACCGATAACCCGGTTGAGGAGATTGCAGCGCTAGACACTAGTCGAAAGAGTGCTAAATTTATTATTAAATTTAGTCAAACTTCTATGCATCTATTGATTACAATGGATGGTGATTCTCGAGTGATTCTCACAGCTGCATATCCATTTCACTTAGAAAAAATTTAACTGCACTCGATTTCCACAAATATTAACGGGTGTATGCTGAATTCCAAAAAAGGCACATATTCGTTCAGCTTTTTCAAAGAATAATCCGGATTCTTTGCTTGATTTTTATGTATTACAGCTCATTCTCTTCGTTGCGAGATGCTTTACGCATATACTGTCTGAATATTTAATAGTATTTCCCATTTAAAAAATACACCTGTTTGTTTACTAAGAAATTATATTGATGCATAAACAAATGGCTGTATTTTTTAAATGGAGAACACTATCCAATACGTAGGTAAATTCGTAGAGCATCTTTCAATAACGAGAATTAGCTCTGATACATAACAATTGATCACAGAACACGGATTATTCTTTTAAAAAACTCAGTGAATACCTTTTTAGAAATAAGCATAAAGAAGTTGATATTTTTGTAAATCCACTAAAATTAATGTTTTCCAAAGTCAATGATATCTATTTCAATACAAAGCACCATTAACTGTTGTCAATTCATGCATAAAATTTTGTATACACGATTCACAGAAAAGGGCACTCATTTGAATAGTGTGAAACGCTTCAACCTCTTTAATCGCGGGAAATCCGGTTCGAAAAAAAAGACTCGCGGTATCTTTAATACGTATCCGTAAACATGTTCCCCGTATCAATATTGTGAAAGTGAGGAAAGTGCGGATGCGATAGTTCGATATAATCGTTAAATTCGGAAATATTGAACGCAATCTCGCACATCTATAGCTACACGTTACGCGCGATTCAATTATATGTTTTCAACACTACGCAATTGTGCCGCTGCTGCGATTTCATTCAATTCTCCGGTGATCACGTGACTGACTGTATTGCGTACCATCTTGCGACGATAAGCGGAAACGTTTCGCGAAATTTGCGAGCGCCTTCTGTGCGAAAAAATGCGAACTTGCGCGCGACCGCAGCGCCACCAGGCGCCAGCTGGACGGATCGGTACTCGGAAGAGTGTGCAGCATGGTCTTGGTTGTGTTAGAAGCCCGGATAAACAGCCACCCCCTTGTAAACGTGCTGTTTCCCCCTCCACCCCGCGGCTACACCGCGCGTCCCATCCTATGACCTATAGATTCACGTCAAAAGAAAGAAACACGCCCTTATCCAGCAGGTCCTTCGATTATCCAGGATCTTTGCTCGATGACACATGATAATTTTTTCTCGTAGCCACCAAGATGGTGTCATTGTCTCGCTCGGCCTATGAGACCTTGCCTCTCTTTACACGCCACTTTGCATCACGCGAATAAAACTCTCTAACGATTTTCTCCGAAATTCCAAAACTTACCATTTCGTTTTCGACTATGCACAGGTGCTCCATATCCATAGATCTTCTGTCCTTATAAAACACTCGGATTTATGGAGAATCTTCGATCAGCACTGAAACACAAACGTTGGAAAAATCACTTCTTGGCAATCCGCTAGCGACAACGTGTGTCTGTTTACAAACACTGCAAGGTCACTCAGCTGGCCCCAGGCTCTGACTGTCTACCGTCGAGTAGGCTCGCGCGTTACGTCACAGATCGATTGGAGCGACGCGCACCGTCATCGCACAAGTTTTTGTGACCAATCGTCGGTCAGGTTGATAACGAAACGACCAACGGATGGTCGCCGACGCGGTTTTGCAATTGGCGCGCTTTTTACCGCAGATTCAAAATTCAGGTGAATGTGAAATTTTGAATCGATTCTTCGAGGACTGTTATTTTTCACCCAAGAATGGTGATTCTTAATCGATGCTTACCCTGATCGATTTTTCGTGATCATCCGATCAAATCCATTTTTTGAAATGTCGTATCAATTTATGATTAATATGATTCATTAGAAAATAAGTAAAATCCAGGAATTCCCGGCAGCACACTAAATTGAATGAATCGCAAGCTGATAATAACGTGAAAAACCAGTAATTCTAACAAAGTTAACGGATTCAACCAAACGAAGGAGCCGAATCACCCTAACGAACCTAACGAACTCATCAAACCTAATAAAACAATTTTTTAAATATTTTCACCGTCAAGAAGTTTCGTGGCTTCTGTTACTACTTTGAAGTTCAATAGTATATTACGTCTCTAGGCAGCGAAAGTAGACTATGTCCAACCGCGTGTAAGATTACGACCCGAGCAGAAGGCGAGGGTGGTAAACACACGGTTGGGGATAGTCTACTTTTACTCCCCAGTGGCGTATACTATTTTTCACCATATCTGCAGCGGAAAGTTCGAATTACGTAAAGCCCCTAGGACGGGAATTCGAACTTTCCGCGCAGGTATGGTGAAAAGATGATTCAAAGTTTAGGCGTTAACTATTTACTTCTACTTCTTTTACTTACTTATTTTCTATGTGCTAATATTTCATAATAATTAGGTTTTTTTCTAGACAAGGTTTTTTTCGATTCATGATCGATACTTTGTTATTTATTTTTTTGCCTGATAGACTTTTAAAGTTATTTGTCTTCCGTAAAATCAACTCTGAGAATCGATACAATTTAATTGAAATTTCACATCACTGGTGAACATTTTTTTTTCTGGTGGCAATTTAAAACGATTTCGTTTATTCAACAATCAGATCTAACCTTACGAAATTTTATTTTTAAATCGGAAAATGTTCATTTTCCTGGGGCCAGCCTCGTATTATTGTGAGATTAAAAATAACAATACGTTATTCAGATGATCTCCTAAATTAATGCATTTTTAGTGGTTGTCCAGCTTTTTAAATAAGAATTGAGTATCTGAATTGAAACTTGTAATGTAAAATCCCAAATTTCTTCAAAACATCGCACTCCTGAAGTATAATATGTAATGAAAAAGTCTACCAAATTCCTACGGAATCAAAGCATAAAAGGTCGCTACTGAAAATTTTCGATACTTATATTGATATAATTGGAAAATGTTGTAAAAGTGAAAATTTGTGGCGTTACTGGACAGTCAATGACAATTTCACGCACTGACGACTCGGTCGGTATAAGCACATCACCTTAGACGAAGCGAAAGATACTCACTCGATATGGAAAATTGAAAAAACATAGTTTGAAGAAACTGTAGACATTTTGAAAAAAAAAAAAATGTCACCGAAAACACAATTAAATCCTCCGACCGCTGAAGACGCTTTTCAAAATAACAATTGTCACTGAACTTTTAACTCTCGCACTCATGTTACGAAGTATATATTTCACTTTACCTTAAATATTATTATCAGCGGGTTGTTGGCAATGATAAAACTTTTATTATCTGTACAAACATAAAACCGCAAAAAAAATTCACGGAAAATTACCGAAACGAATTAATGTTTGTGGAACCGCGAAAGATCGAGGAGGAATTCGATCGGATTTTAAGAATCTGCTCGAGTGCGTATTGCAATGATCTGCAGTCACGTCGCGATTTTCCCCGCATTTACAATTTTAGCTTTTCCTTTGTTTTATCATATAAGTCAACAAATTCTTGTGTTTCACTCAATTCGCGTAAAAATTAAAAATTAAAAAAAAATCATGGAGTTAATTATGTCGGATCCAGAATTCGAGTGGTTTATACGCACTGGAATAAACGCGTACACTGTTTATCTTACGATGATCCATTTTATGATTCACGAAAATACCACTGACTTTGAAGACGACACGTCACGTAAGACAGTTTCTGTCAGAAATATATTTGCGAGTAGTTGATTAATTTAGCTAGCAGGAAAATGAAGCATTCGTCACTCAACAGCAATAATCTCGTATCCGCTGTTCATGGCCGCAGTAGATTTTCTCATCTACTTGAGCATGGAGTGACGACAATAACGAAGAGTCACTTAACTTCGGGCAAAGGAAGAAGGTAGATAATTGTGGATATTGTAAAAAATATTCAAAACTTATATTTTAAGTCGTCTTAGTTGAAACATTCTCGATGCAGAATTGTACAGTACACTTAGTCGGTCATACTTGTAAACTTATATAGTCTAAATGTTTAAAACGGAAGTTTTCCGGGCAGGGCATTTCCGGCGTTAATGTACATTTCAAATCGATTAACCCTACGCGTTTCAAAAATATCCTAGCCCTCTTTCTCTCGGTTTCGTTCGCACAGAACTCGCGCATCGTCGCAACACTCTGCTATTACTTTAATTCGCAACACTAATAAAAAATTATTCCCATTCGTTCATTTTGTTTTCGATAAATAAAATAAAAGTTACAAGGACGAAATTGAAAATGCCGTAAAATTTGTCATCTTCGAATCGCAAACAGTCACGTGAAATCCAGTGCATCACCAACGAACCGAAAAATCCACTTAACCGTTTGCAAATAAATCATGACACTAAGAAAATCCACAAATTGATAAGAAACCTTCCGCATTTCGCGCTGATATCGCACGACAATGCGCCCGCCCTTCTGAAGCAGTACATTTATGATAAAAGCAGTCAAGCTGCGTTTTTTCCCTCTATTAAAACTGAATAAAAACATTCTTAAATGTTCATCAAGCACGTCCTTGAACGACAGAGGCCCAAAATTCGTCCTACGATAATCTCGCGGATCATTCGCCACGCACCAACATTTAATTACGAACGTCGATGTTATGTATTCTGCTTTTTTATCAGTACTTTTTTTTGTCTGCTTTCCATTTTTATATACAAAGCCTACGATCTACTATCGTATTATATAATTTATATAATTCTGTACACGCACGACTGAGACACTATGGTAAATAAATGTATATGTATTTACAACATTCTGGCGACTCGAAAAATACTTTAAAATTTTCATTTCTTTCATTTCATATACGCTAGGAGGAAAAGTGTGACTTGCGTCCCAGCCAGTCATGAACACGCGCCCTCTCCCCCCTCCCCCTCCCTGCCCTCCCTATGACTCTATTACATACAATCATCGGATAACTCGTTGAGTCGAATGCCTTAGTTTGTCAGATTCGCTGAGAAATGGAAGCGTGTTGTATTCGATGAGAACGTGCGAGCTCGGAGTGGACTACCAGGGATTTTATTTCTTCGGGACTCGTATCTTGTCCTCTTTCTTGCTGTACAACCGACGAAAATTGTCCTGATATCCAGCGTATCGGTGACTCGATTTGCTAGGTTTCCGTTGACCGCCAACCGGCGAATGACTCGGTGAATATTTTATTTCCTGCCATTTCTGAAGTTCCTTCAACGAGCGCATTACCATGTAAACGTCGTTGGTCTGTTCGGTGAGTTAAACGACAGTTACGATCGGATCTTCGCCCAAAACAGACAGTTCTTTATGTATTTCAGGCGCAGTATGAGGCGGATCGTTGTTGATGACTTGACTGAGAACATTGGTAGCTGCCATTGTTTCCTCTATCTTTCGCTGCTCCTGCTTTTCCTTAGAAAGTGAAGATTGCGGTGTAACGATCGTCGGTACTTCGCAGGACTTAACAACAGCAAACTGCTGCTATTAGTCGCTAGATTCCAGCAACTTCTTGAATTCTTGAGGTCGGTGCTTTTCGTCCGGCCATCGATCTCACTTTTTTTCCTTTTTCTCAGTCTTCTGCGCCTCGGAATCCACTCTCTCATCCCTTCTTTTTTCGCTTTAAGTTTCAGAGCTTTCCTGCAAACTGTGTTTCGTTACGACGAGATTAACTGTCGCACTCGAGTTCGGAAGCGAGTAGGAAATCTATTACATACATCATCGGATAAACTCGTTGACTCGACTGCCGTAGTTTGTCATATTCGCTGAGAAATGGAAGCGTGTTGTATTCGATGAGAACGTGCGAGCTCGGAGAGAGGACTACCATGGATTTTCCTCCTTCGCGACTCGTATCTTATCCTCTTTCTTGCTATACAACCGATGAAAGTCGTCCTGATATCCAGAGTATTGATGACTCGATTTGCTGGGCTTCTGTTGACCTCCAACCGGCGAATGACTGGGCGAATATTTCATTTCCTGCAATTCCTGAAGTTCCTTCAACGAGCGCATCACCATCTGAACGTCGTTGTCCTGTTCGGTGGGTTGAACGACAGTTACGATCGGATCTTCGCCCAAAACAGGCGTTTCTTTGCGTATCTCAGGCGCAGTACGAGGCGGATCGTCGTTGATGATCTGACTGAGAAAATTAGTAGCGGCCATTGTTTCCTCGATCTGTCGCTGCTCCTGTTCTTCCTTCGAGAGTGAAGATTGCGGCGTGACGATCGTCGGTACTTCGCAGGACTTAACAACAGCATTCTGCTGCTGTTGGCCGCTAGATTCCAGCGACTTAAGCTCCTTCCTACGCTTTTTGGATTCTTGAGAGCGGTGCTTTTCGTCGGGCCATCGATCTCGCTTCTTTTCCTTCTTCTGCGCCTCGGAATCCACTCTCTCGTCCGTTCTCTTTTCGCTCTTAGTTTCAGAGCCTTCCTGCAAACGGTGTTTGGATACGACGGGCTTAACTGTCGCGCTCGAGTTCGGAAGCGAGTAGGAAATAACGTCGGGTCGCGTTGTAGGAAGTGTTCCGCTTGGGGTAATAACGATCGAGTCGTTAACGATACTCGCGGGCTCGTTGTACGGCGTTATCACGATAACATCTTTCTTCGTCTCGGTCGGTAACTTGCTCGCTTGCTTCTGATAGTCGTTAACTGGTGTTATCGAAACAGAACTGCTAGCCATTGGATTGAACTTTTCTGTAATACTTTTAACGGGCTTTTGCGCCATTAGCTGAGACGTCGGTACGACCGTGATCTTTGCCATCGATTGACTGTTTGCGGAAGACGCATTTTCCTGCTGCTGAACCACGGCCACGGGACTCTCGTTGTTTTTCTCCCTGTGTTTGCCGCTACTTCCACTCTGTTTTCTATCCGCTGCCGGGTCAACGGGTTTCACGGTCTGCGCACTCATCGAGAAGTTAATAGGATTTTCCGGAGCAGCCTTCGTGATAATCGTCGGAGATTTGGCTCTCTCCTGACTCGCTGCCGGCAGCACACTGTTGGCAACGCTCGCGCCGGTCACTTCCAGTCTCACCGTCGAATTCGTAACGGTTGCAGTGCTTACGCTATTCGGGACGGAAGCATCTCTCAATTTTTTCTGTTTTCTCTTTTCGCTGTAACATAAACACAGAGAGAGCCTTGACGGATAAGAAATTTTGCGTCGACAGGTTTTTTTTGTTGGTGGTTTTTTTTTTTTTTTAGGCGTAGACGACAAATGAGGATGATAGAAGGTTCCGTCTACAGGATTCTTGTGCCAATTATTGGTTTCTGTGGTTGCCAGGGTAATCAGAAAAGAAAGCAAACTTATCTGCCAACAGTTTAATGAATAATAAATTACAATTTTTTTTTAATTTTTTTTTTTAGCTCTCATTCACGGAATGAAGAATGAATTCTGGTCTATCGATTAAACTGTCAACTGTCTCTTTTTTTCTTTTTAGTATTAAAAAAATAATTTCTTCAAATTTCGAATATTGATTTTTTTTACATTTTTTTTGTTTGTTTCCGCCGTCCGGCGGTGATAATTGTGCTATGCACGCCGCTACCGCATTATTAAATCGCCCTACGTTTCTCTATTTTTGTTATTTATCTTTGTTAAATTGTTCAGCGGCGTGCTATTACATAGCTACGACGAATAACGCAATATATTCACATAAATAAGCACGAACCAGCGAAACCGATTTAATCTCAATGTAAAACAAAGTGAAAAAAATAGGGAAAAAAAACAAAGCACGAGATGACGTGACAATAAATTGAACGAGAAAAATGACAAATTTCCTCGGACAAACGAGGAATGCGCAACGAAAGTAAAACATTGAAACGAATATATATATAAATATCATCAGTTGATTCGTAATGAAGCGGATGAAGTCGCTTTTATGAAACGTCGGCTTCACTGTTCGATTAGATGAATAAATGGGATGATGATTTGATGAGCGAATTTCTTGAAGTTTTTTTTCGGACTAGTGTACTGTACTAATAGTTTTGTGCGGCCCCTCTCCTCGTGGGTTAGAATGTAAGGAAGACGCTGCGGGGGTTACTCTTGCGCTCACGCGCATTTGTCACGCTTATTTACAGCGAAGCTTGGAAATTGGTGAACCCATCAAAGCCAGAAGTATGAATTGGTAAGTGCTGTTTCTACGTGAACGTATCTTGGTGTTGTTCTTGGGTACTTACACCGGCTCAGGGCTCGAATACTTCAGTAGCGTGTTCAATCGCATCCAGCCCGCTGGCCAGAGAGTCAGAACCTTGGTTTCCATGAAGTTAGCGACAAACGATTCGATACTCTCTTTCCTTGGCTTGCGTATCTTGAAGTAGTGCCGCCTTGCGCATCCAATTTCGTAAACTAGCTTCCTGTGCAGGAGAAAAGAAAAATTGCAACTATATAACGATGAAATTTATTATTTACGTGGATAGGCAATATTCGAGTAAAATTTTATTCGAAACACTTTTAAGTAATTGTGCGATGATAAAACATTGTAGGCCTTTGCAATTATTATAAATGCTTCAAAGTCATTATTTTTCTACCATGAATGATAATTTTGTGGAGCCATAATGATACAATTTGGGCAAGAAAGGTTTAATTTTTTTTTTAAATTGTGTTTAGCATTCTTTTTACGATAAGAAGTAATGAAATAAGATTCGAATATTTACTTTGTCTCGGTGGTCCAAGGAAACTTCTTGCGAGGAATTTTGGACTTCTCAGAGGCTTCGGCATCGCTGCTTTCACCCTCGACCGGCGAACCTTCGAGACTTCTGAAAACGAGGAGTTTTCGTTAAAATTAAGTTGAAGTTAAATTGGGACTTTGAAAGGATGAGAAGAAATCGAGGTGTTGCACGATAAACAGTAATGAGCCGCATTTTTCGGGATCGAATTGCAGTGATGTCACTCGATGACATGTGAATTAGTATTGTTGATGATATAAGCCCCATTCGCCTTTTTTTTGCAGTCTTAATGGACACGCTTGAATCCTATGAATCGTTTCGACTTTAATTTTGAATAGTCAAGCGCAAATGTAATGTAAAAGGCGCCAAAATCAAAGTAAGCCAGTGAAAATTTGGTAAGGAAGGAAATGATCGAAATAACGAGAATATAAAAAGATTGCTCTAAGGGGCGGCTTACCCACAGTACCGATATATCTCCCAGTACAAATGAGGGCTAAGAAATAAAGAAATCAGGGTAAGTACCAAGTACAGTGGGTTAAAGTCCATTCTTACGATCAAACCATTCTACCGTCCCTCCCGAAACCAACCCTGGAATAACTACAACACCCTCTTCCTCTCGTTTCAACGACAATCGAAGCAATTCGGAGTCACAATTTACGATACTCACTTCTCCTCGGCGACCCTCTGGCACTCTTTAGCGTATCTCTCCACGACTGTTGGCATTACACCTTCAATTATGACTTTTAACCTGCAACACAAAGACACTTTACCAGCGGGGGTGATTTTCGAGAAATCCATGTTCTACCATGAAGTTATGTTAACGATTAAAATGCCAAAACAGTGCTGAAACCACAGTTTTCCAGTTAAGGGGCCGAGCCACCTAAAAAAATGTATAAGAAATTCTGTAAATGATACACTTCCCTTAACCCTTTCAGTCATACATTTGTCATTTCCGAAAGTATAAAACTCATTAATATTTGTCAGAAATTATTTGAAAATAGTTAAATCTGAGCGAAAACAGGTGGATCGCTCAGCGACCCACTGTGACCCAAAGGGTTAAAAGATTTTACATTGAAACCTCATTAAGTACATACCAAGCATTATCATTTTGCAATTGTGAAAGACATACAGTGCACCCAAATGATGCGAGGAAAAAAGTAAAGTTTTTAACCCCTCGCAGCTTTCAGATCAAACAGGTGAACAAATTCAGTGTACCATGTCTTATTTCATGTGCCGAAGAGTGCATTTTAGGATAAGTGTAAGAATTTTTATTTAAGGTCTCTTTGACGAAGCTATGATTTTAAATGTGTGAATAAATCTTCCTTTTTTGAAAACTCAGTGAATAATTCACAACAGTAAATGCAATTTCCACTGCATTCAGGATTGCTACACTCATCTTGGAATGCACTTTCCGGCAGATGAAATAAGACATTGTACACTAAAATTTGTTTACCGCTTTGATCTGAAAACTACGACAGGTTAAAAATTTCACCACTTTTTCCTCAAACTACTCTGTGCACTAGATGTCCTTACACAATGGCAAAATTATGATGCTTGGTATGTACTCGAGGTTTGAGTGTGAAATTTAAAACAAAAAGAAAAGAGTATCATTTACATAGTTTTTTTATGACTTTTTTTCGGTGACTAAGTCCTTGAAAATCACTTATTTCCGTGTCTATAGCGTGTAATGGAATATCTTTCCACCCGGACATTCCTCGCTATGGATTATATCTTTAAGAATGTGGAGACGGTGTCCTGCCGAACTATTAGACGAAAGGAAGTGCGCAGGGCTTTTTACCGTGACGGAGATACGAATTGCTGTTTTTTTACCAATCGAGTAGTGTCAAAACACCCTTTGAGGTGAATCGCTATACGCTCAGAGTCGCTATGAGTGCGACAAAAGAAACGCCATTGGCTACAAAATAGGTCGTATAATATTAATAGTTTTGAAAGATATTTCTAGAGATATGATTTTTTTTAAATTTATTGTAGTGACCTGAGATTTAGTCAGAAAGCCTATACACTAAAAATAGGAATAAAACTTGCAGAATGATCAGAATTCACCCGCTTCGTATGACCTCCCTTTTCGTTGCCGATCGTGTTTTCGCCTCATTTTCGCTGATTTTATTAGACGCCTCGCACATTGAAATTTCTAAATAATCCTGACTAAATTTTTAAAAAAATCATATCTCTGGAAATATCTATTAAAACCATTCATATAACAGTAGCTAATCTGTATAGATTCAACCGTATATTACGAAACACAATAGTGGCACTTAAAATTTTTTTTAATGTATTGCTCTCTATTCGAAAAAATGTATCTACTCCTAGAATTTTTAATATTCTGACCTGCCAATTTTTCTGCGAGCTTTGCATACTACTCTCAACAATCAAGCGTTGCAGATTTTTTATATCAATTTTTTTTTGCTATTCTAAAAAATCGATGTTATTTGTTCGTTTCAAATATCTTATAAAAGATAAAAAAACGCATCTAGGTAAACTTTTTCAGGTTTCTTATACAATTATTTCGAATAGATAAGTTTCGCCACCCCCGATTGGGTCGTTGACCGAGCAGTAAGAATAAACATCCGGCAGCCATGACAAAAATGGGATTTAAATTGGAAGACAATTCGTTGCCAGGCGAAAAGAGCGAGTCACATCGCCGTAAGTTTTTATAGTATTATAAAAGTAACTGTTTTGAAAGAAAATGGAAAACTGTTTTTTCGCATCGTTTTGGAAGCACACTTTTTTCTTCGTACCTCTGCAGCGGAACCTTAACCTTCTTCTCGGCATCCTCGAGACAAAGTTTCTTGATACGATTAATGAGTGTCACTTTGCTGCAGCGTAAAAAGTGCGCGAGATGTGCATAAGTCAATAGCCTTGTGCTAGGCGGATTGACCATCCGTAATTTTCCATCCAAGCTAGAATTTTATGACAGATCGATTAGCATTCTCACTATATTTTCAATGAAACTGTTAATTATGGATAAGAAATCTTACGTGAGTAGCGTGGTATTGACGAAATCGTCGAAAACTTTGTTTTTTCCCTCTTTAATCTTTTCTACGTGAACCTTAAGCTTATTTATAATATCCTTGATATCTTCGGGAAGTGGTTCGGGCAATGGTGTTTCTTCCTTGTCTATCTCGTCGCACTCGGACTCAGTGCCACCGAGACCACGAGATTTTCCAGAATCCAGCGTATCTCTACTGGATTCATCATCAGCTCTGCCCGCATTTACAACGCTTTCGATGGCGTCGTCGATGTTACTGTCTTTTCCCCCAAATTTTTTGAGATCAATTTTCTTGATGTCAAGACCATTGCTCGAAGATTTTTTTTCGAAGCGTTTGATGTCGAATTTCTTTTTCTCCCCCGTCACCTTCGTCTTCCCCACATCATACTTGGTCTTCTTCTTCTCCTCCTGATCCTCTGGAAAAGTAAATATTGAACCATCACGAGGTTATATCATTCGGTGCTTCAAGATTCTTATATCTGAAATATCCAGACACCTGATTTAGACAATCGAATTACCCGAGGAACATTCCAAGTCGAGTATTTCGCGTTTGTCTTCGGCTGGTGTTTTCCGCGCGTTCACAGTCTCCACGTCCTCACCGCTCTGTTGATTGCTCTGCTCCGTTTGGAGCTTCCGCTTTTTTTTAATGACGTTGTCGTGATTCGTTTTCTTCTCGCCGTTCTCCTCGGATTTGTACTTCTGCAAATAGAATGTGGGTCACTTTTTAGGTTGACACGTACGAGAGTATCGAGACAATCAGCGATGGATAAAAATTGTCTAACCTTTCGCGGCGGAACACCGATGTTATCCTCCTCCTCCTCGTCCTCGGAAGAACTGATAATACGCTTCTCCAATCTCTTCGGAATCTGATGACTCTCTTCTTCTTCATCGTCATCCGCGTTGTCCTCGTTATCCTCGCTGTTCTCGTCCTCGTTGTTGTTATTAATGTTGTTGAGACAATTTTGGACGGGGAGATCATTTTCGGCCGGCCTGAATTCCAGGGGTCCACTATTGATGTAGAAACCCCCATGAGCCGTCGTCATCTCGGCAGGAACAATCTCGTCGTACTAAAAAAGAGAGTACAAAACAATAGAGTACTTACTCTACCATTTTGTGGCCACCAGTTGCGACCTCCTTTCGAATTGAAGTCGCAAGCGCATTATTTTGTTCAATAGATTGAGAGAGATTTATCGTATATGTTGTGGAAAATCATTCACTGATACAAGAGGAATTTCTGTATATTACAGTTTCATTTCACGATTACATTTTTTAATTTTCCAATTGTTTTCACTTTGATTTTTTAATATTTCTATATTTGCACATTTCCCCGTTTCGTATGCGAAACGTAATTTACTAGGCTAGTGATATAATAAAATTATTTTCTTCAATAAAAATCGATGAAAAAGACCTTTTCAAAATTATAATTTCGTAATAATAACATCCAATGTGCAAAACAATTGTCAAGCTGTTAACTATATGATAAGAAAATCAATTTTCAATAACTTTGTCGGTCCTGTATTTAATTTATTCATTTATTACATTTATTTAATAACTTATGGTCCTTTATTTAATTTTCAAGACATTAAGGATACATCTCAATGAAAAAAAAATTATGTCCATTGAACTAAAATGTTTTTCTATACAATTAGTAAATAATTGATACATCTTTTAGTAAGCTCCTGCTAATTATTGCAGACTAATAATAACTATTGCTTCAATTGTACTACGAATAAAAAATTAAAGAATAAAGTGATGGTGCTCAGAACCCTGTTTCAGATATTTTATTATCTCGAATTTTTCAATGCTTACAAAACTACTTTGAATTGCGGTCTGAAACTCGATTATGAAAATATCAAAAAACAAGTTTAATAATATTACAATATTGTTTTTTGCCCTGAAGTGAAAAAATAAAAGAAGCTCGCAACTGGTAAATCGGCCATAATCCAAAGGCCAAAAGCAAAACCATATTTCCATGAAACAGCATTGAATAACAATAACGTACCGCCTCGGTGTTATCGATGAAGGAATCGTTCTCATCGTACCCCGCACCGAGATCGACGTCATCATCGAACTTGTGCCTCTTTCTTCCCGCAGTGGCAGTTCCCTATAAGCGACAATAGAAGTACGGAATACAATTGAAGCCGTTCATCACAATACATTATTCAACGAAATTATGAATGAGCGTTTTTAATCTCACGTATTTAGCCTCGAATCTCCTCGCGACTTCCCTGAGCTTATCCTCATCGTCGTCGCCATCGTCGTCGAATAGGGCCAGCCCGTTGGTTGCATTCTCGTCGTCCGCTCTATGCTCTGCTTTTCTTCGTTTCTTCTGCGAACAATAAAACGAAAAAAAGAAGTTTCAATAAAAAAAAAAAAAAGAGGATGAAAGGACGTGGCACGTCGAGAGGTATATATAACCGGCGGTGTGAGGACGCGAAGAGAGGGCCTGTTTCCGACAATCGAAGCGCACCGTCGTCTCGTATCTCCCTCTCCAATGTAATGCGAATGTACCATGTATACCAGCAGTAAGTATACCAAAGTCACTATACCGAAGCCTCAGCGAGAACGAACCACGGCCGAGACAATAAAGCCTCGTCTCGTCAAACGAGAACGTAGGTGCTACGTCCAATCCGCCAAGTTTCTCGGATGCAAGGGTACCCTTCGAGGTTCGAGGTCGTTAGCCAATCGAAGTGCGAGCCGTTATATAGCCAGAATTATATACAACGATGCAGTATACCTGCATCTGCCGTCGTACATCTATCCGGGCGAGTATCCTTGCTCCGTATACGATTATTCTTCCTCTTCACCCCCCCAGAAAGGCTATAATAATAACAAGACTATGGTCCCCGAGGCCCCCGTCGATATGCCAGGACATTAAAACTCCGCAGAACGATCGACTGCACCTTGTGCACCGCGCCATAAGAGCGAGATGAAAATCTAACAGTCTCCTTCATTCGTCTACGACTCTCGGGGCTTTTCCCATTGGCAATTTGCAACCTACCCCGACGCGAACAATAACCCAGGCTTATCTCAACAATATACTCTCGGCATTGCCGTTGCGCATGCATTCCCGTTTCTCTTCTATGCAAAGCTCGAGCCTGGTGACGTTACCTCGCACAATGGGAACAGCGGAGAGCTGTATTGACATTATGCAAAACGCTATCTGTCTCTTGCTCGGTGTCTGCAAAGCTATATATCATAGATTGTGCGTTACAACGAGGTCTGTGCATTCGTACGTGAAATATAGCTGCATAAAGCTATGTCGTGCTCTTCTCGCGAATTGTTTTCTTTTTTTTTTTTTCCTGTTTTCGTCGCTGAGGGCGTGTCGGGCGACGTTCACCAGTCGCACGAGCCCGGATGTACCGCAGATCTTGGTTGTCGCGACGTTGAAAGCCACTGGATAGCACGCGAGACGCGAAACCGCACGGGTCTCCTCATCGTGAGCGCCTCCCGCTGTATAGATGCTTCTGAAGATCAACCGCCTCGTCAACGAACCGCCTGTGGGATCCACCGGCAGCGTTGCGAGGTGCGTCGCCCTTCCTCGGTAGCTGCTCTACAGATTAAGCGGTGGAAAATGCCAAGTTACCACCCGGTACTCAGCATCAAAGGTTTGCGCTAAGGGACAAGGATTTTGCGCACAACACCTGCTCGCGCGGTTTACCCTGTTGTTTTTGCCACTCCACATTTAAGGCAGTGATACACCCCCGCAGAAATTTCAAAAGCTGTTTTCTCCCGAACGATACGGCAGATAGGGTCCGTATTTTGAAAGGATACGCGGGAGTATCGTAGAATTGGGCTAAGCTTCTGGCTCCTCATTCGATATGGCTGTTTTTTTTAAGAATTAAAAGAAAAATAGTGCGAGAGAGACAGAGCTATGTTAGAGAGAAGCAGACCTATAGGCGTTTAGCATTGGGCCACGGAATTTCTGACGGTGTTATCACTGCGTCTCAACGTGGGTTGAGGTATTCCTGGCGCATTGACGTTTGTGAACTTTAAGTGTTGACTATTTATTATATTATAATTAAAAATCGTCTTGTTGGGATTACAAAGTTTTGAGATTGGATATCGCGCTGACTAGAAAATAAACATAAATACGACAAAAAGAACTTTGCAAATTCCTTCCTGATTATTATTGGTTTTTCTTACAAGGCTACGAAAAGTTTCATTTCTATGAAAAAGTTTGTCAATTTTAGCTTGCTCATAGAGAAAGCTCTGTACGAAAACTGAAAATGATGAGGAAGCAATTTGCAAAATTAAACTTTGCAGCTTTATTTTTTGTCAAAGTTAAATTTCTGAAAAATTTATACCACGAAACAAGGTATGACTAAACTGTGTACTTTTTATTGCTGAATATTACTGATATCATGTCTAAAGTTTGACTTCGGTATTTTATGTTTTGTTGAGGTTAAGGCAATAACATAATTTCTCTAAAAATTAATATTCTGTCCAATTTAAGACATATTGCATATCATGACGAAAGTATGTACTAATCATCGCTAAATACTACGGATTTCATGTATGAAACTTGAGTTCCTGGTCTTATGTTTTGCCAAAGTTAGGGCAAAAAAATGACTTCTTCGAAACTATAGAATCCGAACCGCTTTTCCGATTTCTATTAAATTCAATACCGAACAACATTAAGAGTACCTGCACTTATTGAGTATTATTAAGGGAAATATAATTAATTGTACGCAAACTAGAACACGCATGTCCTTTTTTGTAATATTTCAAAAAGCCATAAAATAAAAACATCTCCATATATTTTGTAAAAAATTGCAATTATCAAAGAGGAACTGCTATTTCACTTGTGTGGCAAATTTTAGCTCAATTGGTTAAGCATAAGTTACAGGTGATTCAAATTTCGAAGTACTACACACACACACACACACACACATTTTTAAAGCTCTTTTCCTAATGTTTTGGACAATTCTGAGTGTTCTGGCATAAAAATCGAATTGTTCCACAGGCGCTTGTAGAAAAATGACCGATCTCGAACTTTGGAACAAAAATTAACCTTCATAAGCTAAACTTATTTACCATTTTAAATATGAAAAAGATTCCTTAAACATTTGCGATCAGATATAATCCCAAAAATGTCAGCATCATCGAAAAAATTCAAGAGTAATTATCCATTATGAGAAGGCATCGCCGTCCACCGGCCACGAAATTTATCTGTTTTTTCTTTTGCGTTTTTTTCGAAACAACTTTTTTCTCATGTACACTATATTTCAAGTTTGACCCAAGTGATTTTGTTACAATTTCCAACACGTATTCTTCATAATATTATCTATCCTTTGCCGTACGTTTCTTTAATTAGGCGCCATATTCATAAGTTATAAAATGTTTATTATACAGTTATTACAAATGTTTATTTTTGTACCGTTTTTTACCAACGTCAAGGTGGCGTAACCCCTTAATAAGTTCACTGTCATTGACATTTTAAACTCTTCTCCTTCGGGTTTCGTGGAGTTGCGGAGAATGTACGATTTCGCGGCGATTAATCTATCACAATTTTTTTTTAACTTGTCTAATGTTAATTTTACCAATCCGCGGTCACACGCTCGGGCTATAATACGGTAGTCACACGGGGTCGGAATATATAAACAATTGTCGCATTGCGAGCATCGGTTCGAATAATTTAGAAAAATTCATGTATAATGAGTTTGATCGTTCTAGAATGTGGCATTGGCGGTATTATGTATTGATTGCATTTCGAGATCCGTTTTTCACGTGAAAAATCTTAACTGTAATCCCGAAGAAAGCCGTTTTTCACGTCAAAAATCTTAATTGTTGAAGTTTACATTTTTTCAAATAGAATTTTAAGGGACTACTCATAAGATACAACAGTTCGAGGAAAAAAAATCAATTTTTTCGGCAATACGTTATTTGTTTGATCCCATTCTTTTTTCGTTGTGTTTTTGCAAATTCGAAAGGCTGTTGAAGCCGAATTTCCCAAATTTCCGATTTTCCTGAATTATTATCCATTGCACTTCTCAGACGAAGAATGAATAGAGTTGTACACAATAATTTTTCCTATTGATAAACATTAACTTCCTGTTTCACGAGATAGTTTTGTAAGGCAACAATCATAAGCCGCTTTTACAAAAAGAATTTAATATTTTTCCATAACTGCTAAGTGGATAAATGTAAAAAATATCACAAATTTTTTTTTTTACAAAATAGCCATAGCCTCTTCTTGATTTTTTTCACACAACAGTTAGTGAGTTTTATTGAAAGTATTTTTCTTTAAATTCATAGTAAAAAAAATAATTTTTGAACAATCGTATTTTGTCATAGATTTATTCTTTTAATTAATGGAAAAATATTTAAAAAATTGTCTATCATCAACAAAACTATCCTGCATTTTCTTTTTCGGTAACGAAAGCAAGGTCAGTTATTGTAACTGTTGACGCTACTTGAGGGAGCAGACGACAGATCGATGCGTGCGTCAACTTCCTGAAGTTGTCTTCGGGCCGCAATACAGACACGTTGAGGTGTCTACGTGCGTAACCAATGGAACGTCTGAAGGGATGGAAGCGGAACAGTCCCGAGGGGGTGGAGGAAGACGACGCGAGAAGGCGGGGCTTAAAAAGAAGGAAGCTGACCACGACGACGACGTCGTCGTCGGGATCAATAGCTATCAGCGGGAACATGAGTACAACATAAACAACGTTGCCATATGACGTGAGATAAAGAAGCACGCCAAAGGATGTAATGTAATAAAACGTTGAAACATGAAACGAAAATCATAATACTAATAATAATAATATGTTTAGTCGACGTACATGACAACAACACAAACATGTAGGCGTCGTATTGAAACAAATTGGGACAAACACGAGGGAATGTAATTTAATAGAACGTCAAGAGACTGAACAGATCTAATGAGAATACTCACGACACTTTTGTGATCCGTGGCATGAATAAATAAATCAGCAAAATATATTTTTTTACACCCAAAATATATTTGTTTGTTATATCCGCCAAAAAATTGTATAAAATATAAATGCAATGCATGGGGTATTTTCTTTATTAGAAAATATATTTTTACTGATATTCAAGAGATATTTATGTTCAGAATACATTTTTGCGGCGAGACCTTCAATCATATTTTTTCATATATACAAAAAAAATTATATCAAATATAAATACGAGCTAACTTCATTTCGGAAAACATATTTCTACTAATATTCAATGAATATTTTTATTCGGGGTATATTTTTTAACTAATTTGATGTCAATGTTTTTGAATAATTATTGCAAGAATATGGCGAATGCGGTATCGTGAAATCATCGGTATCGACATTAACGATAATTTATATATATATTTACATACATATATATCGTGTCGTATGGCTTGAGCGCTACGCTCCCTCGCACCTTCGGTGAGCCTAACACATGAGACACCCTTCCCCCACTCCCTTCGAGCTTGAAAGGTCGATAAGTGACTCACAAAAATAGGGACTTGACGGACCCTTATGGGACTTAAAAAATCCATGAAGAAAACTGTTCTTACGGGTTTTTCTAACTTTAAGTCGTCAATTTTTAACACGGTGAGGACGGCAAATTTTCAAATATTATACGGTTATATGCGCTGAAATACAAAGTAAAAATGCGGAGTGCAAACAATTTTTTACCACTTGGCGATATTTTTTTTTTGCATGCAGAACCAATGAATACGATGAATAGGCATTTTCAAAGAAGCAAACGTATTAATTTGAGACGCCACAATACTTGATTTTTTTAAAGGCAGTAAATCGAATCGTGGCTTGAAGCATTGCAGTTGCATGAAAAATAGTGGTAAATATGTACTAGCGATTGGACAGTGTTGAGTCGAAAGCTTCGAAACATTCACATATCTTAAGAAAACAAAAATAAAAAGTAAGACTTATATTTAACACACTCAGAAATATATATAAACATATTCGATTAATTTAATGCAGCTTACGAAAAAAATTACTCGCATAAATACCGTAATATCTATCTGCCGAAATATATAAGACCTTTTACGATTTACAAATATGCTAAATTCCAGTCTTATGAATTGTATAAGCAAACTTTCCGAATATTTGTACTTCTCTATACTCTACATATATAAAATAATATCCATTATTTGAGACACATCCAAAAATGGACGCAGTGTATCAATCAAAGAACAAAATTAAAATAATGATTGATGAAGTGCAATAATGAAATAGAAATGTCAAAACTCGATTGAATAATAAAGAACTGATATTGAAAATATCAATATTGAATCCATAGAGTGCAAACATTATTGAACCTAGTGATGTTTAATTCTGCAGATGACCTTGAAAAAACATCATAATATGGTCTAAAAAAAACCGCGATAATGTATAAATAATGGGAAATTGTGCGCATAATCGATTAAAGAGTCGAAGCTCAATGACCACAAAATGCGATTGATAAACTCGTTATCCATGTGCACGCTCAGTCTCGAGAGGCACACGCAACGTGTTTGCCGTTACTTGCGGACGGTCACGGTTCTCGAAATCGATTTCTCACTTCTGGATATTCTCAGCGACGTGCATGCACGCGCCGCTCGAGACTTACGAGGCCGCAGAGACTTTCAGAAGCGGCGATCGTGCGTGAGAACAAGCAGTAGTAACAGAGAATAAGAATTTAACGTTCCGATCAAGCGCGATATGCGCTGTCTCCCATTCACCGACGAATGGCCGGACGAACATATACACAAGCGGTGCATTCGCCAATGGTAATGCGGAGAAAGGAGAAACGAGTCAACAAACATCGGGATATAGTCGATGCCACAAGCCGCGTACGCACAAATCGCGAACATTTCCCTTGACCACGCTAGAAAGCGGAGAACGGATAGATTGGAGAAGGAGAGAGAGGAAGAGAGCGTGCGAATCGAGAAATTGCACCGGGCGAGTTTCGTTGCAATCACAAACGCCTCCAAGCGTTCGTAGTTCTTTTCAGCGCGAAAGAATCCTGGTTAAGGAGGTTGAAGTGCTTCAAACTACACTGTAAAAAATATTTGAAAAATTCATATACTATATAATAATTCATACTAAATTTGGGTAATGTATTTTTAGTAAACACGTGTATGAAATTCAATTTGATGTACAATAGAAAATTGACATACAATGTACGTGTGGTAAATCAAAGTTAACGTATATTAAATACATTACTTTATTAACGGGTTTAGGAGACTGTGTATTAAGTAAAACGACACTTGTAACGAATTGAGGAGAATTATACATAAATGTTATGTTACACGTGTGTAGTAAATTTTCTGTACAAAATAATTGTATAATTGTATCAACGAGACGCGCTAGCGTCGCGACGCCAAGTATTAAAAAGAAAAAAAATGTTCACGTTGAAAAATGCCCGTCCCGGCTACCGCTACTCTTATTGTCCGGAGAAACGTGTGCCAGAGACTTTTTTCAAAGTGCTTTTCGACTTAACTGTGTACAAAAGAGGCGGATCGAAAAAGTATCAGGTTCAATACAGAATTGTGTTGCAAAATTGAAGATAATAGATATAAAAAATTTAACGCGCATAGCGTATTTATCATAGCGTGCATTAATTAATACGTCTTTTCTAACGAATTTAGCAAACTGTACATCATTAATACGACTTTCGTAATAAATTCAGAGGAATTGTACATCAATCTCACGTTATACTCGTGTAGTAAATTTGGAAATTCCGTTTCTGTAAAGAAGCTTCCTACGCTGTTTAATAATTTCACCTGCTTTTTTAAACAGTGTAGTCAAAAGAGTGCTAAATTTATTATTTTATTTACACAAACTTTCATGCATCTATTGATGATAATGTTAGGTGATTCTCATATAGCCGCATATGTCTTTAACCTAAAAAAAAATTAATTGCACTTAATGTCGACAAATATTAACGGGTTTGGGCAAATTCCGAAAAGGCATTCGTTAAGGACAAAAGCGAGCAGAATGCAGCCAGCTTTAACGCACAAAAATAAATTACGAGTTTCGTCTTCTCGTGTGACACGAAGTACGTCCGGAAAAGTAGAACCTTTCCTAAACTGATTTCTCCAAGGCGCGTATATCGGACAATCATGTAGGAAATATTTTTTTTAGTTAATTCTAGAAAAAAATATTCTTCAATATCTACACTGTTAAAAATATTTGGATAAAAATATATATTGAAAGTTCTTCTGCAGATACGGTATATTAAATTTTAATTAATATACAGATAGATTGTGACATTCCAAAAATAACATTACAAACACAACTTTTATGAAGTGTTTACTTATACTGGATATTAATTTTACCACGATTTTATATTAAATGTAACACACGCGTATCCACAAAAAAATCTCAATACTTCATATTAATTCACATATAAAAATTTCCAACAATATAACATAATAAACAGCGCGAAGGTGGAACTCTGATACCGACAAAGGGTCGTTCGTTGTTATATATATATCTATATTCTGTGATAAATATAGATATACATAACAACAAAACGAAACTTCCGGGTTTATCCCACGACGTACATAACACCGTGAGTACGCGAGAGAGATGAAGAAATAAAGCAAGATCGATCAGAAGAGTTCCTCCTTTCTCACTCACGAGGTACGCAAAACGAACGGGCTCTCAGAAGATCCTTTCTGGTAGTGTGTGAAAGGGAGAAACGACTGCCGCGCGAATAATCGCTCTTTCTTTCTTTTCATTCGCTCTCTCGCTCTCGAAGATCTCAGTTCGCTGCGCGGACAACGCTATACATGACTCTATCTGCTCCATCGCTGTAGTTCTAAACACCCTAAAGAAAATTCGAAGACGTGACAGCGGCCACAAATGCACGTCGGTAATCCTCGCCGTCGCAATTGTCCAAAATCACCGCGCACGAGGTGCAGAACAAGCAATAGTAACAGAGAATAAGAATTGAGCGTACGTCTCACATTCACCGATGAATGAACAGACGAATATATACACAAGCAGAGCATTCGCAAAGGTAATGCGGAGAGAGGAGAAACGAGTCAACAAACACCAGGATGTAGAGTCTACGCGACGAAGCGTGTACGCACAAGTTGCGAACACTCCCTTTCGCCACGCTAAAAAGCGGAGAAAGAATAGAGTGGACAAGAAGAAAGAGAAAGAGAGAGCGCGCAAATCGAGAGATTGCATCGGGCAGATGTTTCGTTACGATTATACGCGCCCCCAAGCGTTCTTAGTTCTGTTCAGTGCCAAAGGAATAACTCCAGAGCACTGACCACCAATAAACACTGTATATATATATAAAAAAGGAGATTAAAGGATTCGCGTAAGATACCGGATTTCCGGCGACATCTAGCAAACACTGGTAAACTTGCGCAACAACGATATTCTCGCATATCTAACATAATATACAGCGCAGGAAAGCGGATGAGAGACAAAACGGCCGCGTTTATCACGCGGTGTACATAACATCGTGAGTACATGCGAGAGAGATGCAGGAATAAAGTGAGATCCATCACAAGAGTTCGTTCTTTCTTGTGGTGAATTCACGATATACGGAAAAAGAACGCGCTCTCGTAAGATCTTTTCTGGTAATGTGTGAACGGGAGAAACGAGTACCGCGGGAATAGTCGCTCTCTCTCTCTCGTATCATTCGCTCTCTCGCTCTCGAAGGTCTCGGTTCGCTGCGCGGAAAGCGCTATACATATACGACTTTCTCACTATCTACTCAATCGCTGCAGCTATAAACACCCTGGAGAAAATTCGTAATCGTGACGGCGGCGACGAATGCACGTTGGTAATTGTCGCCGTCGCGATTATCCAAAATCACCGAGCACGAGGTGAAGAACAAGCAATAGTAACAGCGAATAAAAATCAAGCTAACGTCTCACATTCACCGACGAATACACACAAGCGGTGCATTCGCTAATGGTAATGCGGAGAAACGAGTCAACGAACATCAGAATATAGTCTATGCGACAAAGCGTGTACGCACAAGTCGCGAACACTCCCCTTTGCCACGCTAGAAAGCGGAGAAAGGATAGAGTGGACAAGAAGAGAGAGAAAGAGAGCGCGCAAATCAAGAGATTGCATCGGGCAAATGTTTCGTTACGAACATACGCGCCCCCAAGCGTTCCTAGTTCTTTTCAGCGCCAAAGGAATAACTCCGGAGCACTGACCGCCTATGAGCACTGTATACATGTGAAAAAAGAGATGAAAGGATCCGCGTAAGATACCGGATTTCCGGCGGCACCTAGCAAACACCGCTAAACTTGCGCGACAACGATACTCTTGGATACCTAACATAATATGCAGCGCAGAAAAGCGGACGAGAAACGAAACTACCGCGTTTATCTCGCGATGTACATAATATCGTGAGTGCATGCGAGAGAGATGGAGTAATAAAGCGAGATCGATCACAAGAATTCGTTCTTTCTCACTCGTGGTGAATTCACGGTGTACGAAAAAAGAACGGGCTCTCGGAAGATCCTTTCTGGCAGTGTGTGAACGAGAGACACGACTGCCGCGTGAATAATCGCTTTCTCTCACATTTCATTCGCTCTCTCGCTCTCGAAGGTCTCGGTTCGCTGCGCGGAAAACGCTATATACGACTCTCTCGCTATCTACTCTATCGCTGTAGCTATAAACACCCTCGAGAAAATTCGTAGACGTGACAGCGGCCACGAATGCACGTTGGTAATCGTCGTTGCGGCGATCTTTCGCAACCACCGCGCACGAGGTGTACACAGAGATCACAACGCGTGTACATCATTGGCTGCGTGGGTTTCTCTGTCGCGCCGCCTCGACTCCGTGGCCATATCGTCTTTTTCGATAAATCTAGTGGCAAGAGTTTCGCATCTAACAGCCGGTTACCTCGACCGGTACTCCTTGCACTATACTAACCACGTTCGGGGATAGACACAATCGTCATCGAACTTGGAATCGAACCTCCATGCTTGGTGTTGTTTCGCACACGTATTTCTTCATTTTTCGTAGTATCGCGTTTTTTTTTTTGTTCTTTTTTTTAAATTCACTAACCTCCTTTTGTTTGACGAGCTGAGCGTAGTTGATATCCGAATAGACGGTATCATTCGACTCTGGCAGGGCGATCGTAAAGCGGTAGGAGGGCGCGAGCTGTTTGCCCTTTTCCCTCTTCTTTTCCTTCTTCGTAGCGTGGCCCAGAGAATCCGGGAACTCCAGGCTCTGCGGGACAACCCGTTTAGGTTCTGACATTCTACATTTGCACGGGCTTGACGCGGTTCACTTTAACACTGCGGTCTCGGCGACACAACATGGTCTGCTTTTTTAAACACCGTACAGACACCACCACTCGCACGTCGCCATCTTCGGCACGACACTGTTTTTAGAGTGCGCTGCCGATGCCACCACACCGTATCGCCGCCGAACGCTACGTTCTGCCGCCGCTGCCGCCTCCATGTGCAGTGCGCGCGCGCAGCTTGGATCCTTTGCGCACGTAACTTGCCGAATTTTCGAATTTCCCTCAAACTCCTTTTTACTTAGATTCAATACTGCAGCTATAGCAGGTGTTTTTGATTTGGCGACATAGAGTTAAAAGTAAGGTTTTCTTTTTTAAATAGCTATATGGATGACTTTGGAGTATGTATTTACATGGAAGAAGTACGATTATATGGAAATTGGATAGAAAGTAAGCCCCAGTGCTGAGAATTTATTGTTACTTATAATACTTAGTATTTATTGATGTTGAGATTTAGTCATTATTATTTTTACACTTGATACTTAGCTTCCGTGTGCAGTGCGCGTGTATAGCTTGGATCCTTTGCGCACGTAACTTGTCGGATTTTCGAATATGTATGAGTTTGGAGTATTTACATGGCAAAAACATGATTATAGGTGAATTGGACAGAAACTAAGCCCCAGTGCTCAGAATTTATTGTTAATTATAATACTTAGTATTTATTGATGTTGACACTTAGTCATTTTTATTTTTGCTCTTGATACTTAGCCTCTGTATGCAGTGCGCGCGGGCAGCTTGAATCGATTGCGCACGTAAATTTATTTTTTCGAAGATATAGCAATATGTTTGAGTTTGGAGTATTTACATGGGGAAAACATGATTATGGGTAAATTGGACAGAAATTAAGCCCAAGTGCTGGGAATTAACTGTTACGCATGATACTTTGTATTTGGGTTATTCAATCAAATATTGGGCAAAAATCTGACCTTCAAATTTTCGGTGCTCTTTGATTCACGGTTTGATTCACTGTATAAGCATTCTCTGTCGTTTCAGCTACTTCTTTTTCGACCCACTTCGATCTGCTCCATAATTGGTTATATGTAAGTACCTAAGGCACTCTATGTAAATTTATATAGATTTTTCAGAGAATATTTTAGGAAACGCCGTTTATTTAAGTGCAAATAACTCGAAAATTTGAAGTCACTGAAAAAAATGTCCCACATACAAGGTATCGTTTCTTTGTCGGGTTTTGAGCAGAATGTTTAGATTAATTGCCAGTGTATAATTTTTTGGCGAAAAACAAGGAAATTTTGTTTTTATACCAAGAAGAATATTTTTTTCAACTAAAAAAAAGAGAAAAAAAAAGAGTGGCGTCGATCCATGTTCTGGTGTAAAAAAATGTATTTGTGTGAAAGTTCTGAAAAGCGGGAAAATTATTATGTTTTCAATTGAAAACCGGTATTTTTATTTGCCAATAAAATTACAGAGTATTCGTGCATAACTGTCGATATCGCGAGGAAACCATCGGAGTGGCACGGAGAACAGATATAAAAAATTGGGTATTCCTAGAGAAATTTTCTTAATGCATCGAAAAAAAGTTTTGGAATAAAAAAAAACGTGGCACAAGCATCGAAAAAGGCTTCTCAATTCTTTTCTAACCTTTAGACCTTGAAAATATCGTCAAATGTAGACACAAATATATTTTTCGAAATATTCGAAAAATTTCCGATGAAAACGGTACTTTGGATTTTCGTGGTCGAATTCGGTAAGACGTTAAAATTTTAAGTTGAAAAGTAAAAGGAACGATTCCCTTTGAAAATCATGGGCGAAAACCTCAAATTTGGACTTTGTCTTTATTTCAGTATAATAAATCGAATCATTAAAAAAAAGCATCGAAAATTTTAAGGCAAGGTTGTCGTCCAATATTTGATGGAACAACTCATTTATAAATGTTGTACATGTTGCACTTTGTCATTATTATAGTTACACCTGATACTCAGCCTCCGTGCGCAGTGCGCGCGCACAGCTTGGATCGTTTGCGCACGTAACTCGTCGAATTTTCGAATTTGTATCCAAAAGTTTTTGCGATCAATTCAGTACTGGAGCGAGTCACAAGGTTTTTTATCCGCCGAAATAAAGATGTCGAGCTTGGAATATTTACATATAAACAAAATGTTTATACGTAAATTGCACACAAACTTCCCCAAGTGCTAACAATTTATCGTTCCAATATGGCATTCATTTTTATGTTTATAGTTGCGGACAAGTGCATGTTTCATTTTTGCAGTTACAACGTCGCACGTAATTTGCTAAATGTTTACTGCAGCGACTAATCTTATCGTTTTTCGATATTCTTGTTTTGCTGATAGATTTTCGACGTTGAATGCAGCATTACCGCATAAAGCGACGTATATATCTATGATGGGAAATATGGATAAGAGGAAAATGAAAAAACGCTCAAATATAATTGTTACTCGATTCTTTACTGTGTATAAATTCTTCTTATGTCAAAGCACTTAGTGCCACCGAGTATTGTCTACAATATATAGTCACAAGATTCTATAGTAGTATATACATTCTTGAAAAAAAAAAATTATACGCATCGTTATCAAATTATATGCCATACAGCGCTTTTTTTCTAGCTACAACATCTCTCATGCCAGTGCCTGCAATGGGAGGGTCATTATTATTAATATTTCAATGTACAATTGCTATATACAATACAATATAAAATAACGAACATAAATAACGATTTAAAACAATTGGGCAGTGTTTACCGATCAGATTCCATAATAAATTAACTCTATGTTATTAAAAATTCAATCAAGGTTTAGGGTCAGAATTGTTAGCTTTCTTTGAAATTTTAATAGCTGAGAATTGCTGACCTAGTATTTGCATGACCTCCTTGTGGGCGACACCCTTGCGATCCTTTTTAACCGAGTGATAATTTTCTTTTACGAACAGTGCGAAAGCCGTTGGCTGCTTCGTCGTCGGAGTTTTCATCTCCACTTGGCCTGATTTTGTTACTTTATTTATCAGTACTTCGAACTTCCCATAACAATGACCACAACGCTTTGTCTCCACGTCCAGCGATTTCGAATGTCTTCCGATGCTATAACCGCAACCGGTACAACGATACGTAAATTTTGTTGTAATTTTGTAGTCGTGGCAGCGACGAATCGGCGGAAGTTCAGGAAAAGTTCTCATGGCTTTGGCAGCCCTGCAAAATACAGTAAAATTTTTTTCTTCAAGGCATTGAATAAAAACTCTAATAATACTACAATGAAGAATTAAATACATGGGGTTTTTGAATGGTTACTACTTTGTTCGATAACAAGATTATTTTGTAAGCGGATAAGATTTTCAAGCTTCATTAATGGAAAACAGAAGTTGAGGAATCTTAACTTTTTATTTACTACATCAAATTATCAACGCTGCAACTGCCAACGGAGAATATTTTCTGCATTTGTGCAGACAGTCATTTTCAAAGCCTCTTTTTAAACTGTAATAAAAAAATCTGCGAGAATTTGATAAGCTCTGAAATTCCAATGGGAACGTATCCTATATTTTCATTTTATCAATTTTCATCAGTTTTCGCAACTCTCTCGTTAACTTAATTGAGAAAATTGTCCAACAGTTCAGAGCAAATATTCAATTCATCGATAAATGCGCTCAGTCTGCAATATACTAATTACAGTAACTCAAGTAAAATTATGAATCATTTAATCATTTGAAAATGATTTCAATGGTTTGTGTCTTGTTGGACAACGAGATTCTTAGCTTACCAGCCTTTCCAGAATGGCCCGTGTCCGTCTGAGACTTCGTTAATCAACCACGCAGCCGCATGGCACATTTCGTGAACTAGAGTATCTCGCAATCTGTCGGGAGTGTCCAGAATCTGAAATGTAGACAATCGCATTTAGCAGCCGAAGCCAATCGCCGTAAAAATGCACAATAAGATAACCCAAGTTTCAGCGATATTTTTTAATTTTCAGTTTCACCCAATAAAAAACATGTTTTCGCTGGAAAACCAATTCTCACGAAAAATCGTACTTGCAAACAATTATGTAGAGGTCGCTCAAAAACTTTCAAACTTTTCAAAACGATTTTTTTTCTTCCAGTTTTGTAATCTCTCATACCTCATATCACTCCTAATTTATGGTTGGAAGGTTGAAAAAAAATTGTTATCAAAAGGTCGCTCAACGCCGAAATTTTTTTTAAAATAAATTAATTTTTTAAATCATTATTTTTTCTCAGTTCTCACCCCTGATTTTTTTAAATTATCCGACGCTTAGGGCATAGTTCAAAATGCTATGAAAATATTAACGCTAAGCAGTCATTCAACGAACTAAGTCGATTTTTTTTCATGATCCTGAATATATCTGCATCTGCACATCCAATATTTGTGTCAGCCATAATTTTGGGACATTCTTTAACTATAAACTAAGCGTTGAATAATGACATGATATCAGGGGTGTGAACTGAGAAAAAAAAAGAAAAACAAAATTAATTTTCTTCAGTTCTTTTCTCGTTGAACGATTTTTGTTTTTAGATGACGAGTTTTGAAGACAATTTTTTTTTCAAATTTCAACCACAATCTGGAAATGAAATAACAATATAATATAAGGAGTGAGAGATTACAAAAAATATATCTAAAAAAAAAATAGTTTCTACAATTTCCAAAAATTTTTGAGCGACCTCTAAATAAATTTTCCCAAGCTCCATTTTTCGCGCGAGTTGCTTTTCTACCGAACACATTTTTTTCATTGGATGCGACTAAAAATTAAAAGATATGATTGAAATTTGGGCCTCACCCTAATGCACATAGTTAAAAAATCGAACCTTGGTAGCCAATACTATGCGCGAAGATCTCGTTACTCCACCTAGAGCTCTGACCGAACGTTTGTTGTAGCAGTATCCAGCAGTACCACGCATTCGGACGTTCCATTCTACCAACATGTCCTTCGGGAGTTTATTGTCAAAGATTTTCTCATTATACAGTTTGTACAGGTATTTACTGAGGTCGTCCTTTGTTGTTTTGAAATTCTGTCGGTATTTCTTGGCGTCTGGATGGGCCTCGTTAAGTGGCACCGTTGCACACAGAGACTCAAGAAAAGTCTTAGCTCTTTCGGTTCTCGCTTTCGGTACTGATATCTTCGACGGCTTGCACACGTTTTTCGGTGTTTTTAATGTGTCCACCTTCTTCGTTGTAGTTTTCGGCGGAATTATATCATTGGGATCGTATTCGCTAGTGCTCGAACTTTCGTCATCACTGAATAACAATTGTTTCTTATAATCGTAGCCCTTATCATTCTCATCATCGGTATCTGCATCGCATATTGCACGAGCTCTGAAATACAAATTCTGGATTTAGTTCGCTGAAGTTTGATTAAGAAGGTTGGAGCATTGCACACTAATCAAATGAGTACCAATTTTTGTAAGTCGTGTATACAAAGTTTTATGCATCAATTGACTAAACTTAACTGTGCTTTGTATTAAAACACATATCCATGACTTAGAAATACATTGATTTCAACATATTTACAAAAATATCAACTGGTTTATACTGATTTAAAAAAAAGTACACATTCGCTCAGTTTAAAAAAAGAATAATCCGTATTATTCGCTCGATTGTTATGTATTACCGCTAATTCTTTTCTTTAAAAGATGCTCTAAGAATTCAGCATCTAGATATTTGATAATATTGTTCATTTAAAAATTTCAGCCATTTGTTGACCCGTCAATAAAATTACTTCGTTAACAAACAGATGTAATTTTTAAATAGGGAATTCTATCAAATATCTAGACGGTGAATTCGTAAAGCATCTCTCAACAAAGAGAATGAGCCAAAATACATCAAAATCAAGCAAAAAGTACGGATTATTCTTTGAACAAACTGAACGAAGATGTGCCTTTCCGAAATTTAGCAAAAAAATTAATTGCACTCGATTTCCAAAAATATCGAAGATAACCCCTCGATATTTGTTGAAAACGAGTGCAATTAATTTTTTTCTAAATAAAAGACATATGCAGTTATGAGAATCACTATCCATTATAATCAATAAATGCATAAAAGTTTCTCTAAATGAAATAATGAATTTAGCACTCTTTTGACTAGCGTAGAGCGCTTCTACCTCTGTAAACGATTGCGAATATTGCAAACAGTCTTTTAAAACGAATTAAAATTGCATAAAATCGTACTTTTGTATAGCCAATGATGCCGGCGTCGGCCGATTGGTAATTTTACGATGGTCTGATATCCTGGGATTCGTCAACGCCGTCAAATATGTAGTATCGCCTCCGCTATCGCCGGAAGATGGAGAATCGCGTATGAAGCTGCATTTGCGACCACTAGTGGATGTCGAGGGTTTTTTCGTCGAGTTTAAATTCGGCCTTATGTTCTTTACGACTGCATAAAAAAAAGTTCATTCATAAAATAAAAACCATCCAATAAACCGTGAGACAACAAAATAAAATCCTTACACGCATCAAAATCGTCGTCTTGAGAGCTACTCTCCGATGTTTTCTTCACGCCTCTTTTCGATCTTGAATTAACCTTTCTAAAGTACAAAAAAAAAAAAAAAGATCTTGTTACGCTTCAAAATAAAGATCCTTACTATATACTACTTTTCTTTGTGTACTTGCCTCTCTGTCTGCACGCCCTTGTTTTTTCGTACAATATTTCCTTTCCTCGGTTCGGTCGAAGGCAGCAAATCATTAGCTTTGTCTCTCCACGCATTTCCATAAAGATTATCCAGAATATCGGCGCAATCCATTATTCCGAGTTTCTCGATGTCTTCTTTCACAATAGGATTAATAAGATCTCGTTTCTTACTCACAGTTGTGTTGACGGGCGTCAGAACTTTGTGCGTTCCGTCCTTTGATTTCATTAGAAAATTATCGATCGTTGTTTGACGCACGGATTTAGCGGATGTCGTGGAATTTGGAGCGATTGTCGGCTTCTCGGTGCTATTGATCTTTTTTATCTTTCCGCGATTGTTTGGAGTCTCGTAATTTTGCTCCAAACGCTCGAGACTACTGTTGCCCGAGTTGGGACTGTTTCCTTGTGTCCCCGAGATGTTACTCACTGAACTGTCGCTTCTCGAGTCCACAGAATTCGTCAACAGCCATTTAGCGACCTCCAATTTTTTCTTTTCGCTAAGACCGCCGTGAGCGTCGTCACTAGTTGTAGGCTCGAGAAATCTCGACACGTGGGTTTTGTAGGGCTTTGAAAAATCTACTCTAGAGCCTTGAATGACCTTTTCATCGGAGTCAGAGTCGGAGTCTGTCTCGGCAATAACAACCGCGGCGCTTGCTTCACTGTTTTCTTTGGGCTTGGTAATCAGCGGTTCCGGTGACGAATTTTCGATTTCGCTGTCATCGACATCGCTCGCGTCGGAAACTCGCGGTTTTCTCCATACTTTAGGCGATTCGTATACCATTTTTTTAGCCCTTATCGCTTTTAATATTTCCTTCGTGTCTTTTTTCGTCAAAACGGTTGTAAAACTCTTTATTTTCTCGGATATCGGCGTTCGTCCCGATTCGAGAGGCTTGCTTATAGCCGATAATGTGGGAGTTCGACTCGATATTTTTCCGAGTACAGGAGTCCTTTTGGACTCGTCGTTTTTTCTGATTTCAGGAACGACCTTAGCATTTTCCGGTGTTTCTATATTGCACTTATTATCAGTCAAAATTCCTCTGAATCTTTCGGAAGATGATATCAACTTCTTCTCGCTATATTGATGATTTCTTGTGGTTGTGGGCGTAATACGTGATTTACTTTCATCCTCTTTACCTCCGTTGAATATACTGCCCTTTTTGTTACTGCTGATTCCTGAATCCGATTCTAATCTACTTTCGCTATTAAAAATTCCTCTAAATTTCTCAGTGCTTGAAATCAATCTTTTTCCAATATCTTGACCATTTTTCGTCGCTGTAGGCGTGATTCGTGATTTGTTTTCTTTGTCGTTAACTCTGTTAAAAACATCTGCTTTTTTATTACCACTGATTCCGTAATCCGATTCTAATCTATTTTCGTCATTGAAAGTTCCTCTAAATTTCTCGGTGCTTGAAGTAAATTTTTTTGCAGAATCTTGACCATTTCTTGTAGCTGTAGGTGTGGCGAGAATTCTGCTTTCCTTGTCTTTATCTCCCGTGGAAATATCTCCTCTTTTATGACTACTTATTTCAGAATCTATTTCTAATCGACTAAATTTCTCCGTGCTTGAAATCAATTTCTTCCTAGCATCATGAACATATCTTGAGGCTGTAGGCGTAATAGGCGACTTATTTTCTATGTTATTACTTTGATAAAAAACATTTTCGCGTTTATTATTATTAATTCCAGATGTCGATGCCGTGCAATTTTCATAATTGAAATGTCTACTAAATTCCTCGTTACTAGAAATCCATTTCTTCTCAACATTCTGAAAATTTTGTGTAGATACTTGCGTTGTGTGCGATTTGTTTTCATTGTCTTTACTCCTATAAAACACATTCTTCTTTCTATCATTATTAGTGAAAGATTCGTCCTCGCTTATATCATCATCATCAGAAGTGTAAGCTATACTACATTTTTTCTGCAGCTCTTTAACAGGTACATTAATAATACCGTCCTTAGATGAGCCTTGTCCATGAACTTCATCGTTATCCTCGCTATCAGAGGACTTCACAACATACACACAGCTCGGCGCTGATGTGCTTTTTCTAATTCCGCCTCTTGAGGAACCCGATGACTTAAAGTTCATCCAATTAAATTTTTCAGGTGTCCCTTCGTCGCTTGAGTCGCTTATCGAGATGACTTCAGGTTCTCTGACATCTCCGACTTTTGTGGCTTTCATTTTCATTTGCTCAAAAGTATCGTCGATAGCAAAACTGTCGGAAAGTCGCAGTCTAAAATCCTGTGATTCTTCAGATTCTGCTGTCTCGTTGCGAGTCTTGATCGTCGTGAGTATATCTTTCTTCACAGAGTAATTACGCTCCGGTTGAATATCATTCCTGATTTTTTTTAACGACAGTTCGTACTCTGTAAATTAAATGAAATAAATAACCGTTTTTTAATTTAATTATTTGAGGGGCGAAGTTTGACTCACTTTTTTTTGGTTTACTGCCCAAGTCGCTCGTTTGCAAATCCATTTTAGTGTAAATTGCGAAATAATGTGGAGAAATTTAATTCTTCCTTTTCATTTGTAACCCACGATAATTTTGTGGGAGACGTTTTGTATCTTCCGGATAACATGCGATTAACGAATTGGTCTAAAAGACGAGGATGTCAACATAAACACAAACATTACGACCTTACAATGTCAAAAAGTTGACTGAAATGTTATCACTATCGAAGCATTCCTAACGTTTAATCACAAATAAATGTATGAAGATACTTTGCATAAGGTTTACTGTATGTTTATGTTGTAGTAATTAGATTACAATAATAAAGAATAAAGAGCGACGGCGGAATATTACTCAGCGCGGAGGTCAAACACGTTCAAACGTGCATACTAAAGCTGCGTCCGTTGAGATCTCTGCAAGGCTGCCAACGTGACAATCGTGACATTCCGGAAGATGCCATTGATTGGAACTTTGCGTACTTCCGGAATGCAAAAGTTATAGTAGCACATTCGTTTCGGTTTCTATGATTATCAAATTAATTTTTCGCCGCGCTTTAGGCTCAACTACCAAAATATGAACGAGGATTGCACTAATCCTGAAATTTTAGTATAACTTTGAGTGATCACATTGTTTGTCAGGTGTGTTTTAAGATTATTAATCGTTATTAACCGATTTTGTTAATTAAAGCAGTGATTCAGAGTGTCCTATTATTGAGAGGATTGAGAGGAAGGATGTGCAATGTATTTAGGAAATTGTATTTTAAATCCATTTTCGTTTGAGTATTTTTAGTACTTGTAAGAAATAAATTAAATTCATCCGTTTTTATTTAACTATACTATAAGCCTTCGTGTTAATCTGCTAGATTAAAAGCTATATATTGGAAAGAATTTTTTCGATGGCAATAAATTTAGAGACAATAATAACTGCTTCAAATTTAATGGACTAGGAGCTTTCGTGTAAGAACTGTGGAATAAATCGTGTTTATTTACGGTCTTACTGCAGGTTCTTCTGGGCGACCTAGTAAAACTATACTCAAGCTTTTTCCTGTTTCATTTGCTAGATTAAAAGCTGGATATTGGAAATAATTTTCTCAATAGGAATTAACTTAGAGACAATAATAACTGCTTCAAATTTAATGCATCAGAAGTTTTCATGTAAGAACTGTGAAATAAATCGTGTTTATTTGAACTTCATGTCATACTCATATAAACTTAACGTGAACAATAGAAAATGATAAGCGACTTAAAGTTTTCACCGCAGGTTCTCCTGAGAGACCTAGTAAAAAGTTCAAAATTTATTTTAAATGCTTCTGTACACAACATGTAATATATTCGTTCCATAAAGAAAATTGTTCTATTGCACAGCCAGCGAAAGAGGATCATCCTCGTCCATGCGATACTCGAGAATATCGATTTTAACGTCCCGATGTCTCTGTCTGTGAGCCTTAAGCGAGCTCGGTTGCGTGAAACTTCTCTGACAAATGTCGCACGCGTACGGTCGTTCACCCGAATGAATTCGCTCGTGGCGTATTATGTGACTCTGATGATGGAATCTCTTGCCGCAAGCTCCACACACGTAGGGTCTCTCATTCGTGTGAGTTCTGCTGTGGGTTTTGAGGTCGAATTTCTTGAAAAAAGATTTACCACAATGCGAACACACGTGATTTCTCTCCTTCAGATGATCCCTCTTAACGTGTTCCTGCAATAAATCATAATTTTGAAACTCTGGAAATTCTCTTCAACACACGAGACTTGACCATCAGAGAAAAACCTCACGTTTACTTGAGAGAGCGTGCTGTAGACTTTCGGACAAATTTCGCAAACAAATTTCTGCGGCCCGTCCGCTCGATGATTACTCGCCAGATGCTTATTCAGCGTCGACTTCCATGCAAACGAAAGGCCGCAATCTTTGCACTGAAATTTCTGCTGATCCGAAAAATGAGTACCTGCGTGTTGCTTAAAATTATATGCGTTAGAGAACCATTTGTCGCATTCGCTGCATTGAAATTTTCTACTTCGATCTTTCGGCAGACGTAAATTCTCCGCGCTGCATTCTTTTTTATCTCTCTTGCCTCCTGAATTCGAGCTCATCGTAACCGGAGCCTTTGGATTATTTGTATCACACGGATTGTCGGAAATAGACGAAGTTTCGGGAAATTTGTCATCACGCGGATTCTCAATAATTCGTTCTTCTCTATTACGCTCGTATTCCAATGGCTCTCTAATAAGTTCGAAAAATTGCTCGCCGTCCTCGTTTTGCACGAGGCGCACCATAGGCATCGACGTATCGTTTTGTACCGATGAATGTATTTCTCTGTAACGCTCCGTGTTGGGAAGTAATTGAAAAAATTCGTTACAACTTGAGCCGATTTCGAGTTTATCTGAATTCTCCAGTTGTTCTTGAACTGTGTTTGCTTGATAATCATCTTCGCAGGGCAACGGTGAATTATTTTCGATATGTTGCTCAATTGATTTGCCTTTGTTTTCCTCAGTGTCCGCCAGGTTTTTAAAATCATCGGTGCAATGATTGTTGATAAGCAATTCGTAAAATTGTTCTCCTGTCTCTGTTTGAACCAAGCGCAAAGTCGGTTCTGCAGTTTCTATGGAAATCGCAGCGTTATCTTCTGTAATGTGTGTATTTTCGTCACTTTTGGACGATTTAACGAGGGCTATTTTTTGGGCGTTCGTTCTCAAGCATTTCGACTCATCGTTCTCAGAAGGATCAAAGACTTCTTGAAAAAGAGCAACGTTTTCCATGTCTTGTAATTCTAACGCGTGCAAGTTTGAATTCTTCAGGTACTCAGATTCACAAATTTCTATGTACAATTGGCTGCCCTCAACGTGAAGATACTTATTGTACTGATCCTTCGTCAGCGATGCAAGCGATCTGGACTTTGAATTTTTAAGATCCTTCAACGGAGACTTCAGAAAATTACCGGTGAATTTCTCGCCAGTTTTCGCGGCAGCATTTTCCAATAATTGAGAATCTATGTTGGAAGTAAAATCCACGCCGTTCAAACATTGCACTATGTCGTATTCCTTTTCTAAAGCGTTGTGCTTATGTACGGGGTTTGGATTTTCGTACAATTTCGGTTCCAAAGCGTCAGCGCTTGCTAATTCAATTCCATCGCAATTGTAAGGACTCAAAATATCTGAGATACTAATACTGACGTCGCGCTCCGATTCTATTTCTATTGCGTTCATCTTGCGATCCAATTCAAGAAGGTGATCACGAATGGAATTATTCGGCTCCTCCTCCTCAGTTTGTTCTTCGGTATTATCTACCAGGACTCTTTCCTCTTCCCCGCGAAAATCTCCCCAATCACTCGCACTCGATTGCCCAGGATTTTCGGTGGAAGATTTCTGTATTTCTTGCTCATTCTCATGACTTATCGTTTCACGTTCGTGATTCTGAAAATAATTGCTCTCATAACATTCTGTAAAGCATAATCGATTGATAAAAGTAACTGCAGAAATGGTAGCTTTCTATAGAACATAACTTCTAAGAACCGTGAAAACGGTTCAAAGTTTGTACAAATTTCATTTGCCTATACTTTGTCTTTGGTTTCAGCATTTTATAAAAGCTCACGACAAAGAGATTTAAAATAAAATTAAATGCTAGTACATATTTAATAGGATGATAGTTAGGAAATACCCGAATTTCTTCGAATTTTCTAGTTTTATTATGTTCTGAGTGGCGCTTCGATATTATCAATATGAAAATACGAAATTCCGTCCGTTCACACCATGTCAAAGGTGTTTAACTAATTACCTCATGTAACAAAGGCTTACAAAAAACCGAAGGATCACTTAAACAAATTGATCTTCCCTCCTAATTACTCCATTTATTAACATCCATGTACCTTTTCATAGTTTTTATTGCTGCAATGGTCAACCGCCTTGGAATGTAGTCTTTCATGTTGTCTCAGTAAAACCATAAATCGAAAGCTTTCGCCGCATATTCTACAGTAATGTTGCCGTTTTAAATTCTTTTTGTGCTCATTTTTGGCGCTATCTTCATTAACGTGAGCCTGATCGTCGCGATTTCCACTAAAGGAAGTTTCCCTCGAGTGAATACGTTTGTGTCTGGCCAACGAGCTAATCTGCGTGAATCTTTTGCCGCAAATTGTGCAAGGATAGGGTTTGGACCCAGCATGAGTTCTGCAGTGTCTAATGAGATTAGAAACGTGATTGAACTTTCTACCGCAAATTTCGCAGATCGATTGATTAGTTCCAAGATGAACATTAAGATGTGTGCGTAAATCTGTTTTTCTGAAGAATCCCTTGCCACAGATTTGGCAAACCTGCGATTTCTCACCCAAATGTATGCTGCGCTTGTGATAATCGAGCTGAGATGCTCTATCAAATACATCGTCGCACTTTGAGCATTTGTACGGCCTGACTAACGTGTGACACAAATTCTCATGCATTCTCAACCTCGACTGAGAATCAAATGCAACGTCAGACTGAGGACATTTGTTACAGGACCACAAAACTTCCCCGCTATGAATCCTCAAGTGACCAAAGTATCGCTTTTCATTAGAGAATTCTTTTCCGCATATGGAACAATTAAACGATGTAGATTGATCATTTTGATCTGCGGACGATGTAGGTTTAAGTTCAGGTTCAGCAAGGACGTTCATCATTTTTTTTTGCTTATCCGATGAGCAAATTTTTCAAAACTTGCTTGTCTACAAAAAAATCGACGAAATCGTTCAATGAAAGAAAAAATTAGCAGTTTTGTATGAATGTCAGATAACAATATGTATAACCTCACGACGGCTGCGAATTTCACTAGCGGACTCGTTGCAAACTCTATTTTCCTGTGTCATCCATATTAATGTGGTCCAAATAAGTTCCTGGAAGTTCCATTACGCTTGTCAGCGTTTATTCTTCATGATAAATGCTTCGTTTCGTCAATGTTTATGTTCCTTTGGGGTATTCGAAATTCATTGCCTCTAAGTTATTTAACGCCGCCATTTGTAAATTATTATTGGTGCGGAGCCCCTACTTTTCCCCCTCCTCACTCTTGATGAAATTTTTCTACGAAATTCGAATGCCGAAAATGAGGTTTTATTGACATTTTTCCGGAATAATAATAACTAAGCATCCGTTGGATGAACAATGCTAGTAAATGATATTGTCAAGTACGTAATTTATGTATATTCAGTTATTGAGCATTTTAACTTATCAGCGGTTTCTTAGATCAAAAAGACAACAATTATCGCCAGCTACAGAAGGATTAATAACAACACTTCAAAAATATTTTTTTCTTTGATGCAATCTAATTTTAAGACCATCTCGTTTTAAAAAAAATTTGCATGTAAAATATTCTTCAAAAAAATGTATCCATTTATACATTTTAGAAAGAGAATCCATTAACATAAAAAATATTTATTACGAAGATCGTATTGGAATTGATCAAGCTGGTTAGATCTGAAAAGAAACTACACAAGCATTTATTGAAATAAGTTGTATTTATTTTTTACAGTCGTGTTATTCTATGAAATGAGGATGAAATTCAGTCTCATAAGTGTACAATGATTCGCCATGATGAATTATCAAAATACTGGTAAGAATACTTCGGTAAATGCAACGACTGTTTATAAAAAAAATTGTCCCAAACAATTCAATATATTAATAGAAGAAACTTCGTGCCGTCGATATATATATATATAATTTTTTTTTTTCATCACAAAAGTACATCTTATGAACAAAAGTGGCACATAAAATCCACCCGTGGATGGAGCCGACGGTTCAGTCGAACTGTTGCTAAACATTGCACATGCTAAGGCATTGAAGCGCTAAATCAAATGCAAGTAAGCGTAATCGCGCTGTTTTAAAAACGATAAATTTCATCTGACAAGGGTTAAATGATTCTTCAGTCGAGAAGTGAAAATGCAATGAGGATGAAATTTTCATTTAATTATGGCACGTTCTTCCTGCTCAAGCGTCAATCACATACACAATATAAAAAATTTAGAGGGCGTCGGGAAACCTTCCAAAAGTTCCCAATCTTGCTGCGCTCAGTTTTATCGTTCATTCTACAGTCATTCGGACAAAATCGCACATAGACACACTCAATTGTCTCTCCGTCGCGTGTATTTTGAGGGAGTCGAGCTAAACATATTCTTCATATTGTCTTGCCAGTCGCACAATCGAATCTCGTCACCGGTCGATATTACTTTCTCGTTCCAGTGGAAACTCTGTTTCACTGGCGTTATACTACAATTATCGGTTGTTCCAGTAATGTTGCTCATACTGTGGGTTTGATATCCCGTATCTTGAGCGGAATATAAGGCACTTTGTTGCCCAGAGACGGAATGGCCCAAGAGCGTATTATTTTGTGGCAAGAAACTCTCGTTGGAATGAATTTTGCACCAATCGGCGGCGAGTTTGAGCCTATTTAAAATATCGTTATTTTTGCTACTTGAAATGTTTGATTCTTGGTTTTCCACGCATTTTACTGGTGTTGTCGTCTCCTGCGATAGCATCTCTGTAGTCTCATCATGGCCAGGAATCTTTTCACTGACTGGCGGCTCAGAAGATACGTGATAAGCGACTGGACAACTGGTTTTAAAATCTGATCGCAACAATGAACTGTCTGAAAATAATGTTAATCGGTCAGTACAATTACATACATTTTTTTTAAAAACTCTCTTTTCAACCAGAATTAAAAGCACATATTACTTTTCTGATAAAAACACGTTTAAAATTTTTGCAAATTTATATTCATCTTTGACATAATATTGCAATTCTTGCGAGTAAGTATATAACAACATTTTCTCAAGACAATTTCAGTGGGTTTTGATAAAAAAAAAAATAGCGATGTAAAACATCACAGTTTGAAATTCTTCTCACATAAAATTGATTTATCAACATACTTGTGTCAAGTTCAGCGTCCTCAAGCGAACGGAGTTCCTTCTGGTCGCGAATCGAAACATCAATACTCATGTCAGTGGTAAAGTCCAAACGTGCAGCAAATTGACAACGCGATTGAATACTTTGACACGACATTTCGTCGTCGTTGCCGGTGCTACAAATTGGTGACATATTCGGCGGTGAAATATTTCCGACACCTGGAGTTCCGTGCGTCCGTAACATTCCAAAAGAACCTCTCTGGAAAATTATAATCGTCGCGGTATTTACAGAATTGAAAGTGTGAAAGGAAGAAATATACGATCAACTCTATTATGGAAATGTTTTTCTGATGATACAGGTTTTTAAAATATTTTTGAAGGAAAAAAATACAGGCACAGATTTTATTTTCGCAAGTTAAATAATTAGGTACTCTAATGTTTTTCGTTAAAAAAATGTCTTACCCGAAACGGAGTACCAGTGACGAGCATGCCACTTTGCGGTGGACTAGACGGGCAAATCATAGAACCGTGAGATTTCACCGGTGACAACGAAATTTCCTCTTCGTCCTCTGTGCAATCATCGTGGTCGAAAAATAATTTCCTTCTGAGGGAATTGTTACTCGAATTTGCGTCCTCAGTATCAACATTTTGGTCCTAAATGAACAATATTTATCGTAGTGTTTTGGTTATTACTAATATTCTTCAATAATAGGATTCAATATGACTGCACTGCAAAGTAGTTTTCATGAAAATTGATACAGTTTTCTATGGAGAATTCATGCATTAGCTGGTTTATTAAATTCAGTTTACGAGTAAAATCGGTATTAATTAAAAGTTGAAGAGTTTAATCAACACTTTGAGAGATTCCAACTTTATAAATACAAAAATCTTAATTCTCAAAGATTCTAAAATGAAACTCAATACTATACGTTATGCCAAACTGCTCTTTATACATAGATGTAAACCTTTGCTTCGTTATTCGATACACATTCATCATATAATGGAATCAATAGTTATTACCTTGCGATAATCATCTGCAGCTTATATAAAAACAGCATTTCATTACAATGTATAACATGTCATTATTAAATATAAGAAAAATTTTCTTTACCTGATTAAAAGTAAAATATGGTTTCAAAGCTTCCTCTAGTTCTTTAGGCAGTTGTGGTGGAAGTGTCAATACAGTTTGTGTCCAACCTGTGCAAAAAAACACAAAATAACACTGATTCTCCTACAAGTGTGCTCACCAATCAGTTCCTAAGATACTAACAGTCTTTTTTAGTCCTATTAAGTTCCCTAGTCATATTTAAGTCTTCTAGCGGTCGACTCGGCGTCATCATTTCAGATTTCTCCGTAACTGGTATGCCTTCTTTGCTTTTATTGTCCCAAGGGCTCGGTATTATTTGATTTTCTCTAAAGAACTTATCGATTGCCGCCTGAGCGACGATTTCCAATTCTGGGTCCGTGCAGTGTATTTGTGTGGGAAATTCTTCGATCTTTGCAGGTTGAATGAGTGCTAGTTCATCGACGCTCCAGGAAAATCCTGGCGAGTCTCGAGATACCGTGGGCGATACCTTAAAAAGTAAAATTCTTTGAATACCTTCTCAGAACCTTTTATTCATACATTATAATCGATAAATACCTTGCTAAAAACCGTCGGACTGATGACAGAAAGATGCAATCGACTAGTCAAGTCCGCATCAAAAGGATTTCTCGCGATAAACTTGGTTAACCCCGACGGCGGCGTGATATGCGTCGGGAGCATGGAAAAGCCCCCCAAACTGCTTTGAAAAGCAGAGTGTCGATGTTTTTTTTCATTCTGTCTAACAGGCGTCTTGTGTGTCGGCGGACTTGGAGCCGAAGATTCGTGTCTAATATTATTTCTCGTAGGACTGTTGCACTTGACGGAGTCCATGACTCCTTATATACATAAATAAAAAAAATTCTACAAACTACCGAACAATTCGCTAAAAACCTCGTCAATCTTATTCGCGTCAAAATATTAAAAAACCCGCAAACTATTCTCGCGTCAACGACAACGCCACAGTGTTGATAAAATCGCGTTGTCAGTTGGAAATTTCGAACACACAGTCGGCGGACGATGTTGTCAGTGAAACAGGATGCGAGACTGTCGAGAGCCGCGCAGCCAATGAGAACGCTTCATTCGTCGATATCCGCTATAGGATGAATCGAGCTTTTCAAACGAGCCAATGAGCGCGAGCTCTCGTTTCGCGATCAGCTTTTCTGCTGCGTCGCTGCAACCCTTTCTCCCGAAGCACGATCTGCGAAACGCTTCGAATAACAGAGTTCGATCGCGTATTCCGCGCTACACGAAAGTTTCAATCAACGAGTTTCCATCGGTGTTTCCGCTCGCGGCGTCACTCGCCCGCGAAAACAATTGCGATTACGGGAAAAGTCAATGAAAAGACAGCCGCAGTTTATTGTGAAGTAGTGAACATGATTACCGCGGTAACGCTCGACGTTGTGACGTAACGGCCAAAACTTCTCATAATTTCCGTCATGACGCATGCGTATACCGCGTTGCCTGTAAAATCAGAATTAGTTTAACGGAATCCCAGAAAGTGGAAGTGAGCACCCCGTGTCGTGTGTGCTGGAGGAGAATAGAAGGACCGAAATTTTTCGTCTGTCATCCCAACTGGAGTAACCTGTCGTACGACAGTAACGACCATTATTGTTGAGAGCTTCGGTGGATCCGCAGCGGCTATAACGAGTTTATTTTATTAGCGTCGATACACTGTTGGCGATAGACGGTGAAGAGGATGGCGAAGCCCGAGCAGGTTTTACATATCGAGCCAGAGGGCGAGTTGCGATTCAGGGGTAAAATATTGAAATTATTACAAAGCTTGCGAGTTAACGTGTCGATGTCGGGCCGCGTGCATCAGCTTATCTCGGTAACGAAGCCTGTCTCGATCCTATCTCGGTATCGCGATGTGCGGGTGACATGGCGAAACCGGACCGCGAAATATCCGATCATCGCAACGTAAATACGGATTACGCGTAGCGCTCGCCGTAGGAGCGCGAGGTCCGCGAGGCCGATGCGTTGTCAAGATGACGTAAGGACAGCGCCTCCGCTTTTAAAAAATAGATTCCCTTTGTTTCGTGAACGTTTGGTCAATTTTTTTCTTTCTCATCGCGATATTTAACGACGAACCGGTGGATCGCCTCGGCTGCACCTAACCCATCAGACATCCGTCAACGCTGTCAAACGCTCTATACGTTCAGTAAACGCTGCTGCAATGTGTAACCGAGTTTCTGCCTTTTTATATCACCCCCCTCTTCTCCCCACCTCCTTCCACCCGGCTCGCCGCGTATATCTTCTTGGCTGTCGTGTGTCCGCATATATCTATTTGCAAACGGCACACACGACGGCCTCCGGCTATATAAGTTTTTTTTAATATCCAATGTCTTAACGCCCATTGATACGCCGATTTTATACGGTCTTTTGATTTTTTTGTCGCACGGGTGATTATGCGAGCACGGAAGCGAGACTGACCGAAGGTTGTCAATGGATTTATGGACACACGTGTGTGTTGTATTATGCTAATTAAGACGATCTCAAGAATCCTCGAGATTTTCTGATGAGCGGCTCGGGATTTACATTTTGTCAATGTACTTGGGAAGCTCTATGGATGCATTGCATTTTCTGTGTTGTTTTCTTTTCCAGGACCTTTTACAGGCGCAGCTGTCACGTCGTATATTAATCTGTCGAATCCATCAAATAACAGAGTCTATTTTAAAATAAAGACCACTGCTCCAAAGAGGTATTGCGTACGACCGAATAATGGAGTGCTTAGACCCAAATCGTCAACTCAAATTGCAGGTTCGTTTTATTTATCGAGGAGTTTGTGCAGAAGATTATGAAAGTGGAGGATTTTGTTATGGATTTTTTCTTCTATTTGCAGTGTGCTTACAACCGTACGAGTTCGATCCAGCGGAGAAGAACAAACACAAGTTCATGGTTCAGACAGTCATAGCGCCTGAAGGAGATGATCATGAAAATTTAAATGATGTTGTACGTATAGATAAGGAATTTTCAGAAAACAATCATGGATAAGATACAAGCTTGTCCTTAATTCACTATTTCTCTTGTTTTATTCCAGTGGAAAGACACAAATCCGAGTCAAGTTATGGATTACAAACTGAAATGCATTTTCGAGAATCCGGTGAGCAGTACCACTACAGCTAAACCGGCAGCGGCGCCAGCAACGACCGCAACGGATTCCAACACTAACGGCAAAAACAAGGCCATTGGGGACACAGCCAAATCGTCTTTTAAGGTAATTTTTAATGACGCTTCTTCAATGCCATCGAAAAGTTTGATAACTGCTACAAAATTTCATTGAATTTTTTTATTTTTCCAGTCACAGGACGAAACTGAGGAGAAATTGAAAAAAGCTGCACAAGAAGTTTTCCAGCTGAGGGTAGAAGAGAGTCAACTCAGGCAGGAATACCTTCAACTCAAGGTGAGAAAATCGCACTAAAATTTCGACACTTTCGTGCCTGTTTTCCCTGAACATACAACGAAGCGAATGTTTTTCGTCTTCATTAAGCGCTCCTATTTAAGCGGCTGATTTTCTTCTTATTTCAACAATAGGAAGAGATGTTGAAGTGGCGAAATGCCGCAATGGAAAAGGGTGTGAACGTGACGTCGAGCTCGCGGCTCGTGTCGCCGACTCCAGCGGATCGCAACACTCGGCTGATTCCAATGACATCCACGAGCGTGATCATAGCTGTACTAATGGTCATAGTCGGTTATTGGCTGGGGAAATTGATCTGAGCACCCTTCGACCGACCGTAACACCTCAGCGCACCCCCTTTCCCTACGTCTTAGCCTGCCCTCCCCACACCCCCGCCGCTCGACGCCATCACACTGTTGAATCGCAGAAAAAAAAACAAAACAAAACAAACGAAGAAAAAATAACGAGAAAGAGAGCTAAAAACCATTGCACCATTTGAGTTGTCTCCTTAATTATTGTGCATAATAAATACTGTTATCAACGTTTATGAATTAGTGTATTATGCGTAGAGACATTCGATCGCAGCACGCATTACACGAATATCGATTAACCCGAGCGTGAAATTCATCTCGTGTCGTCGAGTTACGAGCGGTTACACACAGAAAAGAATCATTCGATTCTAACAATTTATTTTGCGCTTTCAGTAACATTTATTTGGATATCATGCCAATCGTAACCTTTATTTTATTTAAATAATTTGACTTGACTCAAATTCTTTGTCAAGGTGCACTCGACTATTTTCTCGCACTTTCTTTGCTTTATGTTGAGTTTAAGCGAGCGATTTTGCAACAATGGCGACAACGAGGTTATTTGTATTGTGAACCGTTTTAATTTATGTCTTTTTTTTTAACGCACCATCTTTTTGTCGGTTGCTTAAAGTTTCTCGGCGAAGGATTATCGCGAGATCTCGAGATAGATAAAAAGAGAGGGAAAAGAGAAAAATCCGCATCTATGTGCCTGCAATGCAAGCCGCGTCCCCACTGAATAATTAAGATGTTAACGATCCGGTTATACTGCGAGAAACGGGAAGCCCGGATTCGAGGGACAAAACATAGAGAAACGAGAGAATCCGATCGAAGGGCGGATTAGAAAAGTCGGCGGATAAATCGAATGTGAGGGGGTGGGGAAAGAAAAAAAAAAAAATAACGAAACGCTGCGGTGCAGTACGAATCGGATTTTTAGAATTACTTAAGATATTGTATATAAAATATCCGATAAAACGAAAAACATCAGAACACAAGATAATGATTAAGAGCGAAATAAAGATAAAACAACAGCAACAATATTATTAATGTCTTCTCTGAATCGACGTGCGGGAGGGCGGTGGCGGCTGAAATCATGAGAAAATACGGAAAATCACACACACATACACATACACACACGCAATAGTGGTGCGTAGGCTGGTAATCGGTTTGACTGGAACTAACTACTATATCGTCCGGGAAATTGGGGCCCCCACGCTCCAGTATGTTGATACATTGAGTTTACCAACGCATCAGTGTAATTTTTAATTATTTATGTTTGTCGTATGAAAATTTAATCGGAATAAAGATGTCTAGGATGTCACATTGAAGAGCTATTGTGCCTTTGTACCTATCTCGTCTTTAAGCCGGCTTTAATTTACATTTTAAATATATGATTATTACTATTATACATATAGGAGGGATTCCACATAAATCGGGGCATCTTCGGACATCAATGTCTCGGATCTTTTCGCAATTCGAATATGTTCTAGTTATTGGACGAACAAAATTTTTTATACATGTAGTTGTTTGATAGCGTCATTTGTTGCGGCGTTACAATTATCTCGTAAACGCAAAAGTGCTGAGAATCTTTTTTATAGTTAGTCTCAGGGAATTCAGGAAAACAAAAATTTCATAACCTAATTTTCTATGTTTTACGAATAAAACAGCTTTCGATTGATAAAATGAATTTTTCGGTAATTGACATTTTTCTGAATTTTGAGATTTTTTTTCAGGTTGTGCGGACTTTGTCCCAGAAAACTGTTGTTTTCCAGATGTAGGAATTCGATTTTGCAATACGATAAAATAATGTATGTAAAATTTATATATTTAGAAAAAAAAAATTCTTTTTCTCTTGGAAATGTTTTCAAAAGTAAAAGAAAAGTTGATGTCGAGACATAAATGCGTGATTTTTTTTTAATGTCTCGTTTTTTTTTAAATCTCGAACTCATCGAATATATTAATTTTCATGATTTATTCGTACTCCATTTCGTTCACTTCTGTAATATCCAAAAATCGAATTTCTCCATCTGGGAAGAACAGAGTCCGATGAAAAGTCCATAGAATCTATAAAAAAATTATTCTAAAACATACAAAAATGTTATAATTGCCGAAAAATTAATCTTGACAATGGAAAGTCGTTCGTTTTCGAAAAACATAGGAAATCAAGCTATGATTTTTTTTTGTAAAAGCCATGAAACTGACTATAAAAAAGATTTCAAGAACTTACGTTTTGATGATGAAACTTAAAAAAACTCAAAATCATGCAAGTACATAGAATAACAATTTTTTTTCGACCAAGTACTAGACATACTCGAATTGCAAAAAGATCCGAGACATTGATTTCTGGAAATGGTTGAATTCATGTGAAATCCCTCACAGATAGTAGCTGAAGAGCGTGTGGAGCGTATTCTCCCCGGAGGAGAGACCGCCGCGTCTGTATTACCCACAGCATCTCGAGGGGGTTTAATGGATAATTGATAATACGCTGAGAATAATATCTAGTAACGGCAAGTGGTGTGGATGAGCTTACCATGTCGCGTTGAATCGTTGTAACGTCGGCACGATGCATCGACACATCGTATCTTAGCTTCGTGTAATTCGTAATTAATCCGGTGGCAGTTATCGCGATATAAAACTACGAATATATCCCGAAAGGCTTGCTTCTACCCTTCCAACTAGTCTTTAGTCTTTTTTCTATTATATTTTACTCGTGTATCGTAAAAATAAATGTCGTCGTGCGTTTTCGTCGAGGGCTTCGGGAGTGGATGAAAAAAAAAAACAAATGTTCATTATTTACAACAAGCGGAAAAAAAACTATCGACCTTTTTTGTTGATAAATATAATGAAAAAAAAAATCCTCGATGCGTAAACGCAAATAGGGGCTTGGCGCGCGTAAATAATTGTAACACTGTAACTATAGTTATAGGCATAAATATTTTCTGGCACTTGTTTATCTTGTTACGTTTAATGATACAAACCATTTTTGACAACGCACCATTTTCGAACGAGAAAACGTTTTACTGTGTGGTCTGGAATAATGAGATTAAGAGAAGAAGAAAAAAACGAAATTTATATAGTCTTTGCGTTTAAAGTGGTGAGGAATGTTGCGCACGTGAAATAAGAAAAATAACTAATTGAATCGTTAATTTACACAAAGTATCGATAGCTAAATTAGCGGGGACAGAATTTTTTACCTACTTCTTCGAGTAGAAAACAAACAAAGTGAGGCACATTGAATTGATCGTATAGTAAATATTCGAACGAAAATCCACAAATTTCGAGTGAGATAGGCAAGATTTTTCTATGAAAGTATACAATAGCAGCACAACCTCTCGAGCCAGCCCTTCTATAGACAACATGAATGAATATGAGATAAAAAAAATTGAAAATAAATTGAGCATTAGTATTTGAATAATTATTTAATCACCGAATCGACGCATCTCAATGTTATTAACGTGTAAATACATAAAGTTTTAGCTCGATAATTATTATCTATGGATGCTGCCAACTAATCGTTGTTTTTCTGTCGGTATAATGATTGTTTAGCGTACTATGTCTCTCTGTTTATTCGACGACTCTGTATATCGAGAACAAAAATAATAATAATACGGTTGTACTGCGACGAGAGATCAAAAAGCAACAAAAAAAAATAATAAGAAAATGAGAACATACACACATAATTATACTATTAAACAGTATACAAATGAAAAATAGAGTTTATTCGTTAGCTGGGTCATGCATTAAGATGTTTAGCACTTTTTAGCTAGATAGTACATTATTATTATTATTATTATCGATATCATTATCATTATACATATATCGCGAGTTACAAAAAAATGTTACAAGACAAAAAAGGTACAATAAATTTATTATTTAAATATCGATAGAAATCTTCTAGCGTCTTTTCGAGCGACAAGGTCGTTCGATGCGCAGAAAGTCACACGAGATTCCCAGTGGCGATAGGCCTCAGTGATACCGCAAGGGTTAACACGAGCTCAGCAGCAATAGCAGCATGCCACCGACGTTGCAACTCGTGCTTCAAGTGAGCTGGCCAACGGGCAAACGCCTCGAGGCACGTTCGAGACAAGGTTCCAATCGAGGTCAGGCCTGCAGGACTTCGTGACGTCAGATCCTCCTCGATCCGATCGAACACTGCTGCCCCTGTTTCACAATCAGTACAGTCTCTAGTGTCTACTTACTCGTCAACTACCGAACGCTTCAATTTATTATCAAAATGTGAATAACAATCGCCACTCCAGCGATACATCGAAATCTGGTTTATATAAGCTTGTATAATTTACCAGCTACTGCTGCCGGAACGTAATGTCGTAGTTTTTCAAATCTCGCACTTTTTGCCCTTAGAATGTATAGGTACATTCTAGCCAAAAGTGAGTTTCAGAGACAATTTCGATCACTTTCCAATGGGATAATAATCGGAAAAAAATAATGCACATTAAACGTGCTGAAAATATTGATTCCGCGTTATGATAATCCCAAAATGTTATAAACAAATTGGTGGAAAAAATAATTGTTCAACAAATAAACAGTCAACCTAACTTTTTTTTAAATGGAAATTATAAGGTAATTTTTTTTCAATGCGTATGAATTTTTTCAACTTTTTTTCTTAATTTTGATTTCTATTTTCTTTATTTTGAAAAATGCTCAGAATATAACAAATTTTGGATATGCGTTTTGCAAAGAAATCTTGAGTGTTGTAGATGGTTTTATGCCGAACACATATCCAAAATTCGTTATTCCGCGCACGTTTTTGAAAAAAAAAAAAAAAAAAAAATCATAATCAAAATAAAGAAAAAATCTGAAAAAATTCATACGCATTCAAATGAATTAACATATCATTTTCATTAGAAAAAAAGTTAGGTTGACTGATTGTTTGTTGAAGAATAGTTTTTGTCAGAAATTGGTTGATACATTTTGGAATTATAACTATGCAAAATTTATCTTTTCAGCACGTTAAATATCGATTATTTTTTTCCGATTTTTATCCCATCGGGAAGTAATCAAAATTTTCTCAAATACTCACGATTGGCGAGACTGTACTCATCATTCATCCTTAAGGGGGGAACCGCGGCGAGCTATTGGAAATAATTTTGTAAAAAATATAAAAAAATTCACCTGGATCCCTTTTCTCACTCTTTATAACATATTTTGTACCGGAAAAATAACATCGATTTTTTAACAGCGTCGATTTTTTTAGAATAGCCAAAAAAAATTATATTATAAATCTGCCACGCTTGTGTTGAAAATTTAATGTAAAGCGCGCACGAAAATTGGCAGGTCAGAATATCAAAAATTGTAGGAGGTGATATATTTTTTGATTCGAAGGCGATACATTTTATTTTATTTTTAAGTGTCACCGTTTTTTTCGTATAGTGCAGTCAAATTGATACCAATTAGGCCCTATAATATTAATAGTTTTGAAAGATATTTCCAGAGATATGATTTGTTGAAAATTTATTATAGTGACTTAGGGCTTAGTTAGAAAGCCTATATACTAAAATTAGGAATAACAAAATAATCAGAATTCAGCCGCTCCGTTTGAACCCTCTTTTTGTTGCCAATCGTGTTCTCGCCTCATTTTCGCTAATTTAATTATACGTCTTGCACGTTGAAATTTCTAATCAATACTAAATAAAATTTCAAAAAATCATATTTCTCGAAATATCCAATAATTGGGCGCCGATTCACCACAAAAACTGGAAAGTTTAAAATTATTTTTCACTCAAAGAATCAGGGTAAAAACAAAGAATAATAATAATCTTTGTTGCTTGATCTCACCCATTGTTAATTTTAATCCGGTTCTTTAGGTTCTTTTACATTCGGCTAAAGAATAACGTCTATTTTTGGTTTTCTTTTGGTTTGAATTGTAGTTTTTTTAAGTTTTCAAACATAATAATGATGACATTTGCGCCAATTTTGATGATCATATTCGTAAACATGGTCGAAATACATAAGAAAATTGCCGAACTATCGGATGTATGCGCTTTTCGGAAGTTTATCCTAAACTTTTGTTAACGAATTTATCAATAACATCTCTTTATTATTAATCAAAATCATTATTTTTCGTCCCTTTAAAAACTTCAAAATTTTCCAAAAATTCTCGCAAATTTTCCAAATTTTAATTCACTCAAACTAATCCCTAGAATTATTGTAAAATTAATATAACGCCAAGAATTCTTTTAACCCTTGTTCAATAACCGAATTCTAAGTAATGCCTTGGACTACTTTATTTATAGGATCTAATTCATGAGACGAAGGGTCAACCTTTATACTTCTCGAAGGCAGTCTGTACGTGACGTGTGCGGTCTGTGCTAATAATAATTAATGACGCATCTTGTTCTCACCCTATCGTACACTATAGAAATACCGATGTACAGTACATAAATAGAGCAACGCATCGCTTCCTGCAAAGGGGTTAACAGTGCATTGGTGTCGCTCCCCCGTCACATCGAAAAACGTTTGAGTCCAAGGACGAGGCGCTGCATTTACGAGGGCTTGCGCGGCCAGTGGTAATAAGAACAGTCCGGACAATTGTAAGGGAGTTGGAAAGGAGGCGAGTGTGCGAAAGAAATGGGAAAGTCAAGGGAGAGAGATCGGAATGCGATTCGTTCGCGCATAGAGCTTCGATAGCGCGGAACCTCAGGTTGTGTTACAAATACCGTATACAATGGCAGTAAAAGTACACACAAAACGCTTGTGTCAATATATACATACATATATGAGGAATTCTCGGTCAATTCAACCAATTTTTTTTTTCAAACCTCTTTGATTAGTCGCATAATTGGACACATCTCAGTACCACTTGAAAGTACGCTCTTCTAATTTTTCCGGATTTTTCAATTGAATATTACGGAAAATGGGGTATTTCATTAAAGTCAATATATCTTGAAAAAATAAAGTTATAGAAAAAAATGGTTTCAACATAAAAGTTGTGGTTTCATGTGAACTTTTCAATCAAATTTTTCAAATAATTTTGCGATCCAAGAGTATTACTTTTTTAAAAGAAATGTAAAGATTGTTTTTTCAATAAAAAAACGCCACTTTTTTTGGCTGAAAAAAATACGGAATCTTCGCGCTTATGTATTGATAACATTAAAAAATTTGCCCAGTGCGAGCGATCAAAGTTCCGATGTAAAAAATAATTTGTTTGAAGTAAAAAAATTTTTGTTAAGAAAAAATAAAAATGAAAATGTTAACAACGCTTTTATTTGAAACTTGTAGCTTATATGCGATGATAAATAAATTAAATAATTGGTCCATCATAGACTTAAAAAAAATATTATCGGGACGTCATTTTTTTATTCGAAACAAATTATTATTTTTTTACACTGGAACTATGGTCAGTCCCACTCTGGTAATTTTTTTATATTATCGATACGTAGGCGCAAAGATTTTGTAATTCTTTCAGCTAAAAAAGTGGCTTATACAAAAACAAATTTCATTGAACAGTTCACATGAAACAAAAATTTCGATTTTGAAACAATTTTTTTCTACAACCTTCATTTTTCAAAATATATTGTCTTTAGAGGAATATCTCATTTTCCGTAATATCGGATTCAAAAATGTGAATTAGAAGAGAGTACTTTCAAGTAATATTAATAAAATGTGTCCAATTATAGGAAACATATACGACTGGTGCATTCTTCAAAATGGGAAAATTAGTTATATGATTGGACCAACTTCAGACAGTACTCGAAATTTTTTCCAGATTCGAAATTTTTCTTTGTAGTTTTTCTACAATTTTTTCAAGCTAGCATATCGTTAGTCCAAATGAAAAAATCGGAAAAAATCTCAAAAATTCTGCATGAAATAACAACATTTTGACCCTAAAACCTGAGTGGGCCGGTATCTGCATCCATTTGTTTGTTTATATTGAAAATTTTAGGTGCTTTGTTTACGTTAAAAAAAAATCCCGCAATTTTTTTGGAAGTATGTTTTTAAAATAGGAAGCGATGTGAAAATTTGAATTTTCAGTTTTCTATTTATTTGTGATACAAACACGCAGACGACAGCAAGAATGGGAGATAACTTTTGCTTGGGCGCGATCCTAGTGGTAACAGTGGTTACTATTCATTCTATCGTTCCAAAGAGTAAAATGGGAAAATATTTTCTTACTTTGGAACGTCAATGCTAAGTTCGGTGACACTAAAACTTTAAAAAAGATAAATTTGTATATATTTTGACGAACATATTTTCTCATAAAAAGAGTCTGTACCGATATCAGACGATTTTTTTAAGGAGGGTAAATCTTATACAATTCTAGGAAGTTCTATTTTACGAATAAAGATATTCTAGAAACAGTCAATAACTTTTCGATATTTTTTTAAAGAATTTTTTTTTTTAATGCAAGCAAATCTCGCCCCACTTTTGGTATAGGCTTAAAAATTTCGTGATTTCGCGCAGAATTTTAAAGAATTTTCTCACTTTTCTAAATCCGTGCTAACGGTACGATAGCTTAAAAAAATCGTAGTAAAACAATCAAAAATATCGAAAAATCTGAAACAATTTTCAAGTACTTTTTGAAGTTAGTCCAATAATATAGAAAATGTTGACCAAATATCCGCGAGGTCGAAGGTCCGACCCAGGTCGAATCGGTATGGAATGCCCTGTATATACATGTATAATACGAGGGAGGGAGCGATAGTAGGTCAACCGCGGACCTCGACAGCCTGCTGCACCATTATACATGCGTGCACGAGGCACACGACGGGTGCTGCACTCTTCTGCACTGCAGCGTGGAGCGCCGGTGCCTTCGCGACGCCGGGCGTCGCGCCGCAGCGGCGATTCAGCGGCAAACGAGAGAAAGGCGAACAAGAGAGAGAGAGAAAATGTGGAGCCCAGCGTCAGCAGAAGCAAACGCGGCTCTTTCGCCCGCGGCTCCGCAAATGTCAAAGCGTCAAACTCATAAACGTGCCCGCCGTCCGGCAATCTCGCTTCCCTAAGACCGAGTGCAGTTAAGATACAGGCAATATAACTCGCCCTGCTACGTTGCTATGCCAGGCTATCAACAACTTTTCAGCTGAGGAACCAAGACAAAATTGCGGTGCTAAAAGAATATATCATTTCGGCATTATTATCGTTGGAAAAGTTTGGATAAATCGTCGCAATCGCGGTGCAGTTTTTACTATACATATTTTCGTTTTGAGGCGCAGGTTGTTGAGCCCCTCGTGTCTGTCCTGAGACTGAGCCGGCCGGCCCCGTGCGCTCTGCCTCACCGCACGACTTCCCCACCCCTTCTTCCCTGACCGATCCTCTTTTACCCTACTCTCTTCTCGCCCTCTTCTCAGTGATGCGAAATTTCGATTAAATTTAATCGATTCTCAGAATCGATTCTTCGGAAGTAAAGACATTTTAGAAGATTCATTAAGGAAGGAGTAGCGATTATGAATAGATACTTTTTCAGGAAAAAAAAACTGATTGTTATTAAATTTGTTTATATCAGCACAGAAAAATGAAGTTAATAGTTAACGCTTATACAGCAGAATTATATTTATTTAATTAATATCCTCATGAATATTCTCACGACTCTTCAATCATTAGCGATGTTACTAGTCAGTCATAAAAATGGGTTTGTTAGGTTTGTTACATTCGTTAGGTTTGATTTGATAGATTCTTAGAATCGATTCTTCGGAAGAAAAGGAATTTTGAAAGATTCATTAAGCAAAAAGTAGCGATTACAAAGTATTGATTATGAATCGATACTTTTTTAGAAAAAAAAAAAACAACTGATTATTATGAAATTTGTTTATATCAGCACAGAAAAATGAAGTTAAGAGTTAACGTTTATACAGCAGAATTACACTTATTTAATTAATATCGTCATTAATATTTCACGACTCATCAATTATTAGTGATATCACTATTCAGTCATGAAAATGGGTTTGCTAGGTATATTAGATTCGTTGGGTTTGATTCGGCTCCCTCGTGTTATTGAATCGGTTAAGTTCGTTAGAATCTACTGGCTTATCGCGTTATTGTCAGGTTTTGAATTAATTGAATTTAGTTTACGACCGAGAATACGTCGATTCTTTAAATTTTCTAATAAATTATAGTAATCGTCAATTAATATGACTTTTGAAAATTTCATCAGTTTCTATGTATTCGACAATCGATTCATAAAGAATCGGTCAGGGTACGCAAATTAAGAATGACGATTCTTCGATGAAAAAGATCGATCCTCATCGAATGGAATAAAAATTTCACATCTCCTTGTCTGTATACTAAATTGGGAGGTGGTCAAAGACTGAAGACTGAGATGCTGAAAATAGAAATTAACATGGCTTTTAAAAAACTTCATACGTTTCTATATGTATTCAAGAATGGATCAGGGTAAGCAGAGTAAGTATGACGATTCTACGGTGAAAAAAGATCGCTCCCAAACGAATCAAATGAAAATTGCACATCTCCTTTCTCTGCATACAAAATTGGGAGGTGGCCAAAGACAGAGGTGCTGAAAATATTAATCATCAATTAATACGACTTTTAAAAAACTGCATCCGTTACTATATATTCAAGAATCGATCAGAGTAAGCAGATTAAGAACGACGATTCTACGGTGAAGAAAGATCGTTCCTAAGCGAATCAAATGAAAATTGCACATCTCGTTGTCTGCATACTAAATTGGGAGTTGCCTGAAGGCAGAGGCGCTGAAAATATTAAGCATCAATTAACACGACTTTTAAGAAACTTCATCCCTTTCTATGTCTTTAGATTAAGTATGACGATTCTATGGTAAAAAAAAGGTCGATCCGAAACGGATCAAATGAAAATTGCACATCTCCTTGTCTGTATAGTAAATTGGAAGTTGGCGGAAGACAGAGGCGCTGGGCCGGCGGCATGCCGACTGGGTTCGTAACGCGAGAACGCAGATGCAGTCCTCGTGAGAGTAAGAAAGAGAATTGAGAAGAGCGGACGATGGCGCGGGGATTGCTGCTACTACTACTAGTACTACTTGGCTTTGCTACCGCCGCTGCTGGCGTTGCCGCTGCTGTTGCTGGTGGTGGTTGCGCCGGAGAGCGAGAGAATGCGCGGGCGCGCGAGCTAACGAGTGAGACGCGAGGCTGAAAGAGCGAGAGAGGGTGAGAACGAGATCAGGGAGGCGGCAACGGGGGTGGCAGTAGCGGCTGGCTATTGATTTCAAGGGCTTCCTTAGCCCCCCGCCTTGCCGCGGAGTGCCCGAAGGCTCCAGGTCACCCCGAAGGGCTCCCGGTGCCCGCGTCTAACGCTATTTCACCGAGCGGATTCGTTCGTCGCTATCCCACCGGCGCTCTCACTTTGCTCTCTATATATACGCTCACGGGACAAAAACAAAATCAGGACTGTAAGCATCGCCGAACTCCTCGCACATAGACAACCGCGATCCAGTAAAATATATTCGTACCTTTTTTCATTTTTTACTCTCACTATTTTATATTAAGCTTGGTGAATGTTAAATAAACAAATTAACGAATCTCGGACTCTAATCCATCCTCGTTTCTATAAATTCACGGATACGAAAATTGAGGTTGGATACAAAAGAGATATTTGTATTTAAATACATAATTTTTTTAAGATCTGCGTCCGCCATAAAGTACAGTACATAATTATTCATTGCAGAAAAATGTCTCTAAGTAATATTAGCGGTATGTATGTTCATACATATATTCTATATATATATATGTATGAACATATATTTAGAATGGTTCATTTTTAACTATGAATTTCTAAATTGCTTTCCCGACTCAGAAAGCAGTGCCAAATACTTTGAAAAAAAAATCATGAGCAAATAGCGATTTTTTTTATTTTTATTTCATTCATTTGATTGAATGAATTTTTTTTTTAAATTTGGTCACTACCCTTTTGAAAATTGCTGATAGAAGCAGACAGAAATCGACAAAAGCCTACAAAGATCCAGATAGAATTCATTAGGCTTTTACCTGTGCTTTTGTACATTGCTATCGGTTTCTTTCAGTACTTTTTGACAGGATACCGAATTTTTTGCACAAATGAAACTAAATTTTTTATCCATTTGAGTAGAGGGTCGAGTTAAATTTTTTGTTTTTTTCTACCGCTGAAAAACGGTGACAAATGCTCAACATAAAATTCTAAAAAAACATCAGCACAATCAACATATATTTAGAGGTCACTGCTACATGTGCTTTAACGCTACGACCTTTTTAAAATTTGCGAACGGTAGCGTTTTTTGTTTTTTGTTTTTTTCTTTTAATATTTTAAGCCTCAAGAGGCAGTGCTTAATATTTTATTTACAGACATCGCCTCTGGCGAAAACTTTTATTTTCCATCAAATTTTAACAATCACAATAACAACGAACTTTAAAAATATCAGATTTTTTTGAACCGGTCTAATACATGATTTTATAGAAACCACCCACAACTATTTTTTTCATGCATGCAACCTTTTAAAAATCGTTTACGAAAATGCATTGATTAGACTTTGAGAATCGTATCCGATCCTCCTTAACAATGTTCGATACGTCGAAGAAAGAGGATTCCATGCATGAAAGCAAAGAGCTGAAAGAAATGCATTCTTTTTTAAAATGCATCATCGTTTTCATTGATCATCATTGAAAAAATGGATAATGTAAGTCAGAACCATGAAACACTGTTTAAAAAATGGATGATGGGTCTATATTCCATCAATCATCACTTAAAAAATGGATGATGGATCTATATTTCATTAATTACCACTTAAAAAATGGACGATGGAACTTAGACCCGTCATCCATTTTTCAACAATTACTTTAAATGTTCTATGCAATTTAATTGCAGGTCCAAATTTTCTGAAATGACATCATACATAATTGTGATTGAAGATTACCCATTTTTAGTACAATAAATGATGTACCTGAGCTCCATTAACCATTTTTTAAGTGATGGATGACCGATTTGCGTCTCATGAACCATCAATTAAAAACATAACAAATGGATCCACGTTCCATAGAGCATCACTTAAAAAAATAGTTAAAGAATGGATGATCCATCATCAAACCATCATTAAAAAAATTGCAGATATATCTCTATTTCATCAAACATCATTTAACAAATGTATAACAAAACTATATTCCATAAATCATCACTTAAAAAATGGACGATAAATCCCTTCCATCAGCCATCATTCATAAAATGATTGATGGACCTGAATTCCCTAAACAATAATTAAAAACTGGTTAATAAATTTAACATCCATCAACAATCACAAAAAAAAATGTGTAATGGATCCAACTTCCATCAATCATCAATTAAAAAATTTTGATGTATCCGATTTCCATTATTCATCATCCAACCAATGGTTAATAATTTTGCGTTACATAATCCATGATTTCCATAAAATTTTCGCAGCTCCGCATGAAAGTCGTACGTATGGTCGTCGCGGTTTTCGGGTACACCCGAGTCCGCCACGAGCGCTCCTTTCCCTAGGTACATAATACGGTACGTACACGCGCATCGTCGACAACGCATAGATACCGCGTCAGAGAGGCAACGTAACACAGAGAGAAGAGAGAAGGTGGGCGAGAAGCGTCATCGGCGCATCGCGACGCCGGTAGCTCTCTCTCTCGGCGTCGTCGTCGTCGGCGTTCGCAATTTTTCGCACCCCTGGGGAAGGCGCCCTGCGCGGCACGGCACTGCGCGACTCAGCCCGAGCGCAGACGGATTCGTGTGGGGTGAGCCGTCGCTCGCGATACGTCGAACCGTGAACGCCGCGTTGGGGCGTCTCCTTGCCGCGCGCCGTCGAGGAACGTCGAGGAACGTCGAGGAACGTCGAGGAACGTCGAGGCTGCCCGTTCCCGTTAAAACACGGTGCCCGTATAACCCGCCACCGCCTTTCTCGTGTGCTCGCCTCGTCACTCTTCGTTACAATAATCATTCCCGTTCCCCCACCTCCGGTTAAATTCCTCGTGTTGTGTTCACCGCCGACCAACCGACACTTTTCTAACCGTCTCATTTCAATCATCATCAACAAATCAGAGAAAACACGACTGTTGCTGCCGCTGCTCGCCTCGAGAAATCCCGACAGTGGTCTTCATTCCGCCGAAACACGTTCATCGATGCATATCTCGTAAATCGCCAGGAGGATCATCACCGAGGATTCCTAAACAGTGTTCTTGTGAGTGGGTGAAAATTGTGTTACTCGTTCAGAATATCAGAGAGACGAAGAAATAAAATGCTTCGTTTGCCATGAAGTGAAACCCCGGAAATCCGAATATCCTAACTCTCCCTCCACTTGACTACGACCTCTTCAGGGTAAGCTTTCAGTTTATTTTCGTTGTTTCTTTTGTTTCTCGGTCGATTGTCACGTTTAATTGGTATTATTTGTCGAGGTTAAAAGTTGTTGGATCGCCGGAAACAGAGACTTTACTCTCTAGCCTATCCCTCCCCACCCCAACCCGGTTGTCAACGATGTTACGATGTTGCGGCGCGTAACGGATTGCCGCAAAGAGTTCAGTGACAGGACGACTATCAGGCTGTGCCACTGGCGAACCGCTGCACCTGCACCTCCCCCGCCTCCATGGGTGATGCTGGCGTCACAGGATAAAGAAGGCTATTTAACTGATAATACTACTGCCCGTCAGAGCCAAACTCCGCTCAGCCTCGTTAAACACGATTCTCTCACTCGTTTCGTTACTTCTGCCGCTGGGGCTGACATCAAACCGAGTAATACTACTTCCGCGAGCTCTCGCGGCGCAAAACTTCTCGATCAAGCTCCTGTCGCTGCTGTTACAGTTGATAGTTGTTTCATCGTCGGTACCGGTGCCGTTGTTATATCTGCCATCGTAACTACTGCCCTCACAGCGATCACTGCCGTTATCGTTGAAGCTGCCATCGCAAGAGCTATTATCGCCGTATCAACGTCTTCTTCGTACTCTGCCAGAGGAACAATCACAATTCTCGACACAGGCCACGATCTTGTTACTCGAGGCTCGGGTGAGTAGAGAACTCCTCGTTTTATATGCTCTCTGACCGGTCAACGGATATCGATTTCGAGTTGTGGATATATAACGTTTGTGTGTATTATACCACTTGTATTATTTCAATTGTTTGTGTGTGTGTTTTTCAGTTCATTCAGCGATACAAACTATTTGTGCGCTTATTCGGGAATTAAACAGAGTCCTCGGAAATTCGTGTATCGAGTGATGGATGGAAAGTGTGTCTATTTTATTTAGGTAATGTGGATTTTGTGCTGTTATGCGATGCTTCGATGAAAATTCAATGCAACTTCGCGAGTGCCTTTACGTAATTAACGTATCAGTGCACACAAAGTAGAGTGCGGCGCGAATCTTTACTGACCGTGCGAACTGTGTGGGTAATACTCGACTTTATGGCCAGCTCTCGTTCTCTGGCTAGTCTTCGCTGAGAGAGGGAGTTGGGCGTAGTACAGGATCAACTCGATCCTTATACCGAACTCTCGGCGTTATGCCCGGCAAATATTTGTCTGTGGGATAATCGTGATTTTTCGTTTCCCGTAAACACATATCTCGATTATTGGACACTTGATTGCAGTGATAGCTGCTGGAAAGTAATTCAATGGTTTTCCGTTGTTTTCCAAACCTGAAGAATTCCCAAATTCCATGTTTCACATTGTCTCTTGAGTAAATGTGAAAATAATCGTCATCGCGAGTCTTTGCTAGATCATGAGTATGTTTTTCAGAATCTAATAGAGTTATTGGCTTTAATTTAAATTCTTTTTTTGTTTTAGTAGAATATAGAGAGTAATATTTGCAGGATTTGTTTTTCGTTGTTTTCTCGTAAATGTGAAAGTAATCGACGTGCTTTCGTGTGCCGTGATGCGGCAGATCTTTAGAGGCTCTGCCGGTGTAGAGTACCGCCAAGTGAGAAAGGCGAGGCTCGTGCTTCGAGCGCAAGGCACGCCTTTCGCCACGAGAAATTCGTTCGGTTGGTTGAGATAAGTTGGAATATGAGAAAGGCGTTTAATCCTCATTCTGTATCTCTGACTATTTAACGCCTCGTCTGGACGTCAAGGCTCTTCCGGTATCTCGGTGACCGCATCATCCACGTCAAGGGTCGACCGCCGCGCGGTGAGTGGAAGGGCAGGAGGCGGTCCGGGGGGTGGCATCGATTTTTTGGAAATCATGACGCGACGCGTTCCTCTATACCTACTTTGGCATTAAAGTCTCGTCAGGGATTAGATCGAGGGGAAAAATATGATACGAGCAAAATTGCTGGTCATAAGCGTCTGTTACTCCTTGGATATCTATATAGTTTTTATTATCAGGCGTAACCCTCGAGCGATTTCTGCTTTCGGCTTCATTCGATAAATCATTGGAGCACTGATCTTGAAATAACAAACAATAACAATGAGGTTTGGAAATCAAATACATTAAGGGGACTCAGTCACCTAAAAAAAGTCATAGGAAAAAAAATTCTGAGAATGATATGCTCCTTCTAAAAAATTTTACATTCAAACGTCATTAAATACGTAATGAGAACTACAATTACGCAATTTCGTAAAGATATACGGTGCACCAAAATGGTGTGAGGTAAAAAGTGAAAATTTTCACTTGCAAATTTCAGACCAAACTAGTGAACAAATTACATTGTTCAATGCCATATTTATCTGTCGAATAGTGCATTTTGCATTGAATATAGGAATTTTGATTTCAAGTCTTCATGAAAAAGCTATGTTTTTAAATGTGTTAATAGATTATTCTCTATTAAAAACTTACTAAACAATTGGTCACAGTAAATCTAATCTTCACTACACCCAAAATTGCTATATTCAATCTAGAATGCACTTTTCAACAGATAAACTTAGACACCAAACACCAAAATTGGTTCACTGGTTTGGTCTGAAAGCTTGGACAAGTGGAAAAAATTACTTTTGACCTCACACAATTTTTGTGCACTGTATGTCTTTACAAAATTGCAGAATTACTAAGCTTGTTATGTACTTGATGAGGTTTTAATGTAACATTTCCAAAAGAAGCGTATCATTCAAAGTTTTCTTTTTCTTTCTTATGACATTTTTTAGGTGACTCGGCCCTCTGTGGTCTGGCAAATTGAACGTTTTTTTTAACGTTTTTATCGGGAATTTTTTTTTCTTGGGAAAATAAAAATCAATTGGTATTTTTAGTATGTTATTATTGACATCTGAAAGATACAAAAAAAAAATTTGGATTAATTTTGCAACGTTTTAATATTATTATTGGTCAGACACATAAAAAAATACGTTCTCGTTGGCACTAGGATCTTTTTTTCCTATCCCTTACTTTCCATTTTACATCTCGATTCGTGCCTGAAAAAATCAGTTTTCTTTTTTCAAGTCCGCCATTTTGTTATATTTTTGATAAAATTTAATAATCCTAGTTCGAACGAGAACGACAATTTGGCGAATGACGGCTTTGTGATTTTGGAATTTGTTTTTTAAGTTTCGCGCTGGTCAGGGCCTCTTCAGAAGTTTGTTTTATTTCACATCGGTATTGTGTTTGTGAACACTTTTTTTATTTTCTTCTATTGTATGTATTCTATTATGTATTCTATTATATGTAATTCTATATGTTTGCTGGATAGCAAAATAAGCTTTGTAATAGAAGAAAGTGAAAGAAGAGGTCCCACTCAACACCGATGTGAAATAAAACGAACTTCTGAAGAGGCCCTGATTAGGGCGAAACTCTAAAAAAACGAATTAAAAAATAATAATACAACTGTAAAATTACCTCAAATTTTTGTCTTGTATCTTTCACATATCAATAAAAACATCCTAAAAAAACGGAATGAATGAATTTTATTTTTTCATTTCAAAAAATCCCTATCAATGTCGTTAAAAAAACGTGCAAGTGACCAGACCTCAAGCTTAGGTCCAATGGTCTTATATTAGTATTGTAAATAAAATCTTTTGCATCCTTTTCCAACATGAGAAAAAAATAAGCGATTATTTATATTTTTTACAAAAAAAATGTACATTGTATTTTTCAGTATATTTTTACCTATACGGCTTAAAAAGCCAGTAGAATTCTGTGTTTTTATGCAAGTTGAATATGTGTCGAACATCAAGAATGTATTCTTTTGGGCAACACCTCTTTCGTGTGCGTTATGATGTTTATAAAAAAAATATTGAAAGAACATGCTCTGGAATTGCTTGGAAAGTGGACATTTAAAGTTTTGTCTTCTGCTAGCGCATCAAAGTACACAGTATAGGCTATTAAATTCGCCTTAGTTTTTATTTGGATTACAATTTTGCTACAAAATTTCAATAAAGTCTTAGCATTATCTCTTATTGCTTTACGATCGTGCATTTTTCAAAAAATACATCGATCATCATTGCTTATTTCGAGCGAATTATTGACCTCGAGTAGCAAATTGTCATTCAAGTATGCGAATGCAGGTTTAATTAATACAGAAACGATTGAACGTAGAGTTGCAGAATTGAATATTCAATTTATGCGCGTACGACCTTTAATCGTGATTCCGTGTCTGATCAAGATTTTCGGAGAACTAGATAGAACGACAGTAGGCGGAAAAGTACCGTGAAAACCACAAAGCATTAGTACCTTTAGATTAAGCCCTTAAGGGGCAGCGTCGCGTATGAGCCTATAGCATATCGACGCGTCATGGTGTCAATGCCGCTTAAGGGGGTAAAGAAGGTGGAAGACTGGCACTGCCCGCTCGTAAAACGAACATCATCTTTGAGAATATCGTAAAAAAATACTAACTTCGCGTTTCTTACACGTCGTACATCACGAGTATATATATGTCGATATTGTTTTCATAAAAATTCGGATTTACCGTAGAAAACTAAGAGCGTCGATATAAATAAATAAATAAAATAATGAATAAAAATTTCTTATCGATTTTCAATAAACCCTTTTGCTGAATGTTCGGAATGCATAAAAATTTGGGGCGTATTTTGGGCAGAAATAAATCCTGAAAGTGTCTTCATGGATAATAAATCAGGACTAAGGGAATGTTTACGCGATAAGATTTCAAGCGTCTTTTTTTAAATCTTCTGCACTTTTTGAATAGCGGAATGCAAATTCGCGACGTTTGTATTAAATGTACTGATATAATTAATTTTTTGGTATCTTCATTGATATATGTGAAGTTAGAAAACTGATTCATCAAGAAAAACAATCCTCGTATTTTTACCGGAAATATTCTTATGGCAAACATATTCCGCGTCCATTTTCAAATATTCCCTCAGTAAATTAATCAGAAGCGTATATATTCTATAATTATCAATACCAAAATTTGTATTTAACATTTATCCAATATATTCACATAATATTTGTACAAAAAAACTGCCCACAATTGACGTATATTTTCATTCATGCGGAAAGATAAGAAACGTGTTTCTAATACCTCAAAGATTTCAACATTTACCAAAACAGATACCGCAGTAAATACTCAATTACCTCTACATCTTCTTCCTAATGTAATAAAATATATTATTTCCAATACAATTCCTAGAAAAAGAAAAGCAATATTCATATAACTTTTGGAACGAAACAGATTGAAATTTCTGCAGAAACTCTTGCAATTCACACACCTTTATTTACAATCATATTTTGAATCGAAAAAACATTTATTGACCATTATCATCCAGTGTATAATAAACTATCTCCAGTTACAAAAATTCAAGTGTCGAATCGCCATTTTGCACAGAGTTTAAACTTTTATTTCAGATACTTTTGCGGTGTTTTCCATCACTTATTTTCTTGGCCCATTTTTCCGCATCTTCATCCCCCCCTTCGCCCAACACTGCTGTACATCTCAATCATCTCTTTTTCCTCACGGCTTCCAAAACCCCGGGAAGTCGAGGCGTGCGTGCGTGCGTGGATTCGCTTTGCTCTTGGTGTCTCTGCCTCCTTCCACCCTTCGTCGCCTTTCTCTCCCGGACACCCGCGACAGCTCTCGGGCGTTCGACCCTGCGACAAAACCCTGATGCTGTGGAAGCTGCTGCTGCTGCCGCCGCCGCTGCCGCTGGCCCTGGAGCACCTCTAGCGCACGGTACACGCACCGTCCGCCTCGTCGGGCGTGTGCGTCACTCCCATCGCGCTTACGGCCACCCGCACTTCGCTTCATTCCTTCTCAGTCACGCGCGCAACCCCGATTAACTATATACACATAATATACACCTATATATAAGTCGAGCGGGTCGCATGTAGACGAATATAGATACAGTAGCAACTCCTTCCTTTTCATTAGTCTTTTCTTGTCGCTAAACATGATATTTGCATGTTTGTGGGATTCGTGACTCCCCGTGACTCTATTTCTGCTTCAGTGTATCGATATTATCGACTTTTGATGTACAATGACTTTTTTTTTCCTTACCGGAATAAATATGTATTCGGTAGAGGTTTTAAAGCTTCTGCGCTGTGAAAGCTTTAAGATTTTGAGCCAGACTGTACTTATGAGAATTAATAATTAATAGCAGTGGTGAGGAATTTACGCTCGACCTCACGAGGATCAGTATGTCAAAATTGAGATTATTAACAATCCGGCGATTGTCGTGCGCTACACGTTGTCGCCTCAGTTTATAGTTATCTTGTTTTATAATCACGAAATATTACGGATCATAACCTGTCCACATAGTTGCATCCAGTCACGCCTTCGCGAATTTTTACCTTCGTTGATAAAAGATGAGTAATTTGCTTTAAATATTTGTGTAATTGTATAAAACGTGTTTAACAAGAAATAACTTGTTGGAAATAGTAATGTCAAAAATGTATTATTGTTTTATTTATAAGTAAATTTTGTGTGTGTATGAATGTTAGATATTTCATTGTTATACAAATTAATTGTCAATTTCTGGTTTCGCGGCTTTACACATCTCCTTGAAGTATTAATTTGTTTTGCTTAATTTAAAGTTCTATTTGTAAATATACGGATTGATTGCATACTTGTAAAATTGTTGATGTCTGTTATTATTTAATTAATCTGGCCGTGTCTCTTACCGCAACTTGCGATTTGAAATTTGAGTGTTCACCCTAAAGAAAACTTGTATTATGAAAATTAATTTATAAATATCATAATATCGGCTTCGCCTAAACAAATTTGGCGTCATTAAATTTGAAGAATAATTAATCACGATTCTATTCCACAATTGTGAAAAATACAGATATTCGAAACAGTCTGAGTTTAGCTTCACGTCAAAGATATTGACGGCAAATCAGAATGTTTGAGAATTCGTTGCAGTTTTTGATATTTCGACTTTCGATGTGCCATGTCTTTTTTTGCTTACAGGCAAAAAATTTACTCTTTTCCACATATCCGAAAAATAGTGCCATTCAAAACGCGCATTGCACGTGACGCAGCAATCATAACAGCCTGAAGTTGGCTTTATCTCAAAGCCATCGATGACCAATCAGAAAATTTGAAAATTACCTGCAGCGTTCGATATTTCGACATTCGATGTGCCATGATTTTTTTTGCTTACGGAAAAAAATGGAAGAATCACACTTGCGAATATGTAGCCATTAATAAAGCGCATCATACGCGACTGCGGCGATCATAACAGTCTGAATTTGGCTTTACGTCAAACTCATCGACGCCCGATCAGAATATTAAAAAATTGACTGGAGTTTACGATATTTTGAATTATAATTTTTCATGCCATTTGTAAGATTACGAATTGTTATGAATCGTTACGAATAAGAGTCTTCCTACGAATATGAAGATTAGGAATTACAGATAAACTCGTTATGACATTTGATAGACGTCTTGACGTGACTATACCAGCGAACAGATCCATCAAATTTCATGATTGGAAACATTATCCAGAATTATAATGAATAATATTCACCTCAAAATGACATACGCGTCTTATTAATTTGCACGGACGTAATAATAATAATATGTATAGGTATCAGCAGCGCGTCGTCCGCGTCGTCCATTCACATCCGCCTTCCAATTGATTATTTCACACGGGTTACGTATATACGTACATTTATATATACATATATAAATATGTATGTATATATATAGGTCTAGTGGAGCTGCCACAAACGCTGGTCGTGGCGTGGCGTTAAGCAAATCGGCTCGCTGCACATTACACCTGACGACGCCAGTTCATAATTCCCAAAGTGACGGAATTATTTATAAAACGAAGGAGAAGGAAAGAAAGGAAGAGGGGAAGGGGCAGGAAGGAGGGCACTATTACACATTACAAGCATGTTGCATGTCGTAGATGCACGAGCTTTCTTTAGATATCACGAGGCTATGCTCTTTTTGTCGTTAGGGTAAATGTACTTGTGACCCAGTATTCGGACTGCCATGTATTTATTAGCTTCCAAAGTTTCATTCTTTTTCGTTCTACAGAAGTTGGATTTTTTGTCTGCAATTATGGATACAGTTTATGGTATCGCTATTGCGGATCACAATTTAGGCATTAAATATTACACGCAATGAAAGTGCTGCTAGGAACCCCATAAATATTATTTAAATATTAATGTAAATTATGAGCTCTAGGGGAATGTCGAAGTGAATAAGTGCACTGCTCTATACATGAATAGTAAATTATTATAATATTGAGAAATAAATAATAGACACTAATTCTTATGATCGTAATTTAGATTTCAACGATTCACTCGACATTTCTTAATTCCGGTAGAAGAAATTATTTTGGTTTGTACAAATTATAGATTAGTTCGAGATGATGAATCAAATGACGACAGAGTTGTTTTTATAGCAAAAATCATTATACTATGTAAATTATCTTAAAATCGATTCATGGGAGTAATAGATCTTGAAAATGATTGGGAGGTATTATGTCATTCCTATTTCTTAGAATTGGAGCGCATAAGTCTTCCCAGTAATAAGAAGGTATTATATCCAGGGCAATAAAAGATTAGAGTCTGAAGGTCTCGACGTAGGAGGATAATAGATTTCGGAATAGGCGTTTTTACGCTTTCTTTCACACCCTAACAATAGACACCTCGTGTCACACAATCGCGATAAAGCAAGAAAGGATTCCTCATTGAGGAACCAACCGCTTGAGACTTCATCAAATCTTTCTCAATTGAGTGTCAGACTTCATTGGTGCTTCACATTAAGGTACCGCCACATTCTCTCTCAAAAGTTTCGTCCCATGTATATATATATAAAAGGTCTATAATTTAATCGGATCAATGTAAAAACATACACTGTAAAGAATATTTGGGAAATTCATATGCTGTAAAGTAATTTATACTAAAACCCTGTAATGTATTTTTGCTAAACACGTGTATAAAATTCAATTTAATTTATGGAAGAAAATAAACATTCAATGTACGTGCGGTAAAATTAAAGTTATTTTATATTAAATAGGCGATTTTTTAATAGGAATTTCGTAGAATTGTACATCAATTTTACATTAAACTCGTGTACTAAATTTTCTATAACCGTTTCTGTAAATGAGCTTCCTAGACTCTGGAGTAATTTCACCTACATTTTGTGAGCAGTCTACATAACTGCAGCAAAGTACAATACGAAAAAAATTTACTTGACATCTGATGTACATGTACTGGTAGTTTTATGCATAGACTGGTATACTAAACTTACTGTAAAAGTGGAATGAAAAATTTATTTTTGGTAGAGTAATTTTTATAATTTTCCTTAATTTAACTGCAAATGTAGTTACATTTTTTCAATTTGTTTGAATTTCACCGCAAAAGTACCTTGATTTAATATCACATTTATACATTAAATTTAATTGACGAGTTTATGCATAAAAACTTCCGGTCTTCCAATTATGCTGATTAAATTTGCCTTTCTCATAAACGAATTTTTGTGAGAATAAATATATTCATCTATCGTTAGCTGTTTTAAATTTGCGTGTTTCGTTGCATTACGTCGTATAGGATTTAACATAAGCTGAAACTGAATTAAAAATATGAACGATACGACTTGAATAAAAATAACGGCTTCACTTGCGTGCCAAGTTTCAGACTAAGGGTTCTTCTCTTAATTATGAGATTAATTTTTTTACGCATTGCGTACTCACAAATAAATGTCGGACTTTTTTTTTCTAGACCACTGTTCTCGACATTCTAGAGAATTTTAATTAAAGTGACAGGAAAAAATGGACAACAAAATGTTGCTGAAAAGAAAGATTCTTTCATGGAAGAAGCCAAATATATCATATTGACGTGGTAGTGATCGATAATACATTGAATGTTATCTACAAGCAAAACTTATTTTGTTATCTATTTTCGTCGCACTGGTGGGTGTAAACTTTTCGTCAGACTATGTGCACTAGATTGTCCATTTCTGCGTGATCTTTCAGCTGATATGTCTAATAATACCGAAAATGTCGCTCTTCCCAAGGCTGTATAACCGAAACGGTCACATATCGTCAACTCTTTTAGATTCTTTGTGTCGTATCTGCAATTTGCTCCGTATTTTCAATAAATTCTCAATCTTGTTAATATCATAGTGTAGTCACAGTCACTGTAACAATAGTTACGGTTATTATTTGGCAATTGTAAAAACTATTTAATAGTCGTCGCAGCTATAAAAAAATCAGTAAAAACTGAAAATGAATGGTTCTCACTTTATACTTTCAGATACAATAATTAACCTCCAGTTCTCGTTATTATTTTTTTTAAATATATTGAAAAATTTTCCATTAAAATGCTAACGATTGCCCAGTAATACATTGTAAAAAAAATCTACTTAAAATTTAGTGTACTTTTGCTGGAAGTTTTTCATAAACTTTTTCATAAACTAGTATATGGAATTTGGTATACAAGAGTAATGTAAAATTAATGTATGGTACAGCATACTCAATAATTTACTTCAATTTTACAGTAAAAGTACTTGAATTTCAATTATGTGCTTTAATTTTACTAGAAAAGTACATGAGTTCTAGACCAGAATTATTAATTCAATTTCGATAACGAGTTTATGAATAAAAACTTCTAATTTTTCCGAACAGTGTAATTCGCACGGAAAAAACGGCTTTGTTGAACTAACTAACTATTTCTTGGTTGACTAAAAATTTGTTGCCCCAAAAATTCAGTTGGGCGGTGTGACGACCCGGTATTAGGCGCATTTACCATTCCGACTTAGTTGACTTAAATATGTCACACAACGAATTTTATTCGTAATCCAACTAAGTAAGATAGTTGGGGCAAAATTAGTAGTTAGCCCATCTAATTATTTAAATCGAGCAACGATCACAGTCAACCACTTGAAAATAGTTGATTTAACCAAGTAATCGTCTGTCCCTGAGTGCACTAAAGTCACTCGGTCTATTTTTTTTCGTTACCGTAACGAAGTCATTTTTCCGTGCGCTCTACTGTTTGTGGAGAGATCCGGAAATGAGGAGTTGAGGGTGGAAACACGTCCCGCAACCGGAGAACCCTAGTTGAGACATGACACTGAAGTTTGCATCGTTGGGATGCAACGAAACAATTTTTTCTTTAATCTGATTACCGTAGATCACCATAAGAGGTACGATAAAAATGATTTCGATAACTAGCATTGAAAATAAAGCTCACCTCATATTACGGTGCTTCTCAAAGGACGTCAATCTTAGTTATTATGATTTATTTTTTGATGTCGTTGTATTCGAACGATGCAAACTTCAATGATATGTTACTTTCAGCGGACTTTGCGTAACTTTCTTATTTTAAGCTGAAATTATTTTAAAAAAATTTAAAACAATCCGAAATATGAATAACATAATGTCAAAATTTGATTGAATTCTTATTAATTCTTCCCACCAAAAGAAAATGATAAAAAATAGGCAAAAACGACCCTCCTGATGTGGTTTCCCGCCTTAAGAGCGGCGAGTTAAATCTTATACACCGGAGCCTCGATCCTGGCTGTTTTTCGATCGATAATCAGGGCTTGACCCAGTACGGTGCTAAGGCGTTTCCAGAATCTCGATTCCAGTCTATTACATAGTTACACAACATTGAGCATACTGTATGCAGCACATAACGTGTGGATAGATATATGATACGTGGGATATACCACGATACAACCGAGCGACCAGTCTCAAAGCAGATACGCTTGAGACAGCTTTCCCAGCACTGGTGAAGCACACTGTAGCTGCTGTCGCTCTCAAGCATCATCCATCAATAAAGGATTACACACTAGAAACGCGGGCAGAGTATAGGGCCGAGGGTAAAGGGGTCCAAAGAGAAGGAGGGAAGCATCGACGGTTTACCTGGTTGGGATATCGAACAGGCCGTTATACCACCGCACAATTCGCCTCTGCTTCTATCTCTGACGCTCGGTACATCAAGTACAGAGAGAAAGAGTGAGAGAGTATAAGTGGGCCGTGGATAAAGAGGGTGTACTTTTCCCGTTTAGCCCGATCGTCAACAACTGTTATAGCAAAAGCTCCACAGAACGTTGACACCGGAAATGCATTCGAGTCTAGCAAGAAATGGACACTGACATCTCCATGTGCTAAAATATGCCCTCGCAGGTCATGACTTTTTGAGGCCAAGTTGTTAACACTTGATCGCTTGAGAAGACTAAGTCACCTAAAAAAAGGCTTTAAAAAAAATTGCCTAAATAATACCATTCTTTTGAAAATTGTTACATTTGAAACTCATTGAGTAGGTAAGGATCATTATAATTTAGCAGTTTTTTAAAGACATACGGTGCAGCTAATAGTGTAAGGGAAAAAGAAAATTTTTGGCTTGTCGTAGCTTTTAGATCAAAAACCGGTAAACAAATTTGAGTGTTCTATGTATTATTTCGTCTATTGAATAGAAAATTAATAAGAAAAAAATTCTGTAAGTGATACACTTCTTTTCAAAAAATTTTACAGTAAAACCTCATTAAGTACATAAGAACCATTATAATTCTGCAATTTTGTTAAGACTTACGTAATAAGAAATCGACGTATTTTTTAAATTGGATAATGAATTCCTTAACTTTATTACCGGTTATATTAACTTTATATAATTTTATATATTAGAATTCCTATTTACGTTATTAAAGCAATTCCATTAAATGTCAGTTTCCAACTTGTTGTGGTATAAAAACGCACTGTGGAACATTGTATATTGGTCGCATATTGTTTTGAATTTTCGCATAGCTTCACCTAATAAGCAAGTCGAAATGAAAAGAAACCTTTCCCATAGGTGTCGAATAAGGAGAAAAATACGCGAGAAATCTATTCCCTTGGATAGCATAGAAAAATAGAAAAAGAGTTTTTATTCAATTTTAAAGGTAAAATTATATAGTAAATCATTACATAAACCTTTCCCATATATGAAAGTTACGTAGGATATTGCTTCTGCCACAGGGGGTTTTGAGTTGAGCTTGGCTGCCTAAACCCCTCGCGTTTGGATAATAGCGCCTCTTGATACATGATATCCCATGTAGGGCTTGCCGATAAAGCTCAAATGGCCAATACGCGGGCCAATGTTGGAGTGATGATTATCGACTTCGCAATATTAGGCCAATGTTCGGCCAAGTATTGACCCGCCAATCGTTGGCTTGTCGATATTAGGCTAATGATTGGCCAAGTATCGACTTCACAATATTAGCCCAATGCCCGATCAAGTATTCTTCGCCAATATCGAGCCGAACTTATCATCCAAGACTCGGGCCATAGCATTATGCCAATGTTGGCAGTGTCGGCACCGAGATTGGACCGACCATCGGCCAAGTCCAGTCACCCTTCATGAATATCGACCCTAAATTTCAAGGGTTCAATAAAAATTAAAAAAAACTTCAACAGGAAAGTAACAATATAAATTTAAAAATCAGCACAAATCAATATCAAAATAATATAAGTGACATACCTTAACGCCTAGTGAATCCGAAAACAATGACCGAGAATCTAAGAACTGTCAAGATAAATTGTATTTTTACAGACGCTCTAATATTTTTACGACTTGATAAGATATCAACATAATTTTTCATTTCAAAGGTTTGCCATGTTTGAAACCATAATATGAATTTTCAAATTCCGTCAAGGGTTCCACTTTGTCCCAGAAATTTATATTTTCGCATAATCAATCATTGTGATCTTTATTAAAAAAATGGATCACCATTTTGATGATCCATCCAATGAAATAAGCTTTAGCAAAAAATGGATCACCATTTTTTGATAGAGTTTATTCTTCTTCTGCCGTGCGTTTTTCTACTTTGATAAATCACTGAGAAAATTCAATCGTACAAATCGTACAAAAATCAGCAATTGATTATTTAATGCATCCGTCTTGCCGTTTGTCGGTGCAGAGTGCATTTGCTTTCGTTACTCCGAGCCTACAACAGCCCACGGTTTTCCACTCCCTGAGGGGAAAGGTTACACGGCGGGTAGTTAAAAAAAAATAGCGGACATTGCCGAGTAATTAAAGCCTGGGACGGGGGATGCGCGGCCGCGCTCGCGCTGACGCGAGCGGCCAATTAGCCGATGCAAGCAACCCCCTGTGTGCGCCCCGTGACTCGTAGCTCGCGCGAATCTGCCGCTGCACCCCAGCACCTGTCTGTCGATGGTACGCTGTTGTGTTCGACAATAGGGAGGGCCCGAGAGCGCTGCAATAATGCTATTGATATAGATATAGCTGACGCACATCTATATCTCCCTTCTACACGACCCAACACAGTTGAGTAGTTACCGCGATGGGCGCTCGTCGATGCTCTCGACAACTCCGAGCACGTATAATCGTTTGTTGTTTCCAGAGTAGAACTGCAGACCACCAATGGAGTTTTATTTATACAGCTTTGTGTGTGAGTGTGTGGAAGAGACAAAGAGAGGAAACAGTTTTTTTTTTGTGAATATTGCATTTAAAAAAATTGTTACAATTCACTGATCCACATTTGTAAATGAAAGACGCCACAGACGTTTCATTTTTTCCTGTAATTGACATTCGATGATATTCCCAATTAAAATCATTCGCGAAAAGGTTGATGATTTTACAGGGTTACTGGATTCTGTATAAATGCGTATGACTGTCAAAATCTACACTGTAAAAAAATTTACTTGAAATTTAATGTATCAGTACAGGAAGTTTTTATGCTAATTGGTATAATAAATTTTCTATCCAAGTCGGATGTAAAATTAAAGTATGGTACACTAATTTCGATAATTTACATTGAATTAAATGTAAAAGTACATTACTTTTCATAATGCGCTATAATTTTACTACTCATTTACATAAATTTTATATCACAATTGTGATTAAATTCAATTTACGATTTTATGCATAAAAACTTTCAGTTTTTTTTACGGTGTAATCTTAAACACAAGATTAAAGTAAATTTGTAAATTTAAATTTGAGTCAACACAGCTGAGTAGTTACTACTATGGACACTCGTCGATGCTCTGGACAATTTCGAGCACGTATAATCGTTTGTTGTTTCCAGTGTATAACTCCAGACCACTAATGGAGTTTTATTTGTAGAGCTTTGTATGTATGTGAGTGAAAGAGAAAGAGAATAGATTTTTTTTAAGTGAATATTGCAATAAAAAAAAATTGTTACAATTCACCGATCCGCATTTGTAAACGAATTATAAAATTGAATGCGCCACACACGTTTCATTTCTTCCTGTAATAGACATTCAATATTCACGATTGCAATCATTCGCAAAAAGGCTGATGAGTTTACAAGATTATTGGATTGGCTACGGATGCGTTTGATTGTCAAAGTGTAATCCTGAACACGCGTGCATCAGCGATTGCAATAATTTTTCGATTCTCTTTGACGAATCAGATATGACGAACGAACGAATGCGATTTTCCGCATTCTGCGACTTAAATCTGGTTGAAGACGATATGCTGACGGATCATGGACCGCTCTGAACTTTACGTCATAGATGCTCAGCAGATTATTGTCGGAAAACTATGTCCTTCCAAAGACGATTTCACAGAGCACGTCATTACGTTTAAGCACTACGATCGAACTCCTAAGATTCAATTATCTTTAGATCATGTTGCAAAAAATGTATTACTTTAATATTAATTTTTCTACGCGTAACAACAATTATATCAAATTGTAATCTTAAATTGACATACCTAAAAAAATACCCATTTTTCGTTTCGTTTTATGAAAAAAATATTCCAAAAAGCGCTAAAATTAGAAAAATCGCAAGATTTTCGATCCACCATAAAATCGTCCTGGACAGTTGCTAAAATCAAGTTGGAAGTCACACTCAAGTTAGTCAGTAAATTTGAAATTTTCTAGCATATTTCATCTTAACGCATCTCAGAAATAACACTTTTTGACATATGTCGATTTGTGATCTCAATTTGACATAATTATTTATACACGGCTATGCAAATGACTCAGCAACTTTGCTGCTATAGATGTATAGACAGGTACAAAATAATACGTTCTAGTCGCTTATTGCTGAGTACGTTGTACCGTATTATAACTTCAACTACGTGTACATACTGAAAGCATGAGCCTCGCCTCGATTGCTTTTACAACCGATATAATGACAGTTGTTAAATATCACTCAAATCTCCGTTGCCAGCAACGACTTATGACCTCCAGCACGACTCTTGCAGAATTTGCCGGGTACATCGTTTAGAGCAGTACTAGCGGTCTGTAGTTGCACAAGTGCGCTTGGACAAAGTCGTTACTCGCATGTGCTCAACGCTACATACCGCACTGGATGTAGGGCTTGCTGCAGTCGTTAGGCTTGGATGCACTTGTGGAGACAGCCCATTTCGCCCTGTCGTATGTACAACTGTATATGGGTCATTTTAGTCCAAGCTAAGCTGATTAGAATTAGACATGAGAGTTGTATGTACATATTCTTTCAACAACTACGTTTGAGCACGTGATTCTAAAGTTTATTAATTAAATAAAGACACTACCAAACTGTTGAATTCAATTGAAATGTGACTGATTATTGTATTTTTATAAGCTATTCTTGTCATAGCAAAGAATTTATTCCATTTAAAAATCTACTCACATCTTGTAAAAAGTTTTTGCGTGCTGCAAAAAACAGCAATTATATAGATTATTTATGTGATCAAGTTATTCCAATGAAGCAAAGCTTTTTTTTCTACTGTTTACAATTTTTCTTTAAATCATTTTAGTTCAGTGGTTTGGAATGTAAGCTTTGACATATGAGCTTTAAAATGACTCCACAAATGATTACTATTGAAATAAAAATTTACCGACACAATTAAAAACAATTCATTATACTTCAATACCAAAAAACAGTTTCGTAAGAGAAAAAATATCGTTGTAAATTTTAAAAAATGGTAGTAATCATTTAGTATCAAAACCATATTTTTGTCATGTCTGCACAAAGCGTCTAAAATTTTTGTAAGATCGTTTTTATTCTACCTCGACGGAATACCAACAGGAAAAAATACCAAAAACCATGATAATGACTTTCCTCTCGATTTGGCCCAGAAGGTTCTATATACATGTGTCTAAGTATCTCGTGCCAGAAAATACAGTAAATTCAAGGATTTAATGGTTCGTCGAGTGATAACGTGCTTACTCTTTGTCACCAGCTCGACAAGTTCATCCTCAGGAGGATTTGGCTGCGGATGGAAAACAGGGGAGCGATGAGATGAAGAGGACGAAACTGAGACCAGTCGCATATCCTGGCCACGAGGGTCGCAGAAGCACACGAGCATCTTTCGACAGCCTTATGAATTGATTATGACGCAGCGCCCGGCGGAAGAGAGTTCCCGAGTCGCAGGGCTACTGCTCATTCGTCGTGCTATATATATCGGCTCGCGAGCTCGAGTTTCACCTCCTGGCGCCGGTCAATTATTACTCAATTTGCATCTTGCACCCGAGCGACGATCCCAGGCGAGCACATCCATGCCATCAAAGAGCAGCCGCAGCGACGGCGACTCTCCCTCGTCTTAACTTGCTCCCTACATTACAGTTAGCTTTCATTATTCCTATTAATGCTCGGCGCACTCTGTCCTTTGCGACTGGTGTGTATGCACAGACCAGGACTGCGTTATGACTACCTCTGCTCCAACCACTGACGCTCCTGCTAAAGTATTCTCGCTGTGCATACATGTACTGCACAGCCATGGCCGTTTGAGTAATTAGAGAATGCGAGGCGAGGGAGTCGAGTAACAATTTCCTGTTTACTGATGTTTGTATCTCTTGTGCCACATGTTTATGTATGTTTGGTGCAGGATCATCATATAATCTGAAACATAATTATCTCATTGCTAACATATTCAATCTAGCAGTAGTAGTGATATTATTCATTGACAAAACAAACATGTTGCCGTTTTACGTATCTTACTCATACAATATTTTGTTGACTATTGCCGATAAGCCATTAACCGTGGTCCTTCAGCCCTCGATTTTAGATATAGTTTGATTCATTTTTACTCGGATTAGAGCAAGTATGCGTTATTTTCTTGTTTCTTTCCTTTAGTTACTTTCGTTGGTTAGTTGTAGTTGGGAATATGTGGTGTGTATCGGGTATTTAGGTTTATGAGTACGGGTTTTTTCCGGTTGTATACAGAGTGGATTTAGATTTTTAATTTGAATGGAAGCGAATTTCTTAGTGAATTGCAGGATTCTTGTTTTTATGGGTGTTATACCAGTTTTTTCATTTCTGGGATTGTGAAGTGGGTCTGGATATATTCAATCTATTTGTGACTAAGTAGGATAAACGACATATCATCTAGTTTCTGGGTATTCTGCATATTGTTACGATAGTTTTCCTCAATTAATAGACGCGGTAGCTTCGCGACGCCAAGTATTTTGAAAAAGTCCGTATTTCTCGTATTTTTGGAAAATTCGAAGTGGAGTGAATTCTCGTCGCCCCTGGAAGAGTCCTATAAATTGGGCTAATTTTTTTTTTACGACCCTAGGCGCACTTTTTATGGTGCAGTAATGCAAAATTTCGGATTTCGGAGCAAACCACCTTTCGGGTCTGAAGTCAACATAAATATTAATATGTAGTATGTGGAACTTAAGCACGAATCAATTATTTTTTCTCTTAGTGAACCACTTAGATCTAAAATTCAATCATTAGACATTTTCCATAATAAAAGAGAAAAGAGTTCGTTAGAATTTTTCTCTTATAGTTACTTAAGGTTTGATCTATACTGCTATTCGAATAGTACATTACGATACTAGTGCTCTGAAACTTTTTCGCGACGAGTGTAAGTTTGCAGCACGAGCTGAAGGTGAGTGTTGTAATCACACGAGATCGGAAAAAGTTTCCCGCACTAGTAATCGCATACAATTTTATGCCACTAGTGCGAGAAGTGCCTGTTTTACGCACGCAAGCGAAGCGAAGTGTGAAGTGCCTACTTCACGCACACTGTGGTATAAAATATATAAATGCATATGCAAAAACCATACCGATCACAAATGTCCAACGTTTTGGAGTTAATTTTTTTGGTATTATTGTGAATGCCAACTTTGTAATCTCTGTCAAATAAGAATATTTTATTCAAAAATTAGTCATATCAATTTTTCCCGTTGCTTATCCATATGCTATATATTAATTGTGGCATGGGTAATTAGGGAACGTAAACGAAGAAGCTGTAGTAACAATTTCCGACATGCTGTACTGTACGCTTTGTATATCTTGTATGCAAGTTGAGAACTTTGGGTATGCGTTAGATTTACGACATTCTGTATCGTGAACAAAGTTTCTTCTTCGTCTCGTGCAAGATTACAGCACGGCAAACAGTGCATAATGTTACCTCATCCTCTGCTTTTATAATAACAAGAAAATGTCTGTCCCTCAACGCATTCTTGCATTTTTACCGAGAGCACCTACGGTGTGTAATGCAAAGATGCGGCGGTACGAGTGGTACGAGCCTCTTCAGAGAGGAAAGCATCAACCCCATCTCGCATACATCTTGCTGTGTACTTTGTGTATGCCCCTCGATTTTGCCTTCTCAACGCGGCTTTTCAGTCCACCCTACGGATTCGCGTTTTCGCGCAATAAATCTTCTAGCCACGGTGCAAAGTAGACGAAGAGGAAGCGAATGCCCCGGAGAGGGAGAGAGAACTTTCTTCTGCTGCTTCTTCTTCTTCTTCTTCTTCTTCTTCTTCTGTTTCTTCCATTTGATGTGGTTCTTGGTGTTGAGCCCGATGCTGCCTATATTTACGTCGCTCCAATGCCAAAGCGAGAAGTTTACTTCTAGACTCTTGGAAAAGCGGTATGCTGAAGCTGAAGAAGAAAAGTAGTAAAAAGCGCGGGGAAATAAAAAAAATAAAAAGATTCAAGCGTTGCGCGAGAACGCTCGCAGGATCTCCACCAAATCGCTTGGGTAGTGCATGTGATTTACTATCCCCCTATGCTAATTTCAAACACGTGAGACCTCGACCACCGCATTTATCTTATTATTATTTATGTATGGGAATAGTGCATGTTTTTAAATAAATTTAGGTGAGATATGGAAGAATTCATATTTGGGATATAGAACCAACAAAAAACAGTCTTGAAGATACCGTATCATATTTATTTTACTGTAATTTAATTAGTGATTACGCTCTAATATCACTGATTTTTTATTCAGTATTTATTTATTAATGAAATACTTTTTTTCTTTCACTCAAATACAATAACAATTGAGTAATTCTTCCCTACACTTTATCATTGTTACAACATCTACAAAGTAATTGAAACAGATATTGTCTATTGGTAAGATATATCTAATCGAGAAATTGCAAGGGTCTAGAAAAGGTTTATGGAGTGGATTTGATGATAAGCTGTTTTTAATTCCAACAATGCTCAACTACCATGAACCTCCCACATGTGTGATATTAATTTGATGACGTAATGTTATGTCTAGACGATAACGTAATTCATATGGAATATCAACGTTGCCTCACAATTGACAATTGGCTCGGAGACAAGAGCGTCTGAAAAGTCAGTTGAATCGCGGTCGAGGTAAATGACGCTTGTCTGGAAATTCCCTCGTTAAGTACATTTTATGTTCCTGATAAAAGATAAGAAAAAATACACGTATAGTAAGAATAGCCATACAAGTTCAATCTCAAGGTGACTCATTTCCACCAGCTCTTAAGTTTTTAACTTTTTTACTAATGAAAATTCTATGTTAATTTATTTGAATACGTACGAATTTTTTCATATTTTTTCTTGATTTTTATTTTTATTTTTTTTATTTTGAAAAACGCGCTGAATGTAACAAATTTTGGATATGCGTTTTGCAAATAAAACCTTGAGTGTAGTAGCTGTTTTTATGCCGAAGACATATCCAAAATTCGTTATTTCGCGCACATTAAAAAAAAAAAAAATCAAAATCAAAACAAAGAAAAAAATCTGAAAAAATTCGTACGCATTTGAATAAATTAACATATCATTTTCATTAGCACAAAAAGTTAGGTTGATTGATTGTTTGTTGAACAATTGTTCTTTCACCAATTTGGTAATAACATTTAGGGATTATTACTATGCGAAATCAATCTTTCCAGCACGTTTTATATGCATTATTTTTTTCCGATTTTTATCCCATCGGGAAGTGATCGTAATTGTCTCTGAAACTCACTTCTGGCGGGACTGTACGTATCATACATCCTTAATCTAATGACTCGTCAGGCATGAATGAAAACGCCGGGAACTAGATAGGAGACCAAGAGACAGAAAAGAGACGTGTATACGCACATGCCACACTATCTCTGCGAAGTGGGGGTACTGTGACAGGATTTTCCAGTTCCCCGGTTCGTTCAGTCCGCTCGTCTGGCAGACACGATCACGAGCGGCGATCAGTACATCAGTAGTCGTCGTGACGTTCACCTGCGAGCATTAGTAAATCGTGTTCACAGCTGTGAAACTTTTCTCCTAAGAAAAACGAAGCCGACCGGCTTTCCGCTCGATCTCGTAAGCAGGTGTCCAACCTTTTAACACAGTGGTGCATAAAAAACGACGAAACAGAAAAAAAACAATAAGCTCTCTACCTTGTGCATCACAGATGCGGTATCAGGTGTCGTTCCACTGGAAGCTTCGCAATCTTCACATAAACAAGTGCCAAGCATCAGGTGCTGCGACGATTAAGGCTTAAGAACCTTATCAATAAACCCGAAGACAGTTTTACATTAATAGCAACAACAATAATCGCACCTCGAGCTCGTGACATTCATTCATCCGTTGGATTTCTTCTCGTGTACACACTAAAAGCTCGACGATTATATCGAACATCGTAACTTCGACAGTTCTATCGAGTTTGTATCCTTTGCTCAGAGAGGTGAAACGATCGCGCCAGTGTCTAGCTAGAAGTTTGTGAACTTTCACCACGAGCAGATGGCACGGCACGAGAGAAGCTCGGCGTCAATCTAAACCCGCGAGAACTCACGGGAATGCATCGCCGCACTCGTCCTTAACTGCCGTTCATAGTGGTATCCACGACGTGTGGAATACGTAGAGAAAGCACGGAGGTTTATACCGAAACGATGTAAGCCCGTCTAACGATTCGTAGCTGCAACGTGGGACGATTAACAAGTTCTCCATCCAATTTCGGTGAGCATACTGCGTGCAATGTGCTGTTAGCCGGTTAAGCTGTATCTTATGAGGAAATGTTTCGATATGTATGAGACGCTTGACTCCTGGTGTCGGGTCATCTTCGCGTCTCCGTGTCTGTGAAGTAGAGAACTCTGCTTCTTATTACTCTACTATGTGTGCGTGTGGCTGAGTTTTGTGTATAATATTCGTTCGGTGATGGAAAACAGTTGCGATCGCATTACTTTCACAGTAAACAACGTGGTTAGAGTTTCTTACGCGAAAAAATCCTCTCTTAAAAAAAACGTGGCACGTCGAAGTCGAAATATCGAAAACTAAAGCGAGCTTTCTAGCATTCTGATTGGTTGACGATGGCTTTGACATAATGCCAACTTCAGACTGCTATAATTGCTGCAGGATCACGTGTAGCGCGCTGTTTAAATTGCTGTTTTTTTTTTGCAGTTGTGAAATTGAAGATATTTTTTTCGAAAGTAGACTTTCTTCTCTTTCTTTAAATTTTCTTCGTTGAAAAAAGACGAGGTACTTCGAAAGGCGATAACATCGAAACACGGAAGCAGAAATAGAGTCACGTAAAATGGAGAATGGTATAAACATGCAAATCTCATGTTTAGCCTTAAGAAGAAACAAATGAAAGGAAAAGTATGTCAGCGAAGCAAACAAGTTGTTGTTAGTGTGATAAATTCAAGAAAAATTGTAGTACACGTTTAATATGAGAAAGATATTTTTTTAATTTCTGCACAAAGCTTTTGAAATTTTCGGAAAACCGTTTTTTATTCTGCCTCCACGGAATAATAACGGGATCAAAATCATTAGAATAACTTTCTGCTCGATTTGACCCAGAAACTTTTATATACATGTGTCTTAGTATCTGTTGCCAGAAAATACAGTAAATACAAGGATTTAATTGTTCGTCGAGTGAGATAATGTGATTACTAGGGTGGTTCATGTCATACTTTGAATTTTTTTCTCCCTCACTCACAAAGCAGTGGATAATACTTTTAAAAAATCCTCTTAAATCTGCTTAAACGTTTAATATGAATTTCTTGTTTGTCTACCACGTGGAAAACGGAGACAAATCGTCGACATAAAATTACCCTAAAACATAAGTACATAAAAAATATATTTAGATGTCACTACAGAATTTCAAAAGAAAATAAGCATAAAATACTTTTGTTCATCTATGCATTTATCTTGTTCACGATAGTTTATATAAAAATTCAATTTTCTATCGTCTTCTATCTCAGTAAGTTCTAGGACATGCACAGTATACACTCTAGAGTATAGAATTTCAGCCAAATTTTATCATCGATAGAATTTCAGTCGATAGGATCCGAAAAGAAAATCCAATTTTTATGTGAACCATCCTGAAGAAAATGAATGCATAAATGACGGGAATGATTTTATGCTGATTTTTTTAAATATCCTTTAGTGACCCCTGAATATTTTTTCAACTTGTACTGATTTTTTAGGAGAATTTTATATTGAGCATTTGTCACCGTTTTTCAAGACTGATAAGAAATCTGTCGTTTTACAAACAAAACGATAGCGAGCTCTATTTTTTTTGTATGTACTCATCATTTAGGAGTTTTCAAATTATTTAGCATTGCTTCTTTAGTTAGGAAACCAAATAAAAATCAAAGTTTAAAATGAAAAAACCCTAACGCTTCCTCTTTGTAAACAGCTCGACAAGTTAATCACGGCAACTCAAAACGATTAACAACTTCTTTATCGAATTTCGGTGAGGATACTGCGTGCATTGTTTTGGTAGCCGGTTACTTGTACTCGTGTAAGGAAATGTTTCGATATGCACGAGACGTTCGACTACCGGTGTCGGGTCACCTTCGCGTCTCCGTGTTTGTGAATTAGAGAACTCGGCTTCTTATTATTCCGCTATGTGTGTATGTAAGTTTCGTGTATAGCATTCGCTCGGTAATGGAAAATCATTGCGATCGCGTTGCTTTCCCAGTACCAACGTTGTATATTGCCTTCGCCGTAATAGCTATAGCTATGCGTCTGCACAACACAACGCTGTTATGTATTATCCGCTGTGCCATTGCTCTCGGTATTTCGCGCATGAAACCAATCGCGTCACGCTTCGCTTCTTCGCCGCAATGCTTGTTCTCATTGTTTTCTTTTGTATTTCGTTTTACCTTCTCCCTGTCTCTCACGATTTTTCTTTCTAATTCTGCAGGCACAAGACCCTCGTTGTGAGAAGCAATCGTGCTTCCTGACCTCGTTTTTTCGCTGCACTCACGGTCGATGTCTTTTTTTTCTTTCTTGCATAATTAATTTTTCGATTATTGTCGATAGATTCAATTTCAAGCAGATTATGAGCTAGTAATAATGTAAAAATGCACATGCAAAGATAGCACATTGCTTCCTCATACGTTAAAAATTGTATAAATTCTTTGAATAAACGGTCGATGTCTTTTTTCTTTCTCTTATATAATTAATTTTTCGATTATTGTCAACAGATTCAATTTTAAGCAGATTATGAGCTAGTAATATTGCAAAAATGCAAATACAATGAATGCACATTGCTTCCTCATACTTTAACATCTGCATAAAAATTGGCGAAGAAAGCTCAAAGTAATAATCATGCATTGTTAGAAATATTTTGAACATTAATATATGTATTGGATTTTTTTTTTGCAAATTTGATATACAGATGTGTTGTAAAATTGCAACCATTATATGATATATCACGACGTTGATGAAGTTTTTTGTAAATTGTGTATTAATTTCACAACAATTTTTTTGCATATTACGTAATATTTTTATATTAAATTTAATATACGTGTATCCGAAAAAAAAAATTTCCTCTACTTCACATCAATGTTCATACAAAATTTTCTAACCGTGTAGTTTTCCATAGAAATGGCTTTGAAGCAGGTGAAAATATATGATTGCGTAATTTTTTCACTCCAGTTGCACAACAAATGTCAACACTACTCGTGTCCAACTTACTTAAATATAAAAAAAAATATTATTGGTTAATAATTATTTGGGACTATAAACTTAAGCTGTCTTGACATAGTTAACAGTTTACGAATTTTTTCCTATCGCGAAGTATGTAATTCGGTTGAACAAAAGTTGTAGCTGGAATGTCAACGTGAAGCATCTTTAACAAATCGGGAAATTTGAAGATAAGGCGACGCCGGTGACACGTGAAATTCATATCGCACGTGTTTGCGATTAACTTAGATATCTAAAGTCACTATGCATGATGTACTTGAGATGACAATATCGACCCAATTTTCATCACCTCATTGTATTATCATTTTTACAAAATGATATTCCATGGAGTAACATCGTTTTATCACTCTTAAAAAACAAACCTCAATCCTCTGAACAATTAGCTATATTGTCATCGAGTTATTACGTTCGCTGTGTGGTTAAAAAAAGGTATAAAGTGATGTTTCGCTTTTTATGCTCGGTTATGTCGATGCCTCGATGTCGGGTGTAGTATCCAACAATTGATAACGCGAGGTGCGATAATGGTAATTTCAATCTAATAATCATTGCGTTGCACAGATACCACATATTGGAAATCAATTTAGTTGGTAGATCTACAAAAAATGAATGGGCCAACCAATTAGCATAGTAGTGTATATCATAACCAAGTTATTATTTACGGTAACAAAATTTTTATTCCGTGTACCAACTAATTGCAAGTATTATTGCGGTTATTCAGAGCCACCACTTCAGCTTCGATGTATACGGAATGACCTATTCGTAATGTTAATAAGCTAATTAATAAGTCAATTAGCTGATTAATAATTAAATCAATTTATTGCTAAGCATTGGTTAAAAATCATGCTGCTGATTTGGTGTGCGTTCACAGCAATACATGCTTCGCTTTTAAAATTGTGTGAAATATATATGGAAACTCTAAATAACTTTATAAGTTGCATATATATGCTGCATACATGCCATATATGTAAGTTATACGTATCACATATGCTGCGTGTACATCACTTAGACGCGATATTGATACGATACAAAGCATACATATATGCATCATACAAATCGTATACATACCTAATATAAACAGTTCTGTCAATACATATATGAAACATGTAAATTTCATATATAAACAATATATATGATTGAATGGAAACCTACATATGCGGCATGTAAATCATGTATGCAAAAGCTAGGAATGCGTTTTTTAAGGCATATGCAACATGTCCGTTATATATATTTAGAACCGTACGAAAACATATGTGTAATATGTAAATTGCATATATTAAAGATATACGTGGTTTCATGAAAACCTATATGTCACAGATAAAACTTATTTAAGGAGCTGCAGAATCGAAATCAATAAATTTTCAATGATTTATATTCTTATTTATTACATATCGACAACATATAAAGGAAAAATCATATAAAAATTAAGAAAGCAAATACGATTACAAATAAAATTCAGATTAGAACGAGCTTATGTGCACATAAAAAAATTCAACTCCACATCTTTACACACCACGTTAGTGTATGCTATATGTTATGCAAGAACTGCACATCTCGCTGCTGGTAAATATATAATACTGATGTTCAAAATATACTTCGCAGTCAAGCTATGTATATGGACCATATGTTCATCTTATATTTGATACGTCATGGATAATATGCATAAATTATATTTCACCTATATTTCAAATATATTTTGAAGTCGAGCAGTGTATCCTGAATGTATATGCATTATATAACCATTATTTTGTGCTTAATATATAAAAATTATAGAAGAATGATTTTGATAATATATGTCGCTTGTAAGCAATATATACTATATACGTCGTATATCTCTTCTATAATGGACAATATATACGAGTTATATAATACTTCGCTTCAAAATGTATTTTAAAGTTACGCAATATATATTTATCATGTATGTTTCATATAATTCATGACATATATGCGTAATACATACGGTTTATACAACACTCAATTTTTCGATAAATTTTACACTTATACTACATACATCGAGCATATACGTATCATAATGCATGACATATATGAGAGATGAATAATAAATATGCAACACTTTGGCTGCATACATGTCACCCTATATAAATATATGTCGCATATATTTTTGGCATATATTCACATACGTATATAAATACTTACCAGTGACAAGAATATTTAATTGTAACTCTTTCGATAAGAGTTTATGAATGTTAATATGCGTTTGGTCCAGTCACTTAAGAAACGCTCTATGTATTAATTTAAAATATTGTTTCTAACTACCAAATCAATCACTTCTCTCTAATCCCTTTGAATTCACTCGCTCCAGCGAGTACAACACGCTGTATCGCGTGACTAAAACCACAAGGACATAAACAAAGTAAATAAACCCTTTGGATTATCTCACGCGAAACACAATTCTTATGCTTCTTTTTCTGAATGTTCAAGAATAAAATGTAAAATTAGTCGGCTGTCGGATCGAATGATATTATAACGTGAAAATTTTTCAGTTATACAACTCGCTTACATCGTTAGTATGAATCGAATTTCAAGGTTGTAAAAAAGTCACTTGATAGGATTATCTAAGAGAAATATGAGATCTTACAGTGTTGCCACAGCTCTTGCTTGTAACTTGTTGTTTGTAATGCCTGTAATTATGGATCCGGGTCCTAATCTACTTAATTCTTACTCGTTAATTAACGATGAAGCTCAACGCCGCAATTTTTTTTATCGATGTATGTATGATGCAGAAATTAATTACACTGTAAAAATTATCATTATAAAAATTAATGTACCTTCGTCAGAAGATATATTAAATTTAATATACAAGTTCTATGTAAAATTGATAAATGGTATATTAAACGAGTTAACAAAGTAATGTTCAATTTAAGAGTACTGTAACATTACTATTCAATTGTATATTGAATTTAACACATCGGTTGGTGAATTAAATAGTCCGATAAATGTATATCAATTTCGCGATCATTTCTAGCAGTGTAATTAATTTAATCATTGATGTATAGAGATTTAATTCTATAGTCTGTTTGATTCATCATCGTGGGAAAATTTATCTCGAGCGTGCATTTGCATTAATTTGAACGAACGTGGGGTACGCCCATCTCTTCACAACAACCCCATCATGCATCAAGCTTCTCTTGAAACATTTCAACCATAATTAAAAGTTTGACAATTACAAGTCTATCAGTTAACATACTGAGAAAAAAAATGAATACACCAAATTATTCATTTGAAATATACATAATTGACTGAAGTAGCTTGGTATTCGAAGCAACTATACGTATAATTGAACCAACGATATACTGTGTTGATTCAATTATTTAAAAAAAAATCGAATTATTCAAGTTAAAAAGATCAGTACAATTAAAGCAGCTATATATTTTATTGACTCGCATAAATAAATAATTGTATAAATTCAATATATAGTTAAATCAATGGAACCATTTAGTTGAGAAAACAAATCAAGTATATGTTTCATATGAAAATCCATTCAGTGAAAACAATAAAATATTCACCAGTTTCCAAAAAATATTGTCCACATCAAAACAAATATTCTCGCCATTAAAACAAATACTGTTATGATTCAATAAAAAAATGCAGTCGGTAGGATTGACGATATAATAAATTATCTTTTTTGTCTGACGTGTCCATTGGATATTGTGATGGAATTAACACATTGTTCAGTCAAAAAGATTAAATATTTTGCCGAGTAAATAAAATTCCGAATTCCCTTATCAAAACAAGCAATTAAATACGTAATTGCGTCAAATGGAGGGTTTATTGAATGTTCAGTGTATCCAATTATATATTTTTCTCAGAACATCTCTATCCTCAAGCAAATATTCAGCGTTCCAAGTCTGACACGATAAGCAGTCTTGAATAAAATCGAGAAATATTTCCGGATTACTCAGGCACACTTACTACCCTATACCCTATATATTATGGAAATTCTGATCTACGATGAGGAGATGAAAATTGAAGTTTCATACAACTTACTAAACGCGTTTCAAGAAATTTCATCAGCCTCAGCTTCGTATGCATACCGTCTGCGCTGTACTGCGCGTTACGATGGATTCCTTAATAAGCAAACAGAGCAAATAACGGCTTCACTAGTTGACTCAAGAGGTTCGCCTCAAGAGACAAAGAGAGAGAAAGGGAGAGGGAAAGCCATAACGCGACGGACGACCGAAGAAGATAGACGAGAAGCGCAGTGACTCGAGCCAAACTAAGATGAGAGCGAGAGTTTCGCCGTCTTCAAGTTCTGGCTCTGCACATAACGTATGGCAAAGTTTAGTCTACGAAATATCTTGTTAGAAGCATAGCACGTGAGAGAAGTGAATCTGTTGGCTGGCTATGACGAATGGGTGTGTGAAGCAGGTAAACTGAACTTGCTTCCAATAAGACTGAAGGTAGCCATGGAGTTTTCGAATTTCAAGAAGTCTCCTGGGACCTGACGAATCTACTTCGCCATTTAATTCCAGTCGAAAGGATTTGAAGTGGAAAGCACAAAAGTAAAAAGGAACGAGAGGGAGACAAAAAACTAGGAAAGATTCGGTCGTTAAATTTTCACGGTAACGTTCCTTTCCGATCGTCGAACGAGCTGTTCTAGTTGGAAATTCAACTACTCGTAACTTTACGGCGCATCTTTTTCAAGCGCTGTCTCATATCGTGCCCTCGGTTTTATTTGCTAGTTGGACCATTCCATCGTTACCAAACTGTGTACCATTCGTTGCTGCATCAGCATATTGAATAAAATTACAAAAAAAAATGGCTTTGAAATGTTTGATAGGAAATCGCGGAACGAAATAGCGCTACAGTCGCAGCAGCACCGAGAAACTTGGTGGATACATAGGGACAGTAATTGCAACACCCATGTAATATGCACTTTATACTACTACCATTACTAAACGCCCTTCAGTCTCCTCTTCATCTTCTGATAACGTTTTATCATCCCAGTGTATTATTAGTTTTACAAAATCATATTTAGTGAAGTGGGCAACTAATTTTTATTGCTTGAGTTTAAAAAGCTTATGTTTACTAACTAAACGTCCGTATAAGCGAGGTTAGTTAGAGCAAGCTTTTAAATTCGAATTGGTATAACAAATTAATTGTTTCGTAAGTCGACCAGTTGATTGGTTAGTCGACCAGTTGATTGGTAAGTCGACCAGTTATTTGGTCAACCGACCAGTTCATTGGTAAATCGATCATTTCATTGGACAATCGACCAGTCGATTGGTCAGTCAACCAGTTGAGTCTACTGACTAATTGGTGAGTCAACCAGCTGGTTGGTAAATTGACCAGTTTATAGGGAAGTCGACCAGTTTATAGGGAAGTCGACCAGTTCATTGGTCAGTCGACCAGTTCATCGGTAAATCGACCAGTTGATTTTACAGTCGGCCCGTTGATTGGTCATTCGACCAATTCATTGTTAAGTCGACCAGTTAGTTGGACAGTCGACCAGTTATTTCGTCACTCGACCAACTAATTGGTAAGTCAACCAGCTGTTTGGTAAGTCGACCATTTCATTGGTCAGTTAACCAATTCATTGCTGAGGCGACTAACTGATTGTTGAATCAGTCGTCGAATCGGTAAGTCAACCAGCTGGTTGGTAACCAACAGTATTTTTCGTTGCTGCGTCAGCGTGTAAAATAAAATGACGAAAAAAAAACAGACTTTGAAATATTTGATGGGAAATCGCGAAACGAAATAGCGCAACAGCCGCTACAGCACTGGTAGACCTGTTGGGGACACATAACGAAACTGATTGCGACTCGTCGTCCCAGTATGCAACGCTGGGCGGAGGCGAATGCGCTTATACTACTACCATCACCGGCCACTCTTCAGTCTCCTCTTCATCCTGTGATAACGCTTTTTGTGTCCGACGCGAGAGCTTTCACGGGATGAGCTCCCTTCCTGCTTGCCTTATCTCAATGCATTCGAAACGACTTTTGCTCCGAATGATATTTCAGTCCCACAGCCAGTAATCAACGTTTCTATTCCTCACCTTCTTGCCGGCTAAAATTTATACCGGCTTAACTCTTTTAGTCTAACGAGGACACTTCATGGTAGTCGTTCTAATTTAAATTGAGACGAAGTGAAGTACACATGGGCTGTAAAATCTTAATTATACGTTTCTACCAGCGAAACGCATCTAGAGAAGAAAAAAAAGAAAAGAAAAAAGTCAAGTGATGACTTTCAGTGTCGCTGGAAGGCTCAAACGAGGTCATGGCAACGAGACGACTGTTCGCACTGCTTACGGTCGATTATGTATATATAACGCGCGACCGACTGAGAGAGTGTGACCCATTCAACGTCCTCAATTGTCTATTCCTTAATTATTCATTGATTGTCGAAGATATCTGAATCCGGGAGTTGATCCTACACGCGCTGTTACGTAGCAGATTGTGTCCTTGTCGTGTTACCACCGGGGAATTTACTGGTGGATGCAACCAAAGGCGTTCACTGTCAAGGTAATCAAAACAATGATAAATCCCCCACGAAGCATCGCTAAAACCGGTTGTAAGGCAATCTCACAACGAGTGGAATACAATTTCATCTATCTTGAGGACGTAATGGGAATACCGATTGAATACGACTATTATTTTTTACGCAACGATGAGCTATGAGAGCGGCAATTGTAATTGACTCCCATTAACATCGCCACAGGAAATTTTATTTCTCACGGAATTTATCAGTTGTCTGGTATTGCGGTTTTGCGAAATAAGCTGACGTTACGAAAGTTTGTCGCTCTTCATGTTTTTCACTATGAGTAATTACTACTGAGTCATTGTAATTAATAACCGCATACTCGCTGCTGATTATCTAAACGTGAAACTAAATCGTGTGGTGAAGATAGAGATATGGATATCTTCAGGGTGTGGACTTAGGTCACTTATGTATAGGTCGTTCTCTGTTAAGCGGCCACTTATTTTATGACAGTCTGGAATAACTCTCATGATCTTTGATTTTACTACTAGTTAAAAATTACAAACAACATTTTTATGTAAATCTCGCCAACCGAACTGATTTTGAGGTAACAAAATTAATTTTTCGGAAGCCTGATGATATTGTCTCAAAGTACATATTGTTTGTGAAGATATACTTTACTTCCATAGAGTAAGTACAGTTGGCTATGTTCATAAAATCCTGAGTGTACTTGAGGGTACTTTTTGTTAATTATTTTTTCGTTAAAAATTGAAGTAAGGATGTAAGTATTGTTGCATTTGAAAGCTCATTAAAATACTAGAATTCTTTGGTCCCTAATTGTTCCGCTTGCGAAACTCCTTCACTTGTGAATGCGAAGGAAAAGAAAAAAAAATTCAATACTTGAACATAAATGTTTCGCTTTTTGCCAGAGTTCTTTCTCAAAATGAATATGATTAATATTATCATATTTTTTTTTAGCAAATGACTCAACCAAATATTGTGCCATCGCGTTTGTTTTCTCAGTAGCTAAACATTAACGAATATTCGTTCAAACTCATAACAACAACAACAAGATAAAAAATCTTATTACTTTATTTCGAAAATCGGGTGATGTACTTCCTATAAAATGCCTCACGTATGCTGAATGTTCGGAGGTTAGGGTTTAGAAACATAATGCCTCGGATTAGTACGACTCGCGATTTTATAGCTGACAAACGAAGGACGATCGACGCGATTGATAAGTCTCCGCTAAAACGCAATCGGGAACGGTAATGGTTACCGCGTTTAGAAAATATTATTACCATATTACCATTAATACATTCATCCCAGCACAAAAAAAACTGAGATTATTTTTTTAAATATTGCGAAACATACATACCGTCAAAGGAAAGACCTTGATAATGTGAAGACTTCAGATTTATTTTTGTAATAAGTAAGCGACGTCAAAACACAAACGCGTATTTTGATATGACTGCTCCATCAATGATATAAGCTATTTTAATCTTCCACCAGCTAAATGAAACTTAACAATCGACTTAAGAAGAAAACAAAAATAAAAAATGAAATTCAGTGAATATTCTATTAACCGTATAAAAATATTGTTAGACCAAAAAAAGTTTTAATTCGATATTCGATACATCTAAATATGGTGTGGAATTAGTGTTTGAATAATTACCTAAATCAATGACGTTTATTTAATGAACATTTAAAAAGAATGATTGACTTTTCTTAATTGCGACAAACGGATATAATATTGCGATAAACTGATAAGATAAAACATTCCAATACTTCACGTGTATGAATACATTTTATTCAAATGCAGAATTTAGGCTACGAGTAGTCGTATGTATATCATTGAGCGCCCGCGTTGAGTACTGCAATGTTAATCTGCGACCATTTAACGATTTATCGTTTTGTTTTCAGCTTAACGGAGAAGCTGTGCCACGATAAGTACAGTGTCCTCATACCGGGACTCGAGAATCGACGATAAAACCGTCAAAAACATTCATTCTGACAAAGCCAACTACGAAAGCCGAGAGAGGTCGGTAGGAAGTTTGCTCTCGTTGTGTATCGGCTTTACAGTCGTTCAGACTGGACCAAGTGGAAGTGCGGGCAGAAAATTCGCTCGCCTCGACCAAAGGCGACACGGGTGTCGATAGCCGATCATCCACAATAGACGGGCACGATGGCTTGTGATTTGATCAAGGTGAGTTTTGGCTTCTCGGAAGATTTGTAATCAAGCAGTATGTTTCCAATTCCTCGAGAGTCAATCATGCTCCTGGACAAATTCCGGACGATCTGGCAACTAAAAAGTGGCAGCGCTTCATTTTTAGTCCACGCAGAAATTTTTTATATGTGAAAACATCGTTAAGGGCATTTTTCAAGCAAAAGTGTCTTTAACAAAACGTAACGAATCTTTCAAAGGATTTTTAAAATACAATCTGCAAATAGATATATAACCGTTTCGAAGAATTACTAAAATGAAGAGTAGATTAAACGAAGAAGAATTACTCTAAAAAATTTCTAAAACTGAGCGAAATGGTTCCAAAGAATGTAAGGAACCTGCTGGTAATGCAAATTTCACTTATTACCTTAATACAGTAATGATAATTATAGAATAGTTAAAACTATTTTTTCTAGTTACGGCTTTAATTTTTTAGTTACCATAGCTATTAAAAATGTGTTGCATGGTCTTAGAAAATGAATAGCCGCGTCGTTACAGCCACGATATAAGATTTTTCCTCTCTGTTTATTATTGTCCAGTGGAACGATAATAATCTTTTGTTACCTCTAAATTATACGAAGGTTGTTTTTATTACTTCCCTGTAATTTGAAAGGAAAAAAAAATGGTTTTTCGTTCAGTGCCGATAATCATTTATCGACGAAGGCTGGAAAACGGATCGCTAAAATGCCTCGCTCGAGCTAGGCAACCTCGATTTCACTGTCTTATATCTATCGACGCGTTCCCTCCGGCATATCGCAATGAACGCCCGTGACGCGTCGTGGCTGGTACCGCGACCATCGGAGCCACATAGATTTACCCTATTGGGTCGCCGTAATAAACCTTCGTCGATTCTATTTCGTGAAATATCTTCGATTTTATTTTTCATATAGATATATTCACACCCGCGTTCTCGATACTGGAAAAAGCGTCCGATTCCGACAGTCATTAAATCGAAGTGAGGCTGCATTCAGGAGACCTTCTGACTATATCTTGAAGTAGATAGAATCGAATATGGTCAGACGGCTTTCTTGCGCCCTTTCGCCATTTCTTTCCTCTCCACGTTATTTTCCTCAAGCACATTTCGACACATTTATAATTCTACCATAAATTCTGTACCCAAAAAATATGAATCCACCGCGATTTTGTCCCGAAATACATTTTTGCCGCGCGTAAAGGCGTTTTATTACCGACGGTAATAAAACACTGCTAGATTACATCCGTTCCATGACATAAATCTATGGCACGGCTGATAGTATACATTCATATGAGTTTTCGGAACGCGTTGTTTTGTGGGGAGATTATAGTCCGATGGAGCCATACTATTATAGCAATAATGTGGTAGAGATGTTTTCTAAAAGTGAATTGTCATAGACTTTTAATTTTTACCCTAGAGGAGCTTATTTAACTATTTGTTTTCGATATTTTTTTATCGAAGTATTTTCAATACGTTGAATAATCCGACAAAAGAGATTTAAATAGCTTTCTCTATGAGAAAGCAAAAAATTACGATGTGTGTACGTGGCATGAGTAGAAAAATCGATAGTCTGTAAATCGAGAACGGCTTAAACAATTGGTCTGAAACTTGGCACGCTGGTCAACCAGTTATTACTCTTTTATTGTAGCGAAATTAATTAAAATTGGAAAAGCAATTAAATTTTCGCGATTCAAATTATTTAAAAAGTTCCAAAACGCAATATACCTTTGTTCAGGGAAAAATAATGACACAGTCTTAAATGTGCCGATATTCGACAATTTGTAAATCATTCTCGTTTCTATTTTAATGTTTCTTCAGAAAATTGTGTCAGAATATTTCAGACCGTTTGAATTCGTCCGTTTGCATCAAGTAATGTAAAATTGGCATTCGACTTTACAAAATCTTTTTAAATGGAAATCTAAATTTATTTCCGTCGCTCGAGCTAAATTTATTGAAATCCGTTTTATTATTTTCCTCGGCTCATTTTTACAATGCAAAATTGAAACCGCGATACATCCTTGAGTTATTATTACTCAGTAAAATCCTTACACCTACATATATGATTTTTCGCATTTTTTAGCACAACAGAAGTATTTTACTCGCTGCAAAATTCCAAGAAATATTTCATTACATCTCTCGCCGAGACCTCAATGAGTTGGCCTCGTCGCTGTACATTCCACTTCACTCAACTTCATAGGAATGCTTTTTTTTACAGTTCATAATAGCATGTTGTTTACAAAGATGAGCATAACGAAACACGTTTCCATCGTCGCACAGAAAAGTTTCATTGTCACGGAGTGACAAATAAAAGCAGTTCTGCTCATCTCTGATTATAAATGTGTGTGAATCTCGACCGCAAAACCGATAAAAAATCGTATTTCTTCGTGCACGTAAAAAATGGTAAGGGTTTCGTATCGTAACGGGAAACCCGAAATTTTCATGTGTCCTTCAGCAGCACATACGATGGCCGATTCACGCGGCTTCAAGCCAATAAACCAGCTGTGGAGCGCGGCAGTCTCGGGTGATCCGGATTCCGAGTGTCTTTACGAGGAGATCTCAGGTCTCTCGTCGTCACGCGAGGGTGTACCTGGCGGTGAGTTGCGTGGTGCGGGCGTAACGGCCGCGACGATTGTCGTTGCCGGCGAGGGAACGCTCGACCGAGCCCGAAAGAAGAGGAAGGTGGGCCACGATCATCATCAGCAGCAGCAACAGCAACAGCACCAACAAGAGGAGATACTTGTACGTCGCCTCGACGGGGACGATTACGAGACAACGCGTCTGGGCACCAGGGTGGAGGAGCATCGATATGCCCCACGTGGTTATTACGGGGAGCCAGGTACAGGCGGTCAAATCGAAGCGGCTGCGACTTTCAAGCTGACGGGGAATAGAAGCGAGGCCGCCCGCTACCTACAGTCAGCAGCCGCAGCCGCAGCTCACTATCATCAACACCAGCAGCAGCGTTATTATCAGCATCATCACATCGGTAGTCTACGACGTCCGGGTGCGAGGCCACGGCATCATCAGTTCGCACGGGGCCCATTCAGTGATGAGACGCAAGAAGAAATACAGGAGGACGATGAAGCCACTCTCCGGGAGATGCTCGTAAGGTACGTTCGTCAAGGCCCTTCTCGCACGGATTCGCCGCTCTGGAATTTCATTTTTTAAACAAAACATCATCAAATATAATAAATACGACACTAAAGCAAGAGATAAGCTTCGAATAAGCTGGAGTGTATGAGAACCTGCTGCTCGAGAGTATTTCCGAATTCACGATTTATATTATGAAACGAAAGGGTGTCGAGGCTCGGCAAATTAAATCTTGAGTTCACGAAAATTAAGGAGACATCTTCGCGAATTGATTTAGAAGAATATATCACTGGATTAATATATATTATAGCTTGATTCTGTGTAAGCTCGAAAAGTCTGAAACGGTTTCACTGTCTATATACGAAGGTATCTCAACTTGGAATTGCCTTTTTCAGAAGATGCATTGAAAAAAAGCGTTTTAAATGATGCATTGAACCTATATGAAGCGTAAAAAAATCTATACATTACTACCACAGGAATACAGCGAAAACTGCTGTTAATATGATTCAGTTTGTGCAATTTCGAATCGTAATTAACGAAATGTGGCAACGCCTCGGGTAGCACAACAGATTTATCCATGGCTGGAAATTCCAGAGTTAAAAATTAATTTTTACATTTTATAGCTTACTCGTAAAAGTTTCAACTTAAGAAAAAAAATCGGTACTCCCTTCGCTCGCTCGAGTATTCCGGTCGTTCGAATTTCTTTTCTTCAGTCGCAATTTGAAGCTTGAAAGAAAAAGCGCGAACCTCAAAAGAATCAAATTATTACGAGAAGCAGGAAGTAGGCTCATTGATGCCAACTTCAATATTTGTGCGACGATGCCACGATCTTTATTATTGATTTAACAATTTCCAAGTCGAAAAAATAATATATTAAAAAATTACATTTCTAGTCAACAACCTACGCAGTGACTGAAGTGAGGATATAGGTTAAAATGGGCTATAAATATCAATTTTTTTGTAATTTATATGACAGTTGATAATAGTACGCTGGTTTATTATGATGAACGGTAGATGTCTCCTTAAAACGCGAATTCACAAAAAAGTGATGGTATACTTAGGTCTGAAAATTTTTCCGCGAAAGCAAAACGCTAAGGAAGACGAACGTATTTATTCTGATACTGCCACAGTCTCTGCACCATTTATATCTAAAATGCAGTTTTCATAAAATATAACGAAAGATCACAAATAAATTGAAGCGTGATTTTCACTGTCATAAAATCACTGCACTAGAAATGTACGGTAAAATGTCTGACTTTTGAAGTACACTCGAACTGGAGCTTTCTCAACACCGTTAATTCCATAGTTTATTATTTATAAGGTCTCTTGAATCTTTATTTGTTTACTCTTTGTTTTGTTAATTATTACTCTATTCTCTCGTGCGATGACTCTATGACACATACGTCACTGAGATATACTTTTATACCTATCTATAGTATATATACAATACTATATATACGTAGATGATTGCCAGGAGTGTCGATTGTTGCTGGGACTGTTCCATTCCTATATATATATACTTCTATTACTACTACTTTACTGCATATACTAGAGAGTTATAGGCTGTTTTTTCTTTGTTTCTTACGTTCTTTTTCTCATTTGAAAGTTTGCTACAACGAGGGAGTTTATTGTAACATACTACATTGACAAACAAGGCGCTCCCCCGCTTTTATACTTTTAACTACAATCACACAAACACTAACATATCATAACACACGTTATAGCTACAGTCTCTACTACGCATCATTAAAAGAAAACGTTGATTATTATTTTTCAAGAATGCAATGCAAGGCTTCACCATTTAACATTAAAACGTGTATTTATCTATCATTTACTACATAAATCACGCGCTCTAGGCTCGATTATCCTGTACATATGCGTGCAACAGACACCCTCGTTTTCACAACATAACACGCGCGTAAAATGTACCGCAACTTCAATACTACTCGAGACATCGTGTGTTTTTATACGTTGTTTGTATACGTTTGTTACTTGGAAAGATTACTCTGGCTGCGACGCTCGCAGGCTTACCACTGGTTGCTCATTCACTTCGTTCATATTCCCTCCGCCGGACGGTCACACAAACGAGTCTCACTCGCGTTAATTTTCAAAAGCCTAGACCTCTTTTACCACCGCGAATATATCAAGAAGAGAAGCTCCGAGTCAATCTCCCTAGCGTTTCCACTTACGAATTTTTTCCGCTGGATTCGCTGGTGTGCCCGTCCGCAATCACTCATTATGTCACGCTGATTTTTGTCAATTATTTTATGCCGTAATCATCATATAAACGTGATATCCTCTTTTCGACTTTCCGAATTGAAAGACATGGAATTGAGATGAAAAGAATAAATGGAAATATTTTCAATTAACATAAAAACCGGGAGAGAGAGGAAAGAAGAAAAAAGTAATAAAAAAAACAAAAAAAGAGTCATATCGATGGGCCGTTCGTGATTGCAATGCATCGCTCTCTCGTGGACTCGCGGGCCGTCCACTACGATGATTTCGATGAGTCGGTTTCCTCCTGTTAATTTATTTTCATTTTTTGTATTTCTAATTTTTTTTTTCATACTCTGGCAGGGGTGAGTAAGCTGGCGGCGCGTCGCACACGGCGATGATGCACCGCGTGCGCGCGCGACCCTCTGAACGTCGACGACGACGCCGTTGGCGTGCGTGTGCGTTAAACGCGAAAATAAGTAAACGTGATTAAACGATTAATAACAAAATAATGAAAAAAAAAAAAAAAAACCAGAAAGAAAGAAAAACGAGACCTAAAATAAGACGACACCGAAGCCGACGACGACGACGAACGCGGTGGAGGTCGCGCCCGAGTAACGCGAGCGTGTAATTCTCTAACCGCCAATCGTGCATACTTAATCGAACCACGACTGTGTTTCCAAACTAGGTAAAGCTTACAGAGTGCGAGTAAAAGAAGGCGAGGGGGTCCGCAGCCCGAAAAGAGTTATCGACGAGACAAACCGGTGCGTTTATCCTGCTATCGTGGACGTCTCTTCGCACGATCTCGATCACGACACGAAAAAGTCCTTCTCGAGGGCGGCGAGCGCTGTCGATTCTGTGGGGGAGCCGGGGGTGCGTTCGTTCGTTATCGGATTTCGTCGAGTGACCACGAGTATCTAGAACAAAAAAAAAACAAAACAAAACAAACAAAAAAAGCACAATATAAAAAAGCCCCCGGAGGACAGAAAAGACGAGAGAGCGTAACAGTGACAGACACGAAAAATATATAAAATATAAAAAAACAAAAAAAAAAAACAAAAAACAATAATAAGCAGAAACGAGCCGAGACTGAGCGCAAAAGCGTCGTTGTAAGACGCAACACTAAGTAAGAAAGATATACTGCGTGCGAGTGAGAGTCAGGAAGAAGAAGTGAGTTTTGGGAGAGACGTATAGAGGCTACTGTAGTTTCGGAACACAGCCATGGTCTCCCTATCTCCCAGGTACATAACGACGTCGTCACTGATTTCTCTTTCTATCTTCTCTATTCTATCTCTACTGTATCTCTACTCTACTCACTCCACCCACTCTCTCTCTATCCTCTTAAAATCCTTCTGTTACGGTTCATAAACATTCATTTGTGCTGTATATCTCCTTACCACCAATCTCTTCTCACCTCTTCACACCACCACACGACGCATCTGACGCTATGAGTTATTCTTATCCTCGAAACTTATTCTAAATCACCCTATCGCTCAACTATCAGTCTCTTCTCCTCTCTTTTTTGCGTTTCTTTTGATTCACGCATCGCTGTGCACATCGAATCCACAAAGCTCGATTTTCGATTCGGTTTTTCTTATTTTATTTATGTTTCTCGGTTTGGTTCGAAAACAAACGCGTAGATATATCAATTGTCACGAATTACGAGAGGTCACAAGCACTACCTGCATCGTGTCCACATTTATCAGTCATAATTATTTGTCATTAGGTAAATGGACCCATTTGCGGCTCTGTCGTTCCTTGTAATGAACAGCAAACAGTCTGACCCTATGTCAATCCATCATTTGTTCTGTTCAGGCTGATGTAGGAACATTACAAAATTGGGATAATTATATTTTGTATTACAATCGTGGTCAACCGCAAACTTTTTTATATATAAACATTTATGGTATGATTTACTTGGTTATTATCTTGCTACAATTTTCTATAGCTGTTCATACAAATTTTGGAGTACATTAAGAACTCATAACACAATGCATTGGCCGACTGTGTTTTATCTATATTATATTCATTAACAAAAAAGCATTGAAAATATTTGTAGCGGATTGAAAAAAAATAGTGTTGATATACCTTAAAGCCATCGACAAACGAGGTCGCCAAAAGTCTGAACTTCCTCAATGTCAATTAAAATTCAGTTCTGAATAAAATATGCTCATAACCATTCACGGTCGCTAAAGGGGACATTTACCTTCGGGATTCGTAGCTTAAATCACTTAACACGATTTTTCTATCACCGTTTCGTTCATCTTTCATCGCTTAAGGCGTACATTAACCATAGTTTCTCACTTAGCAAATATTAAACATAAACCGGTATAAAAAGCTCGAACGTTGGATAAGTTAAGTGGAACATAAAAATTTGTCTCTAAAAGAAAAATAAAAATCATCAATCCACTCGAAATTCATAAGAACATGTGCACAGCCGCAAATATTGTGATATCTCGTAGAGAATTTGTTTCATCCTAACACTCACTTACACGGAATCTAATACTATAGAACAAGCTTTGATATATTATATTAGTGGCATTTTGTAATTTGTCTGTTATTGTGTTGTCTTTGATGCAATTTTATGATTACGTGTTAACTGCAACATTGAGTCTGATGCCGAGCTGATCGCGCTGCTTTGACGAAGAATTCAACTCTTAGCTAATAGTTTGTAGACGGAAAGAAGTAAACAGAAAAAAAAATTACGTAATACCTAAAGAAATACCAACAAAATGATAAATAGCAATGCGCTAAGCTGGTAGACGAGACGATTGCAAGTGCTCGGCAGTTTCGCGGTGGAAAGGTAGATAAAGACACCTTAGGGACTAGCCGAATAGATGGGCTTAGTCTATTATATAGCGTCGATGTGTGTTATTTCACCCACTCGAAGGGACTCGAAAAGATACAACTATATTTATTGGTCGATGTGTGGTGGGGGTGTGGTGTGTGTTCGCACAGTCTGCAGAAACAGGTCAGCGTGATGAGTATGAACTTGAGTGCCAAGCTGGACGAGCTGCAGCGGGGTGACCGCCAGCTGGAGACCACCGTGGCACTCTGCGAGATTCGCACTCAACTGCAGGAGCTCACCAAGAGTGTAGAGTCCTGCCAGAGCGAGGTCAGCGAGGTCAAGCGAGACATGGTTGCAATCAAGGTACGATTATCATCCGTTCCTCATAGTCAGACCCTCCAAGAGCCCCCTCCTTCTTCATTTACCAAACTTGCACTCCTCCTGCGTCGGAAAATTTTATGAGTTATATGAGAACGATTGCGAGAGGAAAGAACAAAAAATTGCCTATGTTATCTACGAATTTGACTGTCGTTGCCACGCAGCACGAGTTAGACACGGTCCAGCAGGTGAAAGAGGAAATTGAGGAATTAAGGGAGTACGTGGATCGCCTTGAGGAACACTCGCATCGACGGAAACTGAGACTCCTCGAGCAGGTGATGGAACGACGAGATTTAAGCACGAGATTGACAGAATTTTTTTTTTTATAAACTGCATGTATACATCATTGTTTTATTTTTTTGTGTAATGATTTTTGTTACTCATGGTCTTTTTATTTAATTCGGCACACCATGATTCTGGTTTTTTGTAAATATTTTATAACGCTGTTAAGTTTTAACCTTGTATTTGTAGGATATTATTCATACGTACGCGAATAAATTATAATTTTATCTCATCGTACGACGATTTTGTGTTGTTCATAGTCTTCTTTTTATTGACCGCACAATGTTTGTGTTTTTTGTGAGATTTTATAACGCTGTTATGTTTTAATATTTATAGGATATTATTCGTGCGTCCGCAAGTTCATTATTATTTTATGTTTTTCTGTTACGATTTTTGTTATTTCCCGGCTGTTGAATAAAAGCGATTTCATTTGATTTTCGTTGTGTTTCATTTGATCTGTTATTTTATCGTCGTCGTGATGAAATGTACGGAGATGTTTTGTGGGACGAGATACTAAATCGATTAATTTTTTTATTGCCAGGGGTTGACGTTCTTCCTGTCGTACGCGATACTGGCAGCGGTACTTGGTATGCTGCAGTTTGGCTACAACACAGGAGTGATAAATGCACCACAAGGGGTACGTATTTTCCCCATAAAAACAAACAGCAATAATTTTCGTGCGACCGTTCGAATAATACCTCGTTTACTTCTTTGCTCTTTTAGAATATTGAAAACTTTATGAAGGATGTATACAAGGACAGGTATGGAGAGGATTTGTCAGACATGGCAGCGCAAAGGCTGTACTCAGTGGCGGTTAGCATATTCGCAATCGGTGGTATGGTCGGTGGTTTTAGCGGAGGCATTATTGCCAACAGATTTGGCAGGTCAGTGAAAAGCTCGTTAGGTCCTATCTACGTTTCCCTAAAATAAAAGAAAAAAACAAACAAACAAAAAAGCTCAAAGAAATAATCCGCAACTTTGCTGACACGACACTTCTGTACGTAATCTACTTCGAATCAACTGCCGAATGGTGTCAAGCAGGTTCTCTTGACCCTGAAAGTCTTCTTTCAACTCGTAATAATTTGCTAGAATTAGTTGTACAAAATTGACGGAATTTTATCGAAGACTAACTTTGCGTTATTGCGCATTTTTCTTCTTCTTTTTTTTCCTCTTTCGTTCTTTCGAAACAAAAAAAACCAGAAAGGGGGGCTTACTGCTAAACAACGTGCTGGGCATCGTCGGGGCATGCCTGATGGGTTGTACCAAGATAGCCCACTCTTACGAGATGCTGTTCTTCGGGCGGTTCGTCATCGGTGTCAATTGTGGCTTGAACACCTCCTTGGTTCCCATGTACATATCGGAGATAGCACCATTGAACCTGAGAGGCGGCCTGGGCACGGTGAACCAGCTCGCTGTTACGGTGGGCCTCCTGGTCTCCCAGGTGCTGGGCATCGAGCAAATCCTTGGGACGAACGATGGCTGGCCAGTTCTCTTGGGACTAGCTATCTGCCCGGCAATACTGCAGCTACTGCTGCTACCCATTTGTCCAGAATCTCCAAGGTAACATTATTCGCTATTTCTCGGTGCAGCCGCCGATCCTCCGCTCTGTCGTTGCCCCCATTGGCTCAGTCATTTGGGTCAGCCGATACGAGACAACTTTACTAAGAATTTTTGTCTACCGATTCGCGCATCAGTCGTAAATAAGGGACACCGGAATAATTCTATTCTTCTGTAACAAATATTACAAGAATTTGTTTATAATTTTGCTCAGATGTTCTAACATTCTGAAACGAAACTGTAATCGGATTTTAATTAAAATTCGTCGTGGCGAGAGAAGAATCTCTCCAGTCTTCAACAGTTGTTTAACTCATTTTACCAAGAAAACCTTTTTACCGAATTTATCAGAATTTTGTTGACCCTACTGCAATTTCAAAAACATGACTAAGTTGCAATAGGACCAATAAATGTTTCTGTTGCATTAATGAAATATTAATTTAAATATTTCATTAAAATATATATCGGAGGGGTTTTTCTTTGTATCGTAGGATTTTTAATAACATTACAAAACGAAAGTTTAATCGAATTATAATTCGAATACTTCGTGACGAAAGAAAAAACTCTAAAAAATCAATGTGGAGATTACAATAATAGTCTGAGGATTAAATTTTATAAAAATCTATCGTACTAATTAATTCTTAAAATAATTTTTTCGTATACCTATGAAGTTATTGTGATAAATAATATCAACAATAATAATTGCTTCCAGATTTTTGCCGCGAAGTATCCAAATTTCAATTCCACCGAACTTTTATAAAAATGCATTAACTGTTAAATCCATTCTGTCAAGAAAACCCTTTTGCCGAATTGATTAGAATTTTGTTGACCCTACTGCAATTCCAAAAACATGACTAAATTGCAATAGGACCAATAAATGTTTCTATTGCATTAATGAAATATTAACGTAAATATTTCATTAAAATATATTTCGCAGGAGCTTTTCTTTGAATAATGGATTTCTCAATAACATTCTAAAACAAAAGTTTAATCAGATTAAGATTTAAATTCTCCATGCCAGAAAAAAATCTCTAAAAAATCAATGACGATGATTCTTCCCAGATTTTATCCGCGACGTATGTACATTTCAATCCCGCCGAACTTTGATAAAAATGCGGCAACTTTCAAATCCATTCTGCCAAGAAAACCCTTTTGTCGAATTAATTGGAATTTTGTTGACCCTACTGCAATTTCAAAAACATGACTAAATTGCAATAGAACCAATAAATTTTTCCATCACATTAATGAAATATTAACCTAAATATTTCATTAAAATATATTCCGGAGGGGTTTTTCTTTGTGCCATGAAATTCTTTTCGTAACGTAGTATGAATGCAATCCGGTCTCTCTTATTAGCGATACCACATCTAACCACGCCGACTGCATTCTAATTCAATTTCTTTGAATTCTTAGATATTTGCTCATTACAAAGCAGTGGGAGGAGGAAGCTCGAAAGGCCTTGAGAAGGTTGAGAGCTAGTAACCAGGTAGAGGAGGACATAGAGGAAATGAGGGCGGAGGAAAGGGCTCAACTAGCCGAGTCGACAATTTCAATGACGGAGCTTATATGTAGTCCTACTTTGAGGGCACCTCTCGTTATTGGTGTCGTCATGCAACTCTCGCAACAGCTCTCGGGTATCAATGCAGTAAGTGATTGCGCTCCATTGTTTGCTTCCCTCGCGTGTAAACGTTGTTACAGTAGTTTAGCTACGGTTTAGTCAGACCGACTGCTATTACAACTACTGCCAATACACCAGTTTCGTTTCCCGTCTCTGTACGTCTCTTTCTCCCTCTAGGTATTTTATTACTCGACGAATCTCTTCAAAAATGCTGGATTGTCGGAAGAGAGTGCCAAGTTTGCGACTATCGGTATAGGTGCAATTATGGTCTGTATGACGTTAATTTCCATCCCTCTAATGGACAGGACAGGAAGGCGGACGTTACATCTGTACGGTCTCGGTGGCATGTTTATCTTTTCCATATTCATCACTATTTCGTTCCTTATAAAGGTGGGTAAAAATTTCATTTATTTTATCGAGCGACGTCATCGTTTTAATATAATATTGATAATTAATCTGTATAATTGATAAATCAGTATTTCCATGAATTTATCAATGATATTTCTGACGACTCTATGAGTTGTAATAGCATAATTCAATCGCATTAACTGGTTTGGGGTGACTTTTCACACTCTTTCATTGAAAAGTGTATGAAAAGCGTTTCTAATTGCGCGATACTCAAATAAAATAGTATCGCTGCAAATGAGACGTTTATTCGGGCTTCGACACACTGTGCACCCGAGTGCAAGGTGCTTCTAACGCTTTGTTCCCAGCTGGAGTGCGGCACTGCACCAACTGTGAGAATATCACTGCTACTATATTTAAATGTTCATGCATCTATCGTTCATTCTAATTTATCCCAAACACTCATCTCATACATATAAAAGCAGGTAAAGTTTTCCTATCCACGCACGCGCTTCTTAAGTTTATTTATTATTGACGAAAAACAGTCTCATTAGATGACTAACATATTTTTACGATAGAAATTATTACACTTTCCGAGTGTCCAAACGCTCGTTAAATAATTCTAAGTAGAACAATCACGAAAACACCCACACACACACACATACACACACACGATACGACACCGCATGCGGTTATTTAATGATTTCTCAAAGTTATTATAATTTTGCTAGTCCCTCCCTAACCCTGTTCTCGACCTCTTTCGTGACTGTCTGGAGGAGATTTATATCGGCCATTTCTTATTCTCAACTTTCGTTTACCACAGTGCTCAAACCTGTTACTGTACTACAAAAAAAAAACAACTTGTCCAAAAACAATTTTCTTCTTCTGCAGTCACAAAAAAAAAAAAAGATTTGCGTTATTGCAAATGAAAAAACGGTGTGTGAGAGAGAGGTCTCCAAAAGGAGTTGAAAAAAACTATCCTGGCACTCTTTCAGACGAGCAATACGATATAATTACACCGCTTAAGATTATGAACGCCGCTGTAAATAGCGAAGCACTCAACAAAATACTCATTTCAACAAAGACTTCACATATATAATTATAAAAACACTTCACTTCGTACAGGATTGAGCTGCACGTTGCACGAAATACAGAAAAGACATACACGGAGACACACGTTTCTTATATTATTTATTATAAATTTTCGTTGACTCCTGAGGCTCCTCCAGCTGATCAGGAAAGAAGAACTCGATTCTACGGCCTGATAGGAGTTTTTCAATTTCGTACAGGAAATGATCGACTGGATGTCCTATCTGTCGGTCGTATCGACGCTCAGTTTCGTAGTATTTTTCGCTGTTGGTCCCGGATCTATACCTTGGATGATAACGGCCGAGTTATTCTCACAAGGCCCGAGGCCCGCTGCAATGTCTATCGCAGTTCTTGTCAATTGGATGGCTAACTTTGTTGTTGGCATTGCTTTTCCAAGCATGATGGTGAGTAAACGTCGGCACTTAAGGAGATTTACGCACTCCACACTAGTCAAATGAGTGCTAATTTTTGTAAATCGTGTATACAGATTCATTAATTCATGAGATATAGTTTGTAGAAAAATTTGTTTGTAATTATGATTCCATAATAATAATATGTAGTGATTAAAAAAAAGGTTGTAAACATTTGAGTAGCAAGAAAAAAGTAGTAATTTTCGCTTTAACATTGGAAGAAATAGTGGAAATAATGGACGGAATAATTAATGGATTACTTTTTTAATGCATTAATTATGTTCTTCCATTTTTTAAAAGGATCAACGTGAACTTTTATAGAAAAATAATCATTTTTGCAGCCATTCAAAAGTTTAGTAATCGTATTATGATCGCTACATGTTACTATAAAATCATAATTATAGAGCAGATCGAATAATAATTATTGCTGCTATGAATACTAGGGATTTACAACTCTGATACAAAGTTTTATGCATCAATTAACTATAGTCAGTGGTGCTTTGTATTGAAATAGATATCCTCGACTTGAAAAAAACATTAATTTCAGTGGACTTGCAAATATACTAAGTGGTTTATACTCATTTTCACAAAGGTACATATTCTCTGAGTTTTTTCAAAGAATAATCCGTATTTTTCGCTCGATTGTTATGGATCACGGCTTATTCTCTTCATTGAAAGATGTTCTACGAAGTCACCATCTAGATATTGGATCGTTTTCTCCATTTAAAAATGACAGGGGTTTGTCTACCCATCAATATAATTTCTTCGTAAATAAGCAGCTGTAATTTTTAAATGGGGAATACTATCAAACATCTAGACATTGAATGCGTAAAGCATCTCTCAACGAATGAGTCGTAATACATCAAAATCAAGCAAAGAAGCGGATATTATTCTTTATAAAAGTTGGAAGAATGCTTTTTCGAAATTTAGCAAAAACCCGTTAATAGTTGTAAAAATCGAGTGCAATTGAATTTTTTCTAAGTAATAGACATATGTAGCTATGAGAATCACCATCCATTATAATCAATAGAGAATCACCATCCATATAATCAATAATCATAAAAGTTTGTCTAAATTAAATAATGAATTTATCACTCTTTAGCGCTTGAACCTCCTTAATCGTTTCAATAAATACGTTACGCATACTCTGAATAATCAACATTTTATTTTTCCTGCTTTCAGACTTGCCTTGATAATTACACGTTCCTACCATTCAGTGCATTCCTGGCCTTCTTCTGGATCTTCACGTACAAGAAGGTTCCCGAGACCAAGAATAAGACCTTCGAGGAGATTCTAGCTTTATTCAGGCACGGTCATGACAGGTATGATGGAAATAAACAAGTCAATGTGGTACCCAGTACATACACTAGCAATCCACCGGACAGATAGTTTCAAAGCTTTTACACGTCGGATGCATACTATAATTGTTATTAAAACACAAAAACAAAACGTATATATAAATTCCATATATATATATTTTCTATTCGTACCCAAAGGTACATATACATCAATCGAATACTGACTACGTGGGCTCAACATCGCAAATCTTTGAGTTATCTTTGATTGATCGTCTGGTGAAACGCAGAGTTTGAAATAAATGAAAAGAAATATATAAATAACACGATATCATTGAGAAATGTTCAGCGCAACGATTGTGAGACTATCTATTCTGTACGTCATACATATACATATATATATGTACATAGTATATTGCTCGCCCTATATTCTGTGATAAGTGAGGAGAGTGCGCGCTTTTCCGTGCATTTAACGCGAACACTTTGGTTCATAAATTCGAGTATCGCATGGAGGTGCCCTCTCGAAATTTTCTGTTATTTTTCACAGTAAGATAGTAGCGAAAGTGTGATATAGATAATTGATGAGAACGCAGTTCAATTTGTTCAAATTTATTATTTCTTTTTCTTCAATAATTTAAAAACACTCGAAAATATGATTTAGTGATATTGTATACAAAAATACTGATTCGTCGCGATGATTTTTGCGTCGTATTTATTCGATTACTCTTGAGGTTAAATGATACATGCGCGATACTCAATTAGTGTGAGAAATAGAGCTATTTTGTAGTTAGTTCCGTATTTTTATGGTGTCATTTTCTGCAGAATTACAAGTCGCAGTCGATGACGCAGTCCGTATATTCTAGAACTCGAGAATTTCTGAAGAAACACGAAAATAGACCTCGGTTACGCACCGAGATGTATCATTCCACCTTAAGATGCATGAGCTAAATTGTTTTATTTGCACGTTCCTGCGGATTAATCGCGACAATGTTTCGACTCTTTTTTTATCAATGAGTAAAATCAATTATTACGCGCAAATTAATGGTTCGCATTACTTCAGTCAATACACAAAAACCATCCACGTAACTTTACATATCAGTTTCAATCATTCTTGACGACGATCTCTATGTAATCATTACGAAGTATTATTAACGCAAAAGCTCAGTAAGATGTGTTCAACGAAAGAAAGAAAAAATAATACGAGACGTTCGAGCGCATGCGCAAGAATAAATCAACATTCGAAATAACGGAAGCTCCTAAATGCATTGAAACGAAAAACAAATCTACATTGATAGTACTTAAAAATTGTTGAATTTCGCATAAAGTATATGAACGTCAAGAGTGCACAAACTCTTTGTTAGGTGACGATTAGGTACTTCCTATTGTGTGATTTGTGATGTGCATTTTTATATTGCAAGTCGCTTTCGATTTCGATAAATTATAGAATTAACGATAAGCATCGTTTCGACAATTTAATAACGAGAGTGAGAGAAAGAGAAACACGTGTTTTATTAGTTAATTATGTCGGATAAGTTTATTTCATGTTTCGTTTTTTCGTAGTCAGAATAATACGTCCACTTTTTCTTAATTGTTATCAGTTATCCTTGTGCCCCATGAATATTATACTTATTTATCCAGCATACTGTAAATGTATTGTTTACATAAATAAATGATTATTTCAAGGTTCTGGTACATTTATATTATTCTTATTATTATTATTGTTGTCATTATGATTATTTTTCGTTGATGATTGGAATTTTGTGTTCGTGAGGTAAATGAAAGCGATAACCGTGTGTATTATTGTCGTCGTAACTGTGCTTTCTGTCTGTGTTATTCTCGGAGCAGGAGCAGCTTGCGGGACAGCAGACTATATGGGTGAGTCCTGCCTAAAGTTTGTTCTTTTGCGGTGGTGGCTTTGTAATTACTCGACTCTCCGTTACATACGTACATACAACGTACGACCTATATATATACATATATGCGCAATATATATTATATATAAAAGCAGAACATTTCGTCGTGCATGAGAAACGACGATAATCTCGTTGCCGCGAACGCAAAAGAGTGGATTTACTATTTCTTGGTCGTATTTTTATTTATCTAATATTCAATCGATACGAATTACGAAGGTCCTCTCTTGCTGCAACGAATATACTAGTTCTATTCTCATAGAGAGCTGCCTCTAAAGAATAATCCCACGCTTACCTACTTTAGATGAGAAAGTGAAAGAAATAGTCACCGTTTATATTGTAAGTTTCGATCCGAAAACAATCTGGCATGATGTACGATATAATATACATATAATTTTCATTAATCAAGTAGCTCATGCCAAAGCATTGTTAACTTGGATTACCAACAACAACAAAAAAACAGCCAAATAACGAGACTACCTGTTATACTACATTGTCATAGCTGCATGAACAACTACTACTACTATTACGTATATGAACAATTCGTCTGTTACTCTTTGCGTGGAAGGTACATTTCACAGTTTCTGCAAAGTTCCTCAGGGCTATTATGTGATTTATTATAAATTGGTAGTTATTGGAAGAAAACGAGAACGAAACGCGTTAAATACATATCGAAAACAATAAAAAGCGTATACGCTGACTACCGCGGTGGCCGGTCTTATTACATAAGAGCCCCGAAACACTTGTGATAACCTGGAGCCTTGCATTTGATCGCATGCTCCTTCTTAGTCTATCAGACCCAGATTTACTGTTCGAGAAAGAGACATAAGTTCCACTTTTTTTTAAATATTTTTTTATCGTTTACTTTCTTTACCTTTTTTTTCTTTTTTTTTTTTAACTCCAGACGTTTTTTTATGTCGCTATTTATAGCTGGCACGAGATTATGGCGCTGTTCTGTGCGATTGCATGTTAGCGCTTAAGTAATGGTTGAGCGTAATAAACTTTTCGTGTATAATCATATACATAGACTCTCTCTCTTCTCTTCTATCGACAGTCAAAGTGCAACTACGGCCGCGCGCTGGCTTCGATCGTTAACGTTTGTAACAGCGTGCTTACACTTTTGTCCTCGTCATTGCTGCAGGAAGTACGAAAAAGGGTTTCTCACACACAGGACATAGTGTTGCAGAAGTGTAAAAATATTTTAGTGATCCTACAGCAACGACAAGAATGAAAATTGCACCTATCACTATAAATCTTTCTCTAAGCTAATGGTATCGACGATTTTTTTCTTCCTTTTTTTTAAGCTTCGTTATTTTAGTCGATAACGCTCGATTTTTTTTATTAATATTAATGAAACATATACCAATATAGTTTTTTTTTTATCTCTATTGTATGCTGTTAAGGTTTTGCCGAAACATTCCATCGAATCTTTCACACCTTTCGTCTAGGACTCGTCATAGTCGAACGGTTCGAACGATTCGTTTCAAAGTTATATTAAACACTCGAAATTTTATGTATTCAAGAAGCAAACATTAGCAAGCGATTAGCGCTGATATCTTCACGAATTAAAAAAAAAAACCTTGTTATAGGGTAGGTGCACCAGTTGAGGCCACTCTTGGATTTTAGAGACTTCCGGTTATGAAAATAGAGTTCAATATTACTTAAATATATTTTAATTTTAAATTTATTGCAAAAAAATATTGAAGGATACAATTTGGTTCTCACATGAAAAATCATTGAAAACGTAACTCAATATCTGCTCTCATTCTTATTGAATAATGTTGGAAAATAAAATATTTAAAAAAACATACAAAAAGTGGCCACTATTGGGGCTTCCACTCTAACGCATTATTTCAATGCAATCCTAGAAATAGAGTGAACAAGTGTACGTGCATCGTTAGAAACTGCAATGTGAAAATAATAGCAGAGATTTTAATCTCACGAAAGAAAAAAAAACGAAGATGAAGAGGCCCGAAACACCATGTAACGTTGGTTGTATTACAGGGAAGAGGAGCTCGCCACTAACTCTAGCAAGGAGACCGTCCTATCTGACGCCACCACTGCCAACAATATCCACTAAACCGATAATATAATTCCAAACAGAAACGACTTAATAATCGAGACAAACTATCAGTTTGCCGCAGAACTTTCGACAATCGCGTCCATAAACACTGATGTATTGTTAATAGTGTTGTTAATAGTTCGACGTAGGAATATAACATAAATATATATATTATAACTTTGCAGATGAGAAATACACTGTGTAAACTATACAATCGCACACTCTTATCAGACACACGCAAAGGCGTTATTAAAGTACATATATTCTACGAATATTTCGGCATCACCGATGAGAATCAATTATTCCATGTTGTGAAATAAATAAGTTTGTTTGTTTGCCTTATATATATATATATAACATATATATGGTTTTTATTTTTCAAATAATTACTTTCCACTTGTGTATGGTGTTGGAAAGGAGCGCTCTATTAATCTCCTATAGAAACCTGCGTGATATCGTCGATTATTATTAATAATTAAACGAGAATAACGCGCGATTCGTTGGAAATCGTTGGGTTACCTTGCCAAAATGCTCTGAATTGTCGAACAATAACTTGGTTTCACTTCTACTACACAGGCCAGTGAAACGCTACAATTATTCTTCCAATTAATAATGACAATAGAAACTGTGAAATGGTATACCATTTCCTGACGAATTTTGTGATTACCGTTGTTGGCTTGAGAGTGATATAAAGCCTCATATATAATGAGCTTTCAGGGGGAATACGCGAACGGTACACTTGGTTTCGCTTGTTCACTGTTTTGAGCGAATCAATTCTTCCTTAATTGTTGTACGAAGTTTTGGATACAAATTAAACTCACGATAAAATGGTAACAAAGTCAGTGTGACTTGATTAAACATAGAGATAAGATACATTTACTTTCTAGATTTTTTATTTTGGCTCCTACATTTTTAATTCAAATGAAACATCAACTTTTATACGGTTAAAACCTGTTCCACTACTCGTGGAATATCCAAGAGTCAAGATTTCTGAGTTCCACGTTGTCGATTTTTATATACGCTTTAAATATTGTGCCAAATATTCTGTAAAATCTACGGCGAGATAAAAAGTTTCGCATTGAGAGAAAAAAAATATTTTTCATTTTTCTGGGGTGTAATGGCTCCTCGTTTTATAAAAAAATCTAAAATACTTTGAATTGGATATTTCATGGTAAAACATAACTTTTTTGTTATACTTTTTTTTACGATTTTTTATAATAGTCAAAAAGAATTAAATTAAAAAATCTGCCTGATTATTGAAAAAGGTATGCAAAGCACGAACAAAAATTAGCAGGTCAGAATATTAAAATTTGTAGGAAGAGATCGACATTTTTTCGAATCGAGAGCGATACATTTTTTTTATTGTTAAGTGCCACTATTTTTTTCGTAAAGTGCAGTTATCTGAGTTTTCTAGTCTGTTCAGATAACACTGCTAATGGTTAGAGCGCATATGAATTTTTAAATGACACTTTTTTTCGTCAAATCATACTCGCAAAGTTTTAGCAATTTTAAAATTCAATTCGTTAACTATTAGTTGATTATTATCGTTGATTATTAGAATGCTTCGAAATTGCCCGTCATCCATGACGTCATAATGTTGTTGCTAAACGCGTGTAGCATAAAACATACTGCAGCGTCATTTTTATTTACCTTTCCCTTACTCGCTGCGATCATGACGCTTCATGTATTTTACGTGCGTAAAATCTTGGTTTATGCTCGTAATTTCGCACGATTTTTCAGACCGCGTGAAGTAGAATTTTGCACACTACCCGTTGAAAGATCTTTTTTTAACATGAGGTGCTATACTTTTCTGCAATTCTCCCGAACTCCACCGTGAACGTCAATAGCGCTATCTCATTTGAGGAAAAAATTTTATCACACTTTTATCGCAAGATTAATTGCGATATTACGGGATTTTCATTATAGATATAAATAAACATGAACTCGGTTACTAGTTATCAGTGATATTATGTGACCAATATACGATGAAAATTCTACGACGTAAAGTGTTGGTTGGTGAAAGTACCGCGCGAAAAAAAATCCGAAAAAAGGTGATGGATTTAATTAGAGAATCAGCCCAATTTCATTTATCATATTTAATAGATATGATAATTAAGAAGCGACCTTTCTAGCATTCTGATTGGTCGTCGACGGTTCGACATAAAGCTAACTTCGGACTATTATAATCGTTGCAGGATCACGCGTGGTGCGCTTTCTAAATTGATGTTTTTTCGCAGTCGCGAAAAAGAATACATTTTCTTCAGAAAATAGATTTTCTTTTCTTCCTTCCATTTCACTTCGTAAAAAAAACATGGCATATCGATAGTCTTTTATATCGAACCACTGACTCAGAAATAGTCACGTCAAATTACGAATCATATAAATATGCAAATTTGATGTTTAGCCATAAAAGAGACAAATAAAAACACAACAGTGCAAGCGAAACGAGTACATTGTTGTTGCTTACATTTTAATCAATGACAAAAAAAAAGGCAAAAAAACGTATGAAATCGAAAATAGAGTTCAGCCGAAACCCAGTGTACCGTTGCAGCGCCGAGTATCTCAGCGATAAAATCAGAAACAATCTATACATCGCAAATATTTCAATTACCACCATAATATCCAAATAGAGGATCTTAGTTTAAAAAAATATATCGCTAGTAAAAAAAAATCGCTAAAAAGCTGTTCATGCAGTTCAAATGTTCATCATCACAGTAAAATCATGAGAGTGAAAACCGTGTATACATATACACAATTACGCATAGATATTTTTTAAAAAGCCCGATAAATATGACGATTAACGGAATCCAATGTCTCTCGCGAAAAATCGGTAAAACCTATCGATGCATGTAACATCCCGGGATAAAGTTATAATACCTCCGGCTAATTTCAAGCCAATATCGAAAATTATATTGCAATTCCCTACCGGGAAGAGAGACAAAGAGAGAGAAACAAACAAAAAGAAAACAAAAAAAAAAACAAAACAATTCGTAATAATATGAAGAAAAAATGGGATAAAAATTGGACAAGTGGCGTGGTGTTTTCCAGGAGCATGCTAAACTGTGTGAATGCGTTAGAGGGACACATACCGCCGGCCGAGAGCGCAGCCCTGATGGTTGCCGAGGAGAAGCCACATCCTGATTCATGTAAGGCCCGTCAACCTGACCGAGAACACCCGTTTCATCATCACCACCACAACCACCACCACCACCACCACCTGTCACTATCACCAATTCCATCAACAAGGCAAACAATTCCTCAGACCTGGCTGTAGCTGTAGCACGATTACCAAGTCCCACGTCCAACTCAACCGGCCCGAACCTCAATAAATACGTCTCCCCGAGCGTTAGCCGAGATGCGTGCGCGCGAGATGGCGCTGATTGCGGGTCCGGCCACGGACCTTTCTCGTCTCTATACGTACTTGTTGGTCGTGGTGCGAGAAGAGACATTTTTCACACGATTTTCAATACCAATATCCAAATAACGCAGCAGTGCGTCCTTTGAGCTTATCGCCAACGTGAGGGACAAACAAACATATATAAGTATACCTAGCGGAAGGAGAGAGAGAAAGAGAGATACATAATATATATTTACACAGGGTATATATTGTCGCGAAACTCGGACTTAATACCACGTCAAAAGATTTTAGATCGGCGACGACCCCTGCAACGAGGACTATTTTAGGATTGATTTCCTCTCGACTAGAGTTGCCCTTTGCAACGAGAATCTCGGTAAGGTTTTTCTAAACAATTGCCTATATGTTATTTGTTTACGTGTGAGCGGTTTTACCGAAATTCAGAGATCAACGTTTTTTTTCGTGCTTCTTAAAATTCCATTGAATTGGGCTTTGTTATTGGTAGAACTTCAACATACTTCAATTCGATTGAATAAAACGCTTATGAGAGATTCAGATTTTTTATTTTTCATTCAAACAGATCTCTCTTGGGATAGTCTGATCGTATATACATTTATGAAAAATAGTAATGTGTGGAATTTATAGAATTTATGGAATACAAGAAAAAAGAGATTAACCTAAATTTTCAAAAAAAAAGGTGCAAAGCTGAATTTTGCATATTGGTTCCGCATTATTTTTGGCGTATTTTTAAAAAACTACCTCTATGAGAAAGATCGTTAATCGATTTTGGCTTTCTCATTGAGGAAGAGCTTTGTAAAAATAAGCGAAGATGATTGGGAAGAAAATTTCAACCTTCAGCCTTGCAGCTTTATTTTCTATTAAAGATGATTTTCTGAAAAATATTGAGCTCATAACAAATTATGACGAAACCGTGTACCTATAACTGCTGAGTACTACTGACTTCATGTATGAAATTTCATGTATGAAAGTTCACTGTGTTACCCACACGCGCGCGCGCGCGGGCGCGCGCGGACATTTTCCTGGGCCACTTTTTTCGATGTTTTGGAGCATGTTGAGTTCCTTAACATAAAAATTTCGGAAGTTTTTTTTTTTTTTTATGATAAAGCTTCCTCTATGAGGAAACAGAATTATAAATATAATTTTTATATTCCCGGAAGGAACCGCTACTTTTCAACCGAATAGATTTTCTTAAGTGCTGTACATGAATAACGAGTTTTCTAGCTTTTTAAAAAATGGGGTTGGGAGTTTCAGATCATTTTTAGGGCCAGATCTGTTTTTAGAATGTTTTTTGCCAAAACCTCGCTACACTTCAGGCAAATTGATTCCCTCGAATTATGTGTATGAATAACGAACGTCAAGAACGATTTTTGTCAAGGAATTACAAATTGTTGAAAAGATACAGCCATTTTCCACGATAAAATCATTTAAAGTTCACCATATCATTATGATCGAATTAGAATACTTCAGCTATCACAAAAGTTGTTCTTAACATTCGTTATTCATATACATATTTCAAGAAAAATCTATTTGGCCCAAATATAGCGAGGTTTTTGCAAAAACAAGAATTTATGAAAATTGACTCGGCCTCGAAAATGGCCAGCAACTCCGAATCCCGTACCAATAAGAATTTAATAATTCATTATTCGTATAGAGAACTTAATAAAAGTGATTTGGCCAAAAAGTATCGGTACATTCGGTGAAAAAAAAAATATACTATTGATCTTTTTTCGAAAAATGTGAGTTAGTTTGAGCCAGAATGTCCCATATAAATAGGTATTAATTTTTTTATTGTAAGCCATAAAATTCCACACATTTTTATTTTCCAGATATGTATGTACGATGAAACTGTCCCAAGATCGAGACGTTTAAATACAAGAAATAAAAAATTCTGATATCTCATCAGGTTCCTATTTCATCGTATTGAAATTTGGTAAAGTTATTACGATAACAAAAACCGATGTTTGGAATTTTTTGGAGAAAAAAAAACTTTAGTAGCTGAGTTTCGGTGAAATCGCTCATATATATGACAGAGTTTTATGTATTTCATCATTACGAATTATACAACCCCCCATTTTTTCCCCCCACGCGACGCACATATGTACACGCGGTACACGGTAGAACGCACACTTCATATCTGTGTGTGTATGTCTGTGTGTGTACGGACCCTCTCACCTATTTCACAGAGTTGCGACGACTCGACCACTTATTTTCACACTCGCAAGATAATACGCTATTAAATTAATACCGAAAACGCCGCCTGTTGCGCCTTTTTAGTAACTGAGATGCAAAAACTTAAAAATATTATCGAGCTGAAATGATCGTACATAAATAAAAAAAGAATTTTAATTTTTTTTTCACAACATATTAAATATTGAATATTCCAGCATGTTTTCTGATTGTAAGAATATCGAAACAACTCGTAGTACAAATTAAGTCATTTTTATGATTCGAAAATTCCATTTCACCATTCAAAGAAAAACAAAGACGTATTGACGTGCGTAATGGAGCTCTTTCCTTGGCGGTTTTATTCTTCATCCAGAAATATGGAAAAAAAATCAGAAGATGAAAATAACGAGAACGTGAAATCCGATCACTTTTTGCATTTTGTTCTGCCGTTTGGAATATCCGAATTTCGAGTGAAAAATCGTAATTACCAAAAGCAAAATGTTACATATAAACACAAAACTCGAGAAGTTCGCTTAAGATTTTGTTTGTTTTTGATATTTTATAAAACTGAAAAAACGAAAAACATCTTACAGAATTTTGAATTCTCGACATTGAACATTTTACAAAGTGGAAAAATCATAATTTTAAAATGTTTCATAAAAAGTGCATTTAGAATTATTAAACAACCCCAAAATTCCTATTCGTCGTTAACATTTCTAGGCTTAATTGAATGTGAGGTGCCCACGAGTGGGAGGAAAGTTTCTCCGCGCTTCGACAAAAGATGAGAGAACTTTTCCCACATACGTGACGGTGGTCAAATAGGTGAGAGTGTACTGTATATATTAAACACGAATTTATATAAATGATTTTCGTTATCGATCGACACGCGTGATAATCTGTCGCTTTCTCTCTTTGTCTATTGTTATTAGTATACATAACGTTGCAAAAAAATTGTAAGATACCTACACGCTAATATACCTTGTTATATTGCAATTTTAATCGGACTCACCGTATAGCTTTTGTCCCCTTCACACCACGATATATACGCACAACACTGCGATGTGACATGCATCTATAGCTGATTACACGTATATTGCATTCGTACACCGGTCATTTTTGTTAGGAAAATGATAATCGTCGCGTTCTCACCGTATATTGTGCACAGAGATGGGCAACTCAGAAAAAAACGACAAAAAAATTTCTTTCCTCTAATTCATCATGTAATTTGTTCAATATTAATTATTTTATTCACACTTAGACTTTTTATTCATATCTTTTCGAGTTATGTTATTACTGAATCTCCTGAAAGAATAATAATAATAAAAATTTCTTATAGATGAATGTAATGAAATTACTATAAATCTGATATCTTAAATTACTCGTGACATTGAATGTATTCGAAACATTTAAAAAACGACATTCAGTACAAAAAACATAAATCCATTGTGAAATAAAAATTCGATAAAATAATTGATATTAAATAAATGATGGTGTGAATAATCGTAACATTTTTCATAGAAAAATACTGAGAGGTGTCCATTTCTGATTGTATTAGAGATCTCTCAGATCTAAACCGTACACCATCACCCAGCACATTATTTATCGTTCCATAATAAAGATAAAAAAGAAGAAGAGTGATATCGACACAATGTAGGCGTCTCTTCAATCAGCAATCTCTCAACGCTATTCTACAATGATTATACCTACCATTTATGTATATAAAGCTGCAGCGGTCTTAAATAGAAGCCTGGAGGAATCGTTTGCTGCGTATATCACCAAAATCCCAAAAGTTTCCCCAAAATTACCACACTCTGCATGTACACCTATATTATCTCTGTATGTTTGTGAAATTTATCGTTGATTTGTAGTTCTTTCACTGTTATCCATTAAATCTCGATTGCAAGAATTTTTCTTTTGATGCTTGTAAAGATTTTGTTTTGTCATATAGAAAGCTAACGGGGAAAAAAAATATTTATCTGATTATTGTCGATGTAAGAAGGGATTCTGAAAAAATATTCTGTTTTCAATTTGTTTTTTTGCTGAACATTTTTTAAATTTATACTCATACGCTAGAATTTGCATTTGACTACTATATGAATATATAAATAATAATATTGAACAGTCCGTTTAAATATCTGATATTATTTCGGCTCTAGTAATCATTAGACCTCCGTATCATCCGCAGTTTTTTGTGCAAATGCCCTTTATTTCTTCTCACGTTATCATTATCTATCCTCGGGTGCATTCTGCTCTTTGTATAAACACGAAAAACACTGGCCTCTGTAGTAGTCCGTTGTAAAAAAAAACGACAAATTTCCAAATTTCTTTTCATCTCTGTACAAATAATCCACCTACATATCTGTACAATAATCAATATGTCGAGATACTCTGCGAGACTATTCGTGTGTACGAATAATAAGCCAACAGCGTAAAGAAGTGTGATGTTAACTGTTATTTCATTTTTCTCTCATTTCATCTTATTTTTATTCAACAGCACAGGGAGTAGAGAACGTGGACTGAAGGGGGGATCTTTTTGCCGACGTTGCAACAATTAAACCAGTGTATATTCCGAAATAATGTAAAACGTTTATCGAAGCATGATCGTCAAACAAACAAAAAACGGCATGACTGCACGCTCTCTATTTTTGCAATACTTCGTCGTATTGCGAAAGCTTAACAATTTTTTTTTTCCTCCTAATATCAGTCCCGCGATTTTTCAAAGACTTGCGAGTGACTTCGAGATTTTTTTCTCACCAAAAACAAGCATCACTAGAGTAGTAGGATTAAGAATAAGAAAAAAAGAAAAAAAAACAGTAAAAAATAATATCCCAACAAGAAAACGTGTAGATCTGTACCAAATAGCTCTATCCTGTCGATAGTCCTGCCATGCAGATAGCAAGTGCTGGTTAAACCTCTAAAGTAGATCGATGTTCGTAGCCAGAGCGTTATGAGTGTCTGTAGCGTGAAAAAAAAGAAAAAAAAATAAAAAATCGATTTGGCTGTTTGTGAGACAGTTTGTATTAACGAGAATTAACAGTTGTGTTTGCAGCTGGATCAGAACGTTCTTCCACCGCTCCCGCTCAACCGGAGAGGGCACCGCCCCCGCTTCCCCCGCCACGCTTTCCGAACAGCGGTGTCTGACAATGGGAAACTCCTCTTAATATTGGGAACTTTATGATAATGAACACTCCGATACCGCTGCCACTGCTGCTCAGCACCAACAGTCTCACCCTGGAGAATCATCTGTACGAGATAATAACGGAGCGCAGCAAGGCGTGCGCTACCTTCCTGAGAAACAGTCTTCGCCGAGCTGCTAACGCGACGAATCTCGGATGGAATTCGAGTCTGGATTCGAGTGACGAAGCGACGCGTTACTCCGACTCCTAGAGAGGAGTTTTAGCTAATTACGACGAGTATGATGACGCAGACATTCACTCGTCAATCGTACGGTCTAAAACAAACAAAATTAAAAAAATAATTAAATAATCAATTAATTGAAAGAAGAAAGAGAGAGAGAGATGAATGATTGCACGTTCTCTGCGACGAAACAGTGAAAGATTTCAACGAAAACAGAGAGACGAACGCTTTATTAAATTCTGACTGGAATGCTAAACTCTCGGCTCAAGTTATTTAAAATATTCGTCACGCCAATATCCAAAGAGACTGACAATCGTGTGTCAGTTTACTTTTAGGAATATAGAGAAAGAGACGATATTGCTATAGTATTATAGTATAAATAATTTGTCGGAAGACGCGGTCAGATGAGACGACAAGAATATTGTGGGTGTAACGGAAGGTTTCCAGGATTGCCAGGGAATTAACTCGTGTAATAACGCTGTGAAAAGGATCTCTCAGTCGCTCGATCGTTACTGTGTAACGAGCGAGATTTCCATCGATTTACTTTACTCGGAATGTAACGAAGCTCGAGTGCAATTAGAGGCGAACTAAAAGAGGGACTGATTTTAAGGGCACGAGAAAAAAAATTCGTGATAAGCTAACTTGCGGCTCCACGACTGGCAAACCTTCCTTTATATGTACATAATTGTATATACTTGTATACTTAAACGCTATATACATACGAATATATATTATATATATATATATATACACGACACTGTAAAAGAACAAGTGTGTAAGTGTACTATATTACTCTATAGCATGCAACGTTTCGTTTGTTCTTTTTCTTCGACAGCGTCGAGTATCATAATTCGAAAAGCCGTTAATTAAATGTTCGCAATCGAGTAAAAAAAAACGAGTAAGCACTAACGAGACCGCGAGTTTCCGTGCTAATGCGATAACGAAACACGAGTTACTGAGAAAGCTGAGGCTTTTTCAATTGGCACAGAGAATGGAGAAGAAAATGCTAAAGTAATTGCCTCATTGTTACGAAAAATGACGAAAAAAGTGAAATCGTAACTAGCGATATTTCTCAATTTCATATCAACAATCGAGAGGGTAATATAGTACAGTTGTGCCGAGGAAGAAAAACAGACACACATACGATGGACAATTGCACTTTGACATTCTTGTATTTATGTACTATGCAAGGTACAAAGGAAAATTAAGCGAATATGAGTATTAAAAAATGAGAAATCAAACGAATTCGTTGGACGATTAAGGAGCAGCACAAGCCAACGCTGCACTGGCTGAATGACGTTAAAATATCTGCTGATTTTTCGGACCGTTGGTTGACTTTGCATTGCTAAAACGACAGTATCGATTATTCTCTTTGATAAAAAAAAACGAAGGCTCTCATCGTATAATAATGCTTATACAGTTCTGCATAAAACAACCTATGAAAACTCTCACTCTCTCTCACACACACAGTCGACTATTTCTACTACCGTAATGCGACGTATGTTGCCCGCACGCGGGCGGTATGTTATGTAGTATAGAAACTAATAAACGAGGGTGACGAAAAAATAAGAAAAATCGAAATAACCGATGAAACGAATGAAAAGAGATCGAGATTTATAAAATTCAAAGCAGCACACCGTATAAACGTAAATAAAGGAACGTCTAATCATTAAGCTGTCCAAAAAAAAAAGAAAAAGTAACACGCAGAATCAGTGAGAAAGGCAATAAAGCTATTGAACTGAAGAAAAAAAAAACAAAAATATGCTAAACGTAGGTTTCCTTGCTTTGTGGTATATCAAGAATCTCCGATATTACTATTAACGATCTAGACTAGGCGTATAGACTAATAGGTGATAGAAAAGGCATAAATACAAGATGCTAATGTTTTGATCGAAAGAAAAACTATAAACAGAAACTATGTCACATTGTAAAAGAAATGTCAAAGGGCGAAGAAAAAAAAAGCGAATACGCGTCTCAAATTAGATGATGGCTGTACAATAATTGAGGACCGAGTAAAAGCATAGCATATCCGTTTTCAAATCATTGTAGGCTTACGAGAAAAAAAGAAAAATACTATCGATGTGTGGACGTATAAGTATACGTGATGATAATCTCGCTCAGGATTATGCACTGTGTATATCTGTACGTGCATTATGATGACAATTGAAAAAAGTTGCAAAAGTTAAACTTCGACTCAAACTATAGTTATGCATTGCGGTTCAACGCTGATTGACTATCGAAAACCAAACTTGGACTTTTTTTTATCCCCCACTAAAAGCTATGATATATCACTTGGAAGCAAAAGACATCGGAAATGAATTAATTTCAGAAAGAAATTAATCAAAAAATTTGCAACGTTACACCTGTGGAAAGTGTTTTTTAGATTCGTATTATTAACGGGGGTTCTAATGTATTATTTCTAGCGAATCAGTGGAAAGGAAAAGACAGATCTGAGGAAGAACGTAACACGCGGCTCTTTGGATCGTAATAATGATCTAATAAACAAACTTGGAAGTCTCTTTCTTAGGCGTGTATCGTATTTCACACCCACGAGTTAGGTAAACTAAACGAGCAATAATTGCATACATAGTTTCGAGTCAATGATATTATATTAAACTCATTGATGCAACTTAGATAGAGCCTTACGAAAATTTGGATCGGACCATCAAGCAAGTGATCACAATAAAAAAAAATAAATAAAAAGATAAAAAAAACAAATTGTAAAATAAGTTCACTGCCATTCAAATGACTTGCGCTCTAACGAAGAAAAAAGCGCCAATATTCCAGAAAAAAATGTGAATGTGTACAGTTATGTGAAAAAAATAACTTAATTATATTTACATGATGATACTAATTATGAGTATTATGTAAAACTTACATAGTGTAATACAAGCGATATTAAGAATGGTATACATACGTAGGTTTATTAAATTAACCCGATTACAGAGCTATTATATACCGAATGAAAATGTTTATAAAGCACGCTTTCAGTTAATACTACAACCGTATTATAAAATGTGGCCCTATCGGGACCATTCCTGATGATTTCATAAAGTAAGCGAAAAACCTTCGATTATGGTGTAATTATTTCAATGAACATTGAACGTCTCAAAAAACAATTAGCGATCTATTTATTTTTTACGAGAAAATATCCCTCGCCCAGTTACGTTATTCCCTCGTTTAAATGATCCGCGAAACTTAATTACGATATTGTGGAGACGCGCGCTGTAAATACCGATTTTAAAAAGTCGTTACCCTCGAATTCTCAACGAACGAAGCAAACGAAACGATCGACTTCACCAGTGAACGAAGGAGAACGATGAACTATCGAATAACGATATCTGGAAATGTATTTGTAACACATTTTCGGTCCATATAAAGGCTCTGTGATTCATATACACGCTAGTAGCGATTAATAATCATGATATTTAATAATGTATTACAATGAAGAAAAAAAAAACAAGACCTACTTACCTAACTTGTAGAATCAGTTATGTACAGTGAATTAGCAATGGAAGGAAAATTGATAAAACTGAACGACATACTATTGTCTCCAAACAGTTTGTAGATATCAAACATTCGGTATAATATCAGAATTATTTTCTTTGTTGTTGTTTCCTGGCAATTCGCATAATACATAACGATATTTCTCTCGACATGAACAAAACCGTTGTATAGATCAATGGAAGATATTGGAATCGCGTTTTTTAAATTGACGACTCAAATAGAACGTGAACAAAAAGACGACGAGCGCATCGTTATTGTTAGGACAAAGTGGATTTAAAATATATTTGAAAAAAAAAAATCGATAAAATAGCTGGAATTGTTTAGCGAAACGCAGAGTGACGATCGTGATACATTTACTATTTTATTAGCGTTTTTCGTCTAACACGAAGAAGTCGCTACCAGAGCGGCGCTGAAGTCCCGATAGGGACAAACCACGTTGGTTTTATAAGAGTTATAAGATATTCACTATATTTTTCACAGAAATCAATATTCTGGTTCAATATTTGCATTACGACCTTTATTTTGATGCAAGAAAAATAAATATATAGCACGATAATGTAGCTTAATTTGAGTACATTGTTTGTCCCTAACGCTGCAGCGAAGCAACTATTGGTATTAAAGGCGTAGTATTTAGACGAAAAAGGTTAATTGCGGGAAGCTCAGTGTGGACCAACTTCCGTGAAAAAAAAAACAGAAAATCGTTGCAAATTGTACTTACCATTGTAATGAAAAAGTTTCTATATTGATCTATACCTGTGTAATATCAGCAATGAAACCGATCGGTAGCGTTTTTTGTTAGCGCATCACGAACCATGCAAGAAAGAAAAACAAAGAAATGGATAAAAATTGCCTCGAACTTCCTAGCCCTTCGACTTTATACTATTATCAATTTTGTTATTCATTGAATAAAGACGCAGTGAAAAATGAAGGCAAGCCTGAAAATCGTGGTGTTCTTCAGCCAATTTTTGTTTTAATATAGAGCTTTCATTTATTGACAATTCCGGGTGTATTTAATCGATAAGTTATACAATCATACTCATAATCCCACCTTCTGTATAATTTGAGGAACATTGAAACTTTTGTAATCCTAAGGTTTACATTCTTGATGGTAAGGTTCAAGGGTGCGAAATTCTCGCCAAGTCGGTGGTCGAGCACCGTGCAGATGTAGTCCACATTTTTTGCAGGGCCCGCTGAACAAATTATAGAAACTCTGGAACCAAGTCTGGAGAGAAAGAGAGAAAATTATACAAGCGTTTATCGTAAAATGTGTCGCTGATTAAATGTTTTGATCTCAAACGAATTTTCGACTTACAATGAACGATCTTACGGACAACTCTGGAAGCGTGGGTGACGAAAAATGGAGCATCGCTGCGTGGGCGTTCTCCGTGACCTTTTGGAAGACTTTGTAACGCGACTCGGTCCACAGATCCATCGACTCGCCGTAGCCCTTCACGACGACTCTCTCAATCATCAGGCCCTTGAATGCTACTACCGCTTTCAGCACGTGAGGCATTGTTATGTGCAGCACTGCATTCGAGGCAAATGGTCGTGATGCCGTGAACGTCATATTACCGTAGTGGCGGTCGAACGACGCGATAAGAGCATCAACTTGCCTTAAGGAAAATTAATTTATGTCTCTTGTTTTTATATTTTCTCTACATATCCAATAAAATATCTATGGAAAATCTATTGTACATAAATATAATTGATACCCTATCAATATGATTCTATTCTGGAACCTCGAGAGGATCTTTTTTTTAATTATTTTAACAGGTCGTAGAATCCAAATTTCGTAAATGATACCCGTCTTTTTCTTCAATATTTTTCTATTTGAACGTCAGGTGTATGCAGAGCTTCGAAAGTTTAATCAACTCAAGAACCGTTTACCGATTGATCTAAAATTTGGCATACAAGTCAAGCTGCAGTTTGTCTTTGATTGTTGCAATTTTTTACAAAATGTATGCAGTAAGTTTTATTTGATGGGCTTTTATAATTTTTCAAAAAAAGTTTTTGTAAAATCACTGATATTTCTCTAAATAATTCTTAATAAGTACAAGTACTCATGTTGTTTGGTATTGTACGTGACCGAAATCGGTTCAGATTTTATGGAGTTTTGAAATTTTCAAAAATTCATATTCTTACCCTGTTGTTGGGAAAACGTGAGATAACGAACTCCAATTTCATACATGACATTGATACTATTTAGAGTTGATTATCATATAGTTTCGTCATAATCTGTTTTCCGTCAGAAAAAACTATGTTATTGTATTAACTTTAGCAAAACATAAGATTGCGAACTCAAAGCTTATACATCAAATCAGTAGTATTCAGCAATAATAGGCACAAAGATTCGTTATTACTCTCTAAGTGGCTTTAATTCTTCAGAAATTTAACATTTATCAAAAATGAAGCTGCAAAGTTGAACTCTGAAAATCGTGTCCTTATTATTTTTGGTTTTTTCTACAAACCCTCTTCTATGAGAAACTCAAAATCGATTAACATACTTTCTTATAGCTTTGTAAAAAGAACAAAAAATAATGAGAAAGCAATTTGCAAAGTTCAACTTTTTCATTGAGTAAAAGTTAATATTTTCTCCCACTGATTTTCAAATAAATAAATAGGAAAAACTGCTTCAGTGACTTACTGAGGTGGTACATTGTGACTGCTGGTTTGTATTCTTCCTCTCTTGGATCTGCTGGTGTTTGTATAAGAGCGTTTTAGTGAGTTTTGATGCAGAAGTGCTGCAGCAACATTACTGTATTCGTGAACTTTGTCCATCCACTTATAACTATTGACCAAGCTACCGTAAAGAGCTTGTCTGTCTTGTGTAGTCTCCTGACTAAGATAAGAAGTAGTTGCCAAACTAAGTGGAACACCTGGAGCACTCAACATGCTAATTGCTTGCTCTACATCTCTGAAATGTGATTAGATATTGAAAAATTTGAAGAATACAGGTGTAACATCAGTAATTTGTAGGGCATTAAGTAACTGTCTAGCAGTTAACACCCTTTTCATGATGCCTCAGAATTTAAACGGTCCAATATTATATATTGAGGAATAAATATAAAATGTGCATTTAAAAATATATAATTCTTGCCTTTAAAGATTAATAGTTACCTTAGATTCATATTTACTATAGATAAGAATTCCTGAAGCTCGGACAAGTATCTCGTTTCTCTATTATCATCGCCATGCTCCGAACCCAATCCATTGGCTAGATAATCGAAAACTTGACATACATTCGAACGCAGAACTTTTATAAACGTCAGTGTCGATTGCATTATTTCCATTTTTGCACTGTTATATAAATTCCCGAAAACGTTTGTATTTTTATTATGTTAATTGGAGGTTATGCACGTTTGTTTACATCCACGTTTTTCGTGAGAGTGAGATGAGCTTTACGAACTCCTAAAAACTACAGCTGTACTTCAATGATGCTGCTACGTGGTACTGCCGTCGATAAAGGCGGGCTTTGAAATTAAACTGAAATGTTTTTGACAGCGCAGATCTCAAATCTCGTTTGTTCGTTTGTTTACACCGTTTACACCGACGTTTTTCGTGAAATGAGCTTGACGACCTCCTAAAAACTACAGCTATAGTTCAATGAAGCTGCGACGTAGCGCTGCAGTCGATAAGGGCGGGCTTTCGAATTGTCTGAAATGTTTTTGACAGCACATATCTCAAGTCTGGTTTCTTCGTTTGTTTATAACCTTGCAGACGTTAGTCTTAACGTAAAAAAAACTGCGAATAAGTGTTATTATTATCTGTTTTGAAAGCTCAACAGTTACTGAGGAAGTTATGTAAATAATCATGCAGCGAAGTTCAAGAAACTTATTACCCCAGCATAAATCTCAGACTTTGAGAGTTATTAATTCTGATAGTTGTGATAGTTCTACTTCCAGTAAAGATGAAACTGTAGGAAAGTTGAGAGGTAAAAAGGATGCTAATCCTGACAGTCTATTACCAAGACTCTGGAAAATTCATCCAGTTTCACAATCAAGGTATCAGCTTGATAACATGATGCATCTTTTCGAAAGCTTTTTTTTTTCTTCCCATTTCTTCCTACGTCAATGTTCCTACTTCAATCTTTGCTCAGCAGACAAGGAAATGAAATTCCTTTTCATGTGCCTCACAAGAAGCTCCTGGAGAAAATAGAACACAAACGCGAAATTCCAGAACCACTCGTAAGCAAATTACAGAGTTTTTACTCTTCATTGGTACAGCTAAATGTTTGACAGAAATTTTATTGAGAATTACAGACTGGATTTGCAGACCACCAAGCTGAAATCAGACGGCAAGTCTGTAAGCCTAAGAGGCTACAATCTACCGATGTAGATGTTCAAGAAAATACTATAATTTCTTCGTCCACTTCTCGGCAGAGATTGCTTAAAAGTATATTTTCATGAAATTTTTATCCTTTTTTTTACAAACGAATTTATTTGAACCAAACAACGACTCTCCACTTGTTATCAGTGATTTTCATAATTGATTATAAATTGTTACAATCATAATTCTTACAGTACAGGTCAAGCCCAAAAGAAAATTGTCTGAAGAAGACACGAATTCACAGACAAGAGCAAAACGCAAGTCTCCTGATATTCCCAATCAGTTGGACTTAATCGAGAAGCTCCGTACAGATCCAAAAATTGGATTCTTCTACATGAATTACGCTGTAGATCGGTCCTCTGAATTTTTTACTCCGTATGCTCTGAAGTATGCATCTTCCAAAAGTTTAACTTTCTAAACTGCCATGATCATATTCTTCTTGATAAAAAAGAAGCTATACTGTTGTTTACATCCATCTTCCAAATTTCAGGGTTGTCGAATATAAAGAATTAGATAAAACTTACATGACACTTGGACCAAGGGGCGTGACACAATACAGCCCAGAAGAGATGACATTTACGCCAATAGAAATGTGGGAAAGGGAATACAAGTATTACCTCAAGCTCATGAAAGTGAGATCACAAGAGTAAATTTTTCAAATTATTTTCTCAACTCACAGTTCACCATAAATTATAGATAAAGATTTTTACATCACATTGCATCTGGAAAGCTTTTTACGTTTGGAGAAAATGTGTAACTGTGAGAAAGTTTCTCAAAGCTCGAAATTACATGGAAGAAAATCTCTTCATTTCCCATCCGATTTTGAGCAAAGCTTTGCTTGAAATAAAGGCAATGTGCGCAGTTTTCTTGGACTCTTCGTTCTTAGATTCAAGTGTTATCGAAAGTCTGCCACTGTTTTCCTTCGTCGAGATGCAGCTAGCGAAATTAGAGCATTATCGTAGCAGATTGGATGAGTTCAGAAAGCTCGCCATGGATATCGCGAATAATGCCTGTCTTTCTGCTCTTTTGGATGCTGGCTACACTCCAGATGACTCGAATATCACTGTAGAACAAACTGCGTACGGAAAACTCGGTATATCGTCCTATAAGAATTATAAACTTTAGATTGGAGTAATAAAAAAAGTAAAAAACAAAAAAATAAAAATTATAAACTTATACTTAATCTCTTGCCGGCTTGTTTTGTCAGAAAACTGCAAGACAGAAATTTGACGAAATCATTCTAACAGTAATAATATTAATAACAGTAATTATCATTTTCATAACGTATATCAGGGCAGTTTGGAGCAAAAAAGTTTCGAATGCCAAAGGATGGTATTCTGAAGATGAGTTACATAGAGCAGGCTCGAAAACGAGAAAAGTGCTATCGTCTTTGCTGGTATGTTCTATATGTAATGCAGAAAATGATTGTTTAACTTTAAATCAATTATTTGTTCGCGCTCAGCTTTATACATCTCGTTGATTACATGCAAACGAGCATGATGCACGGTTTGCTGCATAATACGTACACGGAATTTTTGGGAAATCTCACAAGTCACACGGCTTTTCTCCCAGATGATTCATTGCTTGAGGAAGATGATCTTGACGTTGTTTTAGAATCGCCACGACCTTCAAATACCCCAATACAGGTGATTAGTTATATGCCCAGTGATTTTTTCGTTAATTCCTGGATTTACTTCATGCAATATACTCATATTGTGCAGCATCCATACTTCATAGTGGATATGTTAATGACTCTGGAACATGGAATCATCATGGAGCCTTCGGAAGAAAACTTTCGCTTCGTTTTTACGACCCTGCAGACAATGTGGGAAGATAATTTGAACGCCATAAAGCCTCTATTGTCAGACCCATACTTCAACAATTTCACAAGGTCAAAAGCAAGATTTTTCTAAAAATTCATATAACTATCTAACGTTATTGCATAGTTCCGTAAATACGCCATAACAATGGGATTTTTTTTGGGTGTCAATGTTTTACAAAAAAAAAAAAAAGACCGTTATTGAGTATTCAAAAGGTTTTGTAAATTTGCTAAATTTATTATTTTTTTAGGCTGAAGGACTCCGGTCGATGGCCAATTGGCATCACCATTCCCATGATATTCTTATTGTCCATGTAAATATTGTACCTCACTTGACAGTATGCCAATAAATACATTTTACTACTACTATTATTTTTTTTAAACTTAAAAGAAAATTGGGACTGTCGAATATTTGGAAAAATGGAATTGACTATATCGATCTTGCCTTAGGTCCGAACAAAAAAAAATAGAAAATGCTGTGTCATATTTTCTAAACTTGTTTTTCTTCCTTTATTCCTTATTTCGAAATCTAACTTTAGGCCAATGATCAATCACAAGATTGAGGATCCACTCAGCGGCAATCCACCGTCTTTTCAAACGATCGTGATGAAAGATCCAATAATGACAGTTTTAAAAAACGAAGTTACGAAGATTCTTGATCGAAATTTCGATGCTGTGAAACTCTACTGTGAACGATTCAATAATATCCGGGATTTCTACAAGGAGGACATGACGTTTGATGATTATATCATGCGAGATAACGAAAAATGCGACTTGTTCAGAAAGTGGTGTGTTCGCTATCGGAAAGAAGAGGAAGAAATCCTAAAGATCATCGATTATCAGCCCTTGGGAATATTCTTCGTGCAGTTGGAACGTTTCAAAACTAGCGCATTACCAGCGCCGAACAACAAACAACGCATATTAGAAGTGGTAATGCCTGGGTGAGTTTTTATTAACAAAATTGCTCACTTGATTTCGAATCATACTTTCACTCCCACCGGGAGCAATGAAAATTGTAATGATTATTCGTATTTGTCAGTACAATTTAATTAAGGGTTTTTTACTTTCCGCACTAATAAAAAAATTGATAACCAGTTCAAATTTTTGAGAGTTCATAATATACTATTTCTTTCTAGAATTGGAAAATCGAAAGTGGGCGCCCTTCTCGCAGAAGCTGTCGACGCGATCAATTATCTGGCAACAGAACCTTCATCTACGGAGGATTTTGTCACCTACATTAAGTTTATTGATAAAGCTCAGCACATGGTGGACTCACTAGAAGCACAACTCGATTACGTTAAGGATCTGTATGATATGATGGAGGAATATGGAATACTAGCACCTGACGAAGACATCGCAAATTATTTGGTTTGCAAATTTTATTATTTTTTATCACTTTCGACGGTCATTTCCAAAAATTGGAATTATCAGATATGGATAAAAATATCTGTTCTTATCTAAACTTTATACTTCCTCATCACCTCGTAAGGGATAAAGTTTTGCAATAAAAACAAATGGCCTCAGGATTTTGTTCATCTAAAATTTTTACGTGTCCTAAATACAAAAAAAATATGCATGAACAGACGATTTTTCAGTATCTTCTTCATCGATACATATTAATTTCCTCACCAAATTAGGGAATTAGTGTTCAATTCACGAGTCTGCGCAACGCGGTGGACAAAAAGTTGGAAGGAAGGCCAAAATTGATAGTAAAATTCAACGAACAGATTCAGGCAGACATAAATGTTCTGATCGACAAAGTTTCCGTCATCAATGATGAAGCGATGGTAAGTAACATTTATTGTACTGGCAATTTCCCATCATTAAGTGCTTATAAACATGATATCCTACGTCATAATCAAATATTTAAGCAACCTTGGCTCTTGGATGCCGAGAGCAGCGTCGAAGAGTGCACGAAGACTCTAAAGGATTTAACGAGAAGACTTACGGAGTGTTCGAACATGGCAGCAGACTTCCGAGCTCATCAGAAGGCCTTTAAGGTAGAAATAACAAGATTCGAGATCTTGGATCACGTGTCAAACGAAGTGAAGCTACGTAATCTTCTGTGGGAAAGCGTTGTGAACTGGTCTCGTACAGTAGACAGTTGGTACAGCTCAGATTTCGATACCCTTAACGTTGAAGATATGACGAGCTTAACGATGAAGAATCTCAAGAACATCGCACAATTAGAAAAAGGCTTGCCAGCGAATAACATCCTTCCAGATCTTAAAGAGAACGTTGAGCTTATCAAAGATAAGCTTCCGATCATCGGTTATCTGAGAAATCCAAACTTGAGGGCCCGACACTGGCTTAAAATCGAGAGCATCCTAAATCATAAATTCAAAGGGGACGAAAAAATATCTCTTGACCTTTTAGAAAAGCTCGGCGCCTTTGCATATCCCACTGAATTAATGGAAGTAGCCGCAGCTGCTTCATCAGAAGCTAGCCTTGAAAGCATGCTAAAAAAGGTTGAGGATATTTGGAAAACCATGGAATTCACTGTGCTAATGCACAAGGACTCGAAGGACGTATTTGTATTGGGTTCCCTGGAAGAAGTTCAGACGGCGCTGGATGAAAGCAATATAAATATTCAGACAATCTCAGCCTCGCGACACGTCGGCCCGATTAAACCGAAGGTGGAGGACTGGCTCAAGCAATTGGATCTCCTTTCTGAGACTCTGGTATGAACGCATTATTCTTATGACTTTTAATAAGAGGTAGGTTTGTTTTCTCGAAAAAAAAGAGGTTTTAAGGGAAGGATTCAGACGCGAATTGGTGATATCCATTAATTATCGAAACTGAAAAGTAACTTTTCAAAATGTTCCTTGTCAAAAATTGAGGAGCATAATTATACTTTTATAGATGGCCTTGTGAGAAGTAGAAAATATTGGAGGTCCATGTAGAATATTCTACTTTACAGGCTTTTCAACATTTTTGTAAATTTATCTTCAAATTTTCTGCAGGAAGCGTGGCAGTATTGTCAGCAACAGTGGATGTACCTAGAAGCAATTTTTTCGGCACCGGACATCCAACGACAGCTTCCTGTTGAGGCCAAACTGTTTGTTATAGTCGACAAAGCCTGGAAGGATATTATGAGGCGAACTCAGAGAGTGAGTACAGCGAATAACATTCCAATATCAAATTTACAGTTGGAACATCGAAGATCAAATTCTAATGGGAAATTATTATGTAAGATGCCTCTCGTAATTGAGACTTCTAATCAGCCTGGACTTTTGGAACAACTGTTGGAGAACAATCGAAATCTCGATCAGATCCTCAAATGCTTAGAGGCTTATCTTGAAACGAAGCGGATCGCTTTTCCTCGATTTTTTTTTCTCTCGAACGACGAATTGCTCGAGATACTGGCACAAGTAAATAGTGACAACCATTTCTGCTGCTATATTCTTTTGCTTTTTTATTTATTTTGAATTTCTGTAGACGAAAAATCCCCACGCCGTTCAGAGGCATTTGCAGAAGTGCTTCGATGCTATTTATCGCTTGGAATTTGCTACAAGAGGAACAGAAGAAGATGGGGAAGACACTAAAGTACTAACGTCCGATATCGTCGCGATGATATCACCGGAAGGAGAAAAAGTCAATCTAGGCAAAGGCCTCAAGGCCCGAGGCAATGTGGAAGATTGGCTAGGTAAAGTAGAGGAATCCATGTTTGTTTCTTTGAGAAAGAGGATGAAGACTGCGATTGTCGATCTTCAGGCCAGAGGACGAGAGAATTTCTTGTGGTCTCATCCCTCGCAGGTGTGTAACTTCACTTTTGAGTGAAATGTAGTACAATTGAAGCTCTTGCATTGTACTATCTGTCCAATAAAGCTTGCTATTGCTTCTCGTATGTTGACTTTTTTTTTTAAATGTAAAAATGGTTTTTTTCGGTGTCGAAATTCATATAAAAAACGTTTGATATGTATTTTTTTAGAAGCGAATTAACTTTTGTTTACAATCGTAACACCCTGAGATTTTTTGAGCCTCATTTCATAGCGTTAATTATTCGGTTAATTCAATTAAGCATTTTTCAGATCGTGCTCACGGTGTCGCAAATTTTTTGGGCCCGTAATGTGCATCTCATTCTTGACGCTCGCAGTAATGTCGAAAACTCGATGCGTTCCTTCGAACAGAAATGCTATTCGGTAATTTTTATCATAAACATAAAAACGTAAATGGAAAACTTTCGTTGACAGGATCAGTCAATAAAAAGTTTTTCTGTACAGATATAGACATTTTCTTCATTTTCACATAAAGAATGCAACATTAATGTAATAAAATTATGCACTTCCATATTTTTTTAAAAATATTCGATAGCCTAAACTATCAAAACAAAAATCTTGTTCAAATATTGAAAAAGTCTAACTTACGTTGTCAGAAAAATACTATGAGGTTGGACTAGGGATATGAGGATAATATACGGGTAAAATTCAATCCTGGTGGAAGAAAATCTTGAGATTGATCTTTCGAAAAAAATTAAATTTGAAATATCATCAACTCATCATTTCTAGGATCTCAATCAACTCGCAGCATTGGTTAGAGCCGATTTGCCAAAACTGATTCGAGATATCGTCATTAATTTAATTACTGTGGATGTCCACGCGAGAGATACGATAACTACCCTTGTAGAGAATAAAGTGGATTCAAGGTATAATTTAGATAATAAAAATTTCAGACATTGAATTCTAAGTTTATTCATTTTTTTTATCAGCTTGAGCTTTGACTGGATGAAAGCCCTGCGTTATTACTGGGATGAGGAAGTCGACAATTGCTTGGCAAGAATGAGCAACGCGGAATACTTATATGGATACGAGTATCTCGGGGCTCAACGACGACTCGTAATAACTCCATTAACCGACAAGTGTTATCTGTGCTTAATGGGAGCATTGCAACTCGATTTGGGTATCTCTGATTGTTCACGCGTTATTAAAAAAAAAATTTATACAGAACGAAACTAAAACTATTTATAATTTTTTTCAACGCTCCAAATTCTCACACTTATTTTCTGCCACAGGAGGAGCACCTGCAGGTCCTGCGGGTACTGGAAAAACCGAAACTACCAAAGATTTGGCGAAAGCGTTGGCAATACAGTGTGTCGTTTTTAATTGCTCCGAGGGTCTTGATTTTAAGGTACATTTTTTTTTCGTTCTCTATTAAAATTCAATACGAAGACATGAAAAAATGCAGTCTAACTCGGTGGATATTTGATCCTAAACCCTTCTATTCTATCTATTACTTCTTATGTTCTTTTACCTACTCAAGAAAATACTCACAATTTTATTTAAATTTTTTCATGGGATTAGTCAAACGTGGGATTTTAAACCATAAGCATAAATTACTGAAATATGTTTTTATTTTTTGGACAGATGATGGGAAGATTTTTCTCTGGCCTCGCCACTTCCGGCGCTTGGTGCTGTTTCGACGAATTCAACCGCATCGACATTGAAGTTTTATCGGTTATAGCGCAACAGCTAATTACAATCAGAAACGCTAAAGTCGCGAGAGCAACCGAGTGAGTTATTGAATCATGTTTCATGCATTTATATCTCCAGCACAGACTTTGTTTTTATAAGAAATTATGATCAATCATTTTTTCGTCTTATTTTATACAATGTGGGAGAACATTCTCTGATGTAGAATCATTTTCATGAATATAATTTTCTCCAAAAAAATTGAATAAAGACCTACATTCACTTTTTTTAAAACCCACTTATCTAGAGGCTACTGTAATTTGAATGTTTTCTTACAAAGGTTTATGTTCGAGGGACGCATGATCAAACTAGTGATGTCCTGCGCTGCATTTATCACCATGAATCCTGGGTACGCGGGACGAACAGAGCTTCCTGACAATCTTAAGTCCCTCTTTCGACCAATCTCCATGATGGTGCCTGATTATAGTACGTAATTCAATTTTCTTTTCTCCCACATTGATCAAAACATTAATTAAATCACATAAAAATTAATCTGCAGAACTCATAGCTGAAGTGACGCTCTATTCCGAAGGATTTGAGTCATCTAAACCACTTTCTGTAAAAATGACTTTGATGTATACTTTGTGCAGTGAGCAACTTTCGCAGCAAGATCACTACGACTTCGGAATGAGGCAAGTTAATTTCGAATGTTGATTATCCGAACAATGTATTTAAAAAATGAAATCGTATTTTTACTGAGAAAGTAGATAACACGTTCTCCGATATCCCCGCTCAGAAATAATTCTGTCTTTCCTGATTATCGTAAAATTGGTCAATCTATAAGGATATAACTCGGTATTCATGACTTTAAAGGTAAAGAAAGCGTTATTCCTTGCCTTGCAGGGCAGTGAAAAGCGTTTTGGTCATGGCTGGTAGCTTGAAACGCGAGAATCCTGACAAGAGTGAAGAAGTTGTACTGATTAGAGCTTTACGAGACAGTAATCTTCCCAAGTTCTTGAAAGACGATGCAGAACTCTTCCAAGGAATACTCGGAGATCTTTTTCCTGGCGTTGTAATTCCTGTAGAGGATTACGGAATTTTCTCCGAAACTGCTGTCACTGTAAGATTTTTAAAAAAAGTGCAGTATCGTAAATTCGAATGTTTGTAAAATTGTCAGCTAATTCTCAATTTTTATCCTTTTATCTTTGCAGATCATGAAGGAATCGGGATTACAGCCTGAAGATTGCTCCATAGCCAAAACGATTCAGCTCCACGAAACCATGCAAGTTAGACATGGAGTAATGTTAGTGGGTCCAACTGGATCTGGAAAAACTACGGTTCTTCGAGTAAGAAATAAAAGGCCTTTTTTTTGTTCTTCAACGTTTGGACAGAATTCATTGTCGTTTTGCAATGTTTGGTCCAGTTTTTTTCACCAAGTTTGAAAGGAGAAAATTATAAATATTGTCAAAACGAAAATCGAGTTGATACTCTCGTTAACTTGTAAGAATTGTGTTATGGCATTAATATGTGAATATGGATAAACGAAGATTTACAATGTATTATTATAAAAATAGACACAATTAGTAATCCCAAATGGTGCATCTATCCTGTACATTTTCTAAAGCCCAAAATTCCTTGCAGACTCTTCGAGATACGTATACGCGTCTTCACGATCTGGGCATTCCTAGTCCACATTATCAGATGGTTCACATGTACGTTCTGAATCCCAAAGCCGTAACGATCGGCGAACTCTACGGTGAAATAAGTACTTTGTCGAATGAGTGGCACGATGGTTTGGTGGGTAATATCGTTCGTCTTGCCTGTTCCGTGAGTAAAAACTCAAAAACAAAATCAACACCTTAAGGATGTATGATACATACAGTCCCGCCAAAAGTGAGTTTCAGAGACAATTTCGATCACTTCCCGATGCGATAAAAATCCGAACAAAAATAATGTATATAAAACGTGCCGAAAAGATTGATTTCGCATAATAATGATTCCAAAATGTTATTAACAAATTGGTGAAAAAAAACAATTGTTCAACAAATAAACACTCAATCTAACTTTTTTTTAAATGAAAATGATATGTTAATTTTTTTGAATGCGTATGAATTTTTTCAGATTGTTTTCTTTATTTTGATTTCAATTTTTTTTATTTTGAAAAATACGCAGAATAGAACAAATTTTGGATATGCGTTTTGCAACAAAATCTTGAGTGTAGTAGATAGTTTTATGCCGAACACATATCCAAAATTCGTTATTTCGCGCACATCTTCGAAAATAAAAAAAGTCGAAATTAAAATGAAGAAAAAAATCTGAAAAAAGTCATACACATTTAAATAAATTAACATATTATCTTCATTAGAAAAAAAGTTAGGTTGACTGATTGTTTGTTGAACAATGGTTTTTTTTTTCAGAAATTTGTTAATGACATTTTCGAATTATCACGATGCAAAATTCGTCTTTTCAGCATGTTTAATATCGATAATTTTTTTTCCGATTTTTATCTCATCGGGAAGTAATCGAAATTTTCTCTGAAACTCACGATTGGCGGGACTGTACGTATCATACATCCTTAAGAACAGCACCTCGATTATTCGGTTAAAGCATTATTCGCTTCCCATTTAGTTTACTACAGAAGATCATCAATGGGTCGTATGTGACGGTCCCGTAGACGCAGTTTGGATCGAAAACATGAATACAGTACTCGACGACAATAAGATGCTGTGCCTCGCAAATTCCGAAAGAATTAAATTCACTCCTTACGTTCACATGGTCTTTGAAGTTATGGATCTAGCTCAAGCATCTCCAGCTACTGTCAGCAGATGCGGTAATTATATTCCGATTTTAGATTTACTATTTTGGGCTGCATATTCAAATCCGTATTTTAATTGCCTTTTTAAATTGTGGTAATCGAATTTTAGAATGTATACTTAATTTATTCGATTTTAAGTACAAATCACAACATTTATATGCGGTTATTATTCAAAACAATGCGGTTCTTAAATCTAAATTTGAAAGGAAAGATTTTACTTATATAACGATTCGTAAAAGGAATGGTTTACGTTGACCCCGCTGAATTGGGCTGGATGCCATACGTGAAGACTTGGGTACGACAATTACCAGAGGATGTGATGAATGAAGATATAGCGGCAATAATTCTTGATCTTTTTGCCACTTACGTTGACGGTGGCCTCACTTTTTTCAAAAAGAACTGTGAACATGCTATAGCGCAGGTAAAATCACGTACTTTGATTAAAAACACAATAGTCTTCAATTTTGCTTTTAATTGCGATATTTCAGGTTGATATCAGCAAAGTCAACATGACCTGCGCTCTTCTCGAGAGCATTTTCCTCGAGCCGGGATCGATAGACAAGAGCGCTGACACATCTCGCGTTAAGACCTTCCTTATCCAATCTTTTATTTTCTCCTACATATGGGGAATCGGTGGAAACGTAATAGACGCTTCTCGCGAAGCCTTTGAACTCTTTGTGAAGGAACAATTTGATTCCAATCCTAATGCCCGGTAATTGGAAACAAAATTAATATATTTCCAGTCTAGGGAGAGACAGAATTATTTCTACAAATTATTATTGAATTATTCACTTTGTTATACTTTTTTAAATGAAAGACTTTAGTATTGATTGTTGAAGTTGAATCAATAATGACTATTTGACAATAAATAAACTTCGAATCGTCGAGCAAGATGGATCTCAAAGCGATCAATAAAATAGTGTTTATATTATGAATGATTCATAAAATTAGTTTTTTTAAACATTACAAATGATTACTAAAATTGTTATTGTTAATTTTTTCTTGAGACTGCCGTCCTCCGGCGATTTGTGGAGCCTTTACCTGGATGTACCGAATCGTCGAATGGAGCTTTGGACAAAAATAATGCCGCCATTCGTCTACGACAAGGAACAGCCTTTCTTCGAGATTCTGGTGCCTACGATTGATACTGTACGATTTGGCTATATTATGAGAAAACTCGTGGAAGTTAACAAAGCTTGTCTTGTGACTGGCGGTACCGGTACGAATCTAAAAAGAAAGAGAGCTAAAAACGTGATAAAATATCCTATAGATATTTATATTCTTTGTTATCCCGATTTCTAGGCGTCGGAAAATCCGTAATCACAAAGGTCGTCCTGAAGAACCTTCAACAGTCGAAGCTCTGGGTACCAATAACTCTCAATTTCTCAGCTCAGACGAGCAGCGGTCGAACGCAAGAGATCCTGGAGCTAAAGTTGGAAAAACGAAAACGAACCGTTCTCGGTGCTCCGATCGGTAAACGCATCTGCGTTTTCGTTGATGACGTTAACATGCCTCGGCTCGATACTTACGGATCACAACCGCCAATAGAGTTGCTGAGGTAATTGATGTCCAATTGGAAATACTTCATGATTATTGTCGTTGGCATTATTTTCTTACATTATTTTGCAGACAACTCCTGGATTTCAAAGGTTTTTACGACAGAGACAAACTTTTTTGGAAGTCTGTCGAAGATGTGGTTTTGACAGTTGCCTGTGCACCGCCAGGTGGAGGTCGGAATCCTCTTACTCCGCGATTTGTTAGACATTTTGGAATGTTGGTCATACCAGCGCCGACTGAGACTTCATTGAAAGCGATATTCCGGTGAGATTTTTAATTCAATCCTGTTTTCATTTTCTCATAGACGAAAGTTTGTTTACATTTTTTGTTATTTGATTTTTTTGTATCGTATGGTATGGTATATTTTTGGGGCTTCTGGAGTATTGCACGCAGGCGAACGACGCATTGTCTTCTCCATATTTCCTTTTTTTATACCAGCCTTGTGTCCTTCACAAAGGACACTAGGCTTCTTAAAGGGAGACTGACGACTGCGCTAGGTTCAATTAACTGAGCTTCCAGTTTTCGTAATCTGATTTTTTGTGACTCATGTGCAAATTTTGTTATTTCAGAGCAATTATGCGAGGCTTCCTGTCAGACTTTATGCAACCCGTTGCGGAAGTAGGGGACAAAATTGTCATGGCTACTGTAGAAATTTACGAGAGAATCGCCATTGACTTATTACCCACACCTGAGAAAAGTCACTACGTTTTCAATCTTCGTGATCTGTCGAAATGTTTTCAAGGAATGCTGCAAGTAGATCCTTCGGCACTTCGGGAAGCGAAACAAATGTTGAGGTACTTCACAGTGTACGAATATGTAAATGTACGAATTTTAATGTACGAATTTTCAAGTCCGAATATTAAAAATGGTCTGGAATGCTGAGCAAAGTGCATTATAATAAAATTTCGAATATTAAAATGCACTTCAGCTCTTACTATCTTCGAGATGTCGCGTTGAATTCTATTTGCCCTAAAAATTCATGAAACTATTCAAACTTGATAAAGTTTGCACATAAATGCTATTTTTATTTCCAGAGTTTTTTACCATGAGTGTCTAAGAGTATATCACGATCGGTTAATCAACGTCGAGGACAGAAGCTATTTTTTTCATCTTCTTACCGACATGTGCACGCGCACCTTCGGTGACGAGGTTGTTCCTCTTCCTTTAGAGGAAATCATAGAGCATCCACCGATTCTCTTCTTCGGTGATTTCATGTCGTTTGGTGCACCAAAAGAGTCTCGAATATATGAAGAAATAATGGACGTTCCAAAAATGAAGAGCATTTTCCAAGTACATTTCATAATCGCTTCATTTATGATGTTTACTCTAATCTTTGCAATGTTCTTTTTTAGGATTACTTGGACGACTATTGCATCGTCGCAAACAAAGAAATGAAGCTCATATTCTTCATGGATGCTGTCGAGCACCTTTGCAGATTAGCGAGGATTTTACGCTCTGAACGAGGCAATGGACTTCTCGTTGGCGTTGGAGGAATGGGAAAACAGAGCTTGACGAAATTGGCATCCCATCTTAATGGCTATCCGTAAGCTTATTGGGCAATATTCTCTAAAAACTATTCTTCGAAAAATTCACCAATTTTTCTAATAAAAATATCTAATAAAATAACCATCAACTCTTCAACTAAGTCGTTGAATACAAGAGATACAATTTAATATATGAAAATAGTTTCGATCGTTTATAAAAAATCACTGAGTACGTAGAATTCATCACTGATTATCCGACGCTAACTGAAGGTTTGTCACAGATGTTTCCAGATAGAAGTTAGCCGAAGTTACGATAAGAACTCCTGGAACGAAGATTTGCGTCGTTTTTACTTGAAACCCGGAGCATTTGCCGAAGACGCAACTTTTCTCTTCACCGATACTCAAATAGTGCTCGAAGAGTTTCTCGAAGACATCAACAATACTCTGAATTCAGGTACGTCGGAAACGATTCAGTAAAATACAATAAAATATGGAAATTATAAATTAGTGCATACTTTACCGATGGAAATTAGTTTCATTATGCGAATTTACAAATTTCCCTGAAGCCCATGAACCGAAGCTTATAAATTATTGTAATACATATTTCAGTTGGAAAAAAAATTAATTATCCGCATTTACAGGGGAAGTTCCGAATTTATTTGAAGCCGATGAACTAGAGAAAGCCATAATCGCTACAAGACCAGCAGCAAAAGAAGCGGGAATCGCTGAAGAAAGCAGAGATGAGATTTATGATTTTTTCATCGGAAGAGTCAGAAATCATCTTCATTTAGTGCTTTGCATGAGTCCAGTAGGCGACGCTTTTCGAAGACGTTGCCGGATGTTTCCTTCATTGGTAAATTGCTGCACGATTGACTGGTTCACGAAGTGGCCGAGGGAAGCTCTTCTCTCTGTTGCAGAGACGTCGATAGCTCCTTTCCTCGGCGATGATACCAGTCTATTGGAAGCGCTATCATCAATTTGCGTCTTGATGCACGAGGTACGTTACAAAATTATCATTTCTTAAAAAACACGTCAAGTGAAAATTCTAGCGCAAAGCAACAAATTTCTTTTCGTATCAGACTGTGGAAGACATGACGGTCCGTTTTTTCAACGAAATGCGAAGAAAGTACTACACTACTCCCAGCAGTTATCTCGAGCTCATCAAACTTTATTTAAGCACTTTGGACAAAAAGAAAAACAAAGTTCAAACGTTACAAGCGAAAATTGCAAACGGATTGAATGTAAGCATCAATTCATTGACATTTCATATGATTCATGAAACTTATCCTTCTGTCTTTTGCAGAAATTGTACGAAACCAACAAAATGGTGGCTGTGATGAAAGAAGATTTGATAGCTCTTGCGCCTCAATTGAAGATAAGCTCCGAACAAGTTTCCAGCTTGATGAAAGTTGTTGCGCGACAGCAAAGCGAGTGCGACAAAGTTCGGACCGTAGTATCTACGGATGAAGCCGCTGCAAAAGTAGGCTTTTTCATACTAAAATGCACTCTTCGATAGATAAAATAAGAGATCCAACAGTGAAGTTTATTCACCAGTTTGTTCTGAAAGCTACGACAAGTTATAAATATTACTTTTTACCCCACACTATTTCAGTGCACTATATTTCTTTCCAAAATTGAAGAATTATGATGCTCGATATGTATTTAATGAGGTTTCAATGTAAGTTTTTTCAACAGAAGGGTATTAACTACAGAACTTTTTTCTTATACCTTTTTTAAGTTAACTCGGTCTCCTTAAGAATTTTTTATACCTAATGAATACTATTTTACCAAAATTTTATTGTGTATGGTTTTTGATTACTCATTTCTGTTTATGGATAGGTAAAAGCAGATGAAACCGAGGCACTAGAACAAGAAGCCAGAAAGGATTTGGAAGCTGCATTGCCGGCTCTAGAAGAGGCGGAAAAGGCTCTAAAATCTCTAAACAAGAATGACATAATTGAGATAAAGGTTTTTAATAAACCGCCACATCTGGTCCGCTTCGTGATGGAAGCCGTGAATTTGCTATTAGGAGAGAAGTACTAAAAGCGATTTTCTTAAGATGCTCAATGAAAATTCTATACACGTTGATAAATTTGTTTTATCATTAGAACCGATTGGCCTACTGCAAAAATCGTGCTTTCGGATCCCGCTCACTTTCTCGACCGATTGATTGCCTATCCAAAAGACGAAATTAGCGACAAACTGCTCAACAAATTACAAGAATACGTAAATCACCCGGAATTCGTACCGCAGACTGTAGCAAAACAGAGTAAAGTCTGCAAATCCATATGCATCTGGGTTCGAGCGATAAACGGTTACGCCAAAATCTTCAGAGTTGTGCAACCCAAACGTATTTTGTAAGCGAAGTTAACTCGGATATTTAATTAATGAATCAAATAATTTCGTTATATCGTTCGATATATTCATCCAATTATTTTTCAAGTATCAGGGAAAGCTTTGTTTTCATGCATTCTATTTGCGATTACGAAAAAGTATAAAAGTAATGAAAAAATCTTTGCATCGTTCTTGATTTATTCATTTAATTTCAATTTATGTAGTTATTTTTTATTGGCCTATTGTAGATACAATTAGTATTAAATAATACATAAAATTAGTAAAATAATACAATTCTATTGTATTATTTTATTTCGAATTACAGACTGCAAGGGGCACAAGCAGAACTTGCTGCGATTAAAAAACTCCTCGACGAGAAACAGAAACAACTGGCCGACGTAGAAAAGAAAATCAAATTACTCCAAGATCAGTATGACGGAGCTGTAAAAAATCTGGCGGATTTGGAGGAAAATATCGCAATCTCCGAAGCCAGATTAAACAGATCTGGCCGATTGACGGCTGCTCTTTCCGACGAACAGATACGATGGCAGGAAATGATTAAAGGTTTTGATGCTCAAATTTCGAGCCTCACAGGCGATATTCTGGTGGCTGCTGGAGGTTTGGCTTACTTAGGAGCGTTCACTAATGCCTATCGTCAAGAACTGCTCGAAACTTGGCTGTCCGGCTGCAGAACCCACGGAATTGTGGTCACATCGAATTTCAGTATGATTAGTATCTTGGGTGATCCTTACGAAATACGTTCGTGGAATATGTTCGGTTTGCCGAGAGACCGAGTCAGTACGGAAAATGCCATACTTGTTACTCAAGCCAGTCGTTGGCCTTTGATGATTGATCCTCAGGAGCAGGTCCTGTGTAATAATTTGAAACGATATTTTTCTTGCGATTTTTTTCATCTTATAATAAAATTTTCACTACAGGCCAATCGTTGGATACGCAACATGGAGGAAAAAAATAATATGAAAATTTGCAAACTCACTGACGCTAATTTTATGCGAATAATGGAGGCTTGCATAAGAATCGGTGCTCCCATATTGCTTCAAGAAGTTGGAGAGACTCTGGATCCGAGCCTTGAGCCCGTTTTGCTGAGACAAACTTTCATACAGGTTTTTGTTATTACAAATTTTCCATACTTTTCATAACTTCTTCCGTGAGGAAGATCCAATTGATAAACATACTTCTTTGTGTTTGGAATTTATCATATTACTTTAACGAACGTTTTAGGCAGGAAGAACGCTTATACGTCTCGGCGATAGTGACATAGAGTATGACGATAACTTTAGGCTTTACATCACCACGAAAATGGCTAATCCTCATTACCTCCCAGAAATTTGTATAAAAGTTACAATCGTGAATTTCACGGTGACTCCTTCTGGACTTGAAGATCAATTACTAGCGTAAGAAAATTTTGTCAATAATTCACGCCAATTTGTGCTGGTAATTAAAAATGTTGAATAATTTTCCTCAGCGATGTAGTTCGGCTAGAAAGGCCTGATCTCGAGAAAATGCGAAATGAATTGATTGCCAAGATAAATGCAGATCGAGGGCAACTGCAAAGCATTGAGGACAAAATTCTCTCGCTCCTCTTCAGCTCAGGCGACAACATCCTTGACAATGAAGAACTCATCGAGACCCTAAACGACAGCAAAGAAACATCGGCTATAATCGCAACGCGACTTGTAGAGTCAGAAGCTACGGAAGAAAAAATCTCTATCGCTCGAGAAAAATATCGCACCGTTGCCACTCGAGGATCTGTGCTTTATTTCGTTGTAGGGAATTTGGCGGAGATTGACCCTATGTATCAATTTTCTCTCAAGTATTTCACTCAGGTATATTTTTTCGGAAAATATTTAAGATATTATCTGCATAAGATAATGTAAAAAGTTGAGGTCAAAATTACAAAATCACATTCTAATTTATGCAATCCATGAAAAATTTCATAAAACATTCCGAACCATCCTGTATAATGTACCATTTACGTCCTGATCTGCATGCAATTAATAGTTCTTATTTTTTTTATTCCTCTTCATGAACATTTTTCATTTAGATATTCAACAACGTGATTGAGACGAGTGAAAAAAGCCACATTCTAGAAGACAGATTAAGAATTCTTTACGACGAAATTACTCTTGCCATATACTTGAATGTTTCGCGAGGATTATTCGAAAGGCACAAGCTGGTTTACAGCTTCATGCTCAACGTGGCGATATACTTAAATGCCGAAATTATTTCTTATCCTCAGTGGAATTTCATTCTCCGAGGCGCTGGGCAATTGCAAGTGGTACGATATTAATTTGCATCGTTTTTTTTATGTGTCGGCAGCGATTCGAAGCTCATAATTATTGTTTGGCCAGGAGAAAAAACCAGATTATCCGACGCTGACAGAACCAATGTGGAACAACGTTAATTACCTTAATGCAAATTTTAGCACTTTTGATGGCATCTTGGATGACGTCTTCAAGAAGATTATTGTCACCATTGAGTATTTCGAAGAGGTAATTTTTACAAATTTGTTCAAGCAAATAATGAACATATATTGATTGATATATGAACGATAATTGGGTTCTTTACACTTTAAGATTCTTCCATAACAATTCATTTCAACAGCTCGCCTTCAGTTTCTAAATTAAAATTTAATCAACCAAAAATATCACACATAAATGTTAATTCTCAGGAAATAAATGTAATACCGACGAACAACGAGCGAGCCGCGAATAATTGGAACTCCAAACTCACAGATATAGAAAAACTCATGCTGTTGAAATCTCTGAAGGAAGAAAAGCTCATTTTTGGTATTACAGCTTACGTGAAAAATAATTTGGGGCAAAGATTTGTAGAATCTCCTATGATTTCATTACCAGAAATGTAATGATGATTTTTTACCTACAGTATCATAGGTTTTTATCGCTTATCCCAATTAAAATTAACGTTTATATTTTATTGCAGATTCCGAGATACTTCAAAAACGATTCCATTAGTTTTTGTCCTTAGTACCGGTTCTGATCCATTTGGATCGTTTCAAAAATTCGCGTTAGAAATGGGATTCACTGATAGATACGAATCGATTTCGCTGGGTCAGGGTCAGGGCCCAATTGCAGAAGCACTCACGAAAAAAGGCACCGCGGCAGGACAGTGGATTTTCCTGCAAAATTGTCATTTAGCAACATCTTGGATGCTGGCAATGGAAAGGATGGTCATTGAAATAAGTGAAACTGCCCAAAAAGTGCACAACGACTTCCGTCTATTTCTCAGTTCCATGCCAAGCTCGACTTTTCCAGTTTCCGTTCTTCAAAATTCTGTCAAGGTTACCAACGAACCGCCGAAAGGCTTAAAAGCGAACGTTAAGCGTGCGTTCTACGATCTTCAGGAAGATTTCTTCGAGAATAACGGTGAGAATCAAAGTAGCGATGTATATAAACAAACTTCGGATTCGATTATTCACAAAGATATTTATGTACAAGTAAAATATTGTTCGCAATTTACAATTTTAATCATCCTTGGTAAATAAAATAATTGTCTACGCAGTATTGGAAGAAAACTGGCGCAGAATGATATTCGGAGTCTGTTTTTTCCACGCAATAATACAAGAAAGAAAAAAATTCGGGCCTTTGGGTTGGAACATTCTGTACGAATTTAATGATAACGATCGCGACTGTTGTCTTTTGAATTTGCGAATGTTCTGCGAACTCGGAACGATCCCGTGGGACGTGTTGATATACACCACTGGCGAAATTACCTACGGAGGTAGAATCACCGATAATTGGGATCTTCGGTGTTTGAAAACGATTCTTAACAATTACTTTTCGCCAAAAACCCTTGATAAAAGTGAGTTGATTACAAATGCTATATTTTCTGATTCAGGTCACGAACTAATAATTCGGATGAACAGTCCAAATATTATTCCCACCTATAAATTCCCTATCACTCTTAAAAATAAAAGTCAATTCAATATACAAAACCATACGAGATTTACGAATGGAGAATATGGATTCCGTTATACTTTTGTTGCAAATTCAAGAATAATATTTATTTTAGATAGGTATTTAGAAATTAAAGTACGTGAGTATTGTAATCTTCATTTTAATATACCAAAATTGTGCTTATCAATGTCGAATGCATCTGAAAATTAATATACGGACTTCATAACCGATTCTTTAAATTTACACAAAAAAATCATAGTGATTGTTATTCCTCCTTCCTCTATCCAAAATGTACCCATGAGTGAAGATCTTTTTAGATGATATATAAAAAATGCATGGATTGTACGTAGGTTACACTTATTCACCTTCGGGCACTTATTACTGTCCGGAATTCGAAACTCTCTCGGAGTACAAAATCTTCATAGACAAATTTCCTATAATGGAAGATCCAGAGATCTTCGGGATGCACGAAAACGCCAATATCACTTATCAGGTAAAAGATTCTATCGTCGCAAATAATTCGGGTCTGACTTCGAGACTACTTTTGATCGATTGAAGATTCTTTCTCAGTACAGTTTTTTTTTTTCCTAAAAACATTCAATTATATTACAGCTAAACGAAACGAAAGCAGTCATAAATACAGTATTGGAAGTACAACCAAACGTCGAAATCGGAGGTGAAGGAAAATCAAGCTCCGACGTCGCATTCGAGATCGCGGATATGGTGATGGAGAGAATCGAACTCAAAATAGATATTGACGATTGTCACCCGAATCATATGAAGGTAAATAAAACGGAGCAATCAATTTCAATTGCAGTGAAATAATATAAGCTGGTTCTTTTTATGAGGAGCAATACGTTTCTTCTTTTCCATATTGGAATTCATGTTGTCAATATTTATTACAAAAAAATATTAGTAAGTCATTAATGTGATCACCAAAGAAATTCATTAAAAAAGGTCTATACATTTTCAGATTTAACCGTCAAATTTACGACAATGCAGCAATGTATTCTTTTTTCGGACTGTATTTAAGATGTACAAACATTTATTCAATTTGGAAAATTCGTCATAGAGAAAATGCGAATTTGACTCATGTATAATTTTATATTAATACAATTTTTCAACGCCTTACAGAAAGATTCAGCAGGACGATTACCCTCATTAACGACAGTCTTGCTTCACGAGGTCGACAGATACAACAAACTTCTATTCAAAATTCATGTCTCTATGGAAAATCTTCAACGAGCTATTCGAGGATTCGTCGTAATGTCGGATGAATTGGAAAAAGTCTTCAAAGCTCTAGTGAACAACCAGGTAAAATTTACGATGTGATCAATGACTTTAAAAAGTTTGGGGAATATATGAGTCTGTCAGGATCGTTTGCTGTGTGAAATACCATTCTTCAACGCATTTTTCGAGAGCAGGTACCGCAATTATGGCATAGTGTGAACGTTTATCCGTCGTTGAAGAGCTTAGGCACATGGATAAGAGATCTAGTGCTGCGCATAGACTTCATAAAGGTAATTCATGCTTTTAATCGCTTCCTAATTGTTCAATCTCAGAATAAACAAGAGTTTACTTCTCCAAATCAGATTTGGCTGACAGACACGCAGCCAGTTTCCTTCTGGCTGTCGGGCCTCTCATTTCCTCAAGGCTTCATAACAGGCATGCTTCAAACTCACGCAAGAAAGTACAACGTTCCAATCGATCAGCTGAAATTGGATTATCTCGTGAGCAATGAAGTTTTGGATCAGGAGGAAATTGAAGCTGCTCACATTGAAGCGGGAAAAGAAGTTCCAGCTGTTTACAAGAGTCTGGAAGCTCCAGTCGACGGTGTTTTGACTCATGGATTGTTTTTGGATGCTGGAATGTGGGACCTTCAGTTCATGGTACTCGTCGACGCCAGAAGAGGTCAGTCAGATGCAAAAAATTTTGAAAATTCGTGGAAAAATGTTGGGTTTTACAATTACGTTTGTAATTGTATTACGAGGTCGCGCGGTTATCAGATTTTAAGTTTGTAAGTGGCTTCGGGCGTTCCAATGTTCGAGCGTCTCTTGTCAGCGGCCGTTTACCTCCCGTCGTTGCTGGGACTAGTCATGTCTAATAAATACTCAGAGTTTAAGGTAGCTGCGTCGATACGTGCTAGTCAAATCAGTACTAAACTTTGAGAAGCGGTTCTTGAGTTTTTGAGGTTTAATTGATGGTTCTATGAACTGAATTAGGCATCAGCATGTGTTCTTAATACATAAATAAATGACCAACCACGATTTAAAAGGAAAATACACTATGATATATGCAAATGTTCAATAAGATGTTTGTGTCATCCAGTTGCATATTAGAAAAAATCATAATATTAGTCCGATTATGACGAACAATAGCTCAGCTTGTTCATTGAAAGTTGCTCTGATGATTTAATGAAGAGATTTTCTAGTTATATTATTTATACAAAAATTGCTACTGTCCGTTTATCCAACTTTACTTAACATTGAAGTTACAAATGGTTGTAACTTTCGAAAAAATGATAACACTGAAAAATCGTTTCGTTAAATCGTTGGAGCATCTTTCAATAAACAAAATGATCTATTGATCTTCATAATCGGACTAATATTATGGTTTGTTTTCTAATATATAACTAGATGACAGAAACATCGCATCAAGCATTTCCATATATCAGTGTATTTTCTATTTAAACTGTGGCTGCGGATATATTTATATATCAAGAACCCACGCTGGTGCTCAAATTGATTTGTAAAACCGTCAATTGAAGCACAATAATTTGTTGAAGTGCTTTTCAAAATTCAACACTGATTTGACTAGCACGTAACGAGACGACTACCTTAAGGATGTAGGAGCGCGATGGGGTGCTCAACTTCCTGAAAAGTGAGAATTCAGAGAAAAATTCGTACACTTCTCGATGGAATAAAAATCTGAAAATAATCAATCATACAAAAGGTGCAGAAAAGATTCATTTTAAATATCAATAATTGCACTATGTTATTAATAAATACGTGAAAGAAAGATTGTGCAATAAATTATCCGTCAACCTAACTTTTTTTTCGAATAAAAATGATTCGTTAAATTTTCTGAATACCTATGAATTTTTTCAGAATTTTGTCTAATGTTTGAAAATTGAGGTTTTTTTCTTGTATGAGTTGTATTCGCGAATCTATTTGATCAATCGTTTGGAAACTTCTTGGGTGTAATGAGTGGTTTTGTGACAAACACATAAGAAAAATTCGCGACTTAACATGCATTTTTCGAGAAAAAAAAATCCAAAACAACGAAATTTCGATGATTAGAACTCTGGAAAAATTCGTACGTATCCAGAAAAATTGATGAATCATTTTTATTCGAAAAAAAAAGTTAAGTTGACGGATAATTTCTTGAACAATTTTTTTTTACACCTATTTGTTAATAACATTTTGCAATTATTAATATGCAAAATGAATCTTTTCCGAACCTTTTGTATGCTTGATTTATTTCAGATTTTTATTCCATCGGGGAGTGTTCGAATTTCTCTTTGAATTCTCACTTTTGAGCACGTTAAGCGACCCATAGCGTTTCTACATCGTTAATAAGTTATTACGTCTCACTTGATTATATCCTAAGCATTCCACAAGTTATAATGTTCAAGACTTTCTTTTGTTTCCACAGGAGAGATGAATCCTCCACTACCGGTTATTCACATTAATCCAGTGCAATCTCTACCGGAAAATGATCCGAGATACGTATGTCCTCTCTACAAAACGAGTATTCGAGCCGGCGTGCTCTCGACTACTGGACACAGCACGAACTTCGTGGTTCCAATTTTATTGCCATCGCCACGCGAACAAGCTTACTGGATTCTCAAAGGCACTGCGCTGCTCATCCAAGTGACAAACTGAGGATTTCAGAAAGAAATAGAAAACATGGTAGCTGAATATTCATATCAAAGTATTTATTCGAATTTTTTTATTCGAAACTACCGAATAATCACGGTAATTTAAAAAAAGAACATAAGTTATAAGGACAAAGTATGAACACAATTTTCTGCCACGAAAAAAATGTTAAATAAATAAACTTAAAACGATCCTCAGACAAACACGTAATGCTAATAGTACTTTTTAGTAGCATGTTGAAGTAAATGTTAAACTTTCACACTTTGTGTGCGTATGACTTCTGTTTTCATAAAAATACCATTGATTGAAGTATTTAAGGCCACTTTGTTCATAAGTATTGATTACGAGCTTCGAGCGATTTCACAGCTGAACGACTAGAAACGCTAAGACTTTTTCGTACCGATAGAATCATTTTAAATAGCGAGAGATCGAGAAATAATAAATAAGGAAGATCATATCGGGTACAAAAGTTATGGTGTAATTAAGAAAGGTGTCGTCTTTTCATGTGAACGGTATTTGCGTGGTAGCGGTAGTCGTCCTCATCAATCGTCCACATCATAATCATGTATATGGTGAGCAAGGAAGACAAAAATATTCTGTCCAAACTGAAAAATGAGTGAATAAAAGATTGAAGCATTTTTTAAATGACAAATCATATTTTTAAGTATCATTAGCTCACGTCATGAACGGATGAATCCATAGGATCATCAGAAGCCCCGTGAAACTCGGGTGCCTCATATGAGCATAATATCTTTGAAGTTCTCTGGATTTCATGGCGAGTGGACACGGTCTGCCCGAAAGTTTATAATAAATTTGCTTGAGGCCTGCCAATTCTGAAATATCCATCATGAGGCAGCCACTGTAGATAATGAACCACCCAAAAATATGAAAAGCTGCGAAAATCAGCCAGAGTGTGTTGCTCTTCGAAGTATCCACATCCCAAAAAGAAAACTGAGGCACAGGCTGCCATTTGCTCATGAGAAAGTGAAGTGCGCCTGAACTAGCTGCATTGTAAATGCTCCTTTCAATGCCTTCGAGGTTTATCTTGCTATAGATATTTTTTATAAAGTCTGTGGCCATGAAGGAGTGCTGTAGCATGAATAAGCTTAAAAGGCAGGTGTTGGTTAGCAAACTCCACAGCACAGAAAGGAGCAGATTGTCCTCTGAAAAAAAATTGTTGTGTGAATATTTGGAAAAAATATGGCAATAAAAAATAGCTATCTTTCTATATATAGCTATTTGAGGCAGAATAAGAGGACCTGGTGACCTAAAACAAAGGATCATAAGAAAAAAAGGTCTGTAAATGATACACTTCTTTCAAAAAATCTTATATTAAAACCTCATTGAATACACAACGAGCATTATAATTCTGCAACTTTGCAAGGCCCAGAATGGTTTTGTTCGATTGTTTTAATCGAATTTCTACTTAGGGCATAGGAAAATTGCGGGAAAGTATATGCCGATATAGTCGGTTCCGAGTTCGGCCCACGACATCGGAGCTACGTCGCGTTTAGTCGAGAATGTAAACACGGACTACAGCTGTATACATGTGACCACTACATCTGGAGCTTCATCGAGTCCGTGTTTTTAGTTTCGACAAAACTCGACGGCACCAGGAATTTAACCCAGTGACCTACCAATGCTCTGGACTAGAGGCCAGTACACTAACCACTAGACCACCGCAACGGTTCAGTGCACCAGGGTGGTGTGGGAATGACCCTCAAGATTTCTGCATCCGCATTTTTAAATCTTTTGACAACGATAAAAATTAAACCCTAAATCTGGGACAGAATTCCTTTTGCAGTATTTTATCTTTCTCAATGATCTAAACGCGGATTTAAGTTGAAAAATATATGTCTCGATTTAAGGTAAGACTCCAAGCGATCAATAGTAAGAAAAAAATTCCAACGCATTTTTTTTGCGTTTTCAATTACCTAGACGCAGATTTTTTTTTAACTTCGTGTTTAAAGGCTCTTTCTCTTGAATTTATACTTTAGGTCGTCGTAGCTCCTAAACTATTCCTTCCGAATCAATTTTGCTTCAGGGTTGGTTGATTTTTCATTTATATAAATGAGGATATTAAAAAAAAAAAAATTAAATTAAATTTATAGATTTTTTATCAATTTATAATTAATTATATACTGAACGAACTTGGCTCTGACTCTCTACATCTTGAATTTGATCTACAATATATTCTGAATATATAATAATATATTATATACATTATATTTTCGCACCGGTGCCGAAAAGTCCCTTTTTCACCCTAGTTCGAAAAAGTCCTAGAATTCGGAAATTCGCATGGATAAATCGATTTTTCACGGCATGCCCCGCGGCCGAGCTGCCTCAATCTCGTCTCGATAAAATGTTGTCGACAAAATATGATAAAAAATCTGTTAATTCGTGACTTTTAGAGTTGGAATAATATATTCAGAATTTGTTGCAGATCAAATCCAAGATGTAGAGACTCAGAGTCAAGTTCGTTTAGTTTATAATTAATTATGAATTGATAAAAAATCTGATTTAATTTTTAATAATAATAAAAAATCTGATTTAATTTTTTTTTTATCCACGTTTAGATAAATGGAAAATCAACCAACTCTTAATGAAAATTGATTCGGAAGGAATAGTTTAGTATCTGCGACGACCTAAACTATGAATTGAAGAGAAAGAGTCTTTAAATACGAAGTTATAAAAAAAAATCCACATCTAGGTAATTGAAAATGCAAAAAAACTGCCTTGGAATTTCTTACTGGTGATCGTTTGGAATCTATGGCGAGACAAAGCATTAACTTAACCCAAAACACCTTAAATCGAGACACATATATATTTCATCTTAAATCTGTGTTTACATAATTGAGAAAAATAAAAGACTGCAAAAGGAATTCCGTCTCAGATTTAGGGTTTACTTTTTATCGTTGTCCAAAGATTAAAAAATGCAGATGCAGAAATCTTGAGGGTCATGGTGTGGGATAAAAAATAAAATTTTCACTTGTAACTTCCAGACAAACCAGTGAACAAATTTTAGTGTTCAATGTGTTATTTTATCTGTCACTGAGTACATTATGGATTGAATATAGCAATTTTTATTTGAAGTCTGTAATATGAAGCTATGATATATGTAAATAAATCTTTCTCTATTAAAATATCATTAAACAATTGATCATTAACAATATATTTAACTTGACCCCATCCAGAATCGCTACATTTAATTCAGAATGCGCCCTTTGCTAGATAAAATAAGATATTTACAATGAAATTCATTCAGCAGTTTGGCCTTCAAGCACTAACAAGTGAAAAATATTAGTTTTTGCCTCACACCGTTTTGATACACTGTATGTTATCACAATTATAAAAAATTATAATGCTTGATATGTACCTACTGAAGTTTGAATGTAAGATTTTTAAAAGAAGTGCATCATTTACAAAAATTGATTCCTTATGACTTTTTTTAAGTCCTAGAGATATATATGAATATAGAATAAATTATATAGAGGTCAATTATATTTTTTTTTTAAGGGGGCAGAATTATACAGTAAAAAGTTATTTTCTGAAGGTGGTATTTTTATCCCATACTTAACTGATAAACTTTTATGAAAACTACCTCTTAAGCATGTTTCAGTCAATTTTCACATATGTATCTAATAAAATAAGAAAGCGACAGAAACTGAATAACAAAGAAAACAAATGAAAAAGAAAAAAAAAAAAGTAAATACAAAAATGCAAATAAACATACTTGTGGCCAGAAATGTTATGTTCCTAATTAATTGGAAAAATATCCTGAGCTACATAAGAAAGGGAAAAGCAGGATATTAAAAATCCTTAAAAAACAAAAAACGAGAACGAGAATACCCATATGTAAATAAACTTACCTGTTGCATAGAAATATTTGTGATTCTCATTGTGACTTGAGACAAAGTACATGAAGTGATAAAGAACATGAAAAGTGTAGAGAAAGCTGCTAGCACCGGTAACGACGATGACAGCTTTAGACAAGGTCTTCGCGGCTCGAGAACCGGTCACGGCAGAAAATAGTCCAGCCATCGTAGCTTCTTATAATAGCAAACAAAAGGACTATGAAAATATCGAGTTTCGAGATTCCTTCATCAGCCACAAAAATGAAGTTTCTATGAATCTCATGGATCTGCCGAAATATTTCATGAGAACATTCTCCAAATTCACTGTTTATCGACGGCTATGCAACTCAACTATTTTTCACTCAACAACAAAATTGACATGTTGATAAATACTGAAGAGTCCCGGTGGGCGTGGTTTTTTATTACATCGCGATAACCAATGAAATTCCGGTATGAAAGTAACCAATTACAAGCCGCGTAATATATTTCCAATCGAAGGCTCCAGTTTCGAATTTCAGGAAATTTGAATTCTCATAAAAGCTGAAGCGCTACCTCAAAATCATCATAAATACCTAAATTTTTAACATCATGCAGTCTTATTTCCAAATGTATGCCGATTTGTGTTACAACCTATAGTTTCATTTTTCAGATATTCACTCCAAAAGTTCCATTGTCTAACATTGTTTTCAAAACAGACCCAATACTTAATTGCATTCCACCTAAATGTGCAACAACTTCAATTACGGAATGAGTTTGAAAGGCTTACAAAAAACAAGAAGACACTCAGCTAGCTTATAATGAAGTTTTGTTATCGACTCCATTCTTCTTTTTTTTTTAACAACGTATAACAAAAGCTTCCGTCTTTTGTGACTACGAGCTTTACTCTCATTCCGACGCTTTCAGACTGTCAGCTTCACACTTTGCGTGCCTCTGCGTCCATCCCCAGCATTTCATTAAATTTACCCACCGCCGCACCAATCAGCATCCTCCAAGAAGCTTTGAGCTTATTAGCTCCGCCCATAGAATCAGAGCTTTTATGCGAATATTTCTCCCAATTATTATGCAAAAGCTAGTCTCTGAAAACAATGCATTTACGAAAGCACTGCAATATCGTACAAAGAGAACCGAGGATTGTTTCGGCCAATGAAAGAGCGCCTCACGAGTACACGTGGCGACGCGAGTAATTTACCAAACGCGTACTCCCGTTGTGTAGCCGCGACCTCGATGATGCCAGAGCTAAATAAAATGGCCGACACTCGATTCATCAGCTGCCAACAGCAGGACACTCGTATTATTTCTCCGATGAACTCCCGCGGCACAAGACGTTTAATCGAGCGAGAGTCTTGCTGCAGTCGCTATCCTATTATCTCGGGATTGACTTTGCTGTCGTACGGAGAGTTGGGAGGTTCGCGCCGAGCGGAAATATCGTCGTAAAATAATAAACCATAACGAGCGAGCAGTGTGACAAGCGTCGCAACGCGCTCGAACGACCTTTTATTATTTCCACCGTTTAGCCTTCTGCGAAAAAGGCTAAAGTTTATTGAATCTCTTGCGATTCTCTGTGTTTGCATTGTGTCGTGATAATTACATGGAACGGACGATGGAATACGTGCTGATAAAGGACATAAGACCGGGACAGAAAAACATAAACGTAGTATTTATCGTTCTGGAGGTTGGTCATCCGACGATAACGAAAGAGAACCGCGAAGTACGAACTTTCAAAGTCGCCGACACAACGGCTTGCATGAATGTATCGATATGGGACGAACCCGGTCAATTGTTGGTTCCCGGTGATATCGTACGGTTGACCAAAGGATACGCATCCGTTTGGCGACAATGTCTTACACTTTACTCTGGGAAAACTGGAGATATACAGAAAATAGGAGAATTCTGCATGGTTATCAATGAACAACTCAACATGAGCGAACCGAATCCCGCACTCGTTCAACAGTTGACTAATCAGGGAGGATCTGGACCACCTGGCAGTAATATCAACAATAGCATCACCAACAACGGAAATGCCAACAATGTCACGGGTCCAGTGGGACGACAACCAGTGGTATGACACCTTGTTTGTTTGTTTGTTTTTTTTTTTTTTTTTTCGGTAAGCTTAAAATTGAGGATTTTTGAAGGACGTTTCGTAAATCTCTACGAGGTTTGAATATAAAGCGGATATGATGTTAGTGATATAATGAGCAATATTTGATAGTTGAAGGGACTGAAATAATGATAAGAAATTATCTTAAGGGGGGGATTGAAGTGGGAGTTAGCTATTGGAAATAATTGTATAAAAAGTGTGAAAAAATTCACTTTGATGCCTTTTCTTACTCTTTATAAGATATTTTGGACTGAAAGAATAACATTGACTTTTGAGACCAGTTCATTTTTTAGAGTTGCAGAAAAAAAATGATATGAAAAATCTGTCACGCTTTATTGTTGAAAATAGTATGCTAGTCACGACCAAAAATTAACAGGTCAGAATATTGATAGTTATGGGAGAAGATACATTTTTTAAAATCAAGGGCAATACTTTTATTTAGTATTTTTAAGTGCCACTATTTTTTTTCGTGAAGTACAGTTAAATCGATATCGATTAGGTCCTATAACATTAATAGTGTTGAATGACATTTCCAGAGATATGATTTTTTGAAAATTTGTTATAGTGACCTAGGTTTGAATAGCCTATATACTAACAATAGCAATAAAACTTGCAAAATAATCAAAATTCACCTGCCCCATATGACTCTCGACTCATTTTTACTAATTTGATTAGATGCCTCTCATGTTCAAATTTCTAAATGATGCTAAATAAATTTTCAAAAAATCATATCCCTGAAAATATTCATTAAAACTATTAATATTACAGAACCTAATTTGTATTAAATTAACTGCACATTACGAAATCAAATAGTGGCACTAAAAAATTTGAAAAATGTATCACCCTTGCTTAGAAAAAACAGCAAATTGACTCAGTTTCAAAAGTATTAGAAAAACTCTTTGATTGGATAAATGCCTTGATGGGAATCATGACCTGCGAATCGTCATGATTCGTCGTAAAAAAATTCACGAAAAAAAGATAGTATATGACGATTGTTTAATTAATGCAGGCAATTCCAACAAATGCAACAACACCAGTACCAGCGGCGGCGAGCGGTTCGGCTACAGCGAAAAGCGGAAACGGAGGCGGTGCAGCTGGACTTCCGGGTGGTTCAGCGCGATTCAACGCCGAACCAAATGCAAAAGCTCCAGCGACTGGCAAAGGCGGAGCAAGAGGCCGTGGTGGTTACAGAAACGGTGGCCGAAGTGAGAGAAGATAACAACACACCGTGTCCGCAACGACGGCACACACGATTCCACTGTAAAAAAGCGCCGAACCGGAACAAAGGAATGTAATATAGATCTTTTTTTATAAATATATAAATATATATATATAAATAATAAACGAATTGTTACGTGTATAATATACCAAATATGGTAACACCGTGGCGAATCTTGTGAGATAATCTAAGTGAAATTGTTGCAAGCTCTTAATTCGATGTACAGACTATATAAATTATTTGTCAAATCGTACAGCTTTTCCGATGCTGTTGCGATGTTTCAGTGTAATATTTGCCCATCATGCGTTACAACACATCTTACTAATGCCTTATGTCATAAACAATTAATTAAGAGAACCCGAAGTATATACGAATTACATGTACAGAGATAATTATTCAGTAAATTCGCATTTTTATTCATCATCATATAAATCGTGTGGAGTTTTCCTGCTTTTTTTACGGAACTAGAATAACAATCGCATAACGTAAACAAAAATCATATAATAATGGATCATAACTTTGAGTATGTCGAATGGAAATGGAATATTTACGGTGTAATGTTCTCAATGTGAAATTACGAACGATTTCACGCCACGTTCATAATTGTTGACGAAAGTCATCCAACAATCGAAACGCATCACGTCTCTGCCCCAATTAATTGTATGTATGCAATAACTCCCTTGAATTGGGCATTTAATGTTAATTAACTTCCCATTTACGTGTATATGGTCGGAGACTCGTGAAAGATTCGTCAATTCCAAGATAAAAAGAGTACTTCAATCGACTCCCGAAAAGTAATACGTGACCGATACGGCGAGTCAGTCGATTTATCACAAAGTTAAATACATATCGTTATCGCGAAATGATTGTACGATGTGTTTCAAAAGATACATAATTTAATATTACGTACAATAGTGTCAGCCGCCGTTAGAAAGAAAAAGAAAACGCGAAACGTATATATATTGTGTAATATCGCTCGACGAAACGAACAAAGCGCTGTTTTTTATTCCGCATTTCGGTTTGTATAGTATATTGTGTGTACACTAGTGTCGAACTGGTACCATATACAGATAAATGCGTTTTATATGAATCCAGTGTTGTGTACTTATTTTTTTTCATCCATGTACTGACGGCACCGACTCTCGACATCCACTTACTCTTTGTAAGTTACGTAAGGCAAAATCTGCAGAATGAGCTCACTGAGTTTCTGTGGAAAAGAACGAGACTCTACAAGTAGGTGCTTTGTAGTAGAGCCTCGTTAGGAACTCCATTGTTTACACAACTTTTAGACGAGAAATTGGGATTCATAATCATCAGGAATAATTGAATTGAGGGTACACGTGAAAATGTAGGTGAGTTTTTCAATCATTTTTCTTCATGCCAATAATTTTTACTGCGGATTAACGGGTCAGAGTAAGCCGTGACATGTATAGAAAAATTGGCGGAAAAAAAAGAAGCAGTTCGTTCAAAAAATTTCTTTACAATTTTAATGTAGAATTTTATTGAGTTTAAAGTTCCCAGAAAGATAACTGCGCTTTTTGCGTTCATTGCCTTAACAAATTTTACTTTAGAGACTTGTTCCTTTTTACCGATGTTCCAAACAGGCGGATAGGTTCTTCGAAGATAGTTCTGACTGGAAAAGCACCGATAAACATCACGGAAAAAAAACGAAAAATTGAAACGAATTGAGAAAAAATGGAAACTAGTTGATAATGAATTGTATCAGGGAAAATAGCCAGGAAGCAACACTTGTTGGAAAAAAACGCAGCAGAGTGGAACTTTGCAAATTGTTTCTTCATTATTTTTGGTTTTTTTTTTTTCGCAACCCTCTATGAGGAAATATGCTAATCGATTTTGTCCTCCAGACGAGAGGCGAGATTTTCATGTCAGGATATCGAAATGGTTCCAAACATCGAGTGAAGTAGTTTAGAAAAAAATGTCTAATTGTGTGTGTGTGTGTTACACGCTGGAAAAATCTAAACCTTTATAACTCGGGGACGCCTTGAGATATCAAGCTGAAATTTACCATAGATAGAGGGGTCAATCCTCATCTTTCACACAAATTTTTGTTAAAATCGCCGGGATCGTTAAATCTTCACGTGCTTTTGAATTTTTTTCAAAATATCTGTTAACTCGATAACGCTTTTCATAAAGGTTCATGATTAACGGAAAAAATACGTCTGATATAGCTCAAAAATGATGAACGATACCATATGTTCATTTTGTATTTGTATAGTCTATATGGCGAAGAGTAGCATTTCATGTTCTATAAACTAGCCATATTCTTGCTTCCCAATAAAATTTCGGAAAACCCCGGGTTCCTATCGTATTCTACAGGAAAAAGAAGACAGAAGATAGGGTATTCGAGGGTGTTTCCGGATCGTTTCTCATTACTGTATTTTCACAAAACGGTGGTATGCGCTTTTCAATTTATTTATTTAAAACAAGGATGTAAAGTGAAGCCTTGCATATTGTTCCCTCATTATTTTTTACGTTTTACAAAGCTTCCTCCATGAGGAAGCCAAAATTGATTAGCATACTTCTTCATAGAGGTAGCTTTGTAAAAAGCCAAAAATAAGGAGTAAGCAGAGTGCAAGGTTCTACTTTGTATCGTTTTTTTAGCTATTCTAAAAAATCGATGGTGCTTGTTACATCCGGGCTCATCTCTAATTGCTGAAAATTTAAATCCCACATAGATAAATATGAAATAAATATTTCACAATTATTATTATAGTTTTCATGAATAACAGGAAACAACCCACCTAATACAGATTCGTAATTTTGATATATAATCTTTACTTTAACGAAATAACCCGTTCTGTCAAAATAATATCACAAGTGACGCACCAGTGATACATCATTTTTTACTCATGAAGGTCTCAGGATATAGCGGAATTTTCATAACATTTATACTACACTACATTACATTTATATAACGGGTTAGTTTATTACGTCACATTTTAATAAAATCTCAATAACAGATGTTGTTCATTTCTATTACAGAAATGATATGTAGCGTTTATGTATTATTTAAACAAAATTTTGTGTTATAACTACGTACTATTGTTATTTAAACGAAACATCATACTTATGTCAATGTTACACTACAACGTTATGTTTTTTTACAATTCGAAAGTTATGTCACTGTTCCATTCTGTGTTAGGTCGGAATAATAATAACAATAAATTAATGATTTCATTCTTTGTAACATCCAGTAGCGCTTCTTTCTACTGGATACGAAATTTTATGGCATCAGCGGTCTCTATGTAATAAAAACATATTGTTGAGTGTTTTAATAATAACATCTCTTCCATAAATACTATTTTTACAGCATTCAAACAAAAAGCAGTCCACATCTGCTTCGTTCTCTGACCGGCGGATTCCGACCTGCAATTAGGCAAAATCAAATTTGACTTTCTTGCGTTCATGGCAAAAACAAAAGCCATGACGTAAGAGTGCCCAAAAATCGATGTTATTCTTTCGGTCCAAAATTTGTTATAAAGAGTTAGAATTGGCATCTAAGTGAATTGTTTTAGATTTTTTAGACAATTATTTCCAATAGCTTACTTTCGCCTTGGTCCTCCAACCCCTCCCCCTTCCCCTTAAGATCTTTCCGCGCAGCGCCTTTACAATGCCACTAACAGCAACTGCGGCGGCAAACCGCAAGTGGTGATCGTGAGAAAACACTCTTAAGCTGCCGCTGTCATTAAACAGCTGTCGAGAGAGCAGCGCGGGAGGGAGGGAGGATCATGCTTTCCCGGCCATCGTGATTATAACGACCACCACCTACGGCACAATAATGAGGCAGTGATAAGACTTGTGATAAAAAGAGGAAAAAGAGTGAGCCGGTTAGTCCCTCCGCGCAGTGAATCGTCCTTCGCTAGGATGCTCGTCGATTTGAAGGTTATGTTTACATGGAAAACATCATCGGTTTGTTCATCGACGTGTCACTGACGGGATTCGGATAAAAATAAACATCGCAAAGGATTTTGAAAAATCAATTTTCACTCTCAATCATTGTGGCAACTGTAGTTGATTCGGCGATAACGATTTAGTGGTCAACACGAGAAAGATGCTGACAATCTTGACATATGGAAAAGAACTCTTTTTATCTTTCCTTTGAGCACAAATTTTCCCAGTATATTAGATGCTGTTTTCTCCTGATTCTGATTATGCACGTCCAGTAAATAGGTATTTTGGTTATTCTATTTATTTTAGAGAGTTGCTCTATCTTGAGTTTTGATTTTACCTGTTTATTTCCTGTTGGGCCAGTTATTTTCGATACCGACATGCCAAGATCCAACGTCAAGTATGAAATTGCGAGAGAAGATCCCGATACATCGGATTACTTCCTGCAACATGTACCGGATTTTCAGACTACCTCCAAGTGGGAAAAATCTTTTTGGCACAAAATTCTCCAATCCATTTTTCTCATATCGATATATTTTGTTCTGTCTGTTGGACTCACATTTTATCAGCAATGGCTGTATAAAACCTATGTAAGTATATGCTTTTTTATCACTCAGTTTATGTTGAAGATGAACAGCTATTTCTGTTATTACAACTTTATGTTGGTTTTTGAAGATATCAAGATTTACTCCAAAAATTGTGATTTTTCGTAGTCATTTTTATTAGTCATTATGTGATTGATATTGAATTTTCTTCATGGGAAAAACCGAATTTAAATTTCAATAATAAAAGAATGAAAGTTTCCAAATTTCAAATAACAGAGTAAAATAGTAATTGACAGCGTATACTGTATTTTAGTCAAGTAATTATATTTATGATGCATTTAATATAATTTATGTTCTGCAGGATTACCTTCATCCACTAACTATGGTGGTTTGCCATTTTATCGTTAAATTTATTCTGGCATCACTGGTAAGAAGCGCAAGAAAATGTTCGAGAGGACGACAGCAGTTGCGACTGCCATGGCAGACCATAGTTTCCTCTCTAGCAGCACCAGGAATTGCGAGTGGCTTGGATGTTGGACTTTCCAATTGGGCAGTCTCTCTCATCACTATAACTTTGTATGTTTAGTACAAAGTCTTACAGACTCCATTTTATTATAATCAATTCTACAATTCCAAAAGATAACGATTCCAAAAAGGCAAATTTATCTAAAACATTTTTATCATTACTAATTTTCCATGAGTTTATTCTCATAATCTTTCTTCTTCAGTTATTAATTAATTTTCAATAACTTTTTTAAATTCATCAAATAGACAGATCAAACAAACAAAAATTAACAAAATGATTATTTTTTTATTGCTTTCCTATAAGTCAAACAAGCGCCTTTGAAACAAATAAAACCACAAATATTCCTAATTTGTACAAAAGCAATCATCATAACAATATTTAACTTCAAAGTGAAAAATGGTAGATTGGACTGCCGCGATATTCATGGTCCTTGAAAGTTCTTGCGGTTTGAATAGTTTGAGATTATTCTCGGTATCCGGTGCAGCAATGCAATAATTAGTGTTCTTGATTCGGAAGCATAGATTGAGCGTTTGAATTTCATTGCCGTGGCTTGGTTGAAACTAGAAATAAAAACCGTACAACTCTATTTTTCAACATGAATTTTCTTTTTTTTTTAATACTTGGCTACCGCGACTCTGATAGCAAAAGTTGATTTACTTTCCAATTACAAAAAAAACAACAATTCTCCAAAGCTTCTGCGCACAATTGTAAATAGTCACAAACATTTAATTTCTGAAATCTGTCATTTCATTCAGTTTCGCGTGGATTGATCCTTAGAGGCTTTTAAAATAATTGAAAATTTTTTTAGATATACGATGACAAAATCAACAACGATAATCTTCATTCTTGGATTCTCGTTGCTATTCAAACTCGAGAAAAAGGTGATTGATATGCTCTGATCAATTAACGAAATTTTTTTTCGATATTTATTGTAAACTAAAATAAACTATATTTCGTTATTAGTCGTGGTCGCTCGTAGGAGTTGTGGGAATGATCTCAAGTGGTCTGTTCATATTGACCTACAAGTCGATGCAATTTGATCTCCTTGGTTTCTTGCTCTGTCTACTGGCCTCTTTCTCAAGTGGTTTGCGTTGGACGATGGCTCAGATGGTAATGCAAAAATCTAAACTGGGCCTCAACAATCCAGTTGACATGATGTATTATATGCAGCCCTGGATGCTGGTCGCAATCTTGCCTGTAGCTTTGTGGTTTGAGAGTAAGTGTCGTTATATTCATCGATTATTCAATCACCTTCGACAATTACGACATTTTTTTTCTTGAATATTCAGCCGGAAGAACGTACCTTGCACTTAGAACCACCGATTGGAGTAACATATCCCAAGTAATGTCAACAACCGCCGTTATTTTAGTCGGTGCCATTATAGCATTTAATATGGAAGTTATGGAATTCGTGGTCGTAACATATACATCTAGTCTCACTCTTTCCATCTCCGGAATACTAAAGGTAAGCTTCAGCGTTTGTCATTCAAAATTTCATGAAATTCAAAATACAAATAAAAAATTTTGTGCAAAGACAGATCTAAACAATATATTACGATTATTCCACCAAATATCAGACGAAAATGTAGCCTTGAAATTTTTGTCGCCCTTTTTTTATGATTCGATTCACTATACTGATAGAAAAAAGCCCAAATTGGAGGCTTTTTTGATCATCATTCTCAAAGGGAAACGTCTACTTTAGTTTTCGACTGAAAATTTTAACATCTTACCGAATTTGATCAAATGCAAAGTACTATTTTTTTATGAAAATTTTCTGAATTTTTCGGATAAAAAACATTTACGTTCACGTTCGACGATATTTTTAATGTCAAACAGTGAAAAAAAAAATTAGGAAAGCCCTTTTCGATGCTTAACCAAACGGTTTTTTTCCCAAAACTAATTTTATTTCGATAAGTTCAGAAAATTTGCCTAAGAATTCTGAATTTTTAACTTGTGCTCTCCAAAATTCATTCCCTGACAATAAATAAACAAAAACAAAAAATTCACGATTAAACAGATAAAGTATAAGTAAATATAGTTAATTCGTTAGTAGAAGTTTTGCGATATTTAATTGCAAATAGAATTCTCTGAATATTTTAATAATTAAAAATACCTGAACATGAACAATGATGAATTTTATTTTCTGAACTGTACTAACAAAATAAAATTCCGAAACTGAAAAAGAGGGTTGAGCATCGAAAGGGTTAACATTTTTTTTTTTTCACTTTTTGACCTTGAAAAATCGTAACATTTTCGACAAAAAACATCACTTTTGATGTTCCTGATTAGATTGGTGAGGCGTTGAAATTAAAATTTTAAATTTTCAGTTGGAACCTAATGTACGCGATTGTCTTTCGGAATAATGAACAAAAAATTTCAAATTTGGCCTTTTTCTATATTTTAGTACAGTGAATCGGACCATGAAAAACAAAGAGCACCAAAAATCCGATATTTGGTGGAATAACCCATTATTATGTTTATTTGCTTGCACTGAAACTTCTGAAATCATTGAAGCTGTAGTTGAAGAAGATTGTAGTAACGTGGTCTTTTGCCAAACTTTCAGGAAATATGCACTGTGGTCTTAGCCTACGAATTCAAGGGCGATAAATTGACGGGTTTAAATTTCATTGGCTTGCTAATGTGCCTTGGAGGAATAATACTGCACGTTATTCAGAAAGTATTGATGAGTTCAAAGGACATGGTGGAGAAGCTTGAGTTGCAATCGAACTCGATCACGACCAACGATTCAAACTGCGAAGACGGAATGGAATCGAATTTGCCGCTTTTAACACAAAGATCAACTTCTCTCACGAACCTGCTTAACTCGAATTTTAGTTCTGACGATGAGGAGGACGGCAAAGACAAAGAGAATACTTCGCAAGTACTCTTCGATGTTTTGCAGCGCAGAGAACAGTCATAGTATTAAGGATTTGATTTTAGATGATAATATACACTTTTCTAAAATTATATATAGTATATCTAATATATTCAGGATACCGCTAAACGAAAAGAGGATTTTATTAATCGCTTTTCTTCAGAAATTGAATTTGTACATGCCTAAAATGAAAATCTCGATGTTTTCTAATTCGAAATCGCAAAATCTGATAGGTTTGAACAACCTTTAAATATTCTTTTATTTCGTGCTATGGAAATTCCAATTTTTTAATCTTAGGCTTATGCAGATACGATTCACGAAGAAGAACTTAAAATAAAATCACCAATTAATTTTGCAAAATCCTAATATATATTTATATTTACGACCGTAAAGGTAAAAAAGAAAGAATATTGTTGTATTCTTCCAAGCGACATTCCTTCCAAGTTATCTGATAACCACAGCTCTTTCAAGCATCTGTAATAGATTTTTAAAAGCGCAAAATTAAATGCATTTCCGATAAATTTTATAGTCTGATTGAATTATATAATTTAATATCCGTCGCGGTTTCGGAACCGCGAGTCAACGTTGAAAGAGATTTGTTAATGAGTTTTAAAACATTCGATTGATTTTGTGCATTTATGCGATGATCGTTGTCGAGAAGATTTTCTATTTGCTTTGTTTCGTTATTAAAAACGAGAAACTACCCTGATAGGGTAAAAAAATGCGCGTTACCGTGTAATGAACCAATATTCCCGTGTCTGTGCAAATCTTATTTTGACAAAATGTACATTAAGGTCGGTGAGTAATCGACGTAAGCCGAATGAAAGTTTTAGCCTCTTAACTGTTTGCGTCCTCATATTGAGGCGATCGGAGCGACTTAAGGTGATGTGATTGTACTCGATTAGCATCAAAATTGTAATCCAAATATCTCTGCCACGGACGATCTGTCCGATCGAATCGTGAAAACGCCGTAATCTTCGTCCAGATTTCAAAACGTCCATCACTGCATTTCATAATCATTAATTGTAATATTGACTTCAACTCACAAGATGTGATAACAGACGTTTAAGAAAAGCTTCGCGTACCTAAAACTTGGTTTTTATTAGAAAAAGTTGATATTCTCAACTAATTGAAAAACAATTGGTTCAAAATTCCATGGAAATTTGAACCAATTCTCAAAAAAAAAAAAATAAGGATACACATAGCAAATGCATAAAAAATGGATGCCTCACGTATTCTTCTATTTTTTCTCACAATTTTTAATGAAATTTGATCGAATATCCATTTTCTTTGCCATTAGTCATAAGTTTGCTGCAGGTCATTATTATTAAATAGAAATAATGAACATAAGTTAATTATAAATCATTATTTGAAAAAGTAATGGAGACTTAAAACTTTGCCTTTGTCTAACAATGCTGCATTCCCTTATTCTTGATTATGATCCGACAGATAATCCGTGGCGGGATGATTTGCGTTTGGAAAAGGAGTTCTATCCCTCGCACATGTTCGATGCCGTCTCAACTCTTTAACAGCTACGCATCAATCTTAGTGAATAAAAAAAAATTTTAATGTTGGACATTTATCTATTTGCAAGTAGCAAAATGGTTCTTTTAAAATCTTCGCTGTCGTAATTGTTGTGAAAATACGTTATTATGCAATGAAATTAAAATGTATGATGCATTCTCATACGATAAAAAATTCTTGGTTGAGAGAACCAAGCGCTTGGTTAAATTTTAATCTAAGTTAACAGCTAAATTTTTGTCAGCATCTAAAAATTGGAAAGGAAAAGCGTAAATAACACTATATATATATATATTGCAATGGCCGTTAAGGGATTGACGACAATGTGCTATTTCGAATGACAATGAGTGACCGTGAGTGCAAGTAAGATAGTGCTATTAAAAATCGTCATGAAGCGAAAAAAGACAGAAATCTGCATTAGGTATGAACAACGTTTGAATTAAAATATATTAAAAATGATTTTCCATCCGAATGATAGTAAGTAATTTTCACGATTTCGAATTTTTATCTGAAAACGCTTATTACCACTCGTTTTTAATAATTATTTGTTATTATTCGTACACGAAAATATTTTCGATACAATTTTATTCGAATCTAGAACATACCTGATTTTTTTTTTCACGTCACGTCAGTTTTATGAATTTTCTGTAATAGTGAGTAATAAATATATAAAGCGACATTTGTTGTACAACGAGTGGCCTCGAGTAATTTACTCTCGTCCAGAGTGAAAATCCGATAAACGCCCACAACACGCGTGTAAATATTATATTATAATATTATATATATATATGATATAAATAATAAAAGCTGAACGATTATTATCATACGTCTAACGTGATGGATTATGGCCTTCAAGTAATTCTAATTTACATGAAAAATAATGCTGCCTGGGAACGCTAAACACAATGGAAAGCAATGGAAAGGATAATTAGAATATGGACCAAGATACAAATAAAGGATGCGACAAGACGTAAATTTCAGGTAATTTCGAACGATTTCCAGTAATTTATTAAGTCAAGACGAGCAATCGGTTGCACATGATGTGGTAACTGTTCTCGAACAGTCGATTGTATGCATTGCGGGTCAATAACTACTACCGTCACTATTAAATACTAAAAAAAATCTTGATTTAACTATGTATCGCGTACAATGATACATGACCTCAATTGACTAGGTCGTAGCAAAGGGACTTTCTCAATCGTTATTTCTATATATTCTACATAACCGTGAGTCATAACATTCGCTGTAAAGGCAAATCGATAAATATCTACGCTCTAGATTCCGTCAATAAATAATATATAATTGTTGCAGCTTTCATTTTCTACTTAGATTGCCTGATTTGATTAGCTTTCTTCGATTTGGCTTCGATCCTGTCTTCCAGTTTGTGTATTAAGTCATCTAATTCGTCCTAGTAACAGAGTTAAATGCAATTTATTTGATATTTTTCATTGATTCAAATAAGTGGAAAAGAGTTATTGAAACTTACCTCTGTATAGGTATACATGAGTGTTAAATTCTTCAGCACTTGCGCCTTTCGTACGAGTAATTGAAAAGCGTGCGGTAGGCAGTATACGCTGTCGTCTTGCGAGTTACTCACAAGCGAGACGAACAAATTGGCACGGCAAGTTTCGCATTCGAAATCACTGTCTTCCTCCTTTACTTTTTTACCCTTCTTTCCTTTTCCCGTGTCTGGCAGTGGTAATTTTTCTTTATTCGTCAGTCCTACAAACTCCAACTGTTTACGAAATTCGAGCTCGCGTTCCCGAATTTTTAACATTGCTGGCATGATCTGTAAACAAGAATTGATTTCAATATATACGAAAAAGACGAATTAAAAGATTCATTCCTGGCAAACATGAGATGGGTTAAAAGAAACAACTTTCGGAGTGAAATGTCAACTCTAAGCCGATTATTAGACGTCAGATTTATTTACTATGAAAGGATAAAAGCCGAAATTTGAGATTTTTTGCTAATCATTTCCAAAGGGAAACATCTACTTTAGTTTTGGACAAAAAATGTTTACGTCTTACCGAATTCGATCAGGAAAATTGAAAGTACTTTTTTAATGGAAATTTTCCGAAAAAAATATTTATGTTCACACTCGACGACATTTTCGTGGTCAAATAGTAAAAAAATAATATTTGAAAAGCCCTTTTTTCCAAAACTAATTCTTTTTCAATAAATTCAGAAAATTTGCCTAAGAATTCTAAATTTTTAATTTGTGCTCTCCAAAATTAATTCCCTGACAATGAAAAAAAAAAAAAATTCATAATGAAATAGATAAGATATAAGTGTAAGTATACTATAGTAAATATAGTTAATTCGTTAGTACAAGTTTTGAGATATTTAATAGAATTAGCAAGCAAATAGTATTTTAATCATTTGAAATATCTAAAGACGAAAAAATGATGAATTTAACGTTTCTAAGCTGAGCTAGGTAAAAAGAAACAATTTTCGGAATGAAATGTCAACTCGAAGCCGATTATTAGACATCAGTTGATTCGAAGAAAACAATCAATTTCAAACGAATACTAAATTAGCATCCCGCTCAATACCACACATGAAATTTGACAAATATTATTGTGGATGACTCGAAAATCGTGATAAAGCGTCTGCTTACGTAGATTGATAGCTGGCACCAACGAAAGGTTAGTTTTTAAAATCAAATCTCCATAAAATGGTTCAAATCTGATAGAGGAAAATCCAGGAATTCATATCTAACTTAATATCGATCCATAAATAAACTTCAATCGAAGCTGAGTGAATTCGCAAACGAACGGAACATTCAGATGACGTACCTGCTTTAATACATCGATATTAGATCGTGAATCATTTATGATGCTGAAGAGAAGACGCTCGAACGAAAATATCGACGGCTCACAACTGTCCTGTAGATCCTGTTGAATTACAACGTTAGAATATGATTAGAAACACTAATAACAGCAAAAAATCGTATCATGATGTACAGTTACTGCGCCGAAAAAAAAAAATTACCTTGAACACTTGTTCGGCATTTTCGAGCCAAGCTGGTTGCGCGAAATACACGCTTTCTGACACGACGTAACCGGTGCAGATGCTTGAGGTAAATGCTTTGGGAAACACGATGATAAACTGACCAGGTTCCTGCACTGTTTTGCAGAGTGGAACCTCATTATTGACCAAAGTTTCGGGCGGAACCATGGCAGTGTCAGATGGAAGCCATATAGTCTTTTTCTTGCAGTAACGCGGTACCATCTTCGAGAGTGCTTCTCTAAAATTGTCATTGTGCTCGTCGGGAATGCCGTACCAGATCTTTTTTGCTCCGGTGTGGAGATATTCGATCCATGGCAGGCCATGAGGATCTCTGTACCAGCAGCAAGCGCTGAACAGCATTCCAACGTGTAGAGTCGGTACGGTCACGCCTACAAACGTGATGAATTGCCGGTGGTTTTCATTAGTGAGGAATTTATCTGAGCGTCTACTTTTAAGTGGCATTTTTTTTAAGAGAAAAAAGTTATGATGATTTTGTAGATTCTTTACTGGAATAATGATTCAACTGTTGTCTTAATTTTTTGAATGTATGGGTTATTCTACCAAGTATCGGACGAAAATCTGGCCTTCAAATTTTAGGTGATCTTTTTTTTTATTATACGATTCGATACTATACTAAAATAAACGAAAGTCCGAATTAAACATTTTTTGCTTGTCATCGTTCTCAGCGGAATCGACTACTTTACTTTTGAACTAAAAATCTAAACTTTAAATTTTAACGTCATACTGAATCTGATCAGGAAAATAGAAAGTACTTTTTTTTGTTGGCAAAATTCTATTTTGCCAAAAAAAAGGATAAATGGATTTTTGGAAAAATCCATTTATCTTTACATTCAACAACATTTTCTCAGTCAAAAAGTAAAAAAAAATAATTTAAAAGCCCTTTCCAAGGCTTAATCCACGTTTTTTTCGAAATTTTTTTTCCAAATTTAGAAAAATTGTCTAGCGATACCCAATTTTTCTTTTGTGCTTTTCATAATTCGATTTCTAACAGCACTAAAACTGACAACTAGAAACGTAAAATTAATTATTTTTCGAACTTCAAATGATTTAAGTACTCAGAGAATTTTATTTGCAATCAAATAACTCAAAACTACCGACTCATCTATATTTATACTTATACTTTATTTATTTTATTATGCCTTTTTTGTTTTCTTACTTCCAAGGATTGAATTTTAGAAAGCACAAGTTCAAAAACGTAGGGTAATCATGGAATAGAGTTTTTCAACTCTTTAAAAATAGTATATTACGACCCTAGGCCAGAAAGTTGGATTTCCTGGCCGCATATGATGTAGTGGCCGAGGCGAAGCCGAGGCCACTACATAACATGCGGCCAGGGGATCCAACTTGCTGGCCGTGGGTCGTATACTATTTTTCTTTATCCCCGACCGAAAGTACCGGCGGGGGCAGGGGGGGGCGGAGGCCCGCCCGACTTTTGCAAATCCGAGGCGAAGCCGAGGTTCTTGCTGGTCGGGGCGGGCGTTAAAAAAACATAAAATATCATAGTCATACATTATTTTTTTTTTGTAAAATTCACTTTTAGGTTAGCTAAAGAAATTCACTGAGGAAAGATAAAATAAAAATAATGGAAAAACAGTCACTTTGTAAAATTCACTTTTAGGTTAGCTCAAGAAAGTAACTGAAGAAAGATAAAACAAAAGTAATGAAATAGCAGTCACTTTGTAAAATTCACTTTCAGGTTAGCTAAAGAAATTAATTAACTGAAGAAAGTAATGAAATGAAAGTCAAAGCACGCGCAAGCAAATGACACCAAACATAAACAATAATAACCGGAGATGGGAGAACAATAGAGAGAGAGAGAGAGAGCGGGAGCTACCAAAGTCGGCCACAAAAGTCGCTGTTCCCGGCCGCAAACGCGGCCCGGAAGCCGGTACTTTCGGTTCGGGGAGCAAGAAAAAAATGTTTACCTTCAAAATGTCGTCGAGTCTGAACATAAATATTTTTTTCAGAGAAAAAAAAAAAAATTCGAACACTAAATTTTCCTGATCAGATTCGGTAAAACGTTAACATTTTCGTCCGATATTTTGTGTCCGATAAAGTTAATTTTCCATTGTTCTCCAGCGAATATGTTTGCATTTTGAAAAATTGTATTCGTCGATACGATCGACAAATTTTTTATTAAAAATTGTACTAAATAAAATTGGACGCCATTTTAATGTATACTTTTTTTATGAAAAAATAGAGAATTAAAAAAGGAAATGAAGCGTAATTAGCATACCCATGAGCGGTCCAAGAGCTCTTAGAACTGAGCCAGCGTTATTGGTCAATACTTTAAGATTCCATGGATGTCTAGCGAAAGGACTGTTCTTTGCGACGGAGAATCCAAATCCTCGTCCACTGGAGTCGATGCTCGCCGCGTGAACGCACACGTGTCGTTTGCGCTCGGCTACGTGTTTCCAAAATGCACTTTCAACTTCGCCGGCTGATGCGCCTTCCGCTTCGCTACCAGAACGTTGATTTTCGCCGAACCACATTCGTTGCGTGTTTCGGGCGATGCGATAGAAAGCATTCAATGGCATATTGCGACCCTGTTCACATGTGAATTCCCATTGAGAAACAGAGTCAAGAAGCGAATGAATTTCGAAAAAGATCAATGGAACTCACCTTTACGATACACTCTTCGATCTCGTCGGAACTATCATCATCCTCTTCGTCATCATTGTCAGTCATTTGTGCGTCCAGCCTCTGTAAAGTCTTGGTTTCTCTCTTCTTCCATTCTTCTTCAACGTCGTCAAAAAGCTTTCCTCGTTCCTCTGAAAATGACAAATCGCGGTGAGAAACCAAACTATTTCATAGAAAATTTTTATAATCATTTGGATAAAAAATTCATAGATGCAACTATACAAAATATCGTAGAAATAACGATTATTTTGCTGAAAAGACATTTTTTTTTAAAAGTACCTATTTCAAATAGTTCTTAATTTTGATGAGGATAAATTTTTTTTGTATTCTCGTAAAAGAAGTGTTTCTATGACATTGAAAAAAAAAATTGTTAACATTTTTAAAATCCTCGAGTGATTATCTTTAGTTGAAATTTACCTGGCGAAAGAGTATCGTAAGGTAAGAGATATTTGCAGTAAATGTCGTCCAACTTCGTAACGCGATCCTGTGCGGATTTCGGTATTTTCATGCCATCGGCAACTTTCTGCCATTTCTTTTTCTCGATAACTTCTTTTAGTCCGCCAAGGCTTTGTACTGTTTGATACAAATGCGGCAAATCGACTTCCATACCACCGATCTGAAAAAAAAACAACAAAAGTTTGAATAAAGAGAAATTTTAAAAAATTGCATTTTGAAAAAGCAGCTTCGCTAATCGCCGAAAATGTACCCAAGGCGGATGAGTCAAAGTGATGCTCTGAGTCGCGAGATATTTCTTTATGGCCATCATCTCCTTGACGTTAGGACCCCATCGATGGAGCATCCGATGAACGTATTGATTGTAGGCAGTGAAACGCATATCGTCCGACACTTTGCACTCTGGTTTGAAATTCGCTGGCGGTACGACTCTGCATATGCCGAATTTTTCAGCTATGGGTCTTATCTTGTCGATATACTCCAGGGGATCCTGGAAATCCTTCTCCGTAGGATGAAACGTCGGAGCTTCGACGAGCCGAGCCACCGCGTTGCTGTTTGCCGAGCCGGGGAACGCTGTTGTATTACTAGGTGACAAAATCTCCGACGATTTTTGCTTTGATTTAGCTGAAGCCCTGTGAAACATAAAAATAAGTATTTTTAATTTATCCTACCACAGAAATAGCGATTATAATTGAATCGCAATTAATCAAGTTGTATTATATCAGAATAAAGTTCCCCACATTACGAAGATTAAAGGAATTACAAAAATTAAAATCAGAAGTGATTGACGCAGGCATAGAACAAAATCGCCTGACGGACCACACAAATTACCTTGAATACAATATTCAAGTTATTTACACAATTGTTTATACCCTGCTGCATGACGGCCAATGAAAATATCGAAAACCCTAAATAAATCGGCGCCATCGAGTTTTATATGAGCATCGACTTTAAAAAATTGAGCAAATTGAAGAATCAATTCAAGTTGTAATTTCCACGCAGCAATTATCACATTCCATTCAAAGATCACGAAGAAAAGGTAGAAGGTAAAGGTAAAAGTCTTTTTTTGGACATTTGATTTCATAACAATTGAGTGGATAAGCTAAATCAGCCTCGAGAATTTTTTATTTTTAAATACCTTTTGCCGGACTTGGTAGAATCCAGCGACGCTTTCCTCTCGCGCGTAGCCTTCGGTGACTTCGTAGCTTTTTCCGGAGCATTACTAGGTCCACTACTGTTGCTCTGTTTCGCGCTTTGATTCGAAGAACCGCTTTTACTCGGTTGCTGAAGAGGCGCTTGAAAATCTGCGGTGACGGTAGTCGCAGATGGAACTGGCGCAGTTGTCGCCGAAGTAGACGCAACAGGATTATCAGAAACCGCGTAAGGATGATCCAGCACCGAAGTACTACTGGAAGAGCTCGGTGGCGTGCGCGTTGTTGGTTGGACGGTTCCAACAGGCGGACATCTAGCAACGGCGATCGGTGGTTTCGTTACCAATTGAGCCCTCAACAAAACTCGTTGATTAGGTCCATTAGGACCTTCAGTACCGAGTTTAACAGCGACTCCTTGAATGAACTGTTGTCCCTGAACTAAATTCGGTCCGTTTCTCGTAACGGTTTGCAAAGGAATATAAAAAACGTGACCTCCATCGTTTTCGTCCTCATTGTCGTTGGTATTTTCAGTCTGCGTCGATATTTCGGTACATTTTTGCTGTCCCAACGAATCCTCGCTCTCTTGTGACTGCGGCGGTTGTTCCTGGGGTCGTTCTTGCGATTGCTCGTTGAAATTTACCTGCACAGCGATCGAAGCGCTACAGTTAACGCCTCCCCATTCCGTTGGCATTTTTCCCAATGGCAAAACCTGCACGTTCGACAGATTTCCGAAACTCTTGGGCATCGCAAATTTATTAGACGAATTATCGGCGCTCGAAAAACCCTTAGACGAGGAATTCTTTCCTTCGTTCTCGCTGCTCATCGCGATATCGCTAAATTTCGAAGATTCTTCATTATCGGTTCTCGAATTATCCGGCTCCGATGGAGCGTCGGTTTTTTGCTGCAGTTCCTTGAGCTTTCTTCGGAATGGCGTGTTTATCGGAACCTCGGTATCGCTCTCGAATGCGTAGACGCTGCTCTCGTTTTCAGGAGAGAAAGCATTTGCGCTGGGTGTCGTCGTCTTTCGTTCTTTCACCTTCGGAAGGAAAGTCTTCCTCTGTTGAAAGATTCCCTTTTTCTCAGGCGTGGATTTCTTGTCCGGCGAACCGTCCACGGAGTTCTGATCGGATTTGGAAACCGTGTCGCTCTCCTCACCCGTAGACGCTTCTTTTGTTGGCTTTGCGACTCTGCCCTTTATTATCTCTTTAATATCAGCGTTTATCTTGTTTCTATTAGGAATAGTAGGAATGTTCAGAGGTTTTGCAAGTGGAACTCTCATCCCGGAAATGAAATTCGTGGCAGATCTGCTCTGAAGTCCCATGCGTTCGCGAGCGTTGGCTTTTTCTATGACTTTTGGTATTGTGACGTTAACCGGACGTACCAAGTGCTGAATTCTCGTGGGGATTGAGAGATGAGTCGAGTCTTTGATCTTTTCGGGGACTTCGAACGGAAAATTAGCAGAAGCTTCGGTTTCGGACTTGTTTCGCTGTTTTGCTCGCGCCATTGAACTTTCGTTTAGCCATTTTTCGATCTGTTCTGTGGACATATTGACGCGAGCTTTACGTCCGTGAATTCCCGTGAGTTGCATGTCTATCAAATTAATTTCCGAAGTATCCGCGCCATGATTGCATTTTGTTTCCAGCTTGATAGCGTCATCGAGACTCTGTGATTCGATTTCCGGTATGGAAATCGTCGCGGGCTCGTGAACGGAATTGACAATCGTAAAAGCCGGAGCAACGGTGATCGGCTGTTCGACCACATTCTCCATTGTCAAACGCTTAGCGTCTCGCGGCGTAGAATTTTCCAGCTGGGGCGTGTCTTGTGTTTTAAGCACATCCAATTTCCCGTAAGCCTCCTCCGAGGCGAGAAGATTAGCGTTAACGTGGGAGTTACAAGAGTTCAAAACCTTCGATATCGCTTTCTTCGTGAAGCCGCGAAACGACTCTTCATCATCGGACACTTGCGACGGTGGAGGATTTTCGGAAAGAGCTATTGGAGCAGGTGTTTCAACTTTCGGCTCAACGATCGGCGGTTCTTCGATGGTCTCGGTTTTCTTTATCTCCGACTTCTTTATTTCCGATTTTTTAATCTCCGATTTCCTGACCTCCGATTTTGGAGTATCCGATTTCTTAATCTCCGATTTTTTTATTTCCGTTTTCTTCGTCTCCGATTTCTTAGTCTCCAATTTCTTGGGCTCTGGTTTCTTCACCTCAGATTTCTTAATCTCCGAATTTTCCTCTTTCTTCTTTTTCAGCTTGTCCAACAGATTCCCAAGCATTTCTTCTTCGGATTCTTCGCTCTCTTCCTTCTTCTGCGGCGGTTTAACGCGTTTAACGATCTTCTCTTTCGTAGTCGCTGTCGTTTCCTTAACTTCAGGCTTCGCCGACTGATTTCGTAAGGATGACCGAAGACTCCGAGCTGCGGGTTTCTCGACCTTGGTAACGCTTCTCCTGGTGACCGTTCTGGTCTTATCAGGCTCCACGGAAGTTTCAGATTCATCCTCGCTGTCGAGTTCGCAATATCTACGCACCCTAAGTGTTCTTTTGCTCTTAAGGACCGGTTTCTCAACTTTCGTTTTGTTTTTCGACGTGTTCGGAGTATTCTCGCTCTTGGAATCTTTTTCTTTAATTTCTTTAGGTTTACTGCCTTGTTTCGACTTAGCTTTGATCTCATTCTCGGCCTGAGCAGTTCGTCGGGCGTTTGGTAGCTCGGGAAAACTGTCTACTGAGATATTATCCTCGTTTTCAAGATCTGGGCTTACTAATTTACGTCCCAATATTTCCATGTAAACGGCTGCGGCTTCCTTAGTTTTTCGGGAAGGTCTTCTCGACAATCCTTGAGAAGATGGTGCTCTGTCTCTCTGCGATCGCGTTATTCGTCGCATCTCCGATTTGCTTCTCGTGCAAACTTTCTTTTGCATCACTTTACCAATTGGACGTTTAATTTGCGGCGTTATTTTCGAGCGCGGTGTCTCATCGTCGGAGGATTCGCTCTCTGACTCCGAGGATTCACTCGTCTGCTCCTTAACTATCAGTCTTTTCTTTGGCTTCGACGGAATCGGTTTGCCCTTCGTTTGCGGAACGCTCGGTTTTTTGCTTTTTTCGGGCAAACCGCTGCTCCGCAAACCATGTCTCTTCGTCTCGTTACGAGAGACGAATTTCCTTGGCGCGAGCTTCGATACGGGTTTCAAAACGACGCGTTCAGTCGACGAACGGGTTCTCATCACGCAAGATGTTTTAAATTTGTTCTTTATACGTTGCTTCGCGAGCCGTTGCTCCTGATACTTTTTCTTTAACGCTTGAATAGTCGACGACGCGGTCTTGAATTTTGTTAGATTTTTTTGTACTCCTGTTGGTACTTTTTTCTTGATCGGAGATGCAGTTTTTGTGCTGGATTTACTTTGACTATTGGAACTTGATTCTGGCTTGGAACTATTCGTAGTTGACGACGAGCCTGAAGATGAGGGTTTGCTATTCAATTTTGAAGCAGGCAATGTTTTTGCCTCAGATTTTTCTTTTTTAGATCCCATATTGAAGAAATTTAAGCTAGGCGGCAAAATGGAAGTCCCTGGATAACAGGAAAATGCAGGTATTAGGATTTAGATGTAATTATAAAAATATATTAATTGATGAATTAATTGTAGAAAAATCGTTCGTCTGATTGCTCCATTAATTTAAAAACTGATAAAGCAATAACAAGGGACACAAATATAAAGATTTCAAATTTAAATTTGAAATCTTTATATTGTTTAAAATTTTCCGATAGAGGAAAATCGATAAAAACAGAATCTTCAGCATTGCCATTCGTGATTTGGCAAACTTTTATCAAAAAAATTTCACAGACATTATCGGCGAAGCTTAACAACAATCATTACCATTTAGAATATACGTTTTTTATGGAGTACAAATAATCGCTACATCGACTTGAACACCTTTAAACATAAAATGAAATGTGCTTTGTTGCTAATAAAAATGCTACTTAAATTTTAGTTCGGTATAAAATTGATATGTCCTTTCTTGACTAAATTGCATACACAAATATTCAAAAATAACAGCATACAATCTATTGAAACATTGTTTATAACTAATATAAGATTTAAGATTCCAGCATAAACATTTTCATACACTTTTGTTCAATTACATTGAAAACTATTGGACCCGATAAAAATTCTCAATGTTTTCCAACACCATTCTTTAGCGAATAACAACATATTAGAGCGCCTTACCTCTGAAGCATAGGAATGTGAGAAAATCCTCTGTATTAGGACGTTTGTGCGTTATGAGTTCAGTGATCATGGCCGGTTTACTGGTTTTTTCCTTTTCCTTAACCAGTGTCGGTGTGGGACTGAAGACAGTCGCAGCACCTTGTGCGAATTTTCTCTGGGCATGGACCTTAGTTCTGCAAATATAGAAAAACAAGAAAAAAAAAAATTTATCCAAAACGTACAAATATGAAAATGCAGAAAATAGCATAAACAAAAAATGCTGCCTACCTCTTCGGGGATTCGGACAGTGGATCCATAAGGTCCACGAGATCGCCCTCCTTCCTTTTTCTCTTGTCATTTCGGCCCAATACCATATTTCAACGTGTGAGGACAGTCACTTCACCTGGCATCAAGCTTTTCGCTGAATTCTCGAAGAATTCATGTAGAACTCGTCTACTCAATGGCACGAACGTTTGTATTCACCGAGAGAAATGAAAAGTGACATTTTCGGAGCATTGAGTTGCTTCGGAGACGAAAGAGATTTATTCGAAATGCGAAAGGAACAGAAACTACGTGCGCACGGTAAAAGTTCGATGGCTCTCGGTTTTTCTTCGATAAAAAAAATACGGGGACGACTCTCGAACTTTCATGAGAAATTCCTTAAACAGCCTGTTCGATTTAATTTAATTACTCAATAATATAAACGGGTGATTCGGACGATTATCCAATAAAAGCTACGGTGACAATTGACTAAAAATCAAACACTGCCGAATCGAGCATCTCACCCCCCCAAGGTTTAAGTGACTATTGTTGTGTCAAGCCAGGATTAAATGCCCGTGTTCTTGATCATTCTTGAGAACGGACCAATGGCCGAGCGAGCACGTACACACGACTCGTGGAAATATCGATTCGATCGGAAACGCTTAGCATCGAAGCGCTTGGAGCAAGAAGCGGAAGCGTACCGACGAACGCTTAACTTCGAAGTCGCTCGTAGACTGCTTCGAACCTGTGCTAATCTTCACCCATTTCTACTACCCTGTAGACTCATCTCGGAGTTTTCTTATTTTCCGGGTGAGGAAATTTCGACGGATCGAACAACGAGCCAATCACCGGAGGTTTCAATGGCATTCTGACGGAGGTAAATGGGAGACAGCGTATCAGAAAGGATCAAGCTTTGGTGGCGCGAAGTTCGAATGTATTTTCTCGGGCAAAAAAAAAGTGGTATAAAAAGTGTATTATTATGATATAAAAATTTAAAGTTTGAGGAGTATGTCGTATTGGACAAAATCACACTCTAATTATACTCATATTTGAGTGTTGAGTAAAAAATGGACATACGAAAAAATATTCGATAATTTTTTTAATTTATTGTAAGTTTATTTTGTTGTTCATTTTTTGTTTATTGTAATTGATTTTAAGTTGAAATTGGCATTATTATTTGGAGAAAAATTTGATTTGCGAATATATTTTCGTATCATCGTTTCATACTTAACTCGAATACTCGAATACACTTTACTGGAAAATGAGTATCATTGCAGTAAGATTTCGTCTAATACGACGTACACTTCCATTTTAATACTCTTTTTATATAATTTTAATTGCGCAGTTTTTAATAAAGATCTTTCGGAAAGTGGAAAAGAGATTCTTAAAGAATTTGTTAAAAATTTGTTTTCATGTGATGAAATATTTAATCAAGACGTCTGTATACTTTAAATATGATTAAATATCCTTAACTAGTCCAAACATACAACACCTAACTTTACACTGTAAAAAATGTATGCTGGCCAAGATACACACGCAAATGACAATATGAAAAATCGTTAATGACAAGAAACGTATATAATATTAGCCAGAAAACTTTGGATTATAAGCATTTCAGTTAGATTTACAAACCACCATAGTGATACATATTTATCGTGTGATTAACCTACATATAGTTAACGGGTTCAATAATTCTTATTTTTATATGAAAGAATCTCGCACCGTGAAAAAATGGGCGCGTAGAATAATGCTTCAAAAAATAATCATACATAGTTGAACTTAAATATGCATCGTTTCTAAACTCAAAAAATAACATTTGATTTTTGGCGGGTTTTATAAAACCATTCAAAAAGATGGTACGACGGTACACATTTTTTGTTTATTAGCGAAACTTAGCATATTTTTATCTCATTATCATTGAACACTGTATTAACAAACAATATTTCGAGAAATTTCTCGGGTTATGTAGAGATACGCCTCAATTACGGTTGATAATCAATTATTTAAGGTGTAATGAATTCATCGACGTTCTGAAAATTAACGAAATTTCCGACAGAGGGCTAAATTCGAGTAATCTCGAATGACGTCCTCGAGTTTCTTTCTCCCAACAATCGATACTGCATTTCCCCTCTTCTTTTCTTCGGTGCAGTAGCGACATCAGCGACATGGTCTTATACTCTTACATACATTTCTTGCAACGACAGCGATTTTTAGTGGTGGTATAAGCACGTTTATTGTCCAAAGTTTTGAGTTACTAATTTCGCTACGGCGCGTCGCCACTAGTCTTGGCTTCGCGCGTAGCCTTCATCCGCGGCCATTTTGGACAGCCAGCGATCGCAGCGGCGAAATTGTGCGATACCGTATCAACACCTGACACAGTGTCAGATGTTGTTGTACGTTAATTAACGTCAATATTAACAATTTGTTGATTAGTGGACAATATGATTGCGAGAAAACGAAAGGCGTCAGTCTTGTGTTGCGTCGTCAATTGTCGCCAACGCCTTTCCCTTCACAATACCTTGCCGATTGAAATTAATATTGTGCGTTATTGCTTTGAATCCCGTTCTTATTACTGCCTCCATTCTTGCACGATAGCTATCAGAGACGTTGTAAACATTAACACCGGCGAAACGAGCAGACGACACCGGGCAACCGAAAATTTACATTCAGTTTTTACTGAATAATTCGAAAAAGGAGAAGCTATTGCCATAAAAAAATAAAAAAATAAAGTAAACATCCTTTGTTTTATATTTATAACAATGCTCTTCAGTTATTTGTTTCACATAACCAAAAAATCTTTTTTATAATATTACCACAAAAATCAATGCTCGTCGTTGATACGGTTATGTCAACAGTCGCCACAAGTGACGCTAGTTGTCCCAACGCACGAAGCCAATAGGGGTTCTCTCTCTCCTGACTCGTCACCGCACGTGATCACAACAAACCGCAGGTTACATAACCTAAATAGTTAAAGCCAGCAAAACGCTTTCGCTATTGTTTTCCAACTCCAAAACTATTACCTCGCAAGTTGTGTCTCCGTTATTTGCATCGTGCCTAAGACGGGCGCGGTGCCTAAGTGAAAATCGGGGACCAAATCTCTGGGACAAAACATGTTCCGTTTTCAAAGTGGCAAAAAATATTGCACTGCTTAAAGTAGCAAAATAAAAATTCGTTGTCAAGAAAAAATGATCGAAATTGACGAATCAACAAAGATCTCGCAATTGTTTTCAGAATCGTATGCTCGATTTCATTTCCATCATCCCTAATTCCACAATCCTGAATATTCAGAATTTCCTTTAGAAAATGTACGTTTAAATGTATATCCTTTTAAGACAGATTAATAAATGAGTACTTATACTGCTAATGCTGACATTTTGGTTTGAATAACGCGGATATCCCAGTAGTAGTACATGTATTTTATTGAACAATATATATATACATAGTTGTTAGTTGCGAACATTAATAATATCTCAGTGATGAGGACATTGTCTAATGGGCTATGAACCTGAGTCCTACAGCCCATAAATCTCGTTACAAGTGAATAAAACTATTAACTTAGAATGTGGAGCGGATATTCGAATATCCTTATTATCCGAATATAACAGATACGATGCTGCAGATTCACGTATTCGGATAATTTAAAGTATCCGAATATGCGAATCCGTGTCTATATGCACTAAGCGGTAGATAATGAGAAAAAATTAGGTACGACAGCTGAGAAAAAAAATATAATAAAAACAAAATTAATTCATTTGCAAATGTTTTTGGTCACTGAGGGACCTTTTAATGACAACTTTTTCTTTCAAATTCTAACTATGAATTAAGAATGAGATGAAATGATATGAGAGATGAAAGATTATGAAAATGCAAGAAAAAAAAATTGTTGGAATTTTCAAAGTTCTTGAGCGAACTGTAAATCGTTTTTTGCAAGTGTAATTTTTCATGAGAATCAGTTTTTCACCGAAAACTTTTTACTTTTTTTCTTATTAGATGAGATTGAAAATGAATAAATATTGCTGAAATTTATTTATTAATTATTCAAGACTAATTTCGAAGAATAATATAATCAGCATGTATCGGTTGAATTAAACAAAATATTATACCCTGAGAGATCCGAAATTAACATATGGTGACTTATAATAATAATAATTTGCAATAATATTAAATATTCCTTGAAGACAATAAATGAATACAAAGCGTCTTATCGTATTTATATTTAGTTATGGATCCTCGTTATTGAAAAAACATCGAGCGCATGTATGTTTAGGTCTAAGTCAAGCTTTCGATAAGTGGAGTGGCGGCGGCTGGCCCTTCCTTTATCAAGTTCGTAAGACAATGCATGCATTGGAAATACTCCCTTGTTCCTATTGAACTCATGCGTGATTGGCTCCGCGAGGATTGGGTAGGGTAGCCGTTCTGTAGTTTCTCGTAGCCTACACTCAAAAATCTTGGAGAGAATAAAACAGAATAATTTCGATACTCAAAGTGAGCAGTTCTTTCTTTCATTTTTCTATCAACTTCCCGATTCACAAGGTGGGTTTTTACCCTTGGTTAACAAGACCCAGAAGGACACATCATTGGTGTTCGTTTGAAGTTCCCGCGAATAATAACGCTCGGGCGTTACACCTATACGATCGTCGCGCTTCGCGGCTGATATCGGCATTACCGAGTTTAGAGGCTAACCCGGACTACCCCCACCACCTTCGTTTCAAGCCCTCTTATAAGACCGTGAGTAGCACAAGAACGCACTGTTACAGTTACAGACCACTGCAAAAAAGTTCCGCGACGCAGGTAGGAGCAGGAACATAGAACGAACCATGTCAGATCAGTGAGTATTTTTACAATAATTAACACTCAGATAAGCTTGAAATCACTTTGAAAGCTGCATAAATGTGATACTTGTATTCGAAACTCGCACTGTCGAAAGGAAAATCACGATTTACTGTTCGTTTTTGACAGCAACGAATCTACATTGTTCATCGCGCAAACCCTTAGGTTAGGAGTAGCAACGCTTTAGACCATGACGTCGTACAGTGATTGTTCCATTTTCACGAAAATGTGTTGTTATCGATTATTCTAAAATCGAATTTTCACAACTGAATAGCGATTTCAATTTTGTTGAGTTGACAGATTTTACATGCGTTTTCCTTATTTTTCAGAGATGAAGCTTTGTTGGATGAAGACCTTGGGGATGAAGAGTATGATCTTGGTAACGACGAAGAAGAAGCTCTTCTGGCCGACGACTATGAAATTGATAGGGTGAGCTCGCTATTTTCAAACCTGTACGACGTTACATGAAAATTTATATTATCGCCTGAAAGTGGCGCTATTCTATATGTAACCAATCTATGTTTATTAAGTGAGCGATCTTAATTAGCTTCTCAGGCACTGAACAAACTGATGGAAAATGTCGGAGATAATCATAAGACAAAGAGTGAGAAATTCCTTTGCTGCGGTTGAAAAATAGTGCAGCGTCTATATTGCGTTATACTCGATAGTAAAATGAAGTTATTTATACTTATGGTTTCCCTGGAAGAATTAAAAACTTACAATAATACTCGTAAATTCGATAGCCAATATTGTCTAATCTTATTACAATGACTTATCGAAAGTTAAAATCTACCACAGGTTCTGCAACTAGAATTATCTACAATGATTTATTTTGCAAGCATTACACTTGAAAACCAACGTAACTTGCAAACGCAGACACAAGAATAGGACTGTTAAATATCATGACATTGATTTTCTGGACATGTGATTTATTTATAATCTGACAGCTATTAAATTGATAAACAATCAGTTACGGAGCTCTTGAAAAAATCAGGAACTTTATTGATATGCATTCAGTATGGATTGATCAAATATTGTATTTTGAATAGAAATTAGGACGTTTATGTTGCGAACAGTTTGACGATAAACTCAATTGACGAAAACTCTGGAATAATTTCCCTGGCAAGTATCATACTTATGGAACAGTTACGATACTTGCACACTTAGTTACAATGATAAAATTGTTAAATATCATATCCACTTTCTAGAAGTGTGAATTTTCCTTGAGAAATGAATTATCTTATGGCTTCTGAAATGTGTGCTCAGAAAGAATTAATAAAACATTGTCTTTAGATTCTTATATCTCAAATACATCTTATAGTGCTGCTGGAGCGGAATTGTACTTTTTCTTGCATTGGTTAGGATGTAATTTTCAATCGTGCCAAGCGTCTTAGAACATATTGCAAATTCTGTTACAAATTTAAATAATTTATAAACTGGCGTGCGACACATGTCATTAATAGGCTTACCACATTTTCCAACCACAACCACTTAGATAAGATTATAATTTTATGAAAGAGTTTTTAGAAAAATTTGTGCATGAAACGCTTGAAAAGTACTTGACTTACCTCGTACACAGTATAAGACAAACTTTCTACAAGCGAATCAAAGAAAATTATTTCTACATTGAATCCTGTGTATATATTTTCTAAGTGCTTTGTATAATGCTCAATGGTACAACAATGTTATTCTCCTGGTTTTGTCGAGTACCAAAATTGATTATCAATTACTTTTAGCTGAAATTTTAAACTCACTGATGAATACTTTAACTGGAATGAGTGAATGAATCGAAAAAATGAGACTACTATGATTACTATCATTATTATTATTATTAAAACAGAGAAAAGGAAATGAAGGTAAACTGGTGGTTATTAATATTTATTTCTTTGATCCTTGAAAACAACAACAAAAATATTAAGTTTTTCTTGCTATTTAAAATTGACTTTCTCTTACGATTGTTTATTTACCTCTGCATTTCTTTTCCTCTGCAGCAGCGAATTTTGTCATACATATTGTAAACTCGTTTAAGAATGCTTTATAGCTTTAGAGTAGTACCACTTGCGAAAGCAGTGCCAGTATGCAGATCCAAGAGATCTGAAGATGTGAAAATTTTCTTAAGCAAAAAGTAAGAATCTCAATATGCTAAATTGCAGAAAAACCCTTCCCGAGGCGTTTCTTAAGTATAATTCATCCGTATTTGATGTATTCATGTACGCACTCTGATAATCCTTATTGGATGTATCGAAAATCCATCTCACAATTTCTCACTGCTCTCACGAGAGAAACGACAGAAACGTTTTACGATTTTCTTACGCCGCAGTATCATACTGTATCATAGTCATGTTTGTTTTCTCTCCAAAAAATGATATTTCGTTCAGAGAATGTTAATTTTCTTCTATTACCACATTGGGCAGGGACTGTATAAAGAGTAACAATTTTGTTGTAATTTAATAGCCAGATATTATGAGAAAAGAAGTGATTTACATGTAAATTGACAAAGATTGCAAGAAAAGACTGCTTTACTATATGCGACTGCGGATGATGCGTTCCACTGATATATTTGCGCTCGATAATTTGTATCGCGTAGAACGATTGCTTCGACTACTTTATCCCGTTTAATCCTTGATATTCGGATCAGATCTCGTGGAATAATTGTCATACGAATTGTATTGACAAATGCACATCTATGTATCCCATTATTGTGATATCACACACAATATGCACGTGTGTTCGATCTTGTCGATCACCGATACCATCATTGTCGTCATCATTCGTCCAATATTCTCACTGTCAACTCATATCGTTCATCGATTCGTTGTATTTATTATTATCCGATGAAACCGCTCATCGAGAGCAGCAAACACAAAACGAATCCCTTCTAAATTAATATATATCTGTAATGTAAGTCAAAGACCTCGAAAACTCTCTCTAAAAATACAATAGGTAAATGCCATGATAAATAATGAAATAATTAATACAATATACAATATAAATAAAATTAGATTTAAAAAGTCGCGACACCGTTGACCGTATTTTCATAAAAAATATTTGGCAATTTAATTCTCGAGCAGCAGAATAGCTATAAGGCAGAAGAGGAAACAGACGATGTGCTGGACTTAGGAGTCACGGATGCTCTCGACGACTTAGACGGCGAAGATGAAAATATAGAATATAGGAGCGACACTGATAACCATAACCACAGTGAGTTTTACAAAGAAGAACGTTCCGTTAATCATGGTGGCTACTACGAACAAGAGGAACATGAAGAGATCAGGGAGGAGCATTACGAAGAAAGTGTTATGCCGAATGAGAGCGGTGTACCGAATTCTTTGAACACGGGCGATTTGCGTGAGAAACTACAGAAGAACGTGCAGAGAAAGGTTTTCATTGGAAATGGACAAGGATTGGAAGACGACGACTGCGATGAGGCCGAGGAAAGAAGAAATCGCTTTCAAAATGAAAGGATCATGATATCTCCAAAGATGAATAATGAAATACCGGATTCTCTTGAAAATGTTGTTACTGTTGACCAAATTAGGCAACAGCCATCGTTTAGAGGTCGTGGTCGAGGACGCGGTATGCGGGGCATTAGAGGAGGACGATTTGCTGCGCCAAATTCCCAAGGAAACTACGTATCGCGGTAAGTAATTCTTTTACAGAATATAACTTAGTCATTTTCATGATCTACATTAAAATGCAGTCCATTCGGAATCACGCAGCAAATTTAAATATAATTTCCAATTGGATCACTACTGATTTAAAACAAGGCTGCAAAGCAGAACCTTGCAATTTGCTTCTTCATTATTTTCACGTACGAAGCATGTCAAAACAAAGTATTGATATTTTTTTTAAAAATCAGCTCCTGGATTTTGATGAAAATACATGTTTTGAGTGTCCTAGATTCCAAAAGAACATATTTACTCATTTAGGAAGTTTGGTGGTCAATTTTGGATTCTCCATAAAGGAAGCTTTGTGAAATACAAAAAATAATTCAGAGCAATTTGCAAGGTTCTACTTTGCAAGCTTATTTTAACTTGAGAAACGTTTTCCTAGAAATTCAAAGTGTCGCAAAATTTAAATCAAATTTGCACTCTATACCGTGTATGTATCCTGTGTAAAATTTGTTAAATTAGTTGAAGTTGACTTGAATTATAACAAAAACATCAAGTTTTCAACAATTCAAATAAATTCTATAAAATTTGAACCGCTTTACGGATTTCTTCAAAATTCGATACCGACCGTCATTTTTCATTGCTTTGCATACATTGCATACATAGGCAGGGGCGTTGATGCTCTACCAGTGAACCAAATTTCAACTTGATTGTCAGAGCCGTTTTCGAAATACAGCAGTTTCAATTTTGCAAGCTTGACACACACACATATCTAATCAGAAATTTCTTCTGAACAATTTTTTCGATGTTTTAGACCGTTCTGAGAAATTTGACATGAACATCAAATAAATTATTATTATTATTATTATTTACAAAAAACAAAACTTTCTTATAAAGTAGCAAAAATAAAAATCTTGACATGCACTCCATAATTGAGTTTCTTATCCGATAGAAATAAAAGGAAACGCAATCTGCAATATCCAATAGTACCTAATGCACAGGATTATGAAAATTTAATCTTCCAGATTCAATCCGATGCGTAGTCAACCTAGTTTCAATGAGCAAAAGCCTTTCCGGCAGCCGTTGCTCGATGGCAGACCTCCGATGTACCAGAGGGTGTCATCGAACAACATGATGAATCAGCAACAGCAACATCAACAGCAGCAACAACAACAACCGCCGCCGCAGCAAATAATGTATCGGCAGAACAATCTTCCGCTTCCGCCGTACATTCAAAACGTTCCTCCTCAACCTGGGGGTCCGCACTTTGCGGAGGCTCGTCCTCCTTTCAATCCCAATCAATTTCCCGGACCCCAAGGGATGCCCCAAGGACCGCGTATCATCGGTTGCCCGAGACTGGAATACAGACCTCGGGGACCGATGCCAGGACCCGCGATGCAACGTTACAACTGCCCTCCTGGTGTGCCGCCCTACATGCAGAATCAACCGCCGCACTTTCAGGCTCCGATGGTACCAGGAAATCAGGGCCCGTCGCTGCTGGGAAATCCGAGTTTGCCACTTCCCGGAAATCCAGGACCGCCGGTTATGCACGGGAATCCTGGAGGACCTCCAATTCCCGTTAATCAAGGACCTCCGATGCAAGAAAATCCTGTAATGATGCAAAATTTCCCGCGATTGTCAGGACCGAATCAAGGACCACCGAGGCCGAATCAGCCGCCGATGCCGAATCAACCGCCTTTCGACCAGGGACCGAATTTTCAAGATCCAACGCATCAAGGACGACCAATGTACGACTCGAGACCTCATTTCAACAATCAAACCCATCCGCCCGTTGTCAGTCAAATGAACAACCCGTTACCTGCTTCTGTGCCACCGCAAACCGGACCTCATGTGCCCAATGTGCCGCTTCCTGCTGGACACAAGATTCTTATCAATCCGCACTTCAGAGGAGCTGTACAACCTACTGCGGACGGTAAATTGAAGGATTTTATAAAGCCTGGTAACGTAGATTTTCAGTATTTTTTTTTCTTCTTTCTTTTTCTGTTTTCCGACTGTTCAGGGCTGCTGTCTGAACAGGTTTTCTTTTTAACCACAAAATGGAATGCATTTTCTAGTTACTTTTTTTTATTAAACTTGAATCTGGGAGAATCATTAACACAGATCAGAGTTAGCGATAATGAATTTTAAAAGAAAGTTGTCGCTAAAGGAACGAAGTTACCTGAATAATAAGCGCACGAGAAAGTATCTTCCATTCACAATATTTGTGCTTGGAAAAAAAAAACAGAGTTTTTATGGAATCCACATTAAGTAATTGAATTTACGTTTTATGTAACTGTATAGAATGAATAAAGAAATATTAGATCATGTCCTTTTTTAGTCAACTGAAATCTACATAGGAAAAAAATAAGTTGATTTAACAATCTCAACTAAATATACTATTTTGATAAAAAAGCTTTTCAAAAGATTAATTACGCGTCGATTGGCTTTTCTAATGAATCTTTCGTACACAGCGAGACTTGCTTGGGATTCCCAACAACAACAGCAGCAGCAACAACAACAACAACCACCGCCTCAGCATCAACCGCCACAACTTCAACCTCCGAATCAGGGTGAAAATTTCGCACAGCCACCAGCACCATATCAGAACCAAAATCCCTACGGACAGCAGCGAAATGCACCGCCTCAACAGCAAAATCTCCAAGAGTACCAGCAAAATTATCAACCAGTCAAGAGCGACGTACGTTACCAAATTATAAATCACAAATTTTCATCCGATTCAGATAAGCAACGATAATATTATTTCGATTTCTTCCATCAGGATCCCTACGCCTATTTTTCGGACGTTTGGCAGGAAAACAAAGCTCAAAAACCTCAAATCACAAACAAACCGTATCCCACGGAGAACAATTACTCGCGGGATAGCGGCTACAGTAGCTATGGAAATAAGTATGGAAAATCTGACATTAACTGGGATCATCGTGACTCGTACCAAGAGGTAATTTTATTTTTACTCGTGCTATCGAACAGCTGTAAACCTCTTTTTTTTTAAATAAAAATTCATTCTACGAATACTTATATCATTCAATTACTATTTCATAGTAACTTGCAGTGCTTATGAAAAGATGTTTGTGCGAATTATAACGAATTTTAATTTCATCAAAAATTATCGGAGGATAAACATATCGTTATGAACGCTGCAGATGGTAAAAAATAATAATGGTTGTGTCAATTGCACGATATTAATTACATGCAATGATGGAGGTTTACTTTTCTGTTAAATTACTATTTTATAATAATAACTTACAGAGCTTATGAAAAGATGTTTGTGCGCATTATAACGAATTTTATTTTTGTCGAAAATTATCGGAGCGTAAACATATCGTTATGAACGCTGCAGATGGTAAAAAATAATTATAATTGACTCAGTTGCACGATATTAATTACATGCAATGATGGAGGTTTACATTTCTGTTTCGAAATTCTTGAATACAGCACTTAGTCAACAGTTTTTCATATAATATGTTATGAATCACTTTTTTAAACAGGATCAGAGAGGCTCCAGTCAAAGTTATCGAGAACGCGATCCGCCTCCTCGGTCGCGAGGCGAAAACATTCAGAGACGCGTACCTGCGTCTAACAATAGTTACCATAATGATTCCTACGATGAAAAACCTAGCTCCAGAGCATTGCTGAACTCTGCGCGTCCAGTGGCTAGGCCATCGCTAAAGAGGAGCCCCGAAACTCACGAAAGAGCTCAAAGACCGCAGAGTCCTAAGCGTGTCAAAATAATGAGTAACAGACAGGAATTCCGTGCGACTGCCGCCCACGAAAGCACCGGCGTCAAAAAGGTACGTTCTCATTTTTTTTCTGCAGACTAAATGACACCGCAATTTTTTTTTCACGTCATAAGTCTTGTTTGGAAATCGAATAAAAATTTTAATTCAATGAAAAGGTTATTTAACCAGATTGGACTGCAAATTTCGGTCGTTAAAAAAATTGTTTATACATTCAATACTATAGATTAGAAATTACGAAATTGTAGTAAATCTTTGTGAATCATCAATTTAAATTAACTGTTTTAGGAGGAAGACTTGGATCCCGAGATGAGGGAATACAGAAAGAAAATGGAGGAGCAAAAGCGTAAGAGGGAGCAAATACTTCAGGAGAAGGAAAACAGACGGAAACAAGCGGCCATGAAGAATACTGATGACGAAACGAAAGCAGATTCGCGACCTGCCGGTAAGTCGTCTAGTTGGTTAAAAAGTGCGCGAAAAATAAGAAATCGGAAATTTCCATATTTCGCAAAAGTTCGAGATAAATGCGAAAAAATTGCAAATACTTCTCGATGGTGAACATTTTTTTTTAAATTTATGCATATTAAAGGTACTGAAAAAAATCATTTTGCATAATAATAATTCTAAAATGTGATTAATCAATCGATCAAATAATGAATTAAGTAACAAATTTTCCGGCAACCCAATTTTCATTTATTACGAATAGGATTCGTTTATTTTCTTCAATACTTGTGAATGTCTTCCGATTTTTAAATTTGCTTTGAATTTCGTGTTCTTTCACACATTTATTTTATGTAAAAAAAATCAAAGCAAATTGGAAATATCTGAAAAAATTATTACGGATTCAAAAAAATTAGTTTCTTTGAATAATTTTCATAGAAAAGAAAAGTTGAGTTCTCGGGGAATTTGTCGAACAATTTTTTTTTCTCATCAAGTTGTTACTAAAATTTTGTAATCGTTATTATGAAAAAGAACTCTTTTTAGTGCCGTTAATAAGCACCAATTTTTGAAGACTTTCATACCATCGAGAAGTATTTGCAATTTTTTCTAATTTTTCTCGAACCCGAAATAAACATAAAGTGTTTACCAAGTACCTTAAAATCTAATTTCATTACGTGAGCTATTCCTCGGGATTGTTAATCAAACAACCAAAAATTGTAAAAACGTTTTGACAAATTCAGCACTGATTTGACTAGTGCAAAGCACTCAAACCTTCTTAATACATGGTGGCCGCGATCCGGGAAAACAGGGAAAGATCAGGGAATTTGAAAATTGGTCAGAGGAAAAGTGAATTGCTGCCGAATCTCCCAATAAGTATAATATAACATGAATTATAATAATTTTTCATGTTATGTGAAGTTTTAGGTTACCAAAGATTGTTTATTATGTCCTGTGAGGCTAAAAAATACGTAAAAAATAAAGTTCATCGTTGATCGGCAAAATAAATAATTTATCAAAGACTGTTTTGTACCTGTTTTGGGTACATTTTCATTAGCATTATTAATTTTTTTGATAGAAATCGTCAGAACGTAATCGTAAGGGAAAGTCAAGGAAATATCAGGGAATTTTTTTCGGCGAAAAAAACGGTTACCATGTAATAATTCTTTAGATTATGATTTAAACGTTAAACATCGTGTTTCAGAACCCGTCCAGCAGCCGGAGGCGAAATCGGTAGCGGTAGTTACCGGTATAACCAAAGATAACAACGTTCACCCAATATCGCCACGGGGAAGAGGTCGTCCAACGAATGCGCAGGCCACAGAGGTATAGCATTAAGTCAATACAAATTTTAATCAAAACGCGGCACACAGGGCTAATTAATTAAGCGTTAATCGAAATTGATACACACTTTTTGGACGATTTAGCGATAATCGCGGCACTGAGATGAACTGATGTAAAAAAAAAACGGTGCGTCGACCAATAATGGTCAATGAGATTAAATTATAAGCAGTTACTGCTTATAGACTATTTAGACGTGGAATTATTGACCCAAGTGATATTTACGACTGTTTACAATTTAAACAAAAAACCTTTACTCTTTTTTTTATACATATATATTTGTTCTTATCTACAACTTTAGTATACACGAATTTGGTTTTTTTGAGCCAGCTGAATTTTTCAATGAAAATCTCCGTGTATTTTTAACCTAATAATGGACTTAGTACTGCATGGAATCCAGTGACTTATTATTATTTTTATCATGAAAAAAATGCATTCCTGTAGTCCAAGTCATTGACATGTTTTTTCTACTTTGCTTAACGTTTGTTACTTTACATAATAATCATATTTTGTAAACTGATGAGCTCTTTGTGTTTGAAGAAAACTCCGGTGAAAAGTGAGAAAGCACTTGATTGTGCGCTACTTAATACTCCCCTTCCCGAACAATTTATGTTTTACTGTAAATTCTTTATTATCGACTGTGTTTTTTTACAATAAAATATATTTATAAACACCTTATGTTTTGTTTTCTATATCCTCTAGTCGTATTTAGTTTTATTATTTCTATGCCATTATCACTGGTCACGTTGTATAAATTACATTCGTTAAATAATGCGAACATAGAGTGCGACGTTGAGTTAACGCGACGAAAATGTTTGTGTTGTAGGGCCCGGAGAGAGCACCCGGAGTTCGAATCGTCAGAGCGATACAGATAGTAGATTCTGCCAAGAGCGTTCTCGAGAATCAAGCCGCGACAGACGCGATCTCAGCCGTTCAAGCGAACGAGCGTGGAAGACAGTTGATCAGTCAGCCGGGAGCGCGAAGAGTCGTCATTCAAAAACCCTTGCAAAATACACAGAGAGTAGCGACGACCGTACAAAAAACGGTGTCAAATCTGCAGAGGCCACAGCCGGGTACGCGGCTCGTTCAAAAACCACCGGCAGGTCAGGTACCAAAAGGTATTTTAAAAAAAGTACCGACCGGCGCAGTTCAGAAAATCGTCGTAAATGCGAATCGAACAGTTCACGAATCATCGGGTCCTTTGCGTGACGTCAAACCGACCGTCCCAAAAGTCGTCGTTAATACTCAGAACAATCAGAGAGTCGTTCTTCAGAAGACAACAACGCTGGCGAAACAACGCGCCGCCGAATTGAAAATCAACACCGTGAGAATCGAGAATCTCGCGGCGAGCACATCAGAAGCGCAGATTCGACGAATGTGCCAAGGAATTGGTACACTAGAGGTGACGATTTTTAACTGAAGATGTATCCGCACCTACATTGTTTTCATTGTGTGGCTTTGGCACTGGTGTTATTGTTTTCCAATGGATTTTTTTCCGCACTCGACTCTAATCGTTTTCATTATCGTTTTTTTTTTCTCATAGTTTTATAGATAGCACGTATTGCTCTGTAGTAATTGCTAAGTTTCACTCCTCGCTTTTTTTTTGTCTTAACGGCGACGTCATTCTCAACCCACCGAAATTTCATTCGCACGCCGTACGTGCCTTAAATACGCAACTGATCGAAAGTTTTATAAACGTGACGAATGAACGAGAGGAGTATTATTAACAGAAAAGGCTGATAAGCCAAAGTATATTTTATATATGTTATATCATTGTTTAAATGATACCTCGAAGAGTCTAAAGACAAGTTAGACCGTTGACGGTCATTTAAGAATAGGTCTCAGCTAAGGGCCAAAGGTTTTTTAGTTCCTTGTTTATTAAAGTTGAATCTCTAAAAGATAACGAGAAAGTACTATAATGTGTTACACTTATTATGAGAGTTTTTGTTTTTCAAAGCGGCCGTACTACCTTTTTAGTGCGATTTTTATTTTTTTTTAAAGCGTGAATTTTTATTCGTTTTTTTTTTTTTTTCTTGCTTTCTCAAATTTATGAAAGATTGCTCGCGGATAGCGAAGAGAAGAGCGTATACATTGATGTTTTAACGAAAGTACAAACGATGTACCAACCGGTGTTTAATATACATACTTTTTATTTGTCTCTCATTTAACAGGCTTGGCTTTTCTTTAATCACCTTATCATTTTTTTAATGCACGCAATGCGCCGACAGTTATATATTATTGTATATGATTAGACTGTAAATGCATGCGTAACGAGCACAACACTTATCGGCATGCGAAAACCATGCTTCTCATTTCATATATTATATTTGAATTATCTTTTTTACAAAAATATAAAAAGCACAAATTTGAAAGTTTCCTATAATCATACGATTACGTTTATTCGTGTTGTAGAGCATACAAATGGGAGAAGGCAATGCCACCATTGTGTTCAAGACACAATCGGCCGCTCTGGTGTTTCATAAAAAGTATCAGCGAAAAATGCTCGACCTCTCGCTGATTAACGTTCATTTGGTACAACCTACGAGCAGTAATTGAACGTATGTTACAATTGTAAAGAGTATCGACGATGCCTACGTTAGAGTATAAGCAACTTTTTAGTGGAAACGCTATTAATTTAATGGAATTTAGTTATTCGCAACCGAATATTCATTCAGTCGAATCCATGAATTGAAATGTTTTATCAGAAACGTTTAAAGTCAGAATATAGCTACAGCCCCGAGAGTAAATAAATGTAAATAAATGGAAAAAAAAGAAGAATAATCAACTGCTATTATGTTTGAGAACTCGAATAACGTCTATTCATTTATGTAAATACATATACACGACTTTTATGTATACAGAATTATCTATACTAAACGTATGAAACGTTTGTAGTGACCTTTAGTGTAAGATAGTTTAATTGAAGATATATACAGTGAACAAAGAAGAAAAAGAAAATAATGAAATAAATACTGAAAACATTTTTGTAACGATATAGTATGAATCCGAGAGTGATACATACGTCGCGATTTAATCGACCAGATATGTACAAAAATGTTCTGTAACGCGCACGCTACGCACTATACATAACTAGTGCAAATTTGAAGTATTATACAGAGAAAGATCATTAAGCTAATCTTTGAGACTAAAAATGAAAATTATATCGCTGTAAAGCCTGCGTCCAAAAACATACCGTAGACTCAAAAGTAGCGCGGTAATAAAAGGTACATGCCAGAAAAAAAAACTGTTTTCATTTCCAGCCCTCACTTTACCTGAATTTGATTTTTTAAATTAAGATATCTTAATTTACGCAATTACTTGCGCAATTGTTTAGTTACAGTAGTTACATAACAAGCTCATTGTACGATAAGCGGATACCAAAGGTAAGAATACTTTTTAGTAAAGTAATCATATAACTACAGATAAAAACGTGACTAACTGTGTGAACTCTTCTTCTGGAAAACTATAGAATTATCAGAAGTTTGTAAATTATAAGATGCCTAGGCAATCTGCGATTATACAGAATTTCATATTTGTTCCTTCCTTCCATTTTATTTCGACTTTTATGAAATGCACGGGAGACAAATTTCAAATTTACCTTTAGAAATTGATATTAGAACTCCAGAATATATAAGGAGGATCGGTAATGACTCATAAAGTCAAATCAGTGCTAAAACTTCGTAAAGAATTTCCAAAAGTTGAATGCATACAATAAGAAGTAGATGGCGATTTGTATAAAGTAGCTTAAGCTCAACCCAGAAAAAGATGAATAGTGATGGATTCGCATAAAGATTGATGAATTACAATTGTTTTTCGATGAGAAACATTTTTGTTCTGTTTTTTTAAGTACAATCTGTAATTCCCTAAAATATTGCATAGTGTTGTTCGTTTAACAATTGTAGCATGTTTCTGAAAGTATTTTTATTTTTGTTAAGCAACAAGCTATAATTATTAAACGATCACCTTTATGAATTATCTACAGGATCAATCTGTAGAATATTTTTGGCGACATGGAAAGAACTATCACTGGGTAAAATCGGTAGAGAATTACAGATTATACTTGGGAAAAACCGGACGAAAGTGTATCGAATTGAATAAAAATGAATCAGGTAATCTTCATGCAAATCCACTATTAATCTTTCTCTTGGTTAACTATAATTGCTTCAATACAAATCATCCTCCACTATTGTTATTTAATGCATTAAGCTTTAAAGAATCGATTATGAACATTTCGAACTGATTTGATTTCGAGAGTCGTTACCGATTCTTCTTAAGTTAAAACTCCCGCCACGTCCGCCATGTTGCATTATTCAAACTTGCGGGACGCCATTTTCTGCGCAGTACTTGTGCACAGTAGACAAGCTTGTGTCTTTACACTGCATCACACGTGAGAATGTGCCGCATTTTACACCAATAAGGATTTTATAGTAATAAAGGTAAGAAAAAATCAGCGGCAACGCAATAAGTAACAACAATCATCCTGATAAATAAATGCCTCTATAAAATTCCTCATAATTATAACCAACAAAAAATAATAGACAACATGTTGCTCCTAACCTCTCATCAATTACCTCGCCGCAATAATAAATTGCAATACACGTCAAAATTTGATAATCCGTATTAATAATCAACTAATAATTTCCAGATGACGGTAAAGAGTTTTCCTCGGGGTGGCAAAAAGCCGACAACAAAACCACACAGTGGATTGGTAAAAATAATGAACTCTTTAAATAAATTTCATAGTAAATTTAATTTGTAAATAAATTTTTAATGATTTTTAGCTTTTCAAAAAAACAGAGGATGTCGTTAAAAAAGCGAAAAAAAATCGTGGTAAGAGAGATCGCGATGGTGAGCCACAGGAGGAAGAACCAAGTTTTGTCGCCAAGACGGCAGAAGCATTGACGTATTCCAGTCTCGCAGAAGGAATGGTTGTTTTTGGCAGAATACACAAGGTTACGGAGTATGACATGATAGTTTCACTCCCTGGACGTCTCAGCGGAAGATTGCCAGTCACAGATGTGAGCAGTGCTTATACGAGTCTTCTGCAAAGTATCGTTAAGTCGGACGACACAGAGTCCACAGAATTCAGGCCTCTGCCAGATCTTTACAAAACTGGAGGCTATATAGTGTGTTACGTGAAGAGTCTTAATCCCAACGAGAAGTGGCAAGTCTCTCTGTCTCTGGAACCAGAATTAATAAATCGCAATTTGGATCCAACAAAATTGCGCAAAGGCTCGAAAATCACGGGAACTATTAGCAGTGTCGAGGATCATGGCTATGTTGTTGATACTGGAATTGACAATCTAAGGACCTTTTTGGGTATCAAAGATATGGACGAAGGAGCTAAATACTGTAAGTTGAAAGACATCAAATTAATCCATTACAATAATCACTGATAGCGCTACTTATCCAGTAAAAGCAACTAATTGAGTCTAAAAAAATTAAAAGTCTGTATAGAAACATATATAAAATTTTAAAACCTTTACAATTGAATGCAAACAGACTTTAATAAAAAATTGGAAAAAAAAACATCGTTTCTTGTCCTTCAGAAAAATAATTGAATACGTAAATAATGATCATTAAAAATTTTCCATTATCTAAGCATTTTTTTAGACCAGTCATAATTTCGTCTAATTCCGAAACTAAGAGACAATCATCAAGACAAATAAGATCATGTAGTTTCATTGAGCCTTTTTCCTTATCTATTTCTACAAAAACCAGTTTAAAAAAAAACAGCACTCAAATGAAAGAAAACTGATCGTGAATTATCAAAACGTATGACGAAGACTAATTACACAATTCAATATTTCCAGATCCCGGAAAGCAGGTTTTTTGTGCTGTGAAGAGCGTGAAAACTACGGAAAACTCGACAACAGCGCAGCTATCGACGAAAGCAAAGCATTTGGCAAACGCCTTGACCGAAGACACTCAAACCCTCGACGCTCTCGTTCCCGGCACACGTCTTGTCCTCTCAATCGAAAACGTCTTATCAAATGGTCTCCAAGTATCTTTTAACAACGGTAACGTGGGTTACGTAAATAGAAATTACCTAGAAAAGCCACTTTCGTCCTACGAAAAAGGTCGTCAAGTTCCCGGTACTTTGTTGTACGTAATGCCGACCGTAAAATTCGCGTATTTCACTCTCCTCTCCTCGGACGATGAAAAAGAACGTGTGCCGATTGGCGAGATCTTTGAGAGCGCCAAATTCTTATATTCAGGCTCAAGCGGCATTGTCTTGAGTCTGAAGAAAGGAATCCGCGGTTTGGTCCCTTTTCGACGTACGAGCGTCGCCTACGAGAGAATCCACGAAGTTTTCGCTCCTGAGACGACTCACAAGTGCAGAGTCATCGCTTACGATTCTCTGGAGCAAATCTACGTTTGCACTATGGAACGCGAGCTCCTCGAGCAAAAATACATAGCAATCGCGAGTTTAGTGCCGGGAGAACCGTTGGAGGTAAAAATCGCGAGAATTCAATCGGAAACAGGCTATCTGATGGTAACTGCGGGAAAAACCAAAGGTTGGGTTCCTCCGGAGCACGTTCGAGACGTGGATGCTCCGAAAAAGCGTAATCTCAAAGTAGGCGACGTCGTGAAAGCTCGCGTACTCGGTAAGGATCGAAAACAGAATGGTATTCAGTTTACTCTGAAAAAATCGCTGATCGACAGTCGTTTGCCGGTTCTTCACGACATCAATGAAGCGAAAGTCGGCGGCAAACATCACGGCACGGTCGTACAAATAAATAACAACGGTTTGCTCGTGCGCTTTTTCGATCAGGTGAGAGGATGGGTTCCTGCGCAATCGCTGGACCGGAAGCTCGCCTCTGTAAAGTGGAATTTTATGATAGGACAAACGATCACAGCGAAAATCGAGGCTGTTAAGCTGCAAGAAAATAAATTAACTCTCAGCGTCTATGTGGAGAAGGGCGAGAAAAAGGAGAGAGTGAATTTCGAGATCGGCGAAGCTGTGGAAGGCACTGTTGTCGATGCTTCGGTTGCAGGCGTTTACGTGAGAATCACGAAAGACTCTGAGCAAAATCCTACGACAGGATTTTTGCCCGCTGGACACATTGCTCCTTCCGAGGAAGTTGGAAGCTATCTGTCCGCAAGATACGCTATTGGTGATCCAATCAACGCTCTCGTATTTTCCACCAGTCCACGATTTATTCTCTCGAGGACTTTCGTGCCTCAGGAACAGTACAGAAACTTCGAAAATCTTAAAATCGGTGACTGTCTGCCCTGCTCGATTCACGAACTTAACCCCGAGGGACTTAAGTTAATTCTACCGGTCGCGAATTTCGATTCTTATGGAACAGTTCCGCCCAGTAGAGTCTACAATTTCGACGCGCTCTACGTTAATCAAATTTTGTTCGCGAAAATAATTGCTATAGATAAGAAACATCGAAAAGTGAGCCTCACAACTGCACTTCACGATGTTTGGAACGTAACAGCGAAAATCAATACCGATCTCGTCGCTTCTGTGGACGTTCTTACGCTGCATTTGAATAAATTGAAAGAACTATCGGAAATCGAGCATTACAAGAGCAAAAGTATATCCAAAACGAGAATCGGCGAAAGAGTCAGCGGCGTTGTCGAGAAAGTGACGGAGCACGGTCTTGTGCTTAAATTGGAAAAGGATGTTTTAGCCACTGTTCGAAAGGATCATTACAAGGGCAAAGTTAAAGCCGGGGATAAAGTCAATGGATCGATTATTTGGGTGAATTATATACACGAACTTGCAGAAGTTACGCTTTTGCCCAAAATTATTAATGCTTTGAGCACGAAGCAGACAAATTTGCCCGAAGTATCTCTGGACACGCAATTGCGAGGGGAAATTGTTCTGGTTACTAATTGGTTCGTTCTCGTGGTTCTCAAGGGCGCTGGAAAGGGATGTCTCGCCGCTTTGCCCGCGAGACGTCACATGAATGATGTTGAGCCCGATCTGTCGCCATATTCAATAGGAAAAATAATTAGGTGCTTCGTTGTCCTGAATAGAAATCAGGCGGATCTGCTGCCAATTTGTCTGCTTAAATCGTGCTTCGAGGCAGAGAAGACCGTGGAAATTCCGTCGCCGGAAAAGAATCTTAAACGAAAAGCCGAAGTGAATGGAAAGGCAGACAAATCTTCGAAGAAAATTAAGATAGCGGAGCCTGAGGCTAAACCGATACAAGAGAAGTCCGCAAAGAAAAAGACGAAGGCAGAGGATGAGCCTGAACCGATACAAGAGAAGACCGCGAAGAAAAAGAAGAAAGCAGAGGATGAGCCTGAACCGATACAAGAGAAGACCGCAAAGAAAAAGAAGAAAGTAGAGGATAAGCCTGAACCAATTCAGGAGAAGACAGCGAAAAAAATTAAGAAAGCAGAGCCTGAAGCTAACACGATACAAGAGAAGACGGCGAAGAAGACGAAAGCAAAAAAAGAACAAGTTGAGGTAGAAGAAACGCCTTTAATATCTGAATCGAAAAAGACGAAGAGGAAAAAGAATTTACAGCCCGAAGTTGAAGAGGTCAGCGCCGAAGAAGAAGAAGAAGATGCTGTTGTGGAATCGCCTGTGGAATCCGACGACGAGGATTCGAATGAAACAGCCGCAGATGGCAAAATGGCGATTCCTGAGTGCGGTTTCTTCTGGGACAACAAACCTGACGAGTCTCTTAGCCAGCCAGTGGAATCTTCGAGCGACGACGATGAAAAGGATGAAGACGGGCAAAAACCGAAGAAGAAGAAGAAATTAAGCGCGGCAGAGCGTCGAGAATTGGAGAAGCAAAAGGAGCGAGAGATTCGCGAACGTGAAGAAGCTTTAGCGAGTAATCAAGCGCCAAATTCTGTTGATCAATTCGATAGATTGGTACTATCAAGTCCCGACAGTTCGATGATATGGCTTCAGTACATGGCGTATCATCTGCAAGCCACAGAAATTGAAAAAGCTCGGGCGGTGGCAAAACGCGCTATAAAAACTATTAATTTCCGGGAGGAAGGCGAGAGACTTAACGTATGGCAAGCTTGGCTTAATCTTGAGTCCAGATTCGGAAGCGCAGAGACTCTTAACGGCGTTTTCCAAGAAGCTGTTAGGACGAATGATGCCGTTAAGATTTATCTGCACATGTTGACCGTCCATTCTGATGCTGGAAGGCAAGCTGAACTTGAGAAAATCGTAACATCGATTGTTGGCAAGTTCAAACAAAACCCGCAAGTGTGGGTTGAATGCGGTGCTGCTCTCCTGAAAATGGGAATCAAGCATAAATCCCGACACATCATGCAACGGGCTCTTCAGTCTTTGCCCGCTTCGGAACGTACGTATTCAATTTTTTTTCTGATGAATTGCATGATTCAACTATCGAAGCTAAACCTTGAAATTTTGAAGATGGAAAACTGTTTTTTTTTGCTACCAGGATTAAATCATAGTCTACCGATAAACTTTGTTTGCGAGATTTATCAGAGGCAGCGACATCAATTTTGTTTACATCTCTATTTTTAATGAGATAACGCGCGATTACATTATCTCTGTTTCTTCTAAAACATTTGTGGGCATTTTCTGCATAACTAATGAAAATTGCAACATTCTTTAGAAGCAAGGGTTTTTTCCTTCTGTAGGCGAAAGTGATATTCTGGAACTTTGTTCGTGATATTATTCATTCTGTTTCAGATGTCAACGTGATGGTGAAATTTGCACATATGGAGAATAAATTTGGGGACAAGGAAAGAGCGCAAACTCTGTTTGAACACGTTCTCAGTTCTTACCCTAAACGTGTTGATGTTTGGTCTTCGTACATCGACGCTCTCGTAAAATCTGACGATCTTGATGTAGCAAGGTACTGTAGAAACTCATACAATAGCATTTTCATAGACTGTTAGAAATATCTCGGAAATTAACATATATATGGCGTCCTTTTGCAAATACGGCATATTAAATTTTATTTAATTGATTTATTTATTTAATATACAAATTTGTTGTTAAGCTCCAATGATTATATGATAATCACAACTTTTATAAAGTTTTTAGCGAACTATGAGAATTGTAAAACAGTTTTCTTGTATATTTCTTAATATTTGCATAGTAAATTTAATATCCGCGTACCCAGAGAAAAAACTTCCAATATATTTCTATCTAATTATGTTAATTTTCATAAAAAATCTCTAACACTGTATACAAAATTATCCAAACTAAACTCTTGCTCAGGTCATGCCTAAAAAGATGTTGGTTTGACTGCGCTCATTGATAAATCAATTTGTGCTTCAATCGACCAATTTATTTTGAATTTTCGTTTGGCGTTTCGGCTCCGATCGGAGTCCTCTTCAAAATTTGTTTAGTTATTTTTTACACTGAAAATTTTTCTTATAAATATATTTATTCAATTATTATCGTGTCATATTTATTTCTTTAGCTCTGTTTTTAATCTTTGTGTTTATATTTGAAACACCACAGCCAAAAAGAAACATTTTCTTAGCTCGATGGGTCTGTGTCAATGCTCATGATTGACACAGACCCCATTGAATTGAACAGTGTTTACTTAATTTTTTGTGTTGCTAAATGTGTTGCAATTTTTTTCCATGTGGGAGATATGTGTGAACTGAGTCCTCCAAATAAATTATCTGCGATGGAGTGCTGTGATGATGTTTTGTTTGTCATATTGTTTATTATTTTTAATATAATGTTTATATAAATGTATGATGCATTTAGTTAGGTCGTGATTGTATATTTGACAAATGAATATTTACCTCTATTGTTTTCTGTTAGTATAGTTAAAAAAATAGTTTTCGCAGATATTTTAACCGGAGAAGCCGCTTCGTGTTGCAAATTATTGCTTCATGGTTCAATCCGATTCCGATCGGAGCCGAAACGTAAAACAAAAATTGACAATAAATTCATCGTCCGAAGCTGAAGCGCAAATAGACTTACTAATCCAATAAAACGTTCGATAATTTTGCCTTGTGCACGTGCTCACATCCGTATCTAATTGTCTTAATAATTTACAGAAAAGTATTGGAGCGTGCAGTGGTACAAACCCTCCCAGCGCGAAAGATGAAGACTCTCTTCAAGAAATTCATCGATTTCGAGGAAAAACACGGAACCGCAGAAGGAGTATCGCACGTTCGTCAATTAGCCGCAAAATACGTTGAAAATCAATCCAGCAAAGAGTGGGTTTAAGCTCCGAAAAGATTCCAAATAGCGCAATCATCGAATTATTAAAATCTGGGATTGCTTCTGCAATCTCAGGTTGTTCATTCTGTAATATAATTATTAAATAAAGAACAACCACGTTTTCACAAATGTTAATCGAACTTTCAATCTTTCGACATTCACTCGTACGATTCAAATTCACGCTGACTTTGGCGGTTAATCTCGCGCAATCGCATCAGGATCTTACTGACAAAACGGCAACGGCGCCTCCAACGAGATTCGCGCTCGGTCAAGGTATCCTCGATGCCGCACGTTACGTTTTTCGTCGGTTTTTGCGTGGTGCGCTAGCGCAGAAAATACGTCGGGTAAGCGGTGTGCCGCGAGTGGCTAAGAATGATTATCAACACGGAAATCGGAAGGCCCGTAGTGGTAGAACCCGGTCGCCATATTGTTTGTACGCACGTTGCTCGCGAGTCAGTGGTGAATCTCGCGGTGTCGCAACTTTTAAAGGGACATTTCGTAGTGCTGCACTGACCACAGAGGTAAATATGTCCAGCAACTATCAAAGGAGTTACGAGTGTCACTGCACATCAATATAGTTTCATAGTGCGAGTGTGTGTGTGAGAATGAGTCGAATTAACAATATTAAAAAGTGAGTTTATCCACGTTATGTGTAAACGCAGACGAAAAATAAAAACAAACAAAAATACGAATATACTACTACGCCAATTCATTCGGCATCGAAGAAGGGGAAGGGCAGAGAAAGTTTAAAGAGTCGAGAAGCGAATAAGGGGCGAAAATTGAGCGAGTGAAATTCGCGAAAGGCAGAGAGAGAGATAGTGAGAGAGTGAGGAAGCGAAAAAGGGGCTAGAAGTAGTATTTTGCAGTATAGTAGCAGCGGCTAATCGATCCTATCGACCAAAGCGTAAAACAGAGAGCTATAGCCACGCTAGTAGTAGGAAAAGCAGCAGCGGCACGCGCTACGCGAGCAACTTCGCTATATATCCAATCTACATCCTCTCGCGCTGTGCGCTTCGTCGCGACGAGCACCAAGCAGCACAACATCGTACAGCCGCCGTATCGGCCCACCGAAAATCCGAAATATTTAGTCTCTCGCGCGCGGTCCGATCGAATGACGTCATCGTGCTCGCAGTCAGTCGGGAGATGGCCCGCGAAGCAGCAGCACACCACCGAGCTGGCATCGACGAGCCGCTGCCTCGGCGTTTTCTTATTTTCGTGTAAACTCGTCAATGAAATTGTAACCGCGCTCGCGTTATGAATCGACTATTTAAATTTCGTGTTATTTAATCACAGCAAACACTACATATATATATATACATACATTGATGTAAAATTGGAAAAAAAATTGCGATAGAAAAAAAAAAAAAGACAGAAACGAAAGAGAAAACTGGTTACACGCGAGCTGGAATTCGTGAGAAGAATATCTCAGTGTGGACATAATAGGCAACGCGAGTGAAGAGAAAAGTTTCTCGTGGAGGTGAGCGATACTTTCTCGTGTGTGCAGAGTATTTTCATCGGCGAGTCACGCGGCCGCTTCTTCTTCTTCTGCTGCTGCTGCTGCTAGTAAGCTTGTAGTCTCTGCTTTTTTCACGTGGGTGTATAGGTTATAGGTGGACGAGGAAGTTAAATGCACAAACGAGCGCTATACTCGTATACTCGTATGTATGTATCTCCTCTGCTTTTTTTAACGTGGGCGTATGGATAGGTTATAGGTAGGATGATAAATGCAAGAACGCATTCTCAGACATTACGGGTTAAGTTTCGGAGAGATTCGACGAGGCGTCCGAATCGCGTATGTGTGTTTTTTGATGCTTGATATACGAGTGATTAGCTGTGGAAAGTACTAGACGAAATTCCGAGAGGATGGATTTCGTCTGCTCGGATTCTCGTGTGGGACTCTGCGCCGCAATCGGATTAGGGGGAGGGGACACTCTCTGCAACTCGATGCCGCATGCCGGTTTTTTTTTTTTTTTTTTTTTGAGCATTAGTTTTGAAGAGGAATTTCGGATTCGGAGTTTTATCTAGTATTATGATTACTTGGTGGAAGTTGATGAAAATTGAAAAGTTGAATGAAGGGGGAATTATGTTATATTAATAATTATTGGTACCGTGTGCTACCGGAATTCTGACGTGAAAAGAAATTATTGTTCGGTTTTTATTAAATATTTCTTATGAATTCGTTTTATTTGAGGTGGATAAAAATTGAACAGGGAAATGAAAGGGAACATTTTGTTATATTAATAATTATTGATAGTTGTAATTATCTTGTTATAATTGTGATTGTTAGTTGTTGGAGGTAGATGGAAATTTAAAAATGAAATTAAGGGGGAAATTATGTTACATTAATAATTATTGGTAGTTGTTCGTGTGGGACCGAAATTCTGAAATTGAAAAAAATTTATAATCGGTTTTTATCAAATATTCGTAATGACTCAGTTCTATTTGAGGCAATGAAAATTAGAAAGTAAAAAAAAGGAAAATTTTGTTAAATTGTGAATAATTGATAGTTGTTCGACGTAGATAGGAATTCTAAAGTTACTTCAAGAGTAAAATTGCTGTGTAAGTTCGGTTTTTATCGAATATACGTAATGATTCATAGTTTTGTTTGTATAGATGCAAATACGAAAGTTAAATGAAGATTGACCGTGCTTAGCTTCCACTATCGAATATACCAAATGATTCATAGTTTTATTTAAGAAAGATGACAATTCAGAAGTTAAATAAAGAATGTAATTGCACCATTACTTCGTTTTTCATGCAATATAATGATGATTACTTATTCGTAGTATGGAAATTATTATATACATCCCGGTTATTTTTTTCTAAATATGATTTTTGGATTGTATGATCAATGTTGTACACATTGGCATGATAATTCGAAAAAAAAAATTCAGAAGGTAACATCCTCGTATCAGAAAACAAAAAATGGAATGAAGGTCAAAATAGCTTTGTTTGCTTTTTATCATCCATCATGATCTGCCATTATTCAAGGTAGACCATAATTAATATGTGAAACAGTGCGTAAACGTAAGACACTGTATTTTTGAGTAGCCACAATTTAAGTAACTCAAATTCGAGCCATTTCTATTTTTAATATCGTCCATATTTTGTTTACCATTTCAAACTAAAAAGCCCAAAAAGAAATTATACCCAATTTCATTAAAATAATTTGTACAGTTTCCCGCAAAAGCACGAATCTATTCTCTTCTTTCGAGCTAAAGATTTGCGATACTGAATGAAAAAAGCTAAAACCAAGAGCGCTTATGATTTGAATAATTCCTCAGAAAAACGTAGTATATCGTCGTGTCATCTTATGCGTTTATTGCGGTGCACAGTAATCACGAACAGACGTCAGTCAGCCGGTGAATCTATTTTTCCAATAAACCCTACACACAGCTTTGATTATCCTTGAATAGAACGTTGAATAAAGCTCGACATTCTAATGTGTTTCCTGCGTCTATTCCGGCCTCTAGTAGCAAAGTGCAAATGCACTTGCAGCGGAGAACACGTAAGTAGCTTGATACATGGACGTACGGAACGTCCGCACCTTTCTCGTGACTGTATTTCTAACTGCGACGGATTAATGCGAACGGACGCGAGGGGATGAAGCGGCTCGAGAGGCAGAGAGTTGCTAGCGGAGACGGGGCGTGAATTTCACTAGAATTTTATTGGAACGAAGCACCGGAAAACTTGGCCGGTTGCACCGTGTTCCCGACGGAGATCTGGAGAAAGGGGCGAAACATAATCCTCGAGATATACTGACGTTTACCTATATCCAAGCCGGTCGTACGATAAATTCACTGCTGCCATGTGAGAGAGAGTCGGGAATATAGAGTGCAGCCCAGAAACGGCAAGACGAAACGAAACATCGGTCTGTTCTCCTTTAACGAGGAACGAGCACGCACGCATTCGTTCGCTCCGCCGTAGTACGGCCTCGTCTGTCAACGAGGATGACTGCCGTCGCACCGTTGGCACTAATTTCACGTGCACGCACGCACTCACACCTTATCGATTAGTTCCTTCCCCTCAACGCTCTGCCGGGAAGTAGACGAAGGCTCGCGGTTTCATTGTGCCAGGAAAATTAATAAATATATATGGGGCAATCCCACAACGGTTTGATCAGGATTTAACCTCGAAATCTCCGATCTGACTCGTAATTCTTTTTAGGCTCGGTTGAACCCTCGAATGCAGGAGTTTTTTTTAATGGCAATTTTTTATCTGTAAATATTCGGAGTGGAATATTGAGAGCCATTGTTTGAAAATGTGAAAAGTTCTGAGAAATACTTTGTTGAATATCAAAATTTTATAGCTTACTAGCAACAAGGTTTCGCTCGCACTCTTTTTCTTTCGATTGGCACTTCTTATGGCTCAAGATGAAATGCATGTTTATACCATTCGTCATTTACGTGACTGTATTTCTGTTTTATCGTTTTTATATAATCGACTTTCGATGTGATATGTCTTTTTTTACGAAGAAAAGTGATAAAAATAGAAAATTCGTTTTTGGAAGAAAAATGTATTCTATTTTACGACCTCGAAAATTCACAAAGCGCGCCACGCGTGATTCTGCAGCGATTATAGCCGTCTGAAGTTGGCTTCGTGTCGAATGCTAGAAAAATGGCTGCGGATTTCGATATTCCGACTTTCGATGTGCCATTAATCTACTTCAGGAGATTGACCAAATGTTCATTTATATAAAACCGGATTTTTTCAGATTTTTATGAACTATGCAGAATTTTTAAATTATTTTTCCAAAGTGACATACCGAATGTCATTATTTGAAAATTTGAAAAAATTCTGAAAAATGCTTTGTTTAATAAAAGAAAAAGCCTACAAACTATAAAAAGAAAAATTTCGATCACTTGGGCTATAAGCTAGGAAATTTTTATGTTGAACAAAATATTTTTCAGAATTTTTTCAGATTTTTCAATTTTGGCATTTGATATGTCACTTTAAAAATATATTTAAAATAAGTGCCATGGCAAAAAAAATCTCGTGCATTCCGGGGTCCAACAAAGCCTACAAAAAATTATAAGCCAAATCGGAAAGGGCGAAGTCAAATCCTGGTCGAAACGAGGTGGAAAACCCCATATATAGTTTGTCTTTCGTGAGCAAATTCGTTTTTAGGCGAAACGAGATTTTTGAATAAGGATATTATTTTTGATTAACGAGAAGTGCATTTGGAGTTGGCGTGAGATAAATTGGCACTTATGAATCATGGAACGTTTCCGGTTTTGAATTAGATTCATTTTGGAGAGGATTGGTTGGACTAAACATGGTGATGAAATAAACTGAAATTATATTAGAATAAGTATAATGTCATACCAAAATATGCCACAACTGTAATGTCTAATCCCCAAAACATCCTCTATCAATATATCCCCTTGCTCTTGCAAAAATTATGACGTAAGAATATCCCGAACATAATCAAATACATAAGTCTAAGCGACTGACCTCGCTAAAATCCGCACTTTACTTCCCCATATACACACTACACATGGTCTACTTAATCTGATTCAAATAATGTCTAAAGTTCGTTCCGGAAAGAAACCTGAAGAAAAAAAACCTAAAGAACTTAACTTAAAGACAATAAAAAAGGAAACCCAAAGAAAGTGGAGCCGCAAACCCTTGACATCACCTAGAATCTCGTTAGATATTTCTCCTAATATAGTATAGTTATTATGCTCTTATTACTTATTGCGAAATATTATTATTATGGAATGCTTCTGCGGAAATTTTGCATATGGTATGTTTTTGGGCGGGCATATTTCGGCGAGGGATTACATATCCACCGGATATTTTTACGGAATATTATCCCGTGGGATCAAAAGTCCAATCAAGTTCAATCATAATAAAGAACCTTTCCACGAAATAATATCTAAGTATAGCAAATATCGATAATTCCAAAAATAATATAATGTACCAATAGAACAAAATATGAACATATTTATAAAAATCGAAGGAATCTGGAGGCATTAAGGAAATAATTGTGGAAATAAAACGTGATTTGCACACTTTGAGAACGCTTGAAAATAATTCATGCATGACCTTTTGCCTTCATCATTATTTCATCTCAATGGCCTTCGTATTTTTTAGGTACTTTCGACTCCGAATATTATTCATTTTTAATAAGAGCGCAATTTTACCTGGTGAATTAAAAAAAGTTCTTTTACCACACGGAATTTAGCACCTCAATGCAGTTATACGTAGTTGAAATAGTTAACATTTAACGTAGTTAATATAGAGTCACGTATTTTGAAGTAGGTGCGCGACCGAATTCCGTTGGGTAATCGTGACACATTTTTTAGCATAGGGGTTTGCTCGCGAGTCGACGATGGCCTCGTGACTCACGCTTCGTGGTCGCTAACGGGCGTTTCCTTATACAGCAGAAAATAGCCAGTAATAATGCTCGCTATATATATGTATATATATATATATACATAACGTATAAAACAATAAATGAGATAGACTCGCTGTTTAATTCGTGAATTCCGGCATCGTAATCGTTATCACTACATACATACCACACGATTATGCTCTATAAGGAAGAAAGAGGAAACCGTTGGCGAGCGACACGCGCGTCCGTTGCGTAAAAGCTCGCGCTCTCGACAATCTCACCGTAGTATCTGTCTTCCCCCACGTTAACGAGGCTTATCCCCCGGTGTGTCATGATTACGCAAGAACATTGTAACTACTCGCATTCATACTAGACTCTCGCTCTGCGTATTCATGCAAATAACAAAAATTTCCGATAAAAATTGCTTGATTAATTTAAGTACTACGGCAATTCTCACTTGATTTAACTTTTAGCAGCAAACATAATTTTTTTAATTATCGGCACGGCTAAGTTTCTATTTCTATAATATTAATCCTTATAGTTTCAAAGTAGCTTGACGATTGTTTGCCATTTTGCAAATTGTTGATAAATGAGCGCAACAATGAATTCCATTGGGAAGAAAAACAATTTCTTTCAACGTTTGAATTGAATGATTTTTATTATTTGAATTGAATTAAATTTTAATAAAAAATAGAGTTTATAATAACTTATGTTTTATACAAAAACTATGATTTTTATAGTTCTTCAATTCCTTGTTCGCAATTAAATACATATTCAAAGTAAGCACCGTGGTCGACATCTCGTGGGATTCGTTTTTCATTCTTGAGGCTCTATACTTCAGTCCCGTCGCTCCCCGGAGTCCAATCTGAAAATACTCGCTGAGCTAACACTGCTACTTTGCAACCGGTCGTCGATCTCCCTCGAAACGATCGACAAGTTCAAGCAATGGCTGCGATATAATAGTAAAAAATACTCAAACCGAACATTAAATCATTATTAAACAATTGACCGGAAATAGTCGAATACTCTAAAACAGTATTGTTAAACAAATATTCACATATTATTTGCAGCAATTGCAATAACTTTGATTAATTTTCATGGGACTTTTAATTAACTAAGTCATTAGTAGTTAGTAACAGATGAAAAATTTTCTTTCTAGTAAAAGAACATTCCTCTAGGGGAGAGATAGTTCTCTCCCCTCATTATTTAAACGAACCTTGACCTTCCAACGCGTTCGTTACATAAGTAACTACCATAGTCATTGAATCCGATAACCAGACGCTCATATCCATCCAACCTTTTTGCGAATTATAATCTCACTAACATCAAATTAAATCTCATCGATCAACGATTCTATCCTCTTATCCAGAGCAGTAGATCTCAGAAGCTCTTTTCTAAACGCGTTTATTAATACTCGGTTTTATTAATAGAACCTCGGAGGATTTCAGTAAAAAAACGAAAGAGTAAATTAGAGTGAAAGAGTGACGCGGCGAGAAAGAGAATTTGGATACTCGCCACAGAGCAGAGATCTCCAACTTCCTGCGACGCTAAACTCAGAGACACGTTCGCCCAGAATTTCGAGGTGGTGCAAGAGAAATAATATAAAAAAAGGAATAGCAAGTGTTTGATCGTTAAGAGAAGCTTTTGTCTCGCGGCACTTCAACGGACAAGTCACCGGAAGAAAGTTCTTTTGCTTTCGGGATAAAGAGCGCTTTTAGTGCAGCGCCAACACCAGAGAATTATAGATGGATTGTCGCGAACGAGACAGAGATACACGTGACGACGATGGCATTGGACGAGCCGGAATCGATGCGTCCGGCGTTCTCGCGCGCTCGACCTTGCCACGCTTTATGTAGTACCTACTACTGCGGTTGTGTGACGGCTCTACGCTATGCCATCGCTTCACAACACATAAGTAGGAGCGCCGAGTACGTTATTTCGACCTTCACGACGACGACAAGGCCCTACTCTTAAACGGGTCATATTCCAGAAGCAAACTTGAGCAGATTCTGAGACTCACGAGCGAGATAGGAATGTACATGGGGTATTCCATGCCGATTCGACCTGGGTTTGACCCACGACCTCCGCCATTTGGCTTGTAATTTTTTTATAGGACTGTTCCGACCCTCAAGTGTAGGACAAAATATCTGCGACAAAATATCCATGGCAAAACGTCCTAATGAAAAGTATATGATCGACGAAATATCTCAAACGACGAAAAAGTGACTTCCAGAATATTCTGTACCATAGAATCTCCATTGTAGAATTTTGAAACGAAAAATGAAATCCTCTACAATAGAATCTTCATTATAGAATTTTGAAATGAAAAATGAATGAATGAACTCAGGACAAAATATTTCCTGTGTGATAACACTGGGGAATGTATTGTGTACACTGCAAAATGATAACAATACATTTGTTCACAACGTATAATGCCCGCTATTAATAAGGAACAATTTATACAATTCCTAGTTAGATAGAAACGGAAACACGCATTTTTTTCGGAGAGTAATATTCAATTATTGAATATTGTTATGAATGACGAATATGCACTGCCGATTAACATACGATATCAAGACTGACAGTGTAAATACTCTAAGAAATCGATGAATCACGTTTAGCAACGACACGTGAGCCTGAAGATATTTGCATCAAAAAGACAAAATCCTAACTTTAGCACACTGAAGACGGGAGCTATTCAGTCTTTATGATTCGATAGACTTCGCTTGAGGCTTATTCGATTCGTTATGGATTTATCTAGGTGGACTTTTTTCCGTTTCCTTAAGGAGGTACATTTTGAGATTGGATTTTTGGGTGGTGGATTTTTTTATTTAAAAAATAATTCTTTAAATAGAAACAACTTGAAAATCATAAGAAGAAAGAAATTTGCCCACTTTTGTAATAGGCTAGAAATTTTTTATATTCAACAGAGTATTTTTGAGAATTTTTAAAGATTTTCAAAGTATGCCATTTGGTATGTCACTTTGAAGAAATATTTTTTAAACAGATGCATATTTTGGAAAGAAAGATCTTGAAAATCCGGTTTTACACAACTAAACATTTGACCAATCGCCTGTAGTACATTAATATTCTTATGTTTTTTCTTAATTAAAAAAAAAATCTGAAAAGCCATAGAAAGAAAAATCTTGTCCACTTTGGCTATAAACTAGAAAATTGTTATATTGAACAAAGTCTTTTTTAGAATTTCTGCAGATTTTTAATTCATAACATTCGATATGTCACTTCAAAAATATATTTTAAAAAAATTTCAAAAAAAAAATAAAAACAAACAGCCTACAAAAAATTAACAGCCAAATCGGAGAAGTCGAGTCAAATCCTGGTCGAAACGGGATGGATTGCCCCATATGTATGCATATATGACGCCAGATAACAACAGCACGTCACATTACGTGCATGCGCTTGGATAAACAAAAAAAAAAAAAAAGACAACATATGTCTCAAAGTGTCACGTAATAGCACTTAAAAAAATTAAAGAAGCTCGTAATTAATAGGTCTGCCAGGAGGCCATATAAATTCAATTTTCTAATTACTCTCCGCAACTGTTATAATTTGGGATGGTGCCGTGAGTTTTGAAAAAACATTGCATATTTTCTTCCTCGCTATTTTCAATCTTATCCAAGATCTTTTCTCTGCGAATATAGTGTCATTACTTCGAGTCGTGACAAAATATAGATATAGTTCGATACGAAAAACTAACTTTCAGCCACTTTCGTAACCAATCCTCTTCAGAACCAAATACAAAAACAATATTTTTTCTTTATCCCCTATATTGATGTATTTCTTTTCTCTTATCACAAGTTTGTAGTTTATTATTAGCACTGTATCGACGAACTTAACGACACGAAAAATGTTTCGACTGATCTTCATTTATTAAAAAAACAATTGTCAAGTTGTAATGAAAAACAGGAAAATAAACTAGTCGAGCGACTGGAACTTCCCACGCTGTTATGCCTTCGATACCGCAATACTTTATTAGTCTCGATGAAGTCGATGTTTTAGTCGCGAAGTTTCAATCGCTCGAAAAACATCGGAAACTTTGTTGCTTCGTATTCCCTCGGCTTCCACGAAAGCCTGTGCTTTACCGCTCACGATAATAGAACTCGAAAGAAAAACTCTTATATTCCCCGTTCATCTCTCTCAAGAGACTACGCTGGAGTTCGTAAAAATAAATTTCCAGTTCGCACGCGTACACGAGGCGCTAAGTGGGTCATCCACTAAAACGTACATATATACATACATACATGTATATAGGTATACGAAGCTATAGCGGCATATCACGTCCTTCGGAATAACAGTATAGCTATATATTCACCTACCGAGTAATGACCCTGGGATTTGAAATTCTACTGTCTGTGTGTGATGTGATGTTTTTTTGTTATTATTCACCGTGTGAAGTACGATAATTGCTAATTCATCCAACTCTGTACTATTCCGAATCCTCGCCTCAATGCTATCTCATAATTACTTGGAAAAGCGCTATAAGAAGATGAGAATATTTTTTCTGTAAAATAGATTTTACATATTTCATTCGATTTTATTATACTGGAAGAATTTTCACTTTTCCTAAATTCGTTCTTTAAAGGAACACAGTTATCTAAAAAAATTATGAGGAAAAAATTCTGGAAATAATACGGTTCTTTCAAACAATTTTAAATAAAAACCTCATTAAATACATAACAAACATACTTTTGTAATTTTCCGAAGACATAAAGTGAACAATTTTTCACTTGCCGTCACTTTTAAACCGGTGGAAAAATGTTGTTGTTCAATGTCTTATTTTATCTATTGAAGAGTGCACTCGGGATTGAATAGAGGAATTTTCATTTCCCGTCTTTATGACAAAGCTATGATTTTAAATTTGTTGATAAATCTTTCTGTATTAAAAAATCACTAAACAATTGATTACAGTAAATTTTCTGTATTCATTGCATCCAGGAATTGCTCTAATGAATTCGACATTCACTATTCGACAGATAAGATAAGACATCTAACACTAAAATTGGTTCACCGGTTTGGTCGGGAAGCTAAGTCAAGTGAAAAATATTGCTTTTGACCTCGCACCTTTCTTGTAGACTGTACGTCTTCACATGGTTGCAGAATTATAATGTTTCTTAAGTATTTGATGAGGGATAAATGCAACATTTTTCAAAAGAAGGATATCATGAAGAAAAATAATTTCTAATGACTCTTTTTAGGTGGTTTAGTCGCCTCAAGGAGAGGAAGTCAGTCCCAAATTGCTAATATGCATTGACCGATATCACAAATTTATCTGACGCCATAAAAAAAACCTTTCGATTTCATAAATATTAATTTTAAAAAATACCACCCTAATAAATATAATATTTTGTAAAAAATAAATAACGAAAAATGCTATACTGCACTAAAGAATCCTCTTAAAATATTAAGTCGAACTCTGTACTTTTCCAAATCCACGCCTTAATGCTAGCTCATATTTACCTGGAAAAGTGCTGTAAGAGGATAAGAAAATATTTCATGGAAAGAGGATTTACATTTTCTATTGGATTTTCTTATTCCTGAATAATTTTTACTTTTGCTAAATGCATTCTTTAAGGGCAGGAAGTTAGACCCAAATTGCTGATATATATTGACATTTCACAAATTTATCTGCTACCATTAAAAAAATATATTTTGAATCAATAAGTATTAATAAAAAATACCAGCTGAATAAATTGAACATTTAGCAGAAACTACATAACAAAAAAAATCCTCTCCTGCACTAAAAAACCCCTCTACAATATTGAATTTGTCAAGCATAACTCAACGTCACCAAGTAATATTTTCATCTTGCTACATTCCTTTCTGCACATTTTTTTTCCGCTTATTTTGGATACCAAGAGTAACTTTATTCCAGAAAGCAATATTTCTCAGCAGAGCCATAACTTTCAGTGGCCGAACGTCATAGCGTCCATAAATTCTGAGATATTGCATTCCGCATTCATCATGCTTCGTTCTGTGTGTGATATTGCGCTGTGTGTGAGTTTTTGTGCGTGTGTGTTTTGAGATCTATCTAACGCGCGACGTGGAACCCTCTAACGGAGGGATCTCACGTCGTCCCTCTTCTTTTTCGACTGTCGACTACAGAGAACTCGAAGGCTGTTGTGCGGTGGGACAAGGGTCACGTCGTCGAACAGGACGACGACGAAGACAACGACTGTGACGACGACGATTCGTCGCCGTTTGTGCATCGGTGCTTGGAAGATAAGTGCCTGAAGTGGTGGCTTCTGCTGCTGCCACTGCTACAGCTGCAATGTCATACCATCGCGGCGGTCATCCAGGAGCCGTTGCAGTATCTTATAGCACAAGCACAATGGCACCCCTTTCGCCGAGTCGACGCTACTCCGGAAGTAACGGCACCACTACCGGTGGCACCTCCAGCACGACCGGCAGCTCGACCTCCAAATACTCTTACCGATCGTCCGCCAGCGATCGGACCGGTAGCTACTACTCGTCCGCATCGACTACTGGATATCGCACCAGCAGCTTCACTTCTTCCTCGGATTCATACAGACGGCCTTATATCTCACCTGCAAGGTGAGCTGCACCGGCAATCTCACTCGGGCATAAAAAATGCTAGAACAGTAAACAGTAAATACAGATATCTTCTCTTCAGAAAATTATCTGTCCAGAAAACGGTGCTGTACTCATGAAGGTTTTCTAGATTTTTTAGATTTCAATAAATTGTTATAGACTATTTTGAAGAGAGATGATTATAATGCTGTGGTTTTTTTTAGTTTTGTTTCGCACAGAAAGATGCTCGCATTCATAATTTGGCAAATAAATTTCAGAGATATTTTTTTTAAACATCTTGGATATTCAATAGAAGGAAGCTTCTAATTTTTTGGATATTTAGGGAGTCCGCTACGCACTCTACTGTCGTATTTATATTTAATTTTTTCAAATTATCTGATTGTTTGTGATGCTGTCAAATTGCAAGTTGATCAAAATGGAAATGAATGTAAAAATTAACGTGTGGTTGTCCACATAAAAAATGTTTAGCATTGCAATTATAAAAGAAAATTTTTAGTTTACTTCACGAGCATAATTTCATAAAAATTATCTGATCGCTCGATTAATTTTTTATATTGTTTACATTGCTTGAAATTGACAAAAATTCGCAATTGTTTACAGCGATTTTCATTCATACATAGTAGGAAATAAGTGAAGATACTGATTATTATTCTAGCATCGTTATTTAAGCGCTTTTTATTTTTAAGCTCTCATTTTTCGCTGTTTACTATTTTTATTATGTTCGTAGGAAAAGGAGTTGCAATATAAAGAGAGAGATAATAGGCTATGAAGATTCCTTAGCAAAAAAATGATTGATTAACGGCTAACGGAAGTGATTTATCGACCATAGCCCTTCCGCAGGCTTAAACAATGAATAAAAAAAAAGCACTTGGCCTTTTGTTTTTGCATTACCTCACCTCCGGCTAGACTTTCCCCGAGGCAAGGATTACTGCACATAGACATAGGACAAGAACGGAAACCGGAGGCGCATGCGTTGAATAACAACCCCCGTAAAACCGGTGAATATAGCAAGGCCGGAGGTGAGAGAAACCGAGCGATGCGGGTACAAAAGCCGCGCACGACAGCTATTGTCCCTCTCCGGTGGTGCTCACAATAATCCAATTACCGGTGGTGTCGCAGCCCAACGAACGAGCTACCCGTTCTCTTAACTTTTTCTATGAATGGGACATAAGGTGTTAGCTAGTTCCATGCGTTTCTAAAAGCCTCTCTAGCTGATCGCCTAGTATTAGAGATGGAGGTGCAGACAGTAGACAGTAAAATATTGTACGGCGTACAGGTATTTTTCAAGCTTTTTTTATTTTAAAAATAATTATTTTGTATCAAAAGTTTTAAGAACTATGAGAAGCAAAATCTTGCCTACTTTGGTTATAAGCTAAACAATTTTCATCTTCGACAGAGTATTTTTCAGAATGTCTGCAGATTCTTGAATAATGGCATTCGGTAAGACACTTTGAAGATATATGAAAAAAAATTTGCATAGTTTGGAAAAATCTGAAAAAATTCCTAAAAAAACTGAAAAAATTCTTTCAGAAATACAGTTCTTACATCAATAAACATTTTATCAATCGTAGATGATTTTTTTTCTCTATTTTTTGATGATTTTTGAAATAAACAAAAGCTTAAAAACTATAAAAAGAAATATCTTGTTCACTTGGTCTATATGCTAGAAAATTTTGATATCGAACAAAGTACTTTACAGAATTTTTTTCAGATTTTTAAATTCTGGCGTTCGATATGTTACTTTAAAAATATAATAAAAATAAAATTGCCGTAAAAAAGAATGGTTTATTTGAGAGTCCAATTAATCCTACAAAAAATTATGAGCCAAATCGGAAAGGTCGAGGTCAAATCCTGGTCGAAACGAGGTGAATTGCCCTATATGTATATATTTTGTCAACGAGTTACAATTTGAGCGAGCAATTTACTAAAGTTCAAGCGTCCTTTTATGAAGTAAACCGCGAACACTCAAAGACTATATTAGATTCGAAGCACAGCAGCTTATTGTACGTAAACTTTTTCTGTGAATGGGATACAAGGTTTTAGACAGTTTCATGCTTTTCTGAAAGCCTGTCTGGGTGATCGCCATGTAATAGAAATGGAGAGTGCAGACAGTCAATAGTAAAATATTGTATAACGTATTGGTTATTATATATTTTGTGAACGAGTTTCGATTTAAGCTAACAATTTACTGAAGTTGAAGTGTCCTTTAGTAAAGTAAATCTCCATCACTCGCCTCGCACGAACTATGTTAGGTTCAAAATACAGCAGATTATACTAGGACATTTCGAAGGACGTTTTCACAAGGACTTAATAGTGTGCTCCCATGAATAGGTTATTGCGTCGCTGGCGCCTGTCTCACTTTTTGTACTTATGTAAATACGTACTTGTGAAGCAGAGGCACTTTCCTCACCGCTTTGAAAATTTTGAAAGCTTTTATTTTATAAACAAATATTGAAGTCGTGTAAGGGACAGGTCTATAAACATGAAGTATGATATTAAGAGGTAATGGACTTTGTAATCGTATTTCATACTACAATGGCGGAAAGTGAGTGATTTTTAGCGAATGTGATGTTTGCAGGCCAAGTGAAGTGAAAGGACAAATAACCGGAGGTAAATTATTTATAACGCGAAACGTTGTAGGAGAAAGAAATCATTATTCAATTAAAAAAACATTTTGTATCAAATGTTGCATCTCCGTTTTTCAAAATTGTTAAGTCGTTTTCCTACATTACGTACATCCCAAACATAACAATCGAAATAAATTATTAAATATCGCTAAAAAAACACTGAAAAATCGTTCCAACAAAAAATGTATAGAATCAGAGCAATCGCGATAATAGAACGTCATTACATAGGTAAAAACCGATAACTGCCCTTCGATAGGTTAGTGCGGAAAACGTGGCGAAAATATGGTGGGGCATTCCACCTTGTTTCGACCAGGATTTGACCTCGGTTTCTCCGATTTGGCTCTTATTTTTTTGTAGGTTTTGTTGGACGCTCAAATGCACAATTTTTTTTTACGGCATTATTTTATCAATATATTTTTGAAGTAACATATTAAATTTCATTATTTGAAAACCAAAAAAATTCAGAAAAATACTTTGCTTAGTATCAAAATCTTCTAGCCTATAGCCAAAGTGAGCAAGATGTTTCTTCTTATAGTTTTTAAGCTTTTTTTAATATAGGAAATCATAAAAAAATAGAAAGAAAAATTTATCTACTGCAGGCGATTGGTCAAATGACATATGCGTAAAACCGGATTTTGTAGTTATTTTCAGATTTTCCAAAAAAATTTCAGATTTTTCCAAAATCTGCAATTAAAAAAAAATATTTTCTTTAAGTGATATATCGAATGCCACAAGAGTCTGCAAAAATTCTAAAATATACTCTGTTGAATATCAATACTTTCGTACCTGGTTGCCAAAGTGGGCAACATTTTTCTTCATATATTTAACATTTTTTTATTTGACAATTTTTTTTTTAAATAAAAAAATGTTAATAAACCTCAATAAAACTAAAGCTCCCTCGATAAAACAACGGCATTTAAACAGTAAAATCCGATGAGTGCCCTTCGATAGCATAGAACATAAAACGTGGCGAAAATATTTTTTCGATAGAAAGGGTCTAGTCGAGATCGTGCGAGACACACTCGTCGACAAAGCGCAGTCAATTGCATTAAGGAAAGTAGACCGGTTGATCTGTGCTCTCGACCCCATCCTCGTGTAAGGTATTATAGTCATTGTAGATCGTAAGGAGACCACGAAGAGAGGCCCCTTCTACTCTTTTCCGCTGTTAATATACCAGTCGTCGGAACGGATACACTATATATCACCGAGAACCCAACTCACCGAACGAGTGTCACAACAATATTATTTGCTTAGTGGCCACTCGAGCCATCACTCTCGTATTTTCTTTCTTCGCAAATCCTTTTAAACTTTCACGGGGCTCTCCCCCTTTCTCTCTCTCTCTCTCCGTCAGCTTTGTTTTGTGTTCCTTGCATCTCTCCTCACTAAATCGTAGCGCCCTTGTCCGTGGCCTCCTGATGGTCGCTTCGAGGTCACGACCCGCGTGAACTGTACGACGCAGGTCACTCGTGACTCGCATAATGTTCTCGTGCCTCGCAGTTGTCTAAGCTCGTGAGGGGAATGAGATGGGGAAAAGGGAAATAGGGTTCGTGTCAAAGGACGCGGTGCAAAGCGGCCGCGAATTGTTTACGAACTGCTTCTCTATCTTTACATCCTTGTCTTTCTCAGTATCTCGAGACTGAGACGCTCAGCTAATATTACACTCTCGCAGCCACGAAAATAACTCTCTGCACAGAGTTTACTGTCACTGTTTGTTTGTCGCAGGTTCGTTGGAAAGGAAACCAATAATTTACCTCCTCGTTGAAAGTCGAATAGAGCCAACATTTTTATGATCGTTCGAAATTGGTTTGAAACGAGGGCTCTCGAATTTCCAAGCTCAAATATAAACTTTGATGGCCTCTTAGCTGCATGCATACGAATGCCAATTACTTTCATGTTGAAAAGACTAGGTTCACGTTAATAATGTTAATTGTAGTTGAAATTGCAGAATTTGTCGATTACTTGCAAAGAAAATTGTACTTCGGAAATCACGTGCGAGATGTTCTTGCTGGCGCATGGAAAACTTGATATGAAAATGAAAAAAGAACTTTCTTCATTTTTATGACACTTTTCCGATTCAAAGCAGTCACAGAGTGGCACTGTAGAGAAATCATCTGTTTTAACATGTTAATGGATTTTTTAAAATGAAACCAAAATGTTAGATGCATTCTCAACAAAATTTCGCCTTTTAGAATTTCTTTTATAAACACTAAAAAAGATGCTTTAGAAAATTATTCTTTTAATGTCTCAAACATTTTATGTTGTCTGTGAAAGCGTCGAAAATAGTTGCGAAGATTAACAATGAATAATTGTGACCTTACCGTTATGTTGTTACTTCCCTTGAAGTATGAATGCATCTTTTCTCAAAGAAGAAAAACTCTTCTGAAGCTTTTTCATATTTTATTTCAAAGCTATGTAGAAAACTAGTGGAAAAAATGCAGATAAAGCGAAAAGTCGTGTCTACTGTGATATTGTGTACATGGCGAGATGCGCTGGTTCACATTTAATATTTTAGAAAGGTTTCCGAGATCAGAATTTCTGAATTAAAATTGTTTTGAAAAATTATTCCTCCAATGTAGTAAATATTCTACGTTGTCAGTAGAAAGGTTAAAAACATTCGCGTGGTGTAACAATAAATACTTTACAGTTGGATAGTCATTTCTCTCAAAGTATGAATACGATTTGGAAGGAAAAAAACTTTCAACGCTTTTTCATATTTCGTTTCAAAACTATGTGGAGAACAAAAAAAAAAAGAAATGACAATAAAGAAAGAAGTTGTACCAACTACATAACTGGCTGAATTACATTCAATATGTTATAAAGGTTTCTTAGAATTTCTAAATCGCAATTGTTTTGAAAAATTATTCCTTCACGGTTCCAAATATCCACGTTGTCTAATAATAAATACTTTATAGTTGTATTGTCACTTTTCTCAAAGTATGAATACGATTTGGAAGAAAAAAACTCTCTAACGCTTTTTCATATTCGTTTTAAAGCTACGTAAAAGAAAAGTAACTAGAGAAAAAGAAATGCAGATCTAGAAGGAAGTCGTGCCCACTGTATAAGTGGCTGCATTACATTCAATACGTTAGAAAGGTTTCCTAGATTAGAATTTCTGAATTGAAATTGTTTTGAAAAGTTAATCCTTCAAGGTGCGGAATATCCACGTTGTCAGTGAAGGGACTAGAAATAGTCGCGTGGTCTAATAATAAATACTTTACAGTTGTATTGTCTTTTCCCTCAAAGTATGAATACGATTTGGAAGAAAAAAACCCTTTAGCGTTTTTCATATTCGCTTTAAAGCTACGTAAAGAACTACAGAAAAAGAAATGCGGATCTAGAAGAAAGTCCCGCCCACTGCATAAGTGGCTGCATCACATTCAATATGTTAGAAAGGTTTCCTAGAATTGCTAAATCGATATTGTTTCGAAAAATTATTCCTTTACGGTTCCAAATATCCACGTTGTTAGTGAAAGGGTTGGAAATAGTCTCGTGGTCTAATAATAAATACTTCACAGTTCTATTGTCATTTCACTCAAAGTATGAATACGGTTTGGAAGAAAAAAAAACCCTTTAACGCTTTTTCATATTCGTTTTGAAGCTACGTAAAGAAGTAGAGAAAAAGAAATGCAGATAAAGAAGAAAGTCGTGCCCACTGGGGTGTGCATATAGCCAGTTACTCTCGTATCTTGTAGTAGGGTAGCTGAGGTCGCAGTCGAGCCCGCGGTGGTCGACGATGCGAGGGAGGGAAACGAGGGTCGTCCCACTTCGTCGTGTACGCCAGCACTGCGGCGCGTTCTATCTACGATGCAGATTGTAGGCCAGCGCACAGCACAAGCAGCAGCGCTAGCAAAACTCACCCGCTCGCTCGTCTTGCGACTCCGCTTCCGATTGATCGCGCAGCGAGCTCGCCTGTTTTCCTCGCTCAGTGTGGGTGGTACCTCCTCGTCGTCGACAGAAAAGCAGCTAAGCTAACGTATAGTATCAGCTGCATTCAAGCTACGACTCCAATGAAAACGGAAAAACTTTCGACTTTCCGTATACCAGACAGACTGTTGTTTATGTTACGAGGCCACTAAAACAACTTTCTGAAGTTCCTATGAATTTTGAAGTTCTCAACACAAATATGTCAATTTCTTCTTAATGAAAAAGAAAACTATTGTATGTCGCAGTCTATAACAGTTTCCGATGACGGCTATAACTAACAATTATTTAGAAAAATATAACGCCAGCTGCATTAGGAATCTCAGAATAGTATTGAAACCGAAGTTACAGTAACTTTTCATTTTATAAAATGGATCGAAGATTTCAAAAGAAATCAGAGACAAAGCAATTGTATGTTGCAGTCTACAATAGTTTCCAATAACAGTACCGTTGAACTTTTTAGAACAATATAACGACAAAGTTGCATTAGGAAAGTCTGTATAGTATTGAATGAAACCAAAGTTTAATAGAGTTTTTTTTCACAATATGGATCAAAGATTTGGACAGAAATATCGGAGAGAGCAATTTACGTTGCAATTTATAATAGTTCTCGATAGCACGTATAACGATAAACTTTTTAGAAAAAAAAAAAACCGACAGTCACATTAGAAATGTCGGAATAGTATTGAATGAAACGACAGTTGAATAGTCTTTTTTTATCAAATGTATAAAAGATTTAAAAAGAAATGAGGGAGGAAGCAATTGTATGTTGCAGTTTATAACAGTTATGCCTGAACTTTTGAGAAAAATATAACGACAAAGATGCATTAGGAATGTCGGAATAGTATTGAATAGTACCAAAGTTACTGGTTCGACCTCGTAACGTGCATACAACCCTATCTGGCGCCCGGACTATCGGGTTCGTCGAAGCCTGCGAGTGTTGCAAATGTGTGCGTTCCACTTTACTCTGGTAGGTCCCTGCGCTTTTGCTCGCCACACATGTATATCCAACTGCTTCACTGGTACCCGAGATATTCAGAGGCCGAGATTTGATTCCGTATAATCCGATTTCAACGAGTTTTCGCCAAGAGTCCAACTGAGATAATAATGATCGTTTTCGCTTGTTTTTTTTCCTCCCTTCCGTTTTATTTCCCTTTTCATCATCGATAATTCATTCAACTGAATCCGGAGAGGCTTCGGAGTTTCAGCAAAATATTCCTCAACCTCTTGCTGAAAAAAAATCATGAACATATACGAAACATATTTTCGTGTATCTTTTAGTAGAAGAAATATTTTTTAAAATATAAATGGATTTAAAAAATTGATGATTTATTTTTTAATCATTCTATGTAATTATTATAAAAGTTTTGATCGAAGATCTAAATTTTTATTTATAAACTGATATACTGAATTTAAATATAAAAGTGCAATGTAAAAAGAGTGCATAGTTATTTCAATAACTCATGTGAACTTCATTGTAAAAGTACTTAATTTGCAATAACAAGCTTTAACTACAAAAGGGCTTTAATTCTATATCGACATTGCAGATTAAACGTTCCACGTTCCCTTTTCTAGTTGCACTGGCTCACATTCTGAAATTCCGTATAATCCAATTTCAACGAGTTTACGCCGAAAGTCCAACAGAGATAATAATGATCGTTTTCGCTTGTTTTTTTCCTCCCTTCCATTTCATTTCTCGAGTAGACATCCTCGATAACTCATTCAACTGAATCTCAAGAGGCATTGGAGTTTCAGCAAAATACTCCTCAACCCCTCGCCGACAAAAAATTACGAACATAATACAAAACGTATTTTCGTGTATTTTCTACTAAACCCAATATTTATAAAAAAATTAATGGATTCAAAAAATTGATGATTTGTTTTTTTATTAATTTATGTAATTATTATAAAATTTGTGATCAAACAACTGGACATTTTTTTTCATAAACTTATATACTGAATTTTAATATACAAGTACCATGTACAAATAATGCATGGGAATTTCGATAATTTATGTAAACCTCATTGTAAAAGTACTCAATTTTTAGTAACCAGATTTCACTGCAAAAGGGCATCAATTTTATATCCACATTGCAGATTAAACGTTCCACGTTCCCTTTTCTAGTCGCACTGGCTCACATCCTGAAATTCCGTATAATCCAATTTCAACGAGTTTACGCTAAAAGTCCAACAGAGATAATAATGATCGTTTTCGCTTGTTTTTTTTCCTCCCTTCCATTTTATTTCTCGAATAAACATCCTCGATAACTCATTGAACTGAATCCAAAGAGGCTTCGGTGTTTCAGCAAAATATTCCTCAACCCCTCGCTGAAAAAAAATCAAGAACATAATACAAAAGATATTTTCGTGTATCTTCTACAAGATCCAATATTTATTAAAATATACATGGATTTAAACAATTAAAGATTTATTCTATCATTATTGTATCTAATTATTTTGAACGTTGTGATGGAACAACTAAACATTTTTATTCATAAACTGATATACTGAATTTCAATATACAAGTACAATGTAAAAAGAATGCATGATAATTACAATAATTCATGTGAACGTCATTGTAAAAGTACCTAATTTTGAATAACCAATTTTTACTGAAAAAGTGAATTAATTTTATATCCAAATCGCAGATTAAATCCAACTCTCGACTTAACGCATAAAAACTGCCGTTCTATTTTACCATCGCAAGTACAACATCACCGTTCCCTTTTCTAGTCGCACTGGCTCACATCCTCAAATTCTCGTGTTACAAGTTGCCATCAAAGAGCGCATCTCCCCAAAGTTATAGTCGTTTTATCCGAGCAATATTCGTGTAGGGTTGGTTTGTCGGACCTGAGAGAGAGCTCGAGCGTCTAGTAGAGGATATCGCAGCTTCGAATTGCATAACATGTTTCAGAGAGTGTGCGAGAGAGAGAGAGAGAGCGTGAAGAGAGAGCCCTTGGCCAGCGTCCCAGCCCAGCCCATCATAGCCAAAGCATAGGCAGAGAGCTAGACATATACACAAAACGTTTCAGAGGCACTAGCGTAATCTATACGCCCTCCCGCGCGCACAGTAAGCGCATTGCTAAACTTCGAATCGTCTGTCGTACTGTTCACAGGTCAGTCTCGTCGTACAACGAGTCGGGTTCGATCGTGGGATCGTCGACGGGTAGTCTGAGGTACGGTTCGGCCTCATCATCATCAGCCTCATCGACGACATCATCGACATCGTCAAGTGCATCGCGCGATCGTAACGGTCTTCATAATCCGTCGCCCGGAAGTTTGGCAACATCGACAGCAGATCTGTACGCTAAATATTCACCGACGAATTACGTTCCGAATATTTACGGTTCGTCGGTCAATAACACAACATCAATCGGTAACGGTCATTGGCGGCCTTCGTCTTCAAATTCATCATCCGGAAATTCGTCAAATATATTAGCGGAGCTTCACGGTGGTGACGAGTACGATTCCTGTCGGGATCGTCGTGGCCGATCCTTTTCCAGCGAAGCTTCATCAGGTATCGGGCTTTCGAGCAACAACAGCAGCAGCAAAAGCAACGCCGTATCACCGAGTCTCGCTGAACGTTGGTCAACGCGACGAGAGGCCAAGAGAAGAACGACCCCGGTGACCGGAAGTGGCGGCACGGTGCTAGCCGGACATGCGCAGAACGACAGCGCCGCGGCGCCAACCGAGGTAACCCTAATCACCGACGGCAAGAACAACATCTCCGGCGCCGATAGCAGCAGCAGCAGCAGCAGCGGCAGCAATCGTCGCGCCGCTGCTACTACTTCCGGCGCATCGGTTGCATCGTCGCCCTTGACGAAAAGCAGCGTCGTTGTTGCAACGTCGATAATCGACGAGAATATCACCTCTGTCAACGGGCTAAACGACAATAATACCGAGAATAACGACGTGAACCCCGACAATCGTGACCTTGACAACAACAACGCTCAGAACAACAACAATAACAACAACAATGACCGTGACTTGATATTAGAAAGCGACAACAGCGCGTTAGAACAACGTCGAAGACGTCGACGCGTCAACGTCGAGCAACAGCGGCACAACGGCCAGACGGACGATCGCGACGACGACAACGAGACTATAAACATCAACAAAGTAACGGTAGTTGCACGGAATAACCGTGATATTAACGACGAGAGTAACTGTAGCGGGAGAAGCAAGAGTATCGCTATCGGCAGCACGAGCGGCGATAGTCGTGCTGTTAACCACCACCACAGTCGCTCGAATGCGACGGACGAAGCGCGAGGGATTGTTCTTACCGATTCCGTTATAAACGTCGCGTCATCCGTCGGTGAGATTACGAAAAATGACGTTAATAACGTCGCGTCCGCTGTAACATCCTCCTCTTCTTCTGCATCTTCTTTATCCTCCGTTTCACCGACTTCCGAGACTTCGGCCTCTTGTGCTCCTCCTTATTCGACTCCTGGCGTTGTTTATTCTAACGGCGAAAAACGGGATATTTTTGATTCCGTTAAAAGTACGAAAAAAACGTCGGAAACTAGTGTGACAACGTCCGTAGCGAATTCCAGCGACGGTGGTGGTGGTCGTGCCGGTGGTGACGCAGATCATCATCGGACTGCTTATACGTGGACTAAGATACCCACTAACCCCGATAACACGGAGCTGCTGACTAACAACAATGGCCAGGATCGCGAGGCCGCTGTCCTCGGGATCGTGGACAACGGGAGAAACTCCGGGAACGGTGCGACAACAGCTACGACGAAAATTCACGAGAGAACGACAACGGCGACTTCCGGAACGAGGAAATCTCTGCTGTGGACGGCTACGAATGAAATTGACGGTGATTCCGAGACGAGGGACGAGAATTCCGAGGGTAACGAGAGAAAGGACGTTGGGAGGTCGGCGATGCTTGGCTCTACGATTCCTGTCGTGATTAATAATACCGATAATGAAAATCCGGATGATTCTCAAGTGGCGAACGGTCTGGGAAAGGAGGAGGACAACAGGGACGAATCTTCTAGTACTTTGTACGATGTTAACCGTGGGGAATCAAACGGAATCACGCTGAGGATAAACGGCGTTACGGAAAGACCCTCGGGAACCCGAAGCGATGATCCTGGTAAACCCTCGACCTCCAGGAGAACTCTGTTCGGTTGGAACGATCCCACAATCGACGATCTTACAGCAACTTCCTCCTCCGCAACCGCCTCTTCGTCAACGGCCACCAGCAATTCTGTACCCGTTGCTGTACATCAGAATCTCTATCGTGGACTCAACGAACAGATCGTGAGTAGCTAAGAAGATCACGGCGAAGTGTCACGATGGACGTCAATGGATTTTGGTTTTTTTTTGTTGTTCTTTTCACTTCTTTTTTGCGCTTTGGCGCTGTAAGATCGTTCACGACGGATATACTCGTTTGTGCATTGAATCAGGGGTTTTTTCTCGTGCCAAGAAATTGTGACGACAGAACTCTCGGTAATTTTCCTCGGCCGTGAATGATCACTCGAGAGCGTTATCGAAATGTGGCTCTTGTTGCTGATATGCATTGGCCTTGTTGCCTTTTCTACTTGAGGACAAGTTTTTTTTCTATCACTTCGTGGTTCGATCTCAAGCTTGGGAAAAAACGAACATACATTTTGTGACTCTCTGTGGTTCGGTTTTAAAGTCGAGGAGAAACGAACGAAGGTTTTGTCTCTTCGTGGTTTTCTCTTAAGTTTGAGAAGGAATGAGCAGACGTTTTGTCTTTCTTAAAATCGAGAAGGAACGAACAAACGTTTTGTGACTCTGTCTGTAGTTCCTCCCTAGCAATCACGGCGACAGCCAAAGCTACCATAAAAATAACGCTCAATAGAAGTTGTTTTTAGCACAGAAGAAACTCTCGAAAATGTTCGAAGCGACTTCCGAACGATCCAAACAAAAATAATTTGATAGGTAATTTTTCGTCGCTGAAATGAATAACTTACAGTCAAAGGGTCATTATGACGGTAAGGTATTGGTTTAACTAATGGAGAAGTAACGATAAGATTATTTTGATTTAATTACTCGACGGTCATTTTGGCCATTTTCGAATGTTTTTCGCCCCAAAAAACAACTTCTATTGAAAGTTATTTTTATGCTCATATTGACAGTCGTTTTCAGGAAAAAATTTAAGTTAACGTGATTGCTACTCAAGCTTAAGAAAAAATGAACGTACATTTCGTTAACGTGATCATAAAACGGACGCTCAATAGAAGTTGTTTTTAGCACAAAAGAAACTCTAAAAAATTGAAACTGAATTGAAATTGAATTGAAAACTGAAATCAATAACTTACCGTCAAAAAAACCTTACCGTCAGAAGGTCATCATGACAATAAGTTATTGATTCGAGTGACGAAGAATTAATCATCAGATTATTTTGATTTGGTTATTCGGAGGTCAATTTAGTCGATTTCCGAAAGTTTTCTTGTCCGAAAAACAACTTCCATAGAAAGTTGTTTTTATGCTCACATTAACAATCCTTTTCAGAAAAAAATTTGAGTGAACGTGTTTGCTACTCAATCTCGAGAAGAAACGAACTTACGTTTTCGCTTTGTCTGTGGTTAGTTCTCAAGCTCAAGAAGAAACGAACCTACGTTTTCTCTTTGTGGTTAATTTCCAAGCTCAATAAGAAACGAACGCCCATTTCGTCTCTCTCTGTAGTTCGTTCTCAAGCTCAAGAAGGAACGAGTGCACGAGGTGTGCTTCGCGGGCCAGTGGCACGTGGAAATTCCGAGGGTTCTATTATTAAGTCGCATCGGTGGCTTCGTCGTCGTTGTCGCTCGAAGCAACACCAAGACGACGAAGCCACATCGAAGGGAAGTGTGTCATGCGACGTATAAGCGACTCTCGGTGATAAATCCTCGGCAGCTTTTCTCCGCGGACATTGTAACTACATGCGTTACATTCGCTCCGCTAAGTTCCGTCCGTCGACGACCATCGTGACAATCCGACGACGATCTTTGTTCAGCCTTTTTTTCTTTACTTAGACGATCCGTGTCTGCGTGTGAAGGAGAAATTTTGATACGTTGGGAGGCTCGTGAGTATGGATGCGCGTTCATAATTCGTTTCTTACGGTGTATCCGCCTGTTTTTTTTTTGTACAAGGTGCTACGAGAGAGAGAAAAAAAAACGTCAAGCTAAGAGTTTGGCTCGAGACGGAGTAACGCTTCGGTGTGTTCTTCACGCGAGTTTCGAAATGTTGCTGCCTCTTTCGCTTACTTCATCGTTGTCGTCTTCTTCGTCGTCGTTCCTGTCGACTATTAGAGAAGCCGCTGCGTGGACCGGTGAGATCCACCGGCTTTATTAATAGACCCTCGACGACGACGACGACGACCACGACGACGCTTCGGCTTCTCCGTGCTTCTCTCGATAAAACGCACGACGCCCCACGCGTATCCGTCTACCAGGGACGTGCCTCATCCTTTCGAGCGCAACCAATTACTCGTTTTGGTCCGGAACTTATCGTTACAACCTGGTGAAAATTTTAGCCCCAATATCATCACTCAGAGGCTCAAAAATAAATCGGTAAAATAATTGTGAAATAAATAACGCGCAATACTCTGTCGTTATTATTGGTATTAATGTATAATATAGATATTGCATTCGCTCGGTGCCGAAAAAGACGGCTGATATTACGGTAAACTGGCTTTCGTTCAAATAATCAATTGGGGCTTGTGGTTTGCGTGGTCGGTTGTGGGTCTCAGCGTCGCTACGGCTTTTTTTCTTGGCATTGTCGCGCCCCTCGATTCGCGAAGTCATCACGTCCCTGGTCGGTATCAAAGCCGCGCGAGATTCGTTTACTCATTGTCATTAGTTACGAGCGATATCGATACTACCGTTCTCCAAAGGCCATCAGCCGTCCTCGTCAAGGTGAGTACACGCTAACGAGGTACCACGCTTGGTAGAAAAAGCTTGGTACCTGTAGTAGTGTGCCTTTTGTGTGCATTATTGAAATTATTTTGAGAAAGAGGAAGAAAAAAAAAATTTTTAAATGTTTAAAGAGCAGAAAAGAAGCTTGAGCTTTTTGCTAATTTAATAACAAAGTGTGAAAGATCTGAATTCACACGGTTAGTGTGTGGATGAGAAGATATACCGAGTGTGACGCAACTGACTTGCAGCATAAAAAAAAATAAATTGAAATAAGAACGAATTAATTTTGCCTACGACTAACAACCGCCGACTAATCGACTGTCGAACGCACCTCACCGGATGACAGAGAGTACATTACATCTGCGACTATAATGCGACGCAGAAAACACACCGGAGGAAACGGTGCGCGCGGTCTTTTGTTGAGCGTGGCTCTCTTTCGCCGGATCAAGCGGATATACCCGACTGACGACTCTAAACGACCAACGATTTATTACGCGCGTCGAAACACGGGATATTGCGTAAAAAAAACCCTTTGTCGAAACCTTCATTGATTTTAATGATCGTTTGTGGTCCAGATATTTTATGGTTAATCGTCAACTTTATTTTTCTCAATTTTTTCAGGATGAAAGCTCGAACTCGAGACCGCCGAGAAACAGACTGCAGTCGCGTCGTGATGAACGCTATGGCTTGAATGGGTTACGGAACATTGGAAATACCGTAAGTTGTATTTTGAGATAAGAGACGATGATATTTTATAACAGACATTATTTAATTATTCATCCTGTGATGCAGATTGTAATAAATGGTTCATAAAAATTGCCTGACGTAAATTGTTTATAGAAATTTTCTTGAAGAGGATTGGTAACTACTCTCGAAATGAAATCAGTTCAAATTGTTCGTGATGAATTCTTTGAAGATTAATGTATTAAATAACAATAGTGGAGGATGATTTGTATTGACCCAGAAGAACATTCATAGTGACGGATTTCCATATCAAAGATTAACCCATGAACTTTTGTTCAATGGGATGCGTACTCGTTCGGTTTTTTCCAAGTATAATTTTTAATTATTTAAGGATTTTACTGAGTGACAGCTCATTCTTTTTGTCAAAAGATACTTTACCAATTGACCGCCTAAATATTTTATAGAGTTGATCGTTTAATAATTATAGTCTTTTGTTTGACAACAATATGAATATTTTCATAAACTGCAAGCTATAATTGTTGAACGATCGACAGTATGAAATATCTTGGCGGTCAATTTATCAAGTATCTATCAAGGAAGAGAAACAGCTACCACTCACTGAAAACGGCAAAGAATTACAGATTATACTTGAAATGAACTAAATGACAATATATCTCATTGAGAAAAATTTTTAATCAGTTAATCTTTATGCATATCCATCACAAATGATGGTTTACGAACATTTAGCACTGATTTGACTTCGACAGTCGTTCGCGATCCTCCTTAAGGTCACAATAATAGTTGTGTATAATAGCGCCAGGCTTAAATAATTGATTCACTGATGCTGCGCAATATTATGAAGTTTGAAAAGAATGATTTGATTTGACGGGGTAGAATTATGAAATTTGTGGAGAATTTAAAGAATTTTGCTGTTTCAACCGCAAAGTACATCGATAGAGGTACACGTGCCGTTTTCGATCGAAAAGTCACGTTTGTTTGGGCAGAAAATCCGATACGTAATGATATTTGATATCCTTGTTTTCGCAGTGTTTTATGAACAGCGTGATCCAATGTCTGAGCAACACGAGACCGTTGCTGGAGTATCTGCTGAACGAGCAGCATCTCCACGACATAAACACCACAACATCGAGCATGAAGGGTGCGCTGATAAAGGCATTTGGCCAGGTGATTCACGAACTTTGGGATTTGAGCGGTGACCACGTGGTCAATACGACTGCTCTCAAATCGCAAATACAAAGATTTGCCCCACGCTTTATGGGCTACAGTCAACAAGATGCTCAAGAATTTCTCAGATATCTGCTGGAAGGGTTACACGAGGACGTTAATAGGGTCACCGTCAAGCCACAACCGATTCTCACTGACATACCGGATCATTACTCGTGAGTTTTATTCCGCAAAATAAAAAATCGAAAACAATGTAGTCATTTTGATTTTGGATACATTTTATTGCTTGGAAAAAATTAAGCTCACTGTAATGGAGATGATAAGTGTTATGATTCTATTAATTATCGAAAGAAAAAAATTCAAATTAATTCATTCGTCTAATAATTTAAAATAATTTTAATATCATGTCATGGTCTTTCACTATTTGAATAAATAAATAATGAAAGGTTTGCTGACGAATATCTTTATTCTTTTATCAATATCCTAATTCAATATAATTGCTTGCAGTTATTCAACAAAAGGAAAACAGTTAGAATAAGATTCTTAAAGAAAGCTGCAAAACTGAACTTAGCGAGTTGCTTTCTCATCATTTTTGGTTTTTTGTTTTACAAAGCTACCTCAGTGAGGAAATATGTTAATCGATTTTGGTTTCCTCATGGAGGAAGCTTTGTAAAAAAAAAAACAAAAATAATGAGGAAACAAGTTGCAAATTCAACTTTGTCGCTTTATTTTTTATTAAAGTTAATTTTCTAAAAAATTTGAACCCCTCAACTTAAGGAAACTTTTATAAGGAAACTTTTTACCTATTACCTTATGTTTTGCTAAAGATAATGCAATAACATAATTTTTTCTGAAAGTAAAAGTTATAAGAAATTCGAACGACATTTTAGATTATGACAAAACTATGTACTAATCATCGCTAAATAGTACAAATTTAATGTGTGAAATTTGAGACCGTTATCTCATGTTTTGCGGAATTTAGGGCAAAACCGTAAATTTTTCGAAAATTTCAAAACTTGATAAAATCCGAACCGCTTCTCCGATTTCGGTCCAATTCAATACTAAATAACATCAACAGAACCTGAATTAATGAAGAATCATTTAGCAAATTATCGCCATTTTAACGGAAGCTAGAGCGCGCAGTATCTTTTTTGGAAAAATTCAAAATGCTATTAAATGAAGATTTCCGCATAAATTTCGAAAAAAATTGCATCAGTCAAAGATGGATCGCTGCTTCAATTGTGTACCAAATTTTCGCTCAATCAGTTAAAAAGTTCTCGAGTTACAGGTGATTAAAATTTCAAAGCCCTGCACACACTATTATATGGACATTTTTTTAAATCCATTTGTCTCAGTGTTTTGGAGCATTCTGAATATCCTAACATGAATATGTCTATGAATATCATAACATGAGTATGAGCAACTATTATTCAACTTATTATCTCCATGATGTATGATTTTAAATTAAATTATTGTAGAAAAATTGCGGATGCCGATATTGAAAAAAGTTATATTTTCATTTAACAGGGATAGTCACAAAGCCGCGGAAAGCTGGAAACGATATCTGCGGAGCGAGGACAGCACTATAGTCGATGTGTTCGTTGGACAATTACGTTCGTCATTGTGCTGCACTTCGTGCGATCATGTGTCGGTGACTCTCGATCCATTCTGGGATCTCAGTTTGCCGATACCCGCGAGAAGCGGCACCGTTAAACTCAACCAGTGCTTGGAGCACTTTACCAAAGTTGAGACCATGGACGGTGACGAAAAGCCAACATGCTCCAAGTGTCAGATGAGAAGAAAGTGCACCAAGAGCTTCAGCATTCAGAAGTTTCCCAAGATCTTGGTTATTCGTATCCTTTCAAAATAAATACTAGCTTAAGCCATAGAATCTATGCTGGTATAGATAATTAACTAGGCATTGTCTGCCTTTTATCTATCATTTTAGAAAATTCGGCATTACTTCTGCACTTGAATTTTTCATCGTTTATTTTTGCTTCGTTCACCGTTCGATTATTTGTTTCTACTTCATTTCTATCAACTATTTAGAAAATTCGATAATGCCATAGAAAATTATAGCGGAATTATTTATACAAATTATCAATTTCAGAGAAATAGAGTATATCAATTTATTTCACTCCATGTGAGAATGGCGAGTTTTTAGCACGTTTCGCGTTTATATACACGTTCCGCAAAAAAACATCCAATACTTTGTATTAATTTTCATTTAAAAATGTCTAAAAGGGTTTTTTGATACCTATTATTATAGTTGTATTGACCGAATTTTCTTGAAAATTTGCACCAGAGTTTAATTTCAGTTGAAGTCACCAGTAAATCAGTTGAGCAAAACACTTAATTTATCATGGCTTTCTATCAAATGTAATATTTTCAGACTGTCGTTGAAAATTTTAGTGGACGACCAGAATGTTGAATCATCGTATGCTCATGAAAAAATATCGTTTTTCATCGGAAAGTATATGTAGATCAATACTATATATCAAGAATCCAAAAACACCACCAAATAAACAGACCAATCACTTTTACTCTGCACTTTCAGTCGATAATTGGCGTCTGTGACAAAATAGTTATAGTAGATAGCTCAAAAATAGTTAAATTGAAAATAAAATATTTATTAAGGGTTGAAGCGTTCCAGACTGGTCAAAAGATTGCTAAATTTTATATTTAATCTAGACAAACTTTCATGCATCTGTTAATTATACTGGATGGTGATTCTCATGGCTGTATATGTCTTTTACTTAGAAAAAATTTCATTGCATTCGAATTCTACAAACATTAACGGGTTCATGCTGAATTTCGAAAAGGCATATATTTGTTGAGCTTTCTCAAAAAATAATTCGTATTTTTTGCTTGGTTCTGATGTATTACGGCTCATTCTCTTCGTTGAGAGATGCTTTACGCATTCATCGTCTAGATATTTGATAGTATTCCCTATTTAAAAATGACAGCCGTTTGTTTACGAAGAAATTTCATTGATGGGCAAACAAGTGGCTGTAATTTTTAAATAGAAAATACTATCAAATATCTAGATGAATTTGTAGAGCATCTTTCAACGAAGAGCATGAGCCGCGATACATAACAATCGAGCAAAAAATATGGATTATTTTTTCAAGAAACTGAGCGAATATGTACCTTTTTGAAAATTGGCATAAACCAGTTAATATTTTTGTAAATCAATCGAAATAAATGTTTTTCTTAGTCAATAATATGTATTCTGAAACAAAGCATCATCAACTATGGTCAATTGATGGTTAAAACTTTGTATAGACGGTTTACAAAAATTACCACTTATTTGACTATTGTGGAGCGCACCAACCTACTTAAGTTGTCAAAATTTCTCATGAACTCTCAAGCTGGTGTTTATTTACTGTCGACTGTTTAATTACCGGTGCAACCTCACATTTCGACGAAACGATGGAGCGATCATTGAATTTTTCTTAACAAGTGTCGTAACAGATTTGAAGCGTTTCTCGCCAACGGAGCGTTTCCGCGGCAAGCTGAGCGTTCTCGTTGACTTTCCGCTGACGGGCTTGGACCTCAGTGCCTTTGCCGCTCCCGGTGTGCAAGGCTGCACGTACAATCTGTACGGCGTAGCTAATCACTCGGGGACAACTTATTCTGGCCACTATACCGCCTACTGCAAGCACCCTTACTCGGGCGAGTGGCACGAGTACAACGACAACAGAGTGTCATCGGTACCGGCGCGTTCGGTTGTCTCCAGCGAAGCCTACGTGCTATTTTACGAGCAACAGCCTCTGAATCCTCACTTGTAACCTTACGCCACCAGCACCACGTCTAGCGAATACAGCCATCTTGCCTCTCGTTACCTCGGTCCGGACTTGTTACGTCACGACGATACGTCGAGCTCGAATAAATCGTAACCATCTACAGCGTCTCTCTTCGGCGACGACGACGACGATTAACTAAACGAATAGGACTATTGACATCGAGCCACAAAAACGCGAAAGCTCGACGGGCGAGGCTGCATTTTCTGTTTTTAAATCTTTTTAACGATCCCCAACAACCCTCATTCGCTTACCTTTTCAGGCTCGGACGATAGAAATTTTATTGGACCGGGAAACGATTTGTCACGCCGCCGGCAAAACGCGAAAGGATCTCCGCGACGTCGTCCTGGATGAAAGACGGGAATAAGAGAAAAGGAGAGAAAGAGAGAGAGAAAGAGAAAGTGAAAACGAGTGCGATTGCTTTTACCAGAATTTTTGTAATATTTTTGTTGCCCCTTTATCCTCCCACTTTTACTTCCTTTCCCTCGGCGTTTTATTAATTTATTACCGAGGTTATCCGGGCGTACAGAGAGCACGCGATTTTTCCTCGACTTTTTGCTATTTCGCGTCATGAACGCTCTGAAAATGTTGAGGCTCGCGAATCCGTTGCCGACGTCATGAAGCGTCTCAACGACGATGTTGGATTAATAAAGGAGATACCGATCGACTGTGTTTTGCTCTCGCTGTACCTATACGAAAAGAAAGATCCCCGATAATCACCGGCTATATATTTACTTTTGTAAAATATTTTGTTTAACTATCAAATAAAAATCAGTCAAGAGTTATTTACTTAATTTATGCGAAAAAGAGAAATAAATATAAATCATGAAATATTAATATATTCGATATCGATGAATGCGATATATATATATATATATAAATAAATAAAAGTATATATATATTAATATATATATATTATTATACATATGAGATACCAATAAAGGTAAAGAGAGTAATGAAGATTGTGTGACTATTTAATTTATCCGAGAATTCAACCTATTTCCCTCCTAACACGAATATCCCTCCCCACTTCTATATATAAATGTAACAAATTAATAAACCATCCAATAAAAGTTTCATTTCTTTCACATTGTTGTAAGCTAGAACAACATAAAGTTTTCTGGGATTCTTTCAAAAAAGGAAACTATAAACCATATTTTAATTTTGTGATACTCATTTCTTGCTGGGTTTTACACATTTATTCGTTATAATAACTAATGTTATGGAAAAGATGGCTTCAAAATTTACGCCCTTACAAAAAAAACATACGGAGTATATAATTGCCGCACGTAATTACACTTTGGCGATGGTGATTACTGCAAATAAAAAAATTATATTAGTATGAATCCCTATCGTCGGAAAATCCGGTACAAATTTGAAGATTTAAATCGTAAAAAAATTAAGAAAAATTTGAAGGAATGCTTCAAATTTTCCCTTAATTTTTTAAGATACGCAATTACGCGTACAATACCAAAATAATTATGTAAATATATTTTTTAATTTTCTTTAAAGCTATAAACAAAAAGAAAAACGAAATTCTCGATAGAGCACCGCATTTTATAATTATAGAATAAATTTACGCTATGTGTAAAAAAAAAAGATAATTACGTACCTAAACCGATTAGACATGGTGGCCTTTTTTCCAAGAAAAAAAATTCCCTGACTTTACCTGAATAATTTATCGGTTTTCCCTGACCAAAGTTCGTCTTGTATATACGTTAATAACCTAAATTCTACACTTAAATTATTAATTTTCCAACAAAATTTTATAACATTTTTCTTTCGATTACCTATTTCACATATTTTGATCACTAGATCAGCGACAAAGATCACAATTTAAAAAAAAAAGTGTATTCTAGTTTTGAAAAACATCAACGGTCTTTGGAATTATAAAATTTTTTAATTGGAGTAAAATTATTAGGAACCAATTTTTTGCCAACATTGCTTACAACAATGGTTTTGACAGACCATACATGATGTCACTTACGGCAAAAAAACCGAAACCCGTGATGTCATTTAGTAACAGATTCTCTTTCAATTCTTTTTTCCAAACGATTCGATCAGAAGTAGAGTTTTTCCCAAAAATCTTGTAATTCATTTATTAAAGTATTTGTCATTTTTTCCTGTACCAACTTCAGAATTCCACTATAAACAATAATCGTTAAAAAATTCGGATGGTGAGTATAAAATATTAATCCATTTTTATTCAAATCCCAGTTGTAACTGTCTAATCCCTAAGAAAAAAAGTCTGATGAAATTTGTTTTACAATCATGATTTCGCAATAACAACCTGCAGCGATTATAAAAAAATATATAAACTTGTAATAGCTGTAAAAATTAAATTTTCAATTAAATTTTATGCAGACTTTTATGAAAAAATTAGGCAAGTAATAAAAAAACTCGATCTTCAATTTTTTCTATTATTTCTTTCAATATTAAATCGCATATAGGTATTTTTGACAACTACTAGACAGTTCACACATTATTTTCTATTCACTAAAGGATTTTTATCATGAAATCATTACCACTATATAACATTGAAAATGTATTATTATTGCATTTGACTGTGACAATTATGACACAAAAAATAATCGAGAATTTGTGAACATTGTTGCAATCACGATGACATAATTATTTGTAAGTTCATTATTTTCTCAGTGCAAATTAAACTCCCTTTTTACGACATCTTGAAAATCGGATGACAGTTCAATTACATAACATCATGTGGCCCGGAATCGTGTACTTCAATACTAGCTTACGCAAACATGTGTCCCATGAGCGCACTTTTTATGATGCGCAAAAATCCGCAAATGATTTCCGAACTCGCGGTATTTTTTAATCTTTTCTCTATCTATGATCTAATTATGTTAATTTTCAATTGAAAGATGAATTCCGCTAACACCATCATAAGTGCTGTGTTAAAGGATCGATTTCCAAGTATGTATTACTTATCGAATTTACCTGTAAGAACCATTCAAATTTTCGGAGAAGTAAAGCTGAAGAGCTCAATTTACAATAGGCGAAAAGTTCATGAACATCAGTTTGATTTGCCTTCCTGACATAACTATTTTATTATTTTATTTAGACAAACTTTTATGCATCTAATGATCATAATGGATCGTGATACTCATAGCTGCATATGTCTTTTATTTAAAAAAAATGTAATTGCACTCGGTTTTCACAAATATAACTGGCCTATGTTAATATTCAAAAGCGGTACATATTCGCTCAGTTTTTTAAAAGAATAATTCATATTTTTTGCTTGTCATGTGATATATGATTATATTGATTGTTATGTATCATGACTCATTCTCTTCCTTGAAAGATGCTCTACGAATTCACGATCCAGATATTTGATAGTATTTTTCATTTTTAAATAACAGCCATTTGTTTACCGATAAATAAAAAATTTTCATCAACGAACTGTAATTTTTAAATGGGGAAATGACAAGCATGTGTACATCTAATGATGTTTGGGGTAGATAAAAAAACGATTGCAATTTTTTACAAAGAATACTATAAGAAAATGTCTCCAGTCAATCAATCAAGAATGTTTTAATAAAAAAAATAAGCTATTACTCGTCATCGAATAAACTATTACTCGTAATCGGACTAGTATTATGATTTTTTCTAATATAAAACTGGATGACAACATCCTCATGCGACATTTGTATATATCAGGGTATCTTCATATCAAACCCTGTTTTTTAATGGATTTGTATATTAATAAAGTAATGTTTAAGCAAGTCACGTTTCAGAGCCATCGACGGAACTACCAAAATCTGTGGAAACGATCACTTCCCGATGAGATACAAATCGGAAAAACAGAATGCATATAAAACGTGCTGAAAAGATTGATTTCGCATAATAATAATCCCAAAATTTTATTAACAAACTGGTGAAAGAAACAATTGTTTAACAAACAATCAGTTAACCTAACGTTTTTTCTAATGAAAATGATATGTTTATTTATTTCGATGCATTCGAATTTTTTCAAATTTTTTTCTTCATTTCCATTTTGATTTTTTTTATTTTCAAAAATGTGCGCGAAATAACGAATTTTGGATATGTGTTCGGCATAAAACTATCTACTACACTCAAGATTTTGTTGCAAAAGGCATATCCAAAATTTGTTATATTCTGTGCATTGTTCAAAATATTAAAAAAATCAAAAATCAAAATAAAGAAAAAAATCTGGCAAAATTAGTATGCATTCAAATAAATTAACATATCATTTTCATTAGAAAAAAAGTTAGGTTGACCGATTGTTTTTTGAACAATCGTTTTTTTCACCAATTTGTTAATAACATTTTGGGATTATCATTATGCAAAATCAATCTATCCAGCACGTTTTACATGCATAATTTTTTTCCGATTTTAATCCCATCGGGAAGTGATCGAAATTGTCTCTGAAACTCACTTTTGGCGGGACTGTACGTATCATACATCCTCAATGTCGATTCACAACTCTAATTTAAACAACGCCAGGCCCCGAAGCTCCAGTAAGAGCCGCCATCATTCGTAGAATCCCCGAAACTGCATGATGCACCAATGGCGGTAGCGATGCAGTTCGTTGCATCGCGCTGCAAGGCGCGATTTGAAAAAAATCGAAGCCTAGCGATTGGTCGAGGGAATCTCGCCGGCGCGTCCGAAGCTCGTGCGGTTTGGATGCTGAAGTGGTGGGGGAAGATGCAAAATTTCGCGGCGCAGCTTCGTCACAACTGCGGAGGGTACGAATCCCCTGCAACAGAGACCGAAGAGCGCAGTAGACGTCGGTTCGGTAAATTCGCGAATCTTGTCTCATTCGCCGCCGGGCAGATGGCGGAGTTGCGCCTTTTCGCACGTCTCGCTGAAGGCTCTCGTGTTCTTCGTGTGTGTATAGTCCTTATATCTATCGCGTATAAGATCACATATACTTCGGAGGGTCACTAATTCGCGATGCTGCAGGCGAACCGAGAATATTTACCTTCTCTCTCTCTCTCTCTCACTCTCTCAGCTTATCGTCTAATTCGCTTCGTACCTCAAAATTTTTCACGCACGTAGTCGCTCCCTGTTAACTAACCAGTCACGTGACTCGGCAGGAATCTGCAAAATCGTTCCAGGCTTTTCGTTCGCGTAATACAACGTTGCAAATCTGCTGTGCGCCGGCCACGTGTGTTGTGTCGCTCGTAGCAGCGAGTCACGAGTTGTGTGAGCGTGTGTGCTGCGCGCGCGCAAAGATCTGGATCGCGAGCATGTGTCTGTGCTTTCGCGTTCTCGCTAATCTCGACGTGTGCACTTGGCGATGCTCACGCTTTGATGTTTTGCTAATTCGCAACGCGGCAACGGCGTGTTTTACTCGAAGACGGAGTGAAAAAGCTCCGAGTTTTCGCGGCTGTGCGTTAGGACGACGGAAAAGTGTTGTTGTTGTGTGTAGATATGTTATTTATGTATATGCATGCGCGAGTATGTTGACTGGCGAAGAGCCGAACGTCGCGCCGACCGCCGCCACCAGAGGGGCCGGCAGCCAGACGTCGACCACCCGCGAAAAAGAGCTCCGAGCGTCGCGCGCGATTCGTTTCGGGGTTATTGGCGTTTGAGAAGGTGGATCTGTAGTAGTTTAGCTTGTGGTAGTAAGCGGTGGTTGTAGTAGTGGGGCAGTAGACGGTCTCTCAGGCTCGACCGGTTCGATTCGCAGCTTCTCCTGCCCTTGCGTTCTTCTCCTGCTTCGGTCAAGATAGGAACGGTTCACCGCGCGGGGTAAATCTCGAGAACCTCGTGCTTTTATTCTTCCTCAGAGCGATTTTGCCGAATTTTTTGTATTATTATATTTTTTTTTTTTTTTTTTTTTGGTAGACGGTTTCCGGTTGGAAATTGTGAAAACGACGAAACGGCGTTTTTCCACCGTTGGAAATCGCTCTCTCCGCTGATTTCGCTGCTACTGGCGATCGTTGTAATACTCTCCTGCTGTTGCCGAGCGAATCTCGCCAGCCGGAAATAGGGCGAGCAACGTGCGCGGCTATACACATCATCGCTGTACGCTTGTACGATCTACGTTGCTCCCGGGAAGCTGCTTGATCCATGAGCTTGCGAAATTTGCCTCGTGGCTTCCGGTCTCTCCGTGAACGGCCACGAAATGGAGGAATTTTTTGGCTGTATAGTTTTTGACTACCGATTATCATTGGGAATTTATTTAAATTTACTTAAAGTATATTTTGAACTAGAGGGTCTTGAAAATTTGTTCTGGTTATATATTTTTTCGTGGGTAACTGCGGGAAAGGAATATGTTTTCTATGTCTTGCATATAAGTTTCTACATTTCGTACATTCCTGCACTTCGCGCTTGTTAGACGGGCACGAAATGTAGGAATTTTTTGGCTGTATAGTTGTTGGCTACCGGTTATGATTGAGTATTTTTATTTCATTTCATTTCATTTACAATATAGTTTGAAGTATACAATCTCGACAATATTCTCTGATTATATAATTTTTTCGTGGGTAATTGCGGGAAAGGAATGTCTTCTATATCTTGCATATGAGTATCTACATTTCGTAAATTCCTACACTTCGTGCTCGGTGGGCGTACACGAAATGTAGGATTTTTTGGCTACCGATTATGATCGGGATTTTGATATGATTAAAAATATAGATTCAAGTATAAAGTTTCAAAAATATGTTCTAATTATATACTTTTTCGTGGATGATTGCACGAAAGGAATGTCTTCTATATCTTGCATATGAAAATTTGAAAATACAGGAGTTACATATTTTCTTCGATATAATTCCGCTGAGTGAACATTGTAAATTAATTCCATCTTGTATATATTTCATTTTCAAGGCCGTTGAAGAGCTGAGAACATAAAATATGTTCTGTTTCGAATAATATTTGAAAAAATGAAAGGAGAGGAGAATTAAAGGAAAATTATAAAGATGTTTTCAATAGAAATGCTGTGACGTATCATATTATAGTTCCTACAGAACATACAAATTTACTAATCCAATTTCTCCACAAAAAATCAACTCATTCTACAAGAGAACCAGAGACGTGCTTATGTTATAGTCCGAAAAATAATTCGACGTCGCTGCTGATAAAAAATTGGATGAAAAAAATAAGTGGAAATTTGTCTAGTGGTTTATAATTTGGTATTACTGCAATAAGATTGTAATATAAGGGAAATATTTCAACTGAGTCGCAGTAGAGTTGTTTGATAGTAGAGAAATCAATAGTAAAGTTATAAATGTGCCGTTTCTCGTGTTTTCATGAATTTATTGTCAAATAACGCTGAGAAAATACGGAAATAAAAATTAATTTTATCTTCCAGTACAATATTAAATAATTTTCCATTGCTTTTTAATAAGAAACGACACCGCTAAAGAAAGCAAGAATTTTCCAATGAAATGGGAATAATTTCGAATTTTGTTAAACAAGTCAACCCTCAAATTTAATTATCAAAGCCATGACTGTATTTAAATAGCTTGGAACAAATTTTCATTGTTCACAAGGGGAAGAATATTTGTATTTGGATGCGTTATCCAAATAAATATATTATGAGTTTCGTTCAATGAAGCAACCCTCAAATTTGATATTTAGAGCCTAATATCCAAGCCGGGTTATCAGACCCGTTTAAAACCAATAAAATGGACAAAAATCCGATCGAAACCTAGTACAACCGATTACATTTCGATTGAAGTTTTCTCTATTCGATCAGGTCGTATCAGTTTCAATCAGAATTTCTAAGCAGAAACCTCTGAATTATTTTTGCGATGAGAAATCGCTTTTTGTTTCCTCACAGTGGAAGCTCAATGTGTGCGTGTGTGTGTGCGGGTGTGCACAATTTTTTTGTTGCACGATAGCCGTCGCAATTCTTAAGATATCGGCCTCAAATTTTAACCACGAGTGAACCCGTTAAACAACGTATTGAATTAAACTTGGAGTTATCCATCGAGGTGTTCAAAATTTATGGCATTTTTCGTTTTTTGGAGAATGTCAACTTGGGCTCTAACTCCCGCAATTTTTATGATATCCGGCTTAAATTTAGACCATAAGTGGACTGTTATCAAATAATCTTTAGGATTAATTTGGTGTCCGTGTGTTAAGGGGTTCAAAAATAATGTCATTTTTAAAAAATTTGAAATTTTTTGTTCATGCTCTAATTTTGGCAATTTCTAAGACATCGGATAAGATAAAATTTGGCACTCAAATAAAGTGTGGCACATGAAGGATGCGTGAGAATTTGCTGCGAATCCATCAAGGTGTTAGAAAATTATGACATTTAGAATTTTTCGAAAAATTAGTTTTAGCGTCATAACTTCCACAAGTTTCAAGTTATTTGACTTTAATTTGGTAGGCAAGTAACGTGTGAGTAAACCAAACGTCGGTTCGAATCTGGCGAGAATCCATCAAGGGGTTAAAAAATAACGCCATTAAAAATGTTCTAAAACAAGGCTGCAAATCAGAACTTTGTAAATTGCTTCCTCATCATTGTTGGATTTTTACAGAGCTTCTCTATGGGGAAGCCAAAATAGATTAACATACTTCCTCACAGAAGTAGTCTCCTAAAATTCCAGCAATAACCAGAAAGAAATTTGCGAAGTTCTACTTTTTATTAAATTTTCCACAACAAAATATAACATTGCACTAAATAAAAATTGATTACATCAATCATTTTTTAATCCGGATCTCCCTCAATAACGTACCTACATCTTGGCGCAACCGTAAATCCTCCCGCATCATCATATCCCTGGAAGATGTGCCCCAGGAAATTTCCCCGTCCCCGGGCAATGCAGTCGGTTCATTGTTGCTCGTCTAAAAATCTCTTGCACCGGGAATAATCGTGTTGACAAAGAAATTGCCGGAAAAAAGGAGGAGCGGGACGCACACAGTGAGATAAAGCAATCATACCACACGCTCGTGTTATATAGTACTCAGCGGAGGCTCAATGTCGTCGTCCAAGTATACGCTCTGTTATATATAAAACGTATATAGCATATACTATCGTGAAACCGAGTGGAGGCCTTGCTCGTGCGCGAGAGGGCAGTGATCTCTCGGGGAGCGGCGACCTGACACGAACGCCCGCTATAGAACATATACCTATAGACATACTGACTGCATACACACGTACATACGAACATGCACCCATATATACACAGGATACATACATACTCATGCTCCTGTGCGATATACGTGCAGAATGTATCCACTCTTCGTGGTAGTTTGTCGAGCACAGACTCCGACGAGTCCTACGGGGCCTCCCGTTGCCTCCCGCCGTCGCCGCCTGGAGTCAACGGGAAGACTTTGCCGCCTTTGCACCGCAGAGACCACTCTCTTCCCTCTCTCTTTGCCTCTCCTCGCTCTCTCTCTCTCTCTCTATTCCTTACATCCTACCTCACCGTCTTTTTCCTCCCCCTCTTCGGGTTCCTCCTCCCGAGGTAAAGAAATCCGAACGCACAACGTCGCCGAGACCTCGAAAGCTCGATAGTCGCAACGCATTCTCAAGATTTTCGACTCGGGAGTATACCTAGCGTTTCAGCTTCTTCTTCTTCTTCTTCAGGCTTCTCTTTTCGCTCGATGGAACTTTTTCCGACGGACGCTTTACTCACCGTATGTCCGTTGGGTTACTTATTCGGTCTTTTGTTCGTTCTGTAAGGTGGAGGAAGATACACGCGGTATTATGAAAGTAATTGCACGGACGGCGTCAGCGTTTGTGGCGACACACAACAAGAGAAAGAGAGAGACAGAGTCGAAGACATGCGGCTTTAGCGAGAGCCACGCGTTTTATTTCGTGGCTTTCTTTCTCGTATTACTCTTCCTATGCTAAATTCGTGAGTGCTTTGAGACTATTGCGAACTGTGATTGTGCGGAGATTTTAGTGTGTACGACTTTATTAATCGGGTGTGACAGTGAGAGACGATATGTTTTTTATTCAATGATTATTTCGAGTGGTCGGGACTGGTCACGGAGGATTGTTATCGTGGTGAAGAGCAACTCGAGACTGCACAGGTGAGCGAGAAGATTTTTTTGGATTTATATATGTTTAAGGAGAAATGGATTCGTACGAATTGTTTTTTAATATGCTGATAAACGTTGGATGCGGTGATAAATATGCAGGTAGGATCACTGAGCAATGAAAATAGGGAGATGTTGAGATATGGAACGATTGGCCAATCGCGCGGCTCGAAAATACACGAGGCATGTTCGCTGTAATCTTTCTCAGCCATTTCACTGTTTGTTGACCTTCGGTTTTGGCGTAGACGATATAAAAGTCAAATTTTTTTGGAGATCAGAGAGAGTAGGTTCTATTCTATTGGGTAAAGTGGAATTTCGTCCATGATGTTCCCATGCCAAATGCTTAAGTTTTATCCAAGCGTGTTTTATATCCATTTTGCAGTCACTATAAGCATGTATAAATGCATACGATTCGAATGATGAAGATTTTTTAATATTTCAATAATCATTGCCATGAATGATTGTTTTGTAGTATTAAATATTGTGACATTTTTGGTATCATTTTACATAGGAGAAATTATGACGTTTCAAGGAAAATTAAATTAAATATGCTTAAAGAATCATAATTTCTTTTACAACAAATTTTTTTTTAATATACTTTAGACTCCAAACTAACCGGAAGAAAATCGTTTTGAGAAAGAACATAATATTAGGTTCATAGCCCGAGGTCCAAGGTCCAAAGAAAAAAAAGGTATCTTTCAGACACTCTATTGTCAAAGATAAGGGACATATTTTTTCTACAGCCAAATGTTCATTTGTTTATCAAAATTTTGTGAACTGTTTTACTTTATATTCCTTAAAAAATGCACTTATTTACTGCTGCAATGTGAATACCAATATACAATTTACAATGAGTAAATAATTTGGAGAATTTCCAATACATTTAATATGTTTGTCACATATATTTGAAATTTGCATGATTCCTACAAATCCAATTATTGACTTTCGAACCACTAGTTACTTCACTGCAAAGATCAATAATATCCTCTGTCACTATTTGACATTTATGTAAACTTTACATTTCCAATTACAAGATACATCCGGTGAATAGCAGTGCATACTTTATTCTGACAAAATATTTCCTGTTGGAATATACCGAGTATGACAAGTGTTGACATAGATAAAACAGTTTTGGTTTTCCATGACGAGACGTGGCTTCTTGATAAACAAACGCATACAAAAGGTATATCGTGTATATGGTACAGAAAATAGAGTTCAACTATGCGACGTCTCTATTAACATAATTATCTTCGGATTCTAATGACTGAGTCTGCGTAACCGCTCAATTACCATAATCGTGCGTTATCGCGGCAATCATTTTTATTTTAAAAAATATTTTTACCCATAACACTTTTAGCTTCATAAAGTTAAAAAAATTATGTTGTTTTTGTTCTTATTCATTACATCGAGAAAACAAAATAGTTGAATGAACTTAATTATTCATTTGAATTTTTTATAATTGAATCAAATAGCTTAGTTTTTGAAGCAAGTATGATATAAATAAAGATATATTTCGTTGAGTCAATTGTATAAAAACATTCTATTATATGTAGTTGAATCAGTACAATTGAAGGAAATATATATTTCGATGGGTCAATTAAATAGCTGATTGTATGTATTTGATACATATATATATATTTGAATTAATAGAATTATTTAACTAAACCTACACACATGTGGAGCTGTTTCTATGTATACAATTGGATTGATTAAAGTTATGCCTTATTTGAGCGGATTAAATGTTAAGTAGCAATGGAAAAATATTTCCTTAAGTGCATTGAATAATATAATTTAAAACAACGACTAAAAATCAAATGTTTTAATATTATTAACTGCAGCAAATAAGAAAAATTTATTAACTCAGTCGCTCAAAAATAAATAGCGTGTATGTTTCATTTAGTTGCTAATTAAATCCATTTAATTGATTAAATGGATTTAATTAGATTAAATGGAATTAATTAGCAATTGAATATTAAGTGAATTCTAATGAATATCGTCCACATTCAAATAAATATTATTTTGATCCAACGATGATTTTAGTTGATAGAATTGACTATATAATACGATATGCTATAAATAAGAATATTGTCTCACGTTTTCCATAAGACAGTTTCATTGAATCAACACAAAATTTAATCAAAAACATTAAATATTTTGTTAAGTCAATTACATTTTTTCCCATTGAACGAAATAATTAATGATATATTTGATTGGTTCAAATAAATGAATTACTTGAAAAGATCTAAATATATGATTTATTTGGCTGATTACGTTGATTCAACTAAACATTTCTCTCAGTGTAAAAATACCCAAAATTAATGAGCCGGTAAAATGGTCTTTACGAGTCGACGTATCTTTTTTCTAAGCGATGGAAAAATGGGCGGAGCCATTGGCTGCTCTCCCTTCATTCTATGGCTACAAGGGTCTAGGCACGGAATAGTACCGATCTCTAACTCTACTCGTCAGTGGCTCGATTCATGGGTATATAAAGAATTTTCCGGATGGGCCCAATCCCAAACTACGGGGTGTTTCCCGGCAAGAACCGACCTCTGCTTTCAATGACAAAGGGCGGAGTCCATAGTCGGGCCCTATGAGTCTATTGCTCTCTGGCAACACAGACTAGACTGTAGACCCTCGGAAATAGATTTTCCGGATCTGGTTCCGTCCAATCGGCGCTGCCCCGAGGTATGAGTTCGGCCGCGCAGTAAATTCTACTTTGACTGGATGAATGGCGTGGAACGAATGAAAATTAGATCGATGGGAGGCCGAAAGAATTAGGTAACGCTGAAAAAGCTCGATTTTTTCAGGTGAATCCAAGTTATTAGTTGGGATGCAAGTAAGCAAATATATTTTTGAAGGGCGTTTCGATAAAAATAAAATAGGTATTTCAATGAAATGTATCATTTTGCTGCATGGAAAAAAAATTGTTGTCTCAAAATATATTGTAATGCTTTTCGATTTTTGAAAATAATATTTCTTGAAAACTAACTGCTGCAAATTGCATTATTTGACATTAAGGATTTCACACTAATCGAGGAATTCGAAATGTCTGATGTAGAATTTGGCAATAATCGTTTTGTTCTTTCGAGTCTAAGCAGCAATAAACAATGATACAGAGAATTAAACCTTATCCAAATAAAATGTCAACAATAAAATGGAAGCGTAGAAAATATCTGGCAATTTGTTGACATTTCACCTGATTTAGAGCTAAACGAAATTTTTTCGAAAATTTGAAAATCTCATAAAAGCCGAATGGCTTTACCGATTTAGGACAAATTCAATACCGAAGGTCGCATAAATTTGATCAGTTTTAATCTTGAATTTCAGCCTGATAGCTAAAAATTCATTCGAGATAGAGCGTTTGAGTACTTGTGAACATTTTTTCAAAATTTCTATAAAAATGAGAAGCGTTAAGGGATTTTTATATGGTCTCGTGTTTTCGTTTCACAAATTGTAACTATACATGACAAGGAGAAATCCGTTGAAATAAATCACAATTTCAATTACGTATTTCCCCAAATTGAATATTTCGTATCTGCCCGAAAATTAAAATTTATACTTCTCATCAGTGTTACAATAGTAAACCCACAGAAATAGGTCTGATAAGTTTATTTGAATCAATTATGGGGTTTATTTGGAATTAAAAAAAAATTATTTTAAACAATTAGACTCTATTTCGACCAGGTAAAATTTTATTTAGATCCAATAGAGTCTATTTCGGTTAAATAAAATTCTATTAGGCCGGCCATTGAATCAATAATTTATTCAATGGCTGGCTTAACAGGACTTTATAAGTGGCGGTCAAAATAGCCAATGACCAAAATACTGAATGAATAAAATAGTGAATTTAAAAATAAAGAACGTCTAAAAGTAGAATGTCCATAGTCATGGATTTCGCTTTTCAGCCATTCGCCATTATTATCATTCGCTATTTTGAGTGCATTTTAATAAGATGGAGGTGAAAATAAGCGAACGGTCAAAATAGGGAATGGCTAAATAGCGAATTTCATAATGATGACAATTTTAAATTCATACGTTCCTAATTTCGAAATTCGCTATTTTAACCATTCACTATTTTGTTCAATCGCACCCAGAGAAATGGATCTGAAGGGTTTATTTGAATCGATTGAAGGATGTATTTGAAATGAATCAAATTCTCTTCAGATCATATAGAATTAATTTCAATCAAATCAAATTTTATTTAAATAAAATAAAGTCTATTTCGATTGCATAAAATCCTATTAGGACGGCCAATAGATAAATAATTTATTTAATGACCGGCCTAATAGTATTTTATTAAACCGAGACAGACTCTATTTGATCAAAATAAAATTTCATCTCATCGAAATAGACTCTATTTGATTGAAATGAGATTTTATTCATTCCAAATACACAACATAATTGATTCAAATAAACTCATCAGACTCATTTCTCCGGGTGCGCGATTTTGAAACCCTCCCGATTTTATCAGAAACCCACTCATGTCTTAGGCGTCAACGAAATCTTTTCTCTCGGTGTATATAAGGAAATAGCTAGCCAGGATGTTACGATGTTGCGGTAGGCCTGTGGGCCAAGCCACGCTCGATTTCTGCATTCTCTCTCACTTTTCTCATCTGTCAGGGCTTTTCTATGGATCTAGTATCCCGCTTCCGTGAGCGCGATCGTCACATCGTCGCGTCCTCTTTGCACTCGTTCTCTTTTTCGCTTAAGCTCACAGGGCGCATGGCTTTCGCGCGCGCTCGCGCACACGTTCGCTTCGCCCATCTCGCGCTTCGTCCGAGGCTCTGAACCCCAGCGAGGCGAGCGTGGAATATCATTTCGTCTCCCTTGCACTTGTGGACTTCTTTGCAAGCACCTCAGCGACCGACGGCGCGGGGAAGCGAAGGCCGTTTTCCGTCTCTCGTCTGTCTAGCCGTCGCGAGAGCTATCCGATCCTCCACCTTCTCTCACGCCGCCAGCGACTCTCTCTCGCTCTCTTACTTTCTCCTTCTCTCTCTCTCTCTCTTCCTACTGGCCGTCACAAGGGTGCGTGCCACTCGTATGTGTATACGACTCAGTTCAGTAGGGGCAAAAGAATGTGCGCTGTTTACCTCACACCTTCAGCGGAAACGAGACGTTCACATCACTACTACTTGAAATTCCTCTCGTCTCGGTACACTCGAAAGATCAAGAGTAATTAGCTTGTATAGTAACGCCTGTGGATTGAACTAATTCTGAAGAATAAGAAGAAAATGTTGGCGCGAGGTTAATGAACCCGTCGGAAATAAAAGATTTTTAAAATTATTATTGATAATGTTAATAGGGCTGTTAGGGAATAATCAATAATAACATAGTGGGAATCGCACCCAGAGAAATGGATCTGAAGGGTTCATTTGAATCGATTATAGGGCGTATTTGAAATGAATAACATTTTATTCAGATCAGATAGAATTTATTTCAATCTGATGAAATTTTATTTGGATTAAATAGAGTCTGTTTTGATTAAATAAAATTCTATTAGACTGGCCATTAAATAAATAATTTATTTAATGGCCGGCCTAATAGTATTTTATTCAGCCGAAACAGACTCTATTTGATTGAAATAAAATTTCATCTCATCGAAATAGACTCTATTCGATTGAAATGAGATTTCATTCATTCCAAATACACCACATAATTGATTCAAATAAACTCTTCAGACACATTTGTCTGGGTGCGTGGATAACGTAATTGGGGAGAGGAGATTTTTACATCATGTATTAATACTTTGTTTTAAAAATTTAGTAATGTGCATCCTTCAGGCTCTCAAATCCAGGGGTGGGGCTCAAAATAGCGAATGACTAAAATACCGAATGGCTAAAATAGCGTATTTGAAAATAAGGAACGTCTAAAAGTAGAATATCACAATTATGGAATTCGCTTCATCAGCCATTCGCCATTTTTATCATTCGCTATTTTGAATGCGTTTTAATAAGATGGAGGTAAAAATAGCGAATGGTCAAAATTAACGGCTGAAATAGCGATCTTCATAATGAAGACCTTTCTCGATTTAGACGTTCTTAATTTCGAAATTCGCTATTTCAACCAATCACTTAAATGTCGGATACGTCTTAAAACCGCAATCGTTAGAAGATGCCAATAAAAAAAAATTCGCTTATAAGTTTTATGGCGTTAAAATTCTTTAGAAATTTAAAATGTAGTGTATGTTGAAATATTTCTGAACATCCATTTTTGGAACAATGTTTTTCTTTGCAGTATACACTGTACAAAATCGTTATGAAAGTAGGGCATCGTTAATCATTCTTGGGCTATATCTGACGTATTTTTTGCTGTTAACCATGAATTTAGAATTCATTAAATTCCCAGCTCGATATGTGAGACCAAAATTCTCATCGGAAAAAAATAATTAAAAAAAAAAAAAATCTTCTAAAACTTTAACGTCTCAACCGATCTTAACCAAATTCTATAGAGATTACTGGTGTATGAAAATTCACATTCATACAAATTTTGAACTCAATATCTCGAAAATTAAAAAAGTCATCGCGTTAACAAACATTTTTGAAAAAATTCAAAACCACGTAAGAATTTATCGTTTATGGAGATTTCAACGGAAATCTGTATGAACGATGAGGACCGGTCTCTCTATCTATGATAAAAATTTCAGCTTGATATCTCTAGGCGTTCCTGAGTTATAGAGGTTTAAATTTTTCGAGCGTGTAACATACATACACATACACACGTACAACTAATTTTTTTAAACCACTTTTCGCATCGTTCTATCTCTCTATCTATGATAACAATTTCAGCTTGATATCTCTAGGCGTTCCTGAGTTATAGAGGTTTAAATTTTTCAAGCGTGTAACATACATACACATACACACGTACAAAAAAATTTTTTAAACCACTTTTCGCATCGTTCGGACTATTTTTAAAAGTGTACGGATATGAAAATGTAGAAAAATTTTTATACGAAAACAAAGCTCCCTCTATGAGGAAGCGAGAACGAGAGAGTTTTATCCTTCAAAAGATGAAACAATTACGACAAAAATAGTGACACCGATTTTAAAAATGACGACGGATCTGATGAAAATATTGTCTTGAACGATATTTCGTTGGTAAATTTTTGCAGAGTAAAAACGAGCAAAATACTGATTATCTAAAATTGAAGCGAAGACTCGAGGCGATTCGATGGCTGGGTCACAGAATACAGTGCAGTCCAGCCGTGGAGGGCATCGCGAGGGTGTGGGAAGGCCGAATGGTGGCCCGGAGAAGCTGAAGCGAAAGAACCGCCGGAGACGAAGAAGCCAAAGGCCAGGCAAACTAAACGAAAGGAGGAAGAGCGCGGAGAAGTTGAGGTTGCCGGAGGCCGCTTTTCGTCTCGCTCTCGAGACTCTCGAAGGAGCGCTCTTGTCGAGCTCTCGGGCGAGTCTGCACGCCGAAGTCGTCCGCGAGTGCGTGCGCATACAACGGCCTCACAGTGAGTGTGTTGTGCCCTCTCGGTTTTCTGCAACCGTTCCTGGACCAGTCGCGGTGCAGCCATACGCATGTGTATATATTTACTGTAGTATAGATGCGTATAGTCTGCACTATACATTATATATATATATATGTATAATATACATGGGAAATTCCAACTCGACCGCTCGAACTTCGTAGACAATTTTTCACACTATTGTTCTACCTCCAAGAAGTAATCACAATATTGATTAAATTTTGTTTGAATTATTTATAACGAACATATTAAAAACCGGCATTTCTAAATGTAAAAAATATTTCATAACTCGTGTATTAGATATCAATATTTTTAAGCAACCACAATTTTCATTAAATTTCATTTGAATTATTTATAACGAACATATTAAAAACTAACATTTCAAAATCTGAATCGTTGGAAACAAAAAGAATTAACGATTTTCAGAATTTTAATGAATTTTGTTGGAAACAAAAAGAATTAACTGTTTTTAGAATTTCAATAAATTTAGTTGGAAACAAAAACTTGAGTACTTTATTCACTTTAGTAAAGTACTAAAGCACTTGACTTACTTTAAATCTTAAAAATTTCCCCGAATTTTTTTAAGGTTTTTCTCCGATTTTTTTTTCAAATTCTTACAAGCTATTTTTTTCAATTTCAATTTTTGAATCAAAATATAAAAATCGGCTGTCAAAAAATCTGAGTAAATTTTAATCACAATTTTGATTGCTTCCTAGAGATGGAACAGTGACATAAAAAATTGAGGATGAAATCTGAGAGGTCGAGGGTCAGAGCCAGGTCGAGTTCGTATGGAATGGCCCATATATACGCTTTATAGGTATTTTGCGAGGCTGTGCGTACGGGGCAGGGTCGTTGTACGATTGAGCGCACACCACTTGTGAGCTTCGTATACGTGAACGTTTTCTACATTTCGTATTGGTGTATATAACTATAGCCTATGCGGTATATCTATATTTATTCACCATGGGCTTATATACCCTCCAGACTTGAGCCCTTTACCTACACTACTTCGGCGTTTATTACACGTATACTATCGAGTGTATAATATCGAGTATACGTAGGCCAGACGTCGAGAGAGTTTAGGGTACTCGTGGCCTGTCGAATCGATTCGCCACCCGAGCATCAATTCTGTAATCTGTAATTAAGTATCGCATACAAATTGCTTTTGTGTACAATAATCGCCGGAATATTGGGGGAACACATAATTTGATATTATTATAATGATGATGGTTAGAAAAATTGAAGGATTAGAAATGAACATTTTATTTTTGTGAGTATTTGTATTTTTAATTTAAAATGCTAAAGGAAATTTTCATATGCGGATTTACTAATTATCATTAGTTTATTTTGCTTTCTTCTCATGAAAAAAATTTTTTCGACATTTTTATGTCAGGATATTCAAAATATTTACAATCAGGAAAAGAGGTTCAGAAAATGAGTCCGTATTCATAAACTTGCATTTTGCGGAATAAATCTCTATGCTCTTTAAGTCCCGCATTTTTTCAGCCAATCAAGTAAACAGTTCTCGACAAATAGCGAAATATAAGGAGATTTTCGGTATCGAATTTGAGCTAAATCTATAAAGTGGATCCAATTTTATAGAATTTTGAATTTCCGAATAATGGTATAATTGTTCTAATTCAAGTCACTTTCGACCACCGGATTTTAAATTTTGCACATATTTTCAGGAAAATCTTGTCATTTCTTAAATCTATATCTAATTATTATAATTACATATGAGGCTGAAACATTATCATATTCTTTTGCGCTTTTTTTTTCTCATTTTTCAATCCCATAACAATTATTGTCAGAAGTAGAGTTGGAATGGCAAAACTACTATTTTTTAAGAAATTTTTTTAAGTACGTGCCTTTTGCTTCTGCGTAAGGAAAAACTTTGATTTCGTGGAAAAGTTTTGTTTCCAAATCTTTATCTCAGGATGTTCAAAATGCTCTAAAGCGTCGAGAAAAATGATTTATACAAAATGTCTGCACGTGTGTATGTGTATGTTCAGATTATTGTTACCACGATAGCTTACGCAATTTTAAATATATCCCTGTGGAATTCGGTAGACATATAAAATGTGGGTAGATAAAAGCTAAAGTTCAAATTTGGTACGAATCCGTTGATTGGTTCCAAAATTATAACATTTTGAATTTTTCTCAAGATTACTCATCATGCTCCAACTTTTTGATTTTTCAAGATATTAGACTCAAATTCCATCCACGAATGGCCTATTGTAGATTAATAATTGGTACTAAATTTTTTAAACATCGATTAAACCATTCAAAATTTATAAATTTTTTTTTTTAAATCATGAAAAATTTATATTCCCGTTCTAGTATGATTATCTATTGCGATAGAATTTATCACGAATTTTGTTGCTCTTGAATTATAGTTTTAAGTACAAAATAGGTAAATTTCATGAGCCTAATACATTAAATTTCAAGTCTTTTTTTACAGTGAAGCTTATTGATGTATCAAAAGAATTATGTATTACGTTATTCATTCCTAATTCACACGATTGTTGGGAGTGAAATCCCACTTTTCACTCAAAATTTTGTCCATGATACGTCGATAAAACTCTGGTTGGTGTATAATTATATACTCAATTACATATAATAATTATTATACAAATATCTAATCATCCCTGCGCTTTTAGTAGTGTCTTGACCCCTAGCAGTCAATCAGGGTGACCTTACGAAACCCGATCGTGTAAATCATTTCCTCTCAGTTCATCTTAACATATTTAACCACCTCGAATTCATTAATTATTTACGTAAATATCCATCAACGAATGAATTATTCGCAATATTTTTCTATAATTGTGAAATAGTAACATCATCCAAGATATTAATAATAAATGTTAGAAAATCGACGAATTATAAAAATTATTTGAGTTATGTGCAATGGTGAATGCCATGAAATATACAATGAAAAACTGACTAACCAAACTCATAATAAATCAATCTTCAAAAAATAGCTCAGTATAGAGTTAAAGTCGGTAAGAAATCATTAATAATCATAATTAATTACACAACATAATAATAAACAATGAGAAAACAGAATTTTCATGAAAGCTAGAAATTAACGGGGAAGCAACGTGACAATTTAAATTGTCAGCTTTTTTTTAATAACCAAAGTAAAGTGTGTTCCAGGATAAAAAGGCAGAACTAGAGATAGACGTTTTCGGGTCAGTTATTGTACCTCGTTGACGTTTAAATGTTTTTTTTTAAGCATTCTTTTTTTTTTCTTTTCTTAGATACCTTTCACTGACTCTTTGCTACCTACTGCGAGGATTACACACGCAACAGATATGAGTTAGCGGCACGCGATTGAGTGAATAGGCGATGCGGTATATGCAGTCCGGTAGTGTACACCCTAGCGCAGTTTGAACACGAATCCTCCTCTATTCTGTGTATTCTCTGTCTTATCCATGCCACTCTTCGCTATAACGAGTTTCCAAGAGTTCATGTTAACTCGCACGCGACCGCAGATCTCGGCTCTAATACACCTCGTAGAAATGTATGCTTTACTATATCCTCGCTAGTGTATACCAGTTTAGTACTTGTTTCACTGTATTGTTGTTAAAATACGAGACAGAATTCCCGAGTGTTTGTATGTACCTCGCGGCAGTCATAGCATAAAAGCGAAGACATTTGAGGACTTTAAGTCAGGTCAAATATATTTATTTTACTGCAATATTATGAAAGTGGATTGAATATAAAAAATGTGTTGCTGTGCAAGGAAATAAGTGAATCGAATACATGTGAGTCACGCTGAGAAATATGCTAAGATATCCGGGAGTTCTTTAGAATTTTGCCTTTTCTGGAATTACGGGTTTCTTCATATTTTTCGGGCGAATGTTTGATATTCATATCAAAAGTTTTTTAGATTTTTTTTATTGTTTATTATGCGTTTGTGTGGTGTTTAAAAATTTTTTTTTTATTTTATTTTTTTTATTTTTTTAAACAGTATATCAAGATCTTTTTATTATTTTTTCTACTCTCCCTGCACAAGTGTGATCGATAAATGATACTGTTTTGTAAGAAAAAAAAGTATAACGCCGCAATTTTTTTTAGTTGAAAACAAAACATGAGAGAAAATGAATAAATTCGCCAAAATTGTTGTTGGTTCAGAGCTATTCAGAAATTTATGTGATAAAAATATTGCATGAGTTGAAAACAAAGAGAAAAAAAGTGGTGCACTAGAATTTTCGTCGGACCGAAACAACAATGGATTGATATCACCTTTATCTCACTGCGAGTTTACTTTAGTTTATAAAAACAATGTGATATAATAAGAATGATAAACCTTTCGAAAAATTCCTCCTGGGACAAAGAAATTCCTCGGAGGGAGGTTTATCGACCTCGGGGTCCCTTTCCGAGAGAGGAAGAGTATAGAGGAGCAGGAGGTCGATGGATGCAACAGAGAAAAGGAGAAAGAGGAGTCGGCGGTAGCAGCTAGCAGCAGCAGCAGCGCTGCACGACTAAACTGCAACGATGAACACCGACTGCAATGCTCGCAAATTCAAAACATATATAGAAAAAAATTGCGCGAAATTTGTGTCCAATATTTTGTTTAATCCATTTACCGTCACATGGCTGGTCAAAAAATTACTGGTTACGAATTACAAATAAAATAAATTTGTGACTAAAGGATTGACATTCAATGCCAAACAATTTTCAGTAGATCATATTGATCTGCTGAAATACTTTCTGACCGAAAATCGCTTCCAAAAATTGATGGAAGTAATAGAAAAATAAAAGAATTTGTAAAAACACAACTGGTCTTTTTTGGCCAATCGACACTGATAAAAAGTTTCTGACACAGCACATTCTTTAATATATCCAAACGTTTTATTTCATCACGAGGGATTCAACTTTTTGCCTCTGGGATCAAAAGTAGTTCTAGAAAACTGGATAGTTTATATATATATCTTCCTATCTTCTCTTAAAAAACACATTACTCATCAGAAGTTGAAAAATATCGAACCTTTCAAGCGTTCTGATTGGTCGTCGATGGCTTTGACATACTGCCAACTTCAGACTGTTATAATCGCTGCAAAATCAAGCGTGGCGCGCTTTTTGAATTGCTGTTTTTTTTCGCAGTTGTGAAATAGAATACACTTTTTCCCAAAAATAAATTTTCTTTTCTTCCTTTCATTTTTCTCCGAAAAAAAGACACGGCACATCGAAAGTCGATTATATCGAAACACTTTAGCAGAAATGACGTCATGTAAAATTGCGAATGGTATGAATCTGCAAATTTTATGTTAAGCCATAAGAAGAGATGAATGAAAGGAAAAGAGTGCGAGCGAAGCGAAGACGATTCTTGATGTTGTGTCAAGAATCGAGGCACTTAAAAAAATTCGGGCTTATCAGTTCTTTAGGTTCTTCAGATACAATGGACGCCCAAGCCAAATTTTTTCGAAGTCCCTCAGCTGAGTTGCCGGTTTTATATATACATACTACCAACAACGTGTTCGCTTCGTTCGCACTCTTTTTTGTCTCTTCTTATGGCTAAGCATGATATTTGCATGTTTATACAAATTGGGAGTTTACGTGACTCCATTTCTGCTTCATTGTTTCCATATAATCGACTTTCAATGTGCCACATCCTTTTTAGGGAGAAGAAATGCATTCTTTATCACTAATGCAAAAAACAGCAATTCAAAAAGCGCGCCACGCGTGATCCAATTATAACAGTCTGAAGTTGGCTTTGTGTCAAACCTATCGACGACCAATCAGAATGTTAGAAAGGTGGCTTTTCTTCTTCGATATTTCGACTTTCGATGGGCAATGTCTTTTTAGGAAAGGATTCAACAGAGGATATATATATTTCACTTCTGTAAAGAGTTTATTATCGACTGTGGCTGCTGCAGAAGCTAAACTGTCCACCTTGAGCTGACATAAATTTTCTCGCTCTCTCTGCTTCTTCTCCCATTCTCTGTCTTTGGGGAAGCATCTCGCAGAAGCCGCTCTTGGTGCACGTCGTTGATGCAGCGCTTAGCGAACTCTTGTCGAGACGCGACTGCAGCGAGCTCTGTATATATCCGCGCGCGCATCACGAGTGACTATAGTCTGTCCTCCATTATACGCTATATTCGCGGTCGCGCTACACGCTAGAGTCTCGCGCCTCCTCGAATAATATATATTCCCGAGAATATCGCGAACGAGGCTCGGGCGGCAGCACACACGGAGAACGCGCGGCAGCCACGTGATCAATATGAGAGAGGCAGCCGCACAGCCACCCGCCGACTTCGAGTCGAGCCGCCGCTCGGCCGAGCCGACTCCCAACGGAGACACCCGATCCCTCCTGAAGCTCTCTCTCGGGGAGAGCAGTACGCGAATCACCACGGGGACCAGGAGCAGTCTGCGCGCCGTACGGAACTGGTTGTACTTTCGGCCGCAGAACTCCGCTTTGCAATAACTTTACAAAAAGAATGTGATATACAGCATTTCTTTTCAACTATACAATCTTTTGTAGATAAGAATTCTAGTATGAATTTTTTAAATTAGATTCTTTTTCTTTTTAATTATAAAATTAACTATAAATTGATACTGTAATGAAAAATTTCTTCTATTAGATTTTTTAAAGATTTTCACCTTGAAATCATTTTTATTGAAATCAGATTTTTTAAATGTCATAGGTGTTTTATTTTTCAGTCGAGAGATTAAAGTTTGTTTATTTTCTAAAGTTTATTTTTGCTTTCAATTTTGTTAGGCTAATTCTATGTGCTGCATTTTGGTTTTTTTTTGCACTTGCTATTTCACCATTTTATGCACTTACACAATTATTATTGTGAGAATTAGAATTTTCGTGGTTAAGTTGTATATTCGAAACGACTCCTAAAGAAGACAACCAATCCCTTCTGATTCTTTCTCGCACTGAGCATTTAGCGCGCCGCACAAAATTGGTTCTACTTTCGGCTGCAGAACTCCGCTTTGCAATAACTTTACAAAAAAAAAATGTGTTATACATAATTTTTTTTTCAACTATACAATCTTTTATAGATAAGAATGCTAGTATGAATTTTTTCACATAGATTCTTTTTCTTTTTATTTATAAAATTAACTATAAATAAATATCGTAATACAAAATTTCTTTGATTACATTTTTCTAAAAATCTATCACCTTGATTTCATTTTTATTGAAATCCGATTTTTTAAATGTCATGGGTGTTTTATTTTTTAGCCGAAAGATTAAAAACATTTTTTTTTCTTAGAAAGTTTATTTTTGCTTTCAATTTTTTTAGGCTACCTCGATGTGCTGCATTTTGGTATTTTTTTTGCACTTGCTATTTCACCATTTTATGCACTTACAAAATTATTATTGTGAGAATTAGAATTTCCGTGGTTAAGTTATATTTCGGAAACAACTCCTAACGAAGACTTCCCTTTCGATTCGTTCTCGCAATGAGCAATTAAGGCGCCGCACAAAACTTTACAAAAACAAATTCATACATACTTTCCTTATAATTACGAATTTTTTTTCTTGTCAATTGTGCAACATTTTATAAATCAATGTTTGGATATAAACTTCTTATTCCATATTTTATCTCATAATTTCTATAATAGTCGTTCTACGTAGGCGACTTTGTGTCCCAATCCCATGGATATCTTTTGCAAAGACCACATGGCCCCCGAATACTCCCCGAGTCCCATATTTCATCTTTTTAACTATAAAATCTTCCATAGGTGAATATTATTATTTACGATTTCTTTCATTGAATTTTTTTTCAGATCTATCATTCTGAATGAATTTTTATTAATTCCGACTTTTTGATAATTATAAATGTCTTATTTCTCAGTCAGAAGTAGTGATGTAAAATGACAGTCACATCTGGCATCTATATAATTGTGAAATAATGGTCACGTTATTGTCATAGCCTCTCTATAGAAGTGAAATGACGGTCACAAGTAGCGTCTATATAGATATAAATGACGGTAACGTGACGATCATTCACATCCAGAAACGACCAATATTTTAAGTTTATTTTTATTCCATATTTTTTTAGGCTCATTTTATATGCTCCATTTTAGTATCTTTTTTGCACTAGCTATTTTGTTCGAAACGAAAACCACTTGATTTCTAATTGCAATAAATTCAACATTCACCGTAGGAATTAACAGAATAGCTTTATTTAATCCACTTAGAAAATTAGTATTGTGAGAATTAGAATTTTCGGGATCAAGTTGTGTATCGGAAACAGCTCCTAACGAAGACAAGCGATCCCTGCTGAAACTTTCTCGCGGTGAACAGTTAGCGCGGTGCACGGAACTGGTTGTATTTTCGGCTGCAGAACTTCGCTGGTGCAGTGAGTGCAACGTTGACCAGGGCTGTTTCTCGAGCTCTGTTCGATCGGTTTTTCGCTTCGCTTCTGTGTCCCCTTCGGGCCCTGCGAAACGAGGAGCTGGACCGCTCTATACTACATATATATTTTGTATACATCGTATACCGACTATTTAACCATTCAGTAACACGAGTTTTCGATTTGCCGCCTGGACAATTCGAGAGCGCCGTCGCGCAGCGACCCTCAACTCTTCTTTTTAGCTATACTTCGAGATATACTATAGCTATGCTTAGTACAGTAAACTCTCACCTATTTGAGATTGGCGTAAATGCCTTGAAAATTCACAATGGTAAAATTTGTGCAGAAAATAAATTTGAAACGTCCCCGATTTTATGGGCAGGGGACCGACTCTACACCTCCCAAGTCTACACAAAGATAGGTCTACACAAAAAGTCGACACAGAAAGACTGTACACGCAGACAGCTCGACACCGAAAACTCGGCACGAAAAACTCGACACCAAAAACTCCGCACGAAAAACTCGACACCGAAAAGTCAACACGAAAAACTCGACACGCCGAAAAGTCGGCACAAAAAACTCGACACCGAAAAGTCGACACTTCGATCGATTTTGGGGAATTTTAAGGCCCTATCCGATGTGAAATTTTCCGTTAATTACAATTTTTATTTTATTCGGTGCGTAAAACGTGGTTTTATTTCATTTTTAACCCACTATTTCGATGTATTTTTGCCAGCAGACAACGAATATGTTATGTTTTTAAAAATCGTGATATTTTTCACTGAAAACCCAGAAATACATTACTTCTTTCATTTGAAACAAAATATGATCTATTCAGATATCCCCTTGAACGATAGTATCATACTAGTGCGACAAAACTTTTTTTGACTTGTGCAGGAATCTCAAACTTTCTGCTCTTGTAGTGTAATATACTATTTCGCGCGAGTATCGTACCTATTTTTATTTCACGACGTGTGTAAATAAAGTTTCACGCACGCTTCGCTTGCGCAATCGCGATTTGCCCACAGAGTGAAATAAAAATTGTAATTAACGGAAAATTTCACATCGGATAGGGCCTTAAAATTCCCCAAAATCGATCAAAGTGTCGACTTTTCGGTGTCAAGTTTTTCGTGCCGACTTTTCGGTGTCGAGTTTTTCGTGTTGACTTTTCGGTGTCGAGTTTTTCGTGCAGAGTTTTTGGTGTCGAGTTTTTCGTGCCGAGTTTTCGGTGTCGAGCTGTCTGCGTGTACAGTCTTTCTGTGTCGACTTTTTGTGTAGACCTATCTTTGTGTAGACTTGGGAGGTGTAGAGTCGGTCCCCTGCCGTTTAAAAAATCTGAAAAAATTCACATAGTGTGCTTTTTATTAGTGCTTTGAAATATCCAATTATGGAACAGATCAGAGGGGGTCCAGAAAAAAGTGGCTGAATTGACAGAGAATGCTTCATATGAAACGTTTCACACCAATTGAGTCGCCGATTTTGCAATGTTCTCAAAAAATGTAATTAGGCGGTATTGTAATACTATATTTTCTCTTAAACAAGAGCGGAATGTTTTTTGTTATTAAACTTTCATAAAAACTGCTTTTTTAATATCAGCTACTTTGTGAGAATAGACAAACAATTTTTCTATTTAGCTTTGAAACAATGTCCTGGTATCACGTTAATAAAAAATATAATAAAATGCTTTGAGTGCTTCACTCTTTTATTGTCGGATAATTATTTTCCAGATTTCACGAAGTTTCCCGTACGATAAAGCCAAAATGAATCAACATGGTTCCTCATAGAGACAACATTGTGAAATGTAGAAAATAGTGAGAAAGCAATATGGGAATTTTAACATTGCACACTTTCACTATCGTTTTTGTCGTAAGTAAATTGTCACTTCCCCTGATGTTGATGCGGCATAAAATAAAGTATATAAAAAAAAATTGCTACTATTTCCTGTCTATAGGCAAAGAAAAACATTTCCAATTCTGACATCGCGGCAATTAGCGAGATAAATGAAGCTGTTGTCATGTACGAATAGATAACCTTTATAAAAAATCTTTTAATAAAACAGATTAAAACGTTTTACTTTTATTTTATTGCTATCCAATGACTACATAATTATTTCCTACATTTCATCAAATTTCCTCTAAAAAAAGTAAAAATTGATATTTCTTGACAGAGATATTATCACTATCAATAAATATGGTAAATAGTAAGCAAGCAATGTGCAAAATTTATCTTTGCAAACTTTTACTATCGTTATTGTCGCATATGAGGCATTCTGCATTTCGTATATGAAGCATTTTAGTACTACTTAAAAGTACTCTCTTCTAATTTATTTAGGTTTTTGAATCCGACATTACGGAAAATAAGATATTCCTGCAAAGACAATATATTTTGACAAATTAACGTCGTGCAAAAAAATTGTTTCAACATAAATATTGCATTTATATGTGAACTTTCCAATTAAATTTGTTCAAATAATTTTGTCAACCCGAAAACATTGCTATTTCGCTGATAAATATAAAGATTATTTTCGAACCAAAAAAAGGCCATTTTTTTCACTGACAAAATAACAGAATCGTTGCGCATATGTATCGATAACATAAAAAATTGACGGAGTGAGACCGAGTATTGTTTCGGAGTAGAAAAATAATTTGTTCAAAGTAAAAAAAAATGATGTCCAGATAACATTTTTAAAAAGTTTATAATAGAACAACCATTATATTTATTTATCATCGCATAAACTAAAAGTTTCGAATAAAAGCGTTGTTAACATTCTTCTTTCATTTTCCTCGACAAATTTTTTTTTACTTCGAACAAATGATTTTTTATTATTTGGGAACTTTGATCGGTCCCACTCTGGCAATTTTTTTTGTTATTAAGACATAGGCGTAAAGATTCTGTAATTTTTTCAGCCAAAAAAAGTGGCCTTTATTGGTTAAAACAATTATCTTTATATTTTTTAGCGGAAAATAATATTATCGGGTCGCAAAATCATTTCAAAAATTTAATTAGAAAGTTCGCATGAAACTACAACTTTTATGTTGACTTATGTTTGACTTTAATTTTTCAAGAATAGTAGTAGTAATTGCGATTTATTAATCTCGGTGGTACATAGTTCTTATGACTAGCGATTTGTACAGATACATTATTATTATATATATAAATAAAATTATTATATATATTATAAAAAATAAAAATAATATATATATATATATATATATATATATTATTTTTATTTTTAAAATAAAAATAATATATATATATATATATATATATATTATTTTTATTTTTTAAACTTTATTTGTATGTTTTCACCTGCCCGAGATTAAAAGTCCATTGACCGGGGTCCTTCATCCCAATCTTTCAAGATTTATCGACTTTAAAGAAATATCCCATTTCCCGTAATATTGGATTCAAAAACTTACAGAAATTAGGAGAAAGTACTTTCAGGTGGTATTAAAATGTATCCAATTATGGGACTAATCAAGGAGGTTTGGAAAAAAAGTGGCTGAATTGACGAAGAATCCCTCATACAAAATACTACCATTCACTTACTATATCTATAGACAATAGCAAAGAAAAACTTTTCCGATTCTGACATCGCAGCGATTAGCGAGATAAATGAAGCTCCGGTCGTGTATACATATAATGTTGCGCAGCGTGTACATCGAGCGTATCCCCATATACAACGCGGGACGATGACATCGATCGTTGTCGGAGTCGTGCGATTGCTTCTGCGAGACTCGGACACTGCCGCACCATCGCAACGTATAATCCTAGTGCACAATCTCTATATATTCGAATCCTGAATGCTACGATAATTACAAAAAAAAAAAAAAATCTCTTAAGTGCATGCATATTCATATGCGTGGCTACCTGCCATAATTTTAATCGTTTCCAGATCTAATAATCGTGACATAGTCAAGTTGCACAAAATAAATATACATTAGCATTGAACGCTATTTCCTGTCGTCTTCTCTCTTTCCCATAGAAAAAGCTTTTTTTTTCATGGCATGAATAAAGTTTTCTCTGAACTTAACACGTATATTTATAATCGCATAGAACAGAAAATATAAAAAATTGTGTTAAATTGTTTGTTTGAATGATTTTATAACTCACTTAAGAACTCATTATTTTTCTCGATTCCAAATTTATCATATCATTTTTATTCGTTAATACTAGAGTGCGAATCAGGGTGATTTATATTTTTATCACCACGTTTATGATACTGAATTGATAATAAATTTTCTCTTGTTTTTTTCAATACGTCCGAATATTTGATGAATGGATTAAATATCGCTAGTTTAAAAAGCGAGTCGTTGGTGGGTTGAGCATGCGATTTGTACCCGCCAGTTTTGTCGTCCGGGACGCTCGCAAATAAATGTGTATTGTATTTCCAATATATCGTTTCTTTAAAGTGAACAAATGTTCATCGGAAATAAATAAAATGTTCTCCCGTTGATTTATTTCGTTGAATTAACGAAAAACATATTGATGTTCTGTTCTATGTCAATATATAACCTTTTTTTGGTATGAGGAAGCTAAAATTTATGGAAATCCCACAGCCCAACATTTTGATGTAAACTTGCATCAGGAAAGTTAAAAGTATAAAGCTGGCTTTATATTTAATAAAAATTAGGCTTACGTTGCTCGTCTAGCAATTTTCTAAATTGCTGACCCATACTCACACTTTATTTCAATTAATTGACAAACAAATCGTTGCTAAATTGAAAAAATAAAATTATTTCCGGTTATTGAATTAACATTGAAAACGGAAACCGTTGAATGCACTAAATTAGTTACTTGAATCCTATAGAATTGACTCGAATAGCTTGGTATTTGAATCAACTATACGTATGGTAAAAATAACGACATATTTTGTTAAGTCCATTATGTAACTAATCGTATGTATTTAATATATGTATTTGAATCAATAGAATTATTTAATTGGACTTATATACATGCGAAACTGTTTCCGGAGATACAATTCGTAATTAAAATGATCCCTTATTTGAGCGGATTAGATGTTTAGTAGCAACGAAAAAGTATATCCTTGAGTGTATTCATTAACATAAGTAAAGATCCAATGTATTCATATTTATTGTTATCTGCAGTAAATGAAAAAAATTCATTCACTCAGTCGCCCAAAAATAAATCGGGTAGATGTTTCATTTGCACATTCATTTAATAAAAACAATTAAATATTAACTGGTTTCTAATACATATCATCCACATTGAAATAAACATTGTCCACATTAACCCAAATATTATTTCGCTCCAACGATAAATTTAGTTGGTAGGATTGACGATATAATACGATATGATATAAATAAGTATTTTGTCTCACGTTTTTCATAGGACAGTCGCATTAAATCAACACAATATTCGGTCAAAAAGTTAATAATTGTCTTGAGTCAATTAAATTTTTATTCCATGGAACGAAATAATTAATAAAACCGATAATCGGTTTAAGTAAGAGTGTAACTTGAGAAGATCCAAATAAATGGTTTATATTTGGCTGATTCCGTTGATTCCATTAAATATTTCTCTCAGTGTATGAAACGCAGGATAAATCTCGATAATACGAATAACGATAAATGATACGATATTAATTAAACCGGAACAAATAATGTAAAGATTATAAAACAATTTAAAAAAAACAAATGTTCCCTTCCCACTTAAAATCCACCTGTTTTTTTTTATTTCCGGTTCCCATCGTTTCGTTCTCACGAAAGAAAAAATAATAATTTGCGGCATTCCCAAATCCGTTTCCTCCTGGCTTTTGTGCCATATATCGCTCGCCCTTTTTCCGGGAGAGACTCGAGAAGTTCGTCGAAAGCGAAACAAAGCGGAAGAAGTTGATGCGGTCGAGGAAATCACGCGAGGCATCGTCGAGGTGCATAAACTCTCCATTATACATCTATAGGCGCTTAGGTATAATATCGTTTGGTTGTAACAGCCGCGAGCTCACATTTCAGAAAAATGTGTATGTAGCTCTCGTTGTGGACGCCATTCTTGCCGGCTGGACTGCGGCGAGGGCTCGAAGCGCGGGTTTATAATACCGGCTGGGCGACCGCTGCACGATATCGTCCGTTGCACTTTTCTGTCTCGCTCGGTTTCGCGGGAAACGAGCGAGACCGCCACAGAAATCGCATTCGGACTCGCACTTACGCGCCGCGTGCGTATTTCCCATAATCCGGAACGTACAGTGCGTCGGCAGTGCTTCGACGCACTAACTCACGCACTCTCGTGATTCTCTGGTTCTCCGCTGATTCTCGGACATGGGATTGCCGCGGGGAGGGACAGCGAACCGCAGAGAATAATTCGACCATCGAACCTGCGGTCTCCCCTCTTCACTAGCTTTTTCGTGCCGGCCACATGCTCCAAGTGATGTACCGCTTCGATTACACGTGGTGCATTAGTGCAATTATTCGCTCGCCAGCCAAATGACCGTTGCACTGACGATCGTTATCGAAGCGAACGACAAAAAATTATCGACTGCACAAAAGCATCTCGCTGGTATAATGATTTGTTTGAGGGAATTCCCTCTTCCAGATCGAGGGTTACATTATTTTTTAAAAGTTTTCCTTTTTACGATACATATGTATATGAATTTTGCAAACTTGATGGTGTTGTTGTTGTGGCCGAGTTATATTGACTGGAAAAGTTATCGGCTGTTGGCAGCCAGGAAGAGTTTCATTTATTTTGTTCTATACGATTCGATGTATACGTAATACGTTTTTATTCTCACTTTGATCAGTTGAATGTGTAGATATATAAAAATGTTAGCATTTACAGAATTTTTAAAACAGTGCCTCAGTTGACTATGTATGGGTCGCAAGGACTACCTTAAATCATTACTGTAACTGCGTGTCAGGCTCTCTGGCTCGACGTGGAAATAAAAAATGTAGTGTGAAAGATGTGAAAAAAAAGGAATGCAAAATAAGTGGAAAAGCTATTACCTGTTCATATCGCATCGCAGAACTGAGGATTAACAACAACAACTAGTAATCTCCACACATAAGCGTCCAAATCAGTAACAACATCTCAAAAAACCACATTTCTCACAACACAACAAAGTTAGGAAAACACCTTAATGATTTGAATAAATACACTGAAAAGGACACAGACCAAGGTCGAAACGTATAGAACAAAATAAATTGAATTCTTCTTAGCTGCCAACAGCCGATAACCTTCACAATGAATTTTGCAAAACTCGGTATGGAAAATCGAAATTAATATGATTTCATAATTAAATTCTAAATGAATTTCTAGAGTAATTGCTAGATTAGTACATGAAAATCAACAGGCATTCTTGCAATTGTAATGCCCAATTTGAAATTTAATTACATTGTCGAATGAAATGTAGGATGAAAGTTACCAAAATAATAGCTGCATAGTAAAATTAGCGTAGCAATCTTTACCTTTGGCCATGTCACTCGGCTTTAGACATTGGCTCCATTGAACCATGAGCTTTTCTACATTTGAGTGGGACTTACCCGTGACCACAATGTCATTTATATTATTCTATATCCTGGTTGGTTTTTTTTGTTACGGTTTATTGAACCATTATATTTTTATACACGTTTGTTGTACACTATTAATTAACATCTTTTAATAAAAAATAAAAAAAGTAGGCCGTAAGTTCAAACAATACCCAGGTAATAAACAATTGCTCATAACAGAATTTGTCTGAAACAATAATGCCTGATCGTTATTTCTATTTTTTAAAATCGTTTTTAATTACATTCTGAATTTTCATATGTGCTTCGATTTTTCAATATCGCTCATATGGAAATTCAACATAAATGTTCATGGAATTCAATCTCCGAGATAATTGAATAACGAAACGAATGTCTATGAATTCTACAAAATTGTTGTTTGTATATTAATAAATATTCGTATGTTAAATTTAATATACTGTATCTGCAACAAAAAAAAACATCCAACACTTTTGTATTTATTTTAACACAGATATTTTTAACAGTGTATTTTTTTTAAGCTGTGACAAAATGACAATTTTTTTTGCTCTTGATTGTTGAGAATAGGATGCAAAGCACGAAAAAAAATTGGCAGGTCAGAATATTAAAGATTATAGGAGATACATTTTTTCGAATTGAGCGGTAAATTTTTTTCATTTCAAAATGTCACTTTTTTTCGTAATGTACAGTAAAATTTATACAAATTAAGTCCTGTAATGTCAATAGTTTTGATGGATATGATTTTTTTCGTGCTTTGCATACTATTCAAAACAATCAAGCCCGGCAGATTTTTTACATAATTTTTTTGGCTCTTCTAAAAAATCGACAGTGCTAATAAATCGCTGTTATCTTTTGACTTCAAAATATATTATGAAGAGTAAGAAAATTTATTTGGATTAATTTTCTCAGATTTTTAATACAATTATTTCCAATAGTTAACTCTCACCGTGGTGCCTCCCTTCCCCCTCTTAATTATAAAGTACATAAATTTTCAAATAAACTGCCATTTAACTTTTCAAAGTACTGCCTTTCTCGTCTTAACACTGCAGGCATATTTGTTAAGGACAAATAACATTAAAACTTAGTAAGAAAAATAATGCGAAACGTATATTCCCAGGGTACCGAGTTAGTTGGTCGACGTCCCTGTCCCTGAATTTGCACCGAGATGCGAGAGAGGCCGAGCCGAGCGAGTCCTACCGGGCCATGTGTGCACGAGCAGAGCGAAGAGAACCTGCTGCTATACCTCGGGCATACAGTAGACAGAAAGAAAGAGAAAGAATGCATGCAGCAGCAGCAGCAGTCTCGAAGTTCCCAGACTCCGAGGGATCTCAGACTGGGCTCTCTCGCATGCATGCGTGCAACTCACTCTTCTTCTCCGCAAGAACACGTTTTCGAAACGCTCAAGACCTATTATAGTGTGATATATACCTATATAGGACATGTGTGGCTGTATACCTAAATCTTTCCCTCATTCCGCGCATAGCAGTTGGTATATTATTATTATTATTATCATTATCATTATTATTATAGAAAGGTTATACTATACTACTTATACACCGCAATATGGCTAATCTTCCCGCCCACCGCAGCAGGTTGGCAGAATTATGGTTCCTCCTTCTGATTTTTACCCTGTGTATGTGTCTCTCTGTCCCTTAGTCGCCCATTTCTCGGGCGGACGACCAGCAGCGAAACGCCACCGCGCACTGGCAAAAGTAAATTCTCTCCGTGTCACTGAACCCCCCGCCGTTTGACCCCGTCGTTCGGTTTTTCCGCGTGAGAGAAGCCTCGACCTCGTCCGGAAGTGGAATGAGCGACAGACGAGAGGGGGAAACTAACCGAAGGAGGGATTTCCCCCCTCGGCCGATTCCCCTTCCCTCGTCCTTGCCTTCTCTTCCCCGACGCCGCCCCCACCCCCTTCTCTGTCTTTTCCACCATTTCTCAGCGCAGTTCTCCGCTCCCCCCCTCCCTTCGACCCTCCCGCCATTTGGTCGTTTTTTTTCGCACTCCTTTCTCCCTCGAACTTCCGTACCCGCTACTGTCCTCTCTCTGCGAAACATTTTTCCAGGGCCCACGTCTACCTTTCTCATCCTCCGTACCTACTACGTCTTCAGCCCAGACTGCACTTCTCCTTATTTGATCTTTCTCTCCCGCTGGATCGCCTCTCTATGCTGCTTCCTTCTTCCCTCACCTTTGTCGAAGATCGCGAAAACGGGAAAGGGTCGTGGCCCGACAGCTACGTACTGGGCTTCGACCCCTCGAATTATCCCAGCGAAAATCACTCGGCGGTCACTACGTGTTTGCATTTTTTAAGATATCGAAATATTTAGGATAAATTTTAATACCCTAAATGAAGTTTCAATCCTTATCCCAACTTACTATACACGGAAAACTTATTCTCGCTCCATTTAGTCTTAGTTTTTATTTAACTCGGTGCGAGAAACGCGGTTTTACGCACGCTACGCATGCTTACCATGCGTAAATGCATCGTAGGTGCATAAATACTCATTTTCACACCTTGTAAAATAATAGTATATTACGATACAAGTGTAATGCGAGTTGAGAAAAAGTTTCTCGCACGAGTTTCGTATACAATTTTATTTCGCAAATGCGAGAAGTGAAAATTCTCGCACGCAGAGCGAAGCGTGTGAGAAGTAGGCACTTTTCGCATGGAGTTGCATAAAATTCGTACGATACTCGTGCGAGAAACGTTATCTTAACTCGTATGATTACAACACGCGCCTTTCGCTCGTGCTGCAAACTCACACTCGTCGTAAAACGTTTTATCGCACTAGTATCGAAAAGTACTATAGTTTAATGTTTCATTTTCTGTACTTCACTGGGTTTATCATTGTACATGTATTTTTTTCTCTGCCTTGGTCCTTAGGGAATTTAATATTCCAGGACCATGATAAATGTTAAAACAATTGACAAATATCTCAACATTTTTTAAATCTCCTTAGTATTACATAAAGTTACGTTTTTTAAGGATATGAATACAAATTGTGATCTTCTCTCCAACTGAATCGCCTCTCTATGATGCTGCATCGTTCTTTCTGCACCTTTGTCGAAGATCGCGAAAACAGGAAAGGGTCATAGCCCGACGGCTATGTGCTGACGACTTCGATCCATCGAAACATCTCAATAAAAATCACCAGGTTGTCACTATGTGTTTGCATTTAAAAATATATCGACATATTTAAGACAAATTCCAATTCCCAAAAAAAAGTTTCAACGTATCCCAACTAACAACACGTGAAACAATTATAAGGTATTGGGAATTTTGCTGAAACTCTTAAACATAACATTTAGTTGCTTTTTGTAAAAATATATAGACAAATTTTAAAAAATTTATTATCCATTAAGAAGTGTTTCCATCGAGAGTATACAGAATATTTAGGATAAATTTTAGTTACCATAATTATAGGTAAAGATTTTCGTAACTTGCTATAATGTTGAACAATAAGTAAATATTCCAACATTCCTCAATTCCTTAACATTATATTCAGTCGCAGTAGCTGCGTTTTGAAGGCTATAGATTTCGAAAAGTTAACCTTTTATTCAATAAATTATATCAAACGTGTTGGTAGATATTGAGTTCTTCAAATTTATCTTTGTTAACCCAAAATTCGTTTAAAAAATTCTTATTAAGTTTCTCAAAACCAACGCTGTATAAATTTTGCCCTGAATTCATCCGAAAAATCTGTTCTCAACATTTTCTCTTTTACATCAAGTCATTCCATACAAAGTATGTAAAAGGAAAGATTATTGCACTCAGAATAAATCGACGTTTTTATAAATGATTGCAGAAAAAAAGGTTGAAGAAATTCCTCCACTAAAATTTGTTAAAAGATCAATATCCATTTTCCACATACAATCATGCTCAAAGCTGTACCTATTTAATTAAATAAACATAAATATTACTCTCACATTACACATAATTCTTCCCGATCTCAAACTTTATTAATGTGCATTAAAAAATGATTTCCACAACAAATAAAGTTTCACATCTATTGTCATTTGTAGGCAAAGCCTGGAATATGAGATAATAATCCATTTTCGCCGCATCCAGTAGAATTTTCGTGGCATTACATCGCGAAAGACGAGCAGGCTCCCAGCATCACCTTTCGCTCTTCTGTCCTACATGTTCCCCCCGAGGAAATTGCATTCTGGTGTTGCACGCTCGGTCGGTTCGACAGTTTGCCACCTTCCCTCGGCTCCTCTTTCCCCTCGCGATCCCCGTTGCCCCGTTCTCTTCCCCCTTTCGCCGTTCTTCGTTCTCCATCCGTTCGTCCGTTCGCCCGGGCGACGCACTGCACTGAACACCGCCGCCACCGCACCACACTGCACTCCACGCAGCACCAGTCTCTCGCTACTCGCTGGTGAAGGTGGCTCTCGGTTCGCGCGCGGTGTGCGCGATCGTTCCTCCGAAGCTCCTCCGTTCGCTTGGTGGGGCCTCAGCGAAAACGCTTATTTCACACAACGTTGCGCACATAACTGAGTGATTTCTCTGACGATATTTTCGCCTCACCTCAAAAATCCGTCTGCAAACGAGTTCCACAAAATTTTTTGAATAGAAGTGCATCGCTGTAATTTCGTGACGTAAAAAAATGCCGTCTACGATGCAGATCGCAAGTCGCTGCGTCTTCCTCAACATCGTCATCACGGCTTCTCACGGGGCCTCAGAGAAAACGCTTTTCTGATACAATGTTGGGCAAATAACTGAGTGATTCTTGTGACGATATTTTCGCCTCACCTCAAAAATCCGTCTGCAAACGAGTTACACAAAATTTTTTAAATAGAAGTGCATCGCTGCAATTTCGTGACGTAAAAAAATTCCGTCCACGATGCAAATCGCAAGTCGCTGCGTCTTCCTCAACATCGTCATCACGGCTTCTCACGGGGCCTCAGAGAAAACGCTTTCCTGATACAACGTTGGGCAAATAACTGAGTGATTCTTCTGAAGATATTTTCGCCTCACCTCAAAAATCCGTCTGCAAACGAGTTCCACAAAATTTTTTAAATAGAAGTGCATCGCTGTAATTTCGTGACGTAAAAAAATTCCGTCCACGATGCAAATCGCAAGTCGCCGCGTCTTCCTCAACATCGTCATCACGGCTTGCCTTGCACGCCGACAAAAATTGCATCGAGAACAATTGCAGTTTTTTTTTTAAATCGTATCTAGCGAATGTGCGACTCTGAATTTTCGTTAGAAAGACAACGTGAATGTGTGACATTGGTACGAACTCTGGAAAAATCTTACGAGAAATCGTGGCCACGATTCGAGATCTTTGCATTGATTAGAATGCAGAAATAAGTTGGATTTCGTAGTTGTCGACGAGTGCATCGACAGTTTGTTGGAATTTGGGTTGGGCGTGATATTAATTAATAAGAGGATAAAATTAATGAGAGAAAAAGGAATGATAAGATATTTTTTGACGACTTTTTAAATATTATGCTATGATTTTTACACATTTTACAATCACCTCGTGGATGAATGACGTGATGGGGCCTCAGCAAAAACGCTTCTGTGATACAGCGTTCGGCAAATAACTGAGGGATTCCTGTGAGGATGTGTTCGCCTCGCCTTAAAAATCCGAAAAATACGTTTGCAGGCGCGATCCACGGAATTTTTTAAAATAATAGTGCATCGGTGTAATTTCGTGACGTAAAAAAATGCCCTCTACGATCCAGAATGCTAGTCGCGGCGTCTTCCTCAGCATCGTCATCACGGCTTATACACACCGACAAAAATTGCATCGAGAACAATTGCAGTTTTTTTTACATCGTCTTTAGCGAATGTTCGCCTCTGAGAAAGAAAAGTGGAAAAAAACTTGAGTGTGTGTCATTGCCACGAGTTCTAGGAACTTCTCACGAGAAATCTGCGATTCGTTATCTTTGCATTGGTCAGAACGCACAAATAAACTGGATGTCGTAATCCTCGAACCGTGCATCGACAGTTTGTTGGTATTAGGGTTGGGCGCGATATGAATTAATAAAAGTGTAAAATTAATAAGAGAAAAAGGAATGATACAATTTTTTCTCACGATTATTTTTATATTATGCTATGATTTTCACACATGGTAAAATTACAATCACCTCGTGGACGAATGACTCGTAGCGGATCGAATTGTCTATTTTCATTTTCAATTGTAGCAGGGGAAAGAATTTTTCGGAATTTGTTCCTCAATTAATCACCGAGATATTGATGCATTTCAGTAAAATGTATTCATCATAAAGTATTTTCAAATTATCAGAAAACTCGCTAAATGTTATGAAAGTGAATTATCCAGTCTATGACTGTTTTTGCTTCATCTAAAAAATTCGTAAAATACCTCTGCAAGCGAGCTTCACAGAGATTCCCAAATAAAAGTGCATCGGTGCAATTTCGGGACGTAAAAAAATTCCCTCTGCGATGCACATCGCTAGTCACCGCGGCTTCTTCAACATCGACATCATGGCTTCAACTCCAACAAAAATTGCACCGAGAACAATAGTACTTTCATTTAATCTTTTTTGGCGAATGTTCGACTGTGAATTCTCGTTAAAAAAATCGGAAACGCGAGTGCGTCTCATTGCCACGAATTCCGGCAAAGTTTTACGAGAAATGGTGGCTGTGATTCATCTTTGCATTGTTCAGAACGCAGAAATAAGTTGAATTTCGTAGTCGTCGAACAGAGCATCGACAGTTTGTTGAAGTTTTGGATCCGCGAGATATGAATTATTAATAAACGTTTAAAATACTATTCAGTTGAAGTATTTGTGAATAATTATTGACAAAACGGAATAATAAGATTTTTCGAAAATCAAAAAATGGAGCTATTTCTCCCGACTATTATTATTTAATTAGTTACACGTTATTAAAGTAACTCTATAAAAATTAAAAATAAATAATAACCTCACGGTGATATTACAATGCCTCATGGTAAAATCGAATTGTCTATTTTTATTTGTAACTATAGCAGAGAAAAAATTGGCCCGGAATTTTTTTTTCAATTAATCAGTAACATAGTGATGCATTTTATAAAAATCTATTAATTATAAAGTGATCAAATTAAATTTATCCAAAGTCTCTGACTGTCGATGACTGGTAATTGACTAGAACATCCACCTCATTAGCTGCAATACCAAGAAGATCATGCAGCATTCCACGGATTCAAGAAATACCGGAATAACTTACTGCGACCGAAGTTATCATATCGCTCACGAGGAATCGACTAAATAAATAATTGCCGATTTCGAATTTGGTATCTCATGGTCATCGCAATTGACAAAGATGCGAGCAAGAACTCAAAGAGAACTCAATGTTGGATAAATGAAAGTTGAGTGCGTTTCGAAATTAACGACACCTCAAGGCCTGAATTTAAAAAAAGCATTTCAATACCACAAATCTACGTATGTACGCAATAAACGAAAACGAGTCTCGTGAGTTATTTATTCGAAATCGCAGGGTTATCATTTCTTTCTTTTATTTTATCGAGCACGAGCGCCTTTCTCCTTGAAGAAAGAGGCTTATCGCATTTATTTGTAAACGACTTGGCGACTTGGTTTCTCCTCGTCGTTCGTTCTGCATACAATCTTTATCTGTGCGGGCCAAACCCTCTGACCACATTTTATTATATTCTGTCGAGAAGCTCTTCGCCCTGAGATACCGATATTCTTCTCCGGCCGATGCGCTGCGTTGTTTTTTTTTCTCTCTTCAAGGATCTCCTTTATTTTTGCTTCGTTTGACTGAGCGAAAAGGAGAGCTCGCAAAGACGACGGATGTCTCTGCTACGATGGGCGGAATGTTGGCGCACGCTCATCGACTTCGTGACGATCGGACAAACCTTTATCGGAGAGCTACAGCGGCGCGAGGAGATTCGCCGTAGTAACGTGTGTGCTGTGCACGCCACCGAGAGATCAAGAGATTCCCGAGCGTCTCACGTTCAAGGTGAAGGCTCGTCTGCCTCGGTGACGAAGGTTATACATATGCAGCTTAATAAAATGCAATGTGCAGTGAGCCGTTAAGGATTTATTGTGCCGGTCTTTCGCAGTGCTCAAGAGGAATAGTTGGTTTGTTTTTTTTTTTTTCCAGAGTGCTGAGAGGATTTTTCGTACGGATATTATTATTCACTTCAATTATTCCGGTTCAATTATCGACCTCGAACGACCTTGCAGGTTTGAAAGCAGTGGTGAGTGCAGATCGAATTTTTACATCCGGGAATAAAATTTTGCAGTGGTTTTTATGTATTTTAAGGGAGTTCATTAAAAGGTCGTTTTTTCTGGCATTTTTTTCGAAGGAAGTTGGAGCGCTAGTCAAAGGAGTGCTAATTTTTGGGAATCGTGTATACAGCGTTTTATGCATCAATTGACTATAGTTAATGGTGATTTGTATTGAAATATTCGGGAAAAATGGGAAGAAATTACAAGGACTTCTCGATGGTATAAAATTCTGAAAAAAAAATCAAGTTTATTGAAGGTACTGAAAAATTGAATTTTGCATAATAAGAATAAAAATTCTATTCGCAAATTAATGAAAAAAAAAAAATAATTCTACAAATTTCCCGGAAAACCACCTTTTTTTTTAATAAGAATGATTCGATTCTTATTCTGATTACGTATGAATTTTTAAAGATTTTTTCACTTTGCATTGAATTTTTTTTCATAAAATAAATGTTTTGAAAAACACAAAATTCAGAACGAATTTAAAAATCTGAAAAAATTAATCCGTGTTTAGAAAAATAAACGAAAAATTTTCGCGATAACAATAAATAAAGTTTGGGAAATTCGTTAATTCATTTATTTTTTTAAATTAAGTCGTTAATAGTATTTTGCAATTATTGTTGTGCAGGATAATTCTTTTCATTTCCTCTAATAGGCATGACGGTTTTTTAGATTGTCATACCATCAAAATATTTGCAATTTTTTTTTATTTCTCTCGAAATTATGCAACATGAACACCAAGTGACAGAACTACCTTAATAAATGAAGAATTTATTGCCTTACTGTTGAAGATACATTATTATTTGCCGTTTGAATGAACTTATATACTATTTTTCTTGAAGATGTTAAGTTAATCTAGAGGTTAACTCATATGAAAAACACGACTAGTATGACGTATTGAGTATACTGTGCATTAATTAATATGTCTCTTGTAACGAATTGAACAGACTGTACATAATTAATACTATTTCCGTAACGAATTTAAAAGATTGGTACATGAATTTTATGTTTTACTCGTGTAGTAAATTTTCCATACACTTTTCTGTGAACGACGCCTGTAGTAATTTCCCGAAATCTTTTTTAACAGTGTATGGTAGAACTCTATTTTCAGTATATCTATAAATATCACAGATATATTTGCATATATTTCGGATATATACTAAGATATATTCAAGTTAGAAATTTCTTGTATCCGAGATATATCTTTTCTATATCGTACTATATTTGTTGTGTGTAAGAATGATGACATCTTAGGAATATATATTTCAAAATTAGATCGTGATGCAGCCATAAATGAATTTACCATCTAATACGTGATGTAATGCGTTGTCATTCTGAAACAATGCGATTTATCGTTCTTGCACCTTTGTTCGAAGAAGCGAAAAAATGCTGATCTCTGTTTAAACAGCTATGAATCATCAAGGCCTGTTTAGAACAGTATTTTTAATTCTCTGGATTTTCGTATGTTATATGATGTTGTAAAAAATGGAAATGAAAAAAAATGGTATTCATATCAAGAAACGTCAAAGTAAATTTATTATTTAAGAGCATATTTAAACTTTTACATATTTAAACTTTTACACATATCTTGAACATGTTGTTACATTTGACTTATTCGAAGAGAAAAAACAGTTTAGTAAAAGAGTTTTGAATTTTCATAATTTTTTTAGGAAGATTTATCGTAAGATTTGACAATTATTGTTTCACAGATGTTATCGGTAGCGTTTATTTTTGATTGCTGTTATTTCAATTTAATATACGTTATAATTCCCTTTATTTTCTTCCGCCATGTTTCTACTTTTGATTCAGCCCAACTTTAACAATTCTTGATGAGAAAGTATTATTAACCCTTCCGCTATACATCTTAAGGTGATCAATGAATTCTCAGCTTGGCATTCAAAATGTGCTTGAGAATTTTTGGTTGACCGGCAGTCAAAGAACTTTGAATTTTTTAAATATGATTGTTTAGACAAAAGCAGAAGAATGATATGTATAAACGTATAAAACCTACATTAAATGTATTTCAGTCAGTATAAAATTCGATTTTGATAACTCTCTCAATTATTTCTTCGCAACCGAAAAAAAAAAACATTTCTACCACATTTCCACTCTACTATAATATAACTTTGTAGGTCGCAGGGGATGTTAAAGAATCTGATGATACACCCATTTTAATGAGTTGAATCGAATTAAATGAAATTTATGCAAATTAAATGAATCCTGTTTAACCACAACAGAATGTGTGTAATAAAATCATGATTAATTCAATGGCCACGCATATAAACTTTATTTAATTCAAATAAATTGTATTTTATACAAATACACCTAATAAGTTAATTCTCTGGTGTTTTTTAGGAGCGCAATTAATGGTATTAAAAAATATGCTTAAACTTAATTCCTGAAAAATGGTCTCAATAAATATTTACAAAAATCTAATAATCTAGATCTCAAACTCCAAAATGTTTTTAAGGCATTACGCCGAAATTGCGGCTGAGGAAAGGTCAATTTCGCGAATTTTTTTTTAGGAAAATGTATACAGCTTTGACTTTTTTTTACATTGAAGAATCCGATTCACTTATATCTCAAAACTTTTTTCTAGAGAAATATCTATAAATGTGACGCCGATTGCTGCCCGGTATAAAAACGAACGCATTCACTTTATGCATGAAATTATCTAGAGCTTTGTCCAAGTATTTAACAAAATATTGATTTTTGAAACAAGGGCTGCCGCTCAAAGAGAAAGTATCCATTGTTTTGTGGACAAAACGCTTCATCTCTGTTGACGGAAAAACTGTGCATGTACATAAGCTTGAAACATTAAAATTTGATCGGTGGATTGTTTCTCCAGATATTGTGATTACCGACTTAAAAAACCACGGTTTGAAGAAAAACGGTGTTACTTCATTATAATTTCATATTTTTATCCAAAAAAATAATTGACGATTCTTCAAATATTACTTTCTGAAATACCAAACTTCTGGGGGAATATAAAATTACTGTGTCAAAAACGAATCATTATATGATTATCGTAATTTTTTTGTTAGCGGCCTGACTCTATGTAACACCTTAAAAAAACAGAAAAAATTAAGCCATTCAACTTAATTTTTCTCAATTCTCCATAAAATCACGTTGTTCCCGAACCCATTTCGTAACGCCACTGATTAGCCACATATAGTTTTTTTATCTTCGCAGAACTCAGCAAAAAATAATAGTTTTTTTTTAGTGACTTCACAATTTAGCAGACGAAAAAATCCAGTGAATGGACGCTTTTTAGGCACGTGTCTTATGGATAGTGTCCATTTACTGGTTGCAGTTCTTTCACCCATAACCGATTTCGTGAAGCCACTGATTCGCCAAATATAGTCTCCTGTTCTTTGCAGAACTAATATTTTCTTTTTAACTTGGTTTCTTGTCGCAACCGCAGTGCAGCGATTTTGTTATAAATTCATAATGCAGTCCGCCCGTGGCTATAACGGAGGCAGTAACATTTTCGTTTCTACGGATTCTGCAGGGTAATAACTGCACACACAGTATAATATAACATACGTCTGTGACGATACAGTTAGTCCAACAATGACCGTTACAAACGATTGAAAAATCATTATGAGAATCATTTTGTTGGGCGACTGACTGTATAGCTCCTTCAAACAGCAGAAAAAATTGAAGCATCTAACTATCGATTCTAAAAAAAGTTAATTCTGTTTCCCTTTTTCACAAAGCTTTGTTTTGGTGAGAACCTTTTTTCTATGGGATTTTTATGTCAGATTACATGAAATGGTCTAAAACGTCGAGAAAAATGGTTAAAAAATTACGACATTTCAATTTTTCGAAAAATTAGTTTTATAGCGTTCCAACTTTAACAATTTTCAAGATATCTGGCTCAAATTTGGTACGCAAGTAAAGTGTGGGTAAACTAAACATCAGTTCGAATCTGTCGAAAATCCGTCAAGGGGTTAAAAAATAATACTCTTTGAAAAAATTTTAAACAAGTTTGCACAGTAGAACTTTGCGAATTGTTCCCTCATTATTGTTAGATTTTTCAAAGCTTCCTTTATAAGGAAGCCAAAATAGATAAACACACTTTCTCACAGAGGTAGACTTGTAAAAATCCAACAACAATAAGAAAGCATCTTTCAAGATTCTACTTTTTTCTTGAGCATCGATAAAATCACGTCGTTCAATAACCGATTCCATGACGTCACTAACTCTCCAAACATAGTCTCTCGTTCTCCGCAGAACTCAGCAAAAAGTAATAATTTTCTTTTTAACTCGGTGCCTCGTCGCAACTACGATAAAGCGACCTTTCCGGTGATTTTGTTATAAATTCATAATGCAATACGCCCATGGCGATAACGGGGGCAGTGACATTTTCGTGTCTACAGATTCTGCCGGGTAATAAGTGCATATACATTATAATATAGTATACGTCTGTGGCGATACGGTCAGAGCAACAGTGACCGTCACGGACGATTGACGTTAGTCCGCGCACGAGGCAGCAAAAGGGAGACGGACACGAAGAGTTCTCGGTACTTCACTACGTCGCACTACGTCGTACACCGTGTAGTGGTCACAGTCTCTCGGTCACTGCAGCGCCACCGCTGCTACATCGACAGACGCATCGCGCAATATATATCCGTGTATAACGACGTTTTGTCCCGTAGACTGCTTCGTATTTCCTTTGTTCGCAAACTCGACGACTCTGTTCGCACGCGCGAACCTCCGATGCACTAATGCACCCATTTGCCTTCGTGTAGCAACAGCGATAGCCAAGAGAGAAAGAGATTCCAATTAATTACAAGCTGGTTAGGATCTAAAGTGCGTTAGTAGATTTCGTACAGTGTATAAAATAGGAGAGTGGGTAGCGGAGAGGTTCCTGCGTCTCGTCCATCTCGAGAGGCCGGGAGCGAGGTGAAACACCCCGAGTTGAGGTCCTCGACCTTAGAGCGCGGCAGCAGCCAGTCAGCGAGCGGCAGAGTAGTAGTAGAGAAGCGGGCAACAGCAGCGAACGCAGGGACCGGAGTCAGCAGCACCAGCGGCACTAGCAGCAGCCCGAGCATCGTATATGAATTTCGAAGGGCTCAAGAGCGTCGAGTTTTCGGTTGTTATATGGGCGTATCTCACAAACCTTTAGCTTTTACGGACTCAAAGAATCAAAATCTAGTTAAGGGCGACGGGGTCGCCAATTTTTTTCACCCATTCTAAGACCTTTAGAAAACTATGTTTGTTCATGGATAACTCATCTTATACATGGTGACCGTATAATAAAATCATAATGTATTTTGTAACTGAAAATAATTTATGTTGTGCAAATTTGTTGTCAGAAGTATCTCTCACGGTTTTTAGCATCGAAATAAAGTTTTAAAAAGTATTCAACTTATTGAAACTTTAAGTTCAATAAGTTGAACACTTTTTCGAATCGAAGGTAGTTAGATGATGAAAGACCGAAATCAAAACAATGACTATTCTTCTCCTGTAAAATCATTATTTGTGTATAAAAGAAGCTCATTATGAACCTTTGCGGTGGCATAAAAAGACTGCACGAAGTTATTTCTTATGTCAAATCATAAAATTTCATCTAAAATACATCACAAGGAGCTTTGTGATGTATAGTGCGTCTCTTGACTGATTTTTCAGGTTATGCCAATTGCTGAATACTTGATTTACGAAATTATTTACGTGGAACTTTTGCATTGTAATGAAAATATATTGTAATATAGTAACTTATTATTAATATTTTTGATGGTCGATATTACGTCGCAAAATACCAGTAGTTTTTTAAAATAAAAATGTTCCGGACTCGCGAAATCACGGCAGCGACTTGGCAACGCCGCACATGTGATACTGTTAGCACGACTTGTCAGTCAGAGCGTCGATTTCAAATTGTACGATGGCCCAACCTCGAATCGGTGCAAAATTTTCCTTAGCTAAAAAAGTAAATTGTTGAAAAAGAGCCTGCGAAAATTTAGAAAAGGCCAGAGAGAAAAAAGAGAACACGAGAGTGGAAGCTGCGAATGAATTTACAGGTCGAAAATGCGAGGTGCATGGAACTGATTGGTAAACATAACCGCAATTTCCGAACGGATGAAATGCAATTCGTGTGACGCGATTCTCTCTTCTAACTTCGTGGAATCTGAGAAGAGACTGGGTTTGGCATCAATATTTTCAATTAAGAGCCACAACTGCTTAAGTGTAAAAATAGTTTCCACATCTAGCCCTATCTAGTTTTCCCGTGCAGATATTTCATTTACTATCACTCATCACGAGCTCAATGTGCGGCGGTGTTGCCACGTCGCTATTGACAATTCGCGAGGGCACGCGAAAGTTGATTTTTGATTAATATTTAAAAAAAAAAACTATTTGGTAAATCGGGTTCATTTTTTACCATAAGCTTCGCCATATTGTCCTCTTTCCATTGGTGTATTTATCACGGTGAAATTTCAGAATAGTTTACGAAAAAACTCGAGTTATTTATACGACCGCCCCGTTTTTCCTATAAGACAAATCTTAAAAGTACTTACTATTGGAATTGAATATCTTGAGAACGGGACGGTCAATCGCTTTCTCCCGGGACTCTTTTTATTCAGAAATGTTTAATCTTTCGGGATAAAAATTTAAAATACTTTTTGCAACAATTGTTCATCATCGAACCACCTTAATAAGTTGTAAGGAAGTAAAGTTGGGAAAAGTGTTCAACTTATTAAAACTTTAGTCCTCAATAAAAGAGCCATTGGAAAGTATCGTCTCATTCCTTCCTATGGGTAATTGTTATTATCCAATATTACTCGAATATTATACAGAAAATAAAATATGTAGCTGATAATTACTCTACTAACTCAAAATATAATTTATATAATTTAGGAACAGTGATAGTTTAACTTTATCATGGGAATTTATAAACCTGACATTTTCGAAGATGACAATTGAATACACTTTGATCCAGAAAAAAATGGTTTCTGGTCGAACCGTCGCGCACATCTGGGCACATCTAATTAGTCATAACGTTACCGTTCTCAGATGTAATTTTATTATTTTAATTAATTAAATTGGCAGGATAACGATGCGAAGAACCTGACATTTATTTTCCACGCAGCTATGCAAGACCATTTCTAATAACGCTGCGAGAAATATAATTGACTCTTCGACATAAATCAGTTTCGACACAAATTTAAATTTATTGAATTCGTGATGAATCTACTTTCATGTACATCCAATCCACTCGGCTCAATTAGCTTGTGGTGATATTCCTGAACCATATAACGGTGGATGTCCGGTTCATCATCAAAATCGAGTGACGGACGTTCATAAGTTACCCGCTCAATTTTAAGACATTTTTGTCGATTACAATTAGGTACATCATGTTCATTACGCTTTACCAGAAGTTGACAATTTTATTCTTATTTTTCCGGAGGTCTATACAAATGCTACACTGAGAGAAATCTTCATAGTACAGTTAACTATAAAATGACAACTATTGATTTTTAGTCCTTTTATAGTTACGGTGACTATAAAAATAGTCGTGACAACTAATTAAGTGGTAACAACTGTGTTTGTACCAACTACAAATGAATAGTTGTCACTTTCTGGTTACTAATACCATAATTTTCTCTCAGTGTACATTTGTACGAAGTGACGCGAAAGTCGGAGTTACACGCGGAAATGTTGCTAATATTCGTGTTTCAACCAAAATAAAACAGCCGATTCATGCATAATGATACTGAATTTTTTTTTCAGATAGATCATGTCTCGTACATCTAAAAAAAAAGTTTGATACTCACGGAATTCATTCTGTGTAAGTTACTATCGTATTCCGCCATTGAGTTACACGAAAGTCAAAGGTTTCTGAGATACGTTCATATGTTCGTTCACTGAGGTTTCGGTAGAAGGCGTGTAGCTCCTCGTGCAGTAGAAGTGGGGGCAAAATAGACAGCTCAGTTGTAGAAAATGGTGTGAAAAGCAGCGGGGTAAAATATTTTAGTTTAAAAACGACATTTTATAAGCTGTCTTTGAGTAAGAAGAGTGTCCGTAACTGTGAAATCCACCAAAAAAAATTAAAGGGTAATACGTACACTGAGAGAAATAAAACCATGAATGCCCTAAATCATTCCATTGGATCATGTATAATTGACTCGAATAGATTAGTATTTAGAGCAACTATACGCATGGTTTATGCAACGGTATATTTCGTTGAGTCCATTAAATTGTCCACTTAGTTTGCGATTGTGTGAATTCAATATATATATTCGAATCAATAGAATTATGTACTTAAACGTATATATATATGCAGAACTGTTTTCATAGATGATAAATATATAGAGTCGCTTAAAGATAATCAGGTATATGCTTTATTTGAATATCCAGTTAACTGAAGCGATTAAATATCGTTTGCAGTGAAATAAATATTAATTGGATTCAACGATTAATTTAGTTGGGTAGGATTGACAAATGAATGAGAGAAAATCAGTGATGAGAGCTGAGAATAAACAAATAAAAACATGAAAAAATAAAAAATGAATATATTTAAATGGGATGTTGTGAGAAAAATTTTTCAACACAATATATAACAAAGATAAACTTGCCGATATGGATTTTACGTTTTAAGCTTAACGTGCTTTTTCAGCGTCGAGAAAATGACGATAGCAATAAACTATAGCGTAGAATCTAGCATTTCTAAGCAACTCTTGAAAATGTTGTTAAGGTTTCGTGTCTTTTTCCATTTCAGAAATTTCGCATAAGTGAGATTATATCTTTTCCTTGATTTTTCTGGTGGCAATCCGTTAATTTCGTTCTTCACGATTCCTTCTATCTCTGGTGGTGCACTCAACGTTTCGATGGGAACTGTAGTCTTTATAGAGCTCATTTTTTATTTTTTGATGTTTGACGTTAACTATGATCGATTTTGACGCACGAGTCGAAACACGCATTGGCAGACGTCTGTTGAGAATTACTCTGAAAATAAGCTCATTACGAGAACTGTTCACCGCATCGATATGATCGCTTTCGTCCCGCCGGAGATGGATAAAAGTAAACGAAATTTCGCTCTAGGGACGAAATTAAGTACAATGACAACTGCGCATGCGCGAATCTGTCTTCCCGATATTCTTACGGCATGAGCCACTTTCGTCCCGCCAAACTACTACGAAAGTCGCCACTTTCGGTCGTTTTTCGTTGTTGAACGACCTTTTAATGACAATGTTTTCAATATTTCAACCATAAATTCTGAATGAGATAACAACATGATTTGAGTGTTGAGAGATTACAAAAATTAAAGAAAAACAAACTAGTTTGAAAATTTCAAAAATTCTGGAGCAACCTCTAAATAATTTTTTCCAAGCTCCCTTTCTCACGAGAGTTGCTTTTTCACCAAATGCATATTTTCATTGGACAAGGCTAAAAATGTGAAAATATCGCTGAAATTTGCGACACCATAATCTAAGTAAAAAGAAAGTGCACTTCTGTGCTCTTAGTACAAAAGCGACACAAACACTTTCACACGAAGAAAGTCACACGTACTTACAGATACTAACAAACGCTGAAAAAAACTCGCAAAAAAAAGATGGAGCCACCAACTGCCATAACAATATCAAAAATAAATTTTATATCAAAATTTAAAAAAATAAACAATGCAGAAAACTTTTTTTTTAGTCCATGATACCGATTTTTAAAAAATCGGCTTAAATAACAGGACCATCACAAATAATAAGTTGTAACGAAATAGTTTATTTTTGCAATTTGCACCCTCTTTTTTAATCTTTAATTTTGGCTGCGTTATAAATTTACTTCTGACTTGTTCTTTTATGTATACTATTACTTACATAGTAGTTTATGGTTTTTTATATTTATTAGTATTTCTATCTTGCTGTAACCATGTCGAAAGTCTCATCTATGTGGCCCTTCGAACTCCCGGAAACGGGGAAACTAGTTCCGGCTAAGATCAATACCTAAGTTGTGCAAGCGGTAGCGGCACTGTCTGGTTGCGCGCAGCTATGGCACACAGAGATAACATGAAGAGAGAGAAGAATAGGAGGGGCGATGAGGTCCCTTTGCGACTCGCGTGTGCGTACCGTCCGCTCGCTTCACTTTTGCACTGTGCATGTAGCCTGCATAGTCCTGCAGCAGTTAGTCACTTGTGGTACGCGCGACCTGCTGCTAGAGCTAATGCGAGCACGCGACCATTAGTACCGTGCTCGTAATTCTGTTTATCTATGTATAGTTTGACAACTATTCAGTTGTGAAACATAGAATTTCATATTTCAGCTCTAACCAAGCCTGTAAACACTTAGAGCACTGCGTTTGATCAATATTTATCTTATGAATGTTTAATCTTTGCCAATAATTATTAAGCACTAAAGATTGTTCTTATGAAACAAGAATGATAAATAAATTTATGCCATAAATATTCAATAGTTATTATTTTCTAAGTATTGTCATCAGTTTCCATAAACAAAATATCGGATATCTTCTGACACATTATTATAAAATAATAATTATGAAATAATAATTATGAAATAAATATGAGCATAGATTTTTATATGATAAAATAATGACGATTCACAACTCTGTATTCTCCAGAAACGAGATTCATGATGTTGAAGGTTGTATCGTTAAAATGCAACGAATAAATTTTTACTTATATTTTAATGCCCTGAAATACCAGAAAAATTCGCTGTTCATTATAAAAAAAATATCACATAATTTATATCTATCCTAAAAAGGGTTGTACATATTGAATTTGATTAATGATATCGTATTGAATAATGATTTAATAATGATGGTCAAATAAACCATTTATTTGGATATTTTCAAATAATCCATTTACTTGAACTAATTATATATTTGATTAATTATTTTGTTCAATGGAAAAAAAATTGAATTGACGCAACAAAATATTTAAAGTTTTTGAATCAATATTGTGTTGATTCAATGAAATTGTCCTACGAAAAACGTGAGACAAAATACTTATTTATATCATATCGTATTATATCGTCAATCCTACCAACTAAATTTATCGTTAGAGCAAAATAATAAGTGGTTGAATGTGGACAATATTCATTTGAATGTAGTTGATATTTATTAAAAACCAGTTAATATTTAATGGCTCCAATTAAATGGATTTTCCAATTAAACCTATACCCGACTTATTTTCGAGCGACTGAGTAAATTAATTTTTCTATTTACTGCAAATAACAATATGAGTACATTGAATCTTTAGTTATATTATTCAATGCACTTAACGAAATACTATTCCGTTGCTACAAAACATTTAATCCACTCAAATAAGGCATAATTTTTTGTTAATCCAATTGTATCCGTAGAAACAGTTTCGCTCGTATATAGATTTAATTAAATAATTTTATTGATAAAAATATATATATTAAATACATACAATCAGTTCTTTGGATGACTCAACGAAATATATAGTTATTTATACCATACGTATAGTTGCTTCAAATACCAAGCTATTCACGTCAATTATATAGGATTCAAATAAATGACTTAGTTCATTCAACGGTTTTTGTTTTCTCAGTGAAAAGGTTCATTGTAATTTTTGAATAATGACTGAACAATGGAATAAAATATTAACTTCAAGCAAAACAAACATTGTAACCAGAATAATTTTGCAAAACACGATACAGCAGTTAGCACTTAAAGTCTAAAAAGTAAAAGAGGCTCTGGGAAGTAGAAGAATTTTCCTAATGCGCGTGTGGGCCGCTCAGTGTGGACTTTTATTGATTAAAATATATATATTGAATACGTACAATCAGTTATTTGAATGACTCAACGAAATATATAGTTATTTTTACCATACGTATAGTTGCTTCAATACCAAGCTATTCACGTCAATTATATAAGATTCAAATAAATGACTTAGTTCATTCAACGGTTTTTGTTTTCTCAGTGAAAAGGCTCATTGTAATTTTTGAATAATGAATGAACAATGGAATAAAATATTAACTTCAAGCAAAACAAACATTGTAACCAGAATAATTTTACAAAACACGATACAGCAGTTAGCACTTAAAGTCTAAAAAGTGAAAGAGGCTCTGAGAAGTAGAAGAATTTTCCTAATGCGCGTGTGGGCCGCTCAGTTTGGACTCGCAGGCAAATGTAGATTACAAGAGCTACTGAACTGCTCGGCTCTCCAGGGGACGAGAGAGCACCGCTTCACAATGGAACCGTCTCGAGTGCCATTTTCTACGTGGACGTACGTACACGCAAAGCCCAAGTACTGCAGTATAATATACAGTAATACCGTCGTGCTTAGCGCATTTGTGTTGTCTTGAGACTAAAGCTGTACAAAAGCAGTACAAGTTGCAGTCTGTGAACTAGATTTCTGTCGACAAACGCAGTGTCGAATATTCATAACGAGTAATAAGTGGCTGGCAAATTTTTAATTTACTATTATTGCAGTAATAATCGACGAAACTTGTGAAGTAGAACTTTGCAAATTACTTCCTTATTATTATATACCTTTCATGCCCTTGAATTGTAGAGGAAATTGCGTTTAAGGATATCCTTACCAGAAACGCGAGGGGTCTGAGGCGGCGGGGGATTTCCGGCGAGAAAAATATATGTAGAAAAATATTTGGCAACGCCGCATTTCGCGACTCTGGTGCGGCTTGTGGCTTTAGCGTGTACTAGCTTCCGAACCGTAACTTCAACCTGTCAGTGTAACCCGATTTTAGGTTATGAATATTGTTTGAAATTTAGTGTCACTCGATATGAAAGGTATGCTTGATGAATTCGCAGGCATCGTTATAGGCTTTGGAGATACTCTTCCTTTGTTGAAAAAAGCCTTTCCAAAGAGACCTAGCTATAAGCTATCAGAGATTGCTTCAGCTGAATTAGGCGAGACAGTTATCTACGGGATTCATGATGCATTGCGTGACTGTGAGGTTCTCGACGAGGTAATTGTAAAGGCAATGAACAATTCTCATATATCCAGAGAAGATTTCGTTAATTGTTGCAGGAAGAAAACGACATAGTGGGAACAGCACAGTTTAGCTCAGATTTTTATTTTTTAATAAAGAGTTGAAAATTGAAGTCGCATATATTCTCAATTCGCAATTATATTTCATTTTTTACCTTCCTATGAATTAATCAATTATAATGAAATTCTTATAATTGCTTTGCAGAGTGACGTCGAGAATGTTTTTATTCCATCTATAGGTATCTATGTTGAGCGTAGTGGGGGGACGCGGCGTTGCCACATTTTCTATAGTCACGCAATTGAAGGCCGAAAAGCCGCGAATAAACTCAATTTACTTTGATCTCCGACGGTTGGACTAATATTTTCTTTTTTCAATATTTTCGAAAAATTTCGGTCTACATCATGTTAGTTTTTCATTCAGATCGAACAGAAATTGCCTGAGAAAATAAATTTCTTTGCCAGTTTTGGACCAGTCGCCCTATCTAACCTATGTTAAAGTACCCTATTTTCCGAATTAATTTCTCAAAAATGACACCGTGAACCTATTTTTTTTAAATCGCGATTGATAAAACTCTTTCTTTTCTACGCACTGTAAAATTTTGATCAAAATCTAACACAAACGATTTTTGGTAAGGATATCCTTAATGTAGTGATTAAATGTAGACAATAATAGGAACAAAATTCGCGAAGTTTTGCTTGCATTCTTCCGTCACAAATCATCTTCGTCTATTTGTGATTGTTATGCATAATTTAGGAGAACCACTTAAAAATTCAAATGAACAATGATATTTTATATCTTCGTCTATTTGTGATTGTTATGCATAATTTAGGAGAACCACTTAAAAATTCAAATGAACAATGATATTTTATAGTAATTCATAATTATTAAGGTATGAAAGTGTTTCAAATTTTTTTTATCTGAATGCCATTCTGTTTTTACAACTTCATGAATATCCCGAAAAATATAGTGAGTGACAAAAAAATGCATAACTTATATTTCGTTGTACAGTTCATTAGGTACAAGTCTAATATGTTCACAGATCTTTGTATATACGATGCAATTGGCAAACACGTTGTATAAACGTCTGTCTGTGATCATTATGCATTATTAGTACATCTACTCAAAAGTTCAAATAAACAATGCTGTCAAATGTAATACTTCCAAACTGTCATTTTATTTTAACGGACGACCAAAATCCTGACTTATCTGATACAACTGAAAAGAGGATGCAAAGTAGAACCTGCTCCCTAATTATTTTTTGCTTTTTACAAATTTATTTGTATGAGGAAGTATTTTAATCAAATTTGACTTCCTTATAGAGACGCTTTCTAAAATGCGAATAAAAAAAAGGAAGCAATGTGCATGATTGTACTTTACGTCCTTGTTTTAATTGGATAAATAAACATGTTGTAAATTTGCTTTTTATATTTGTTTATTATGTTATTACGTTACTATTAGAGCGTTTCTGCAAGTAAATGTGATAACATATATTTTTTTAAATAATTTAATGTTTTATGAAATCAAAATTTTCATACCGTTTGTCACTAAATTATACATATATAACGGCTGAATATTGTTTCATTTACATACAGAAATAGAAGAATACAGAGAAGATAAAAATTCGTCTCAATAAGATTTTGTGTTCGAAATTTGATGATTCATAAGATGTAGTCATTGACTTAATGTAGAAAAAATTTCTTCTAGCGTTGCAGGGAGAAAGAATGAAAAAAAATCATTTTCCTGTGTTATTTAAATGAAAAAACTTCAAACGCGATGATGGACCTCTAATAATTAAAATTATTTTGACAGGATCTTTACTAAGATGTATTCTACGATATTTTAGGCGGAGAGCAAAGAAAAAAAATATCGCTTTTTTTGGCACACCCTAATATGATACATACATACGAAAAAAAATTCTAAACCACTTTCCTCAACATTTTGGACCATTCTGAATATAAAAATTCTGACAAAAATATGAAAAAAATTTTCTTTATGGAAACGAAGCCGTCTCAATGAGTAAGCAGAAATAATCCATAATTATTCAGGCATTAAATTCCATTTTCCGTTTACAACTTAATAAATATACCAAAAAAACAGTAAGTGATAAAAACACATAACTTATATTTCGTTTTGCAATTCATCAGGTACAAGTCTAACATGTTCACAGGCCTTTGTATACACTATGCAGTGAGCACTCATGCTGTGTATGCAGTAGGCCAACCAGCTCTTCTCGAATTCGCAGAGTAAGCAACGTCCCTAGTATTATTGTCACTATAGATATATCTACTTGCTACACGAGTATCACGACGTAGCGCAGAACTCCGAGACCTTCTCGTAGTGCAAAGCCAGCACGTTTAAGTGACGACGTGTTGCGTTGCACCGCTCGCGCTGACCAACAACGGCATTGCCTAGGTCAGTGTTGCTTATCCCGTCATTCTTGTATCTCTCGCGCCGTCCCTCCATCTATGGTTCAGGTTATGTTTTTTTTTTCATTTAATTTATACCACTGTGTGCCGCTCCCCCCTTTTACCAAGCTTATACTATTAACGCGACTGGCCGGATATGAAAATGTAATATCAGGCTTCGGCGCCCGTTCATGTCTCGAAGCTCTTGTCCTACCCGCAGTTTATGTGGTGGAGCGCAGCGTTCCGAGCGAGCCGGTATAACGCCAGCTACCATATAACCGAGACCGCAGTCCTATTCCAGTCAAGATCTTCTCCTCCCGTCGCAAAGTGAGTTTCCAACGTGACCAGCTTCTTTGTACTCTCTACTATAGCGTTGGATTCACTACAATTGACACTGGACTATTGCTGCTGCAAATTATACATTTGATTACGCTTTATTTAATTCGGAGAATAGTATATGGTTTGTGAAAAACGGTGGATTTTTTTTTCATCAGACTCTGACATTTTACGGATGCAAATATATTTTAATAATTATTGCAATCAGAAGGAAGTTAAGATATTTTACTGCTAATACATTAGAGAATCATTTATTTTGACCAGATTTGCTGCGCGATTCTTACTTCTCTTATATATCTTTTCTTTCCGTCGCAAAGTGAATTTCCAATGTGGCCAGCTTTTTTGTACTCTCTACTATAGCGTTGGATTCACTATAATTGACACTGGACTATTGCTGCTGCAAATTATACATTTGATTACGTTTTATTTAATTCGGAGAATAGTATATGGTTTGTGAAAAACGGTGGATTTTTTTTTCATCAGACTCTGACATTTTACGGATGCAAATATATTTTAATAATTATTGCAATCAGAAGGAAGTTAAGATATTTTACTGCTAATACATTAGAGAATCATTTATTTTGACCAGATTTGCTGCGCGATTCTTACTTCTCTTATTTATCTTTTCTTTCCGTCGCAAGGTGAATTTCCAATGTGGTCAGTTTTTTTGTACTCTCTAATATAGCGTTGGATTCACTACAATTGACACTTGACTATTGCTGCTGCAAATTATACATTTGATTACGTTTTATTTAATTCGGAGAATAGTATATGATTTGTAAAAAACGGTGGATTTTTTTTTCTTTAGACTCTGACATTTTACGGATGCATATATATTTTAATAATTATTGCAATCAGAAGGAAGTTAAGATATTTTACTGCTAATACATTAGAGAATCATTTATTTTGACCAGATTTGCTGCGCGATTCTTACTTCTCTTATTTATCTTTTCTTTCCGTCGCAAGGTGAATTTCCAATGTGGTCAGTTTTTTTGTACTCTCTAATATAGCGTTGGATTCACTACAATTGACACTTGACTATTGCTGCTGCAAATTATACATTTGATTACGTTTTATTTAATTCGGAGAATAGTATATGATTTGTAAAAAACGGTGGATTTTTTTTTCTTTAGACTCTGACATTTTACGGATGCATATATATTTTAATAATTATTGCAATCAGAAGGAAGTTAAGATATTTTACTGCTAATACATTAGAGAATCATTTATTTTGACCAGATTTGCTGCGCGATTCTTACTTCTCTTATATATCTTTTCTTTCCGTCGCAAAGTGAATTTCCAATGTGGCCAGCTTTTTTGTACTCTATAATATAGCGTTGGATTCACTACAATTGACACTGGACTATCGCTGCTGCAAATTATACATTCAATTACGTTTTATTTCATTCGAATAATATTATATGTTTTGGGAAAAACGGTGGATTTTTTTTTCTTCAGACTCTTCAACATATTCCAGATGCGAATATTTTTCAATGATTATTGCAACCAGAAGAAAGTTACGATATCTTAATAGTAATACACTAGAGAATGATGAATTTTTAGTAGATTCGCTGTCCGATTCTTATCTCTCGACTCACTGGTTTTTATGTTTTGCATAAATTATGTTGTATTTATTGAGGGGCCTGAGTTATCTAAATAAGACATTAAAAAAACATTTGTAAATGATAATTACATTTTTGATAAAGTTGAATTCAAACCTCATTAGCGGCGAGGCGGGGAGTAGAGTTAGCTATTGGGAATAATCGTATAAAAAAATCTTTAAAAAATGACCTAGGTGCATTTTCTTACTCTTTACAACATATTTTGAACCGAAAACAGACCATCGATTTTTAAACAATGTCAATCTTTTCGCGTAGCAAAAAAAAAAGTTTTTTAATAAATCTGCCACGCTTGTTTGTTGAGAATAGTATGCAAAAAAACTTTTAAAAAAAAATTGGCAGGACAGAATATTAAAAATTGTAGGTAGAGATACATTTTTTCGAATCGAGGACGATGATTTTTTTCAATTTTTAAGTCTCACTTTTTTTTCGCAATGTGCAGTTAAATTTATGAAAATCAGGTCGTGGAATATTAATAGATTTTATGGATATTTCCGGAGTGATGATTTTTTGAAAATTTATTTAGTATTATTTAGAAATTTCAACGTGCAAGGCGTCTAATCAAATTAGCGAAAATAAGGCGAGAACACGATTGGCAACGAGAAGAGGGGTCACACAGAGCGGGTTAGATATGATTATTTTTTAAGTTCTATTCCTATTTTTACGTTCAAAACTATTGATATAATAGGATGTAATTGTTATCAATTTAACTGCACTTTAGGAAAAAAAATAGTAGCGGTGAAAAATATTTAAAAATGTGTTGCCAGTCATTCGAAAAAATGTATCTCCTCCCACAATTTTCAATATTTTGACCTGCCAATTTTTTTTGCGTTGCATACCATTCTCAACAATTAAGCGTGGCAGATTTTTTGTACAATTTTTTTGCTATTCTAAAAAATCGACAGTGCCAAAAAATCTACGTTATTTTGTCGGTCTGAAATATGTTATAAAGTTAACATATCCCCCCCAACCTTCTCCCTAAAAGTCCATACCGAGCATTATAATCCTGTAATTTTCCAGACACACAGTGCACCAAAATGGTGTAAGGAAAAAAGTAAATTTTTTTTACCTGTTTGCTCTAAAAGCTACGACCAGTTAAAAATGTTACTTTTTTCCTCGCAGCAATTTGTTTCACCGCAGGTCTTCACAAAATTGCAGAATTATAATTCTTGGTATCTATTCAATGAGGTTCAAATGTGAATTTTTTCAAAAGAAGGTTGCCATCTACAGAATTTTTTTTCTCATCACTGTTCTTAGGTGAGTCAGGCTCCTTAATGACAAATTTAATGCCAATCAACATTAAATATACCTGCAATTATAGAGAACTATTTAGCTAAATATCGTAATTTACAGGAAAGTTAAGACAGCCACGCTTTTTTTTAATTTGAAAAACTATGAAATTAATATTTCTGCATGAATATATTTAAAAAAAAGTAATAACTAAAGACGGGCTGCTGCTTTATTTAGGGGCTAATTTCCAGCAGAACAAACCGCTATAATGGATCGTAAACACGAAAAAATAAATGGGTTAATAGGTTTGAAAAAAAAAATCGTTTCTTTCTCTGTTTCAGATTTTTTATCTGTTCAATAAAACCCATAAAATGACTTATCGCCTATTATCGCAAGTTAAAGAATTTTGCTTATTATACCGAATTAATTTTTTTTTTATAGTCAAATTATCGGGAGAGAAACTGACCATAACACAATCGTGTACAGAAAGGTATGCAGTCTACCACCAATCAATGTTCACGACGCTTGTATGTTGAAAGTGACAAGGTCCAGCGTCGTCATTCCCGAATGACGTGTCGCGAATAATGATTCACACTAAAGCTGCTGTTGCTACTGTTACCTTCGATTGTCGTTGTCGCGTTAATGCGCTGCACGCTGCTGCCTCACTAATGATTCTCGTCTGTTCAGTTTGTCCCCCAAACGTTGTATTTCCATCGTGCAGCTTGATGTTTAATCGGTAGTAATATTTGTGAAACTCGAGGGCTGAATTGTCAACGATTCAGACTTGACAGTTTTATTATCACCGTCGCTAATTACAAGCGAATTGCTCCTCCGTTATTGTAATCGAAATTTTTCTTGTCTCATAATTAAGCATTTTTGATCCCAATCACAGAATATTGGAATGATACATTTTTGTATTTACGAAATTTTTTTTTTTAAGTGTTTAATTCATGTATGTTTCGTATTAACTCAACGAATATAAAAATTCTTATTTTGAGATCATGAGAATTTATGATCGTATTATGAGTCGGATTTATCCAAAGTCTTCATTTTAAAAATATGGAAAATTGTATTTATTAAATAAACATAGGGTTTGCAGGGTCTTAGCAATTTTATATTAGATCAATAGTCTTGTATCTTTATAAGTTAGCGTGAATTTCAAAAATTTCCAACCTTCACACCTAACGAAGCGTATAATTAACAAATGTCATTAATTATTTATCGACTCATTCTCAGTTAAGTGATTTTAAAAAATCAGCGGCTACTGGAGATATCGTATAAAATGTTGAAAAATTAGAAGTCTCTGATTCTAGTTACAAAAAAAGTTTTGATTTTTTGTTGTTGTATAATTATTCAACTGTAAGATCGACATGATTAAATATTCGAAGCAGTCGATGACGTTAGAATAGGAATAAATAATAACAAGGTTATCGGAAGCATGCGACTTGAATAAAAACATGCAACATTCATTACACATCAAAATATGTTATTAAGTGAATTGATACTTTGAAGCCCACTCTTCTCTGATTCTCTTGACAGTTATATTCATATATTAGCTCGTGTGTGTCCTATTTAGTATTATTTCTCGTTGCTTGTAACAGCGTTTACACCCCATTAAATATAATTATATCGAATCAGAGATGCGGATGCACGTAATATATATTCCCAACTGTAATATTCAATCGCAGTGACAGGTCGATCAATTATCCACTCTCGGACTTAGTAAAACGTAAAAAGTGAGTAGCTTCTCGTGTTCGTTCTCGTAACTCGTCGAGTTCAGTACCCTTAGGAGATATAACTCAACTTTGATCGATTACATGCTTTCGCTCTGTTTTACATGACATTTAACCCCATTGTCAACAGAACGGACTGAACTGATTATTGCACCAGTGAATTACCGTTGCACTAAGGAAACAAAAACCGCTGAATGAACTGAATCATTTTTTTGAATCCTATATAATTAACTTAAATAGCTTGGTATTTTAAGCAACTATAGGTATCGTATAAATAACGATATATTTTATTAAGTCAATTGTATAAAAACAGTCGTTTTTATGGAGTCAAAAAATTCAGTACAATAGATGCAATTATATTTTTTTTTAAATATCAAATGATAAAACTTCGACATAAAAATGTTGTAACTGTAATTCAACAACTCGCACTCAGGAAAATTTTACCAGTTGAGCTTAATATAAAGTGACAACTATTAATTCCTAGTCCATGCAACTATTATCATAGTTATACTAATTATTTTAAAGTATTTACTATTTCGTAGTTGTGGCAACTATTACTAATTGCTCGCGCGAGGTAAAAATAGAACGGTACCTTATAGTTACTAATATCAGAATTTTCTCTCAGCGCAAAATACTCCATTTTTTTTTAATTTCAAATTTCTGTAAAAACATTTATTCTGACGGTATTTATTTTTCTTATTTAATTACACTTGAATTTCATAATGTTTTCAAAAATCATATCGGACTACTTTAGACTCAAATCACCCTGACAATCATAAGATGATCATTTATTGGTACACAGATAGAATCCTCCTCAGCATTTGAAGCATTCAATCTACACGACTCTACATCCACTGTGAAGATAGAGGAGGCATCAAAGCATTTGGAAATTGGTCGCGCGAGCTAAGAATAAAAAGTTTTCACTATATAGTCACTAATATCACATTTTCCTCTCAGTGGAAGATTTTCCGTAAAAATAAAATTCAAAATAACGGCGAAATCATTTATTCTCAGGGTTTTTATCTTTCTTATTATTACTCTACTTAAATTCAATAATACTTTGACGAATTATATTCGCCTACTTTACATACCTAAATCACCCGGAACATCACAACATGGTCATTTATTGGTACACAGAATCCTCCTCAGCATCTGAAGCATTCAGGCTGCACGACTCTTCATCTACTATGAAGATCGAGGAGGCATCGGAGCAAGTAAAAATTGTCCGCACTAACTAAGAATCGACAGTTGTGACTTTATAGTTACTAATATCATAATTCCCTCTCAGTGCAAGATAGTTTCAAATTAAAAAAATTAAATACTGTAAAAACATTCAGTCTCACGGTATTTATTTCTCTCATTCAATTAAATTTGAATTCTATCTACTTTAGACTCAAATCACCCTGGTAATCACAAAGTGGTCATCTACTGGTACACAGACAAAATCCTCCTCAGCATCTGAAGCATTCAGGCTGCACGACTCTTCATCTACTATGAAGATCGAGGAGGCATCGGAGCAAGTAAAAATTGTCCGCACAAACTAAGAATCGACAGTTGTGACTTTATAGTTACTAATATCATAATTTCCTCTCAGTGCAAGATTGTTTCAAATTTAAAAAATTTAAATACCGTAAAAACATTCATTCTCACGCTATTTATTTCTCTCATTCAATTAAATTTGAATTCTATCTACTTTAGACTCAAATCACCCTGGTCATTACAAAGTGGTCATCTACTGGTACACAGACAAAATCCTCCTCAGCATCTGAAGCATTCAGGCTGCACGACTCTTCATCTACTATGAAGATCGAGGAGGCATCAGAGCAAGTGGAAGTAGCCGCCTATCGGCTCAGAACTACTAAAACGGCTGGCAGTCATTGGCCCAACTGGTCTAGCCGGTGGGCGGGGATAGAGAGTTCCTATGGGTGTTGTAAATCAAGCCATGGTGGCCGTCGCTTCGTTCCTTTCCTTTTTTTCTGTTAGTGGCCTTTTCTGTCTCATTCGTTCAGTTACCGCTGCTCTCCATATAACACGCTCTGCTCGAAAACCCGAGGTCGCCAGGACATTGAGAGCATTGCGTTTCCTCTTCCCCTCATCCCAAGAGACTATTTCGGACATTGGACACTGGCCTCCGAGTCAAATTCTCGCAGAGATACCCACGAATATTTTTGACCGTTCTCCCCTCCGTTGCGATGGGTCAATTCTTCTGGGAGATTACAAGAATATGCGCTTTATCAAATTACCACTCGTATTTCATACGTACGGGAGACACGAAATTGAATTAATTTCTGTATTATCATGCAATTCAGCAATTCAGCTGAATTTCACTTCGAGCCGTTTCTGATATACGCGGAAAAACCATTGGGACGGAAATAACGACGTTTTTCTAAAGATGTGGTGCAACCTCAACTGAAACTTACTAGAATATGTCTGAAATATATATAATTCCATCGAGTAAATTTTGACACTCATGTCAAAACTGTATCGTATAAAAGGAGTAAATTATAAAAATTATAAAATTATAATTTGCTAGCTATTACCACGAGCTTACATTTGTTTTAATAAAAATCATTATTTATAGTTTTTACGGTACACATTAAAAGGTATCAAATGTACTGCATTTTTTTTTTATGGGCCAAGGTACATAAATAATTTTCCAAAATCCTGTTTCAAATTCTTGACAATAATAATTAGCCGCATCATTCTTTTATGATCTTGACTTTTTTTGTACTCATTAAATAGCAGTCTGAGAAGTTGGCACCAAGTTTCTTAATTCAAGCTTTCTTCACTGGGATCGAAGAACTTCCTGCGTCAGACATAGGCACCAGTTATACTCACAATCTCCGACGTTGCGAATGTCCTGCTTGAGCTGACTTTTCATCCAATTAAGTTATTGTTCGATTTTTAAAATAATTATTCAACCCTTTAAAATTTTTCTGTAATCAATCGATTGTTTTTTGTAACCGCAATACAGAAAATTTACTAAACACTGAAAAAAACACAATTGAAAGTCTCTGACTTAACCCGAAAATATTAAACTATGTTTTTTTATCGAATCACTAGTTTCAGGAAAGTGTACAAAAAAAAAGTCATTTCGCGACGCAAAGTACGATTTTTCATTCACTCTATAATGTGTCTAGAACTTTTATCGAAATAATATTCGCTAAATTTAATACATTTTTTTTATTTATCAATCACAGAAAAATTTATGTTTTTATAAAATCGGCGGCTTTACGTTAGAAAATAATAATTATCAACAAAACAATAGGAAAACGTAGTCATAAAAAGTAATAATTGAGGTTTACCCTCCGATAGAAATGTGCATATATTAGCTCAGTTGATTCAAAAGCGATGCACTGCGTATGCAAGCGCATATATAAATATGTATATATATATATATATATATCTTCACAGGTACCGTAAACGCAGAGTAGAAAAGCCACGGCCGGGCGTTCGCGTCGTGTTGCTATGGGGACGCGTCTATCCACTCTTCTCTTTCTCCCTCTTTAGCTCACCTTCTTACATCCCCGGCGCATATCTTTTTACTCCTTTCTTGCCCTGTTAGTACTCTATACCCAGTCGAGTTCTCCTTCATCGTTGCAGACTTTGTGCGATAACTCTACATATATATGGGGCGTTCTACACCAACTGGACCTGGGTCTGACCCTCGGCCACTCGAATTCCATTCCTCATTTTTTATTTTATTGTTTCATCCTTGAGGGAAAACTACAATTTTTATTATATTTTTGTTCAAAACAATTTACATACTTTTATGCTTGACAGGGGGAAGTAATTGTATTAAAAATCTGAAAAAATTCACCTCGATGCCTTTTCATACTGTTTATAACATATTTTGGACCGAAAAAATAACAGTGATTTTTCAACACTCGATTTTTTAGAATAGCCAAAAAAAATTATATGAAGAATCTGCCACGCTTGATTGTTGAGAATGGTATGCAAAACACGGAAAAAACTTCAGAATATTAAAGGAGGTCAGAATATTAAAGATTGTAGGTGACGATACATTTTTTCGAATTTGGAGCGATACGTTTGTTTTATTTTTAAGTGCCCCTATTTATTCGTAAAGTGCAGTTAAAATGATACCAATTAGGTCCTCTAATATTAATAGTGTTGAATGATATTTCCAGTATGACTATGATTATCCGTATGCCAATCGGAGAATCGGATGCCTGTGCCTCGTGCCTGTTTTCGTTGCCAATCTTGTTTTCGTGTCATTTTCGCCAATTTGATTAGATGCATGTTGAAATTTCTAAGTAATACTAAACGAATTTAAAAAAAAATCATATTTCTGGAAATATCCATCAAAACTATTAATATTACACGAGCTAATTTGTATCAATTTAACTGCAGATTACAAAAAAAATTGTAGCTCTTAAAAATGGAAAAAAAAAAAAATGTATCGCCCTCGATTCGAAAAGAATGCATCTCCTCCTACAATTTTCAATATTCTGACCTGCCAATTTTTTTTTCGTGCTTTGTATACTATCCTAAACAATCAAGCGTGGCAGATATTTCATTTCGTTTTTTTTGCTATTCTAAAAAATCGACAGTGCTAAAAAATTGATGTTCTCTTTTCATTTTGAAATATGTTATAAAGAGTAGAAAACGTCATCTAAGTGATTTTTTTTCTTACACCCTTAAGGCTTTCGCGGTCAGAATTGTTCTCCGAATTTAAGACTTCCAGATGTTTCTAATTTACATACCTATATTGTTATTTCGACGAACATAGTGAAAACCCGAGTTTAAATATCTGATAAAATTCTTAGCATTTCTCAACCAGATATCAATATGTTTAAGCTTAAACCTAAACGTCCCGGACTCTGCTTTGTTTTTTTAGGCATTTTTTTTAAAAAAGATAATTGGTAGAAATTAAATGTGTGAAAATTATTACACTGGAGGCTGTCATTAAAACATTTTTATGTATGTCAGGAATTCGAAGAATTTTCGCAGATTTTTTCAAAATGATTTTTTAAATTTAAATGAATGAATAAAAAAAGTGAAACAAAAAATCGAAATTTAATAATTATCAGCAGGAAATATGCAAGCCTTACTTTGCAGTCTCGATTGAATTAATTGCAAATATCGCTAGTTCATGTCTTGCGAAAGTCAATGCAACAACAAAATTTTTTTCGGAAATTTCAAAATTCCCTAAAATCCGAACCGCTTGTCCGATTTCGGCCAAATTCAATACCAAAAAACATTAAATATACTTGCACCTATAAAAATCTATTCACCTAAATATTGTAAATTTTACAAAAATTTCACACCCTTTCACACTTTAAAAAAAAAAAGAAATAAAAGAATCAAAAAGCGACAAAATTAGAACATTCACATAAATTTTATCACCGAATTTTTAAATTCAAGATAAGCTTATGCTCGAGTTTTGTTGCAAATATCAGTTCAATCGGTTCAATAGTTCTTGAGTTATTGACTTCGCTACTCACGGGCAGATCTTTCTTCTCTCTTCACCTTTTGATACTTTCTGCAACTGTTGCGGTGAGCACGCTGAAACAAGTCAAATCTACGAAGAAGGAGCAGAAGAGAATGAGGCTATGGCTGGATCACAGCCAGAGATATCGTGCAGCGCACGACATTTAAGCATGTAACGTCCGTGTTCGTCTCTATCCTTTGCGGGCATCGTTCGATATATAAACTTGCACGCGAAATGTAACGAAACCGCTGTGCCTCTCTTCTTTCTTTTTTTCCCTTTCTTTCATTTATTATTCAAGACTTCCTCTTGCTTTCTCTCTTTCACCTGTTTGTCTTCACTCGCTTACAATGTGTACCTTCTTTGTCGTCGTCCATCCGGAGTTGGAAATAAAGAATATCATAAAGACCCTTTAGTATAGTAGTTACAATCCTCTCAAACTTGAATAAAAAAACGCGTATTCTCACAGGGAATTTCAACACGTCACTTCCTCGAGTTCAAATTTATTCATTCTGACTGAATACTCTTTGTTGACTCGAAATACAAATAGATATCAATTCTTTTGTACAAAGATGTTAGCAGGTAATCTCTTTGAATTTGTTTGTTCAAATGTAGATAGAAAATGGGTTGACTTTAAATGATATTAATAGAGGTAGGAATTTAGAAAAACGATACAATTTATATTGGAAAAAAATTCCTTCAATTATGTAAAGAAGATTTTTTTCGATATGATATTACAATATTCCATACAAGCAAATGGTCATTTTTGGCTTCAATTATTATCGATTTCACCATAAATGAATCCCCAGGTCCAAATTATTTCCCATAAATGTTTTTGTGATCATATGTGCAATTCGTGACCAGAAAAATTCGTTGACTAGAAGAACAGAGAATTGAATAATTTTTCAATTCATATTGTACCATTTGAAAAATGAATTACTAATGAAAAATGCAACCTTATGAATTCATAACGTTCTCAAAATCTCTTATACTGTGACTAAAATATATTGTACCATTGATTTGTATACACATGCATCGAAAATTGAATATCTAGTATTTTCAATCAACTCAGACAGATATGTATTTATGTAAAAAAAAAAAACGCCAACAACCAATTCTCTAAAAAAATTTCTTATATTCTAGGATAATATCACAATTATATAATTTCCATTATTCTGATGGAAATTTCGCGTGCATTATAAAGAACTCAAATATAAAACGTACAAAAAGTCTCTTTAGTGTAATGACTAAAAATTCAAACTCTTAAAATATTGCGCGTCCTTTCACTAGAGAGCGCCAGTTTCCACGTGATTCGCCAAATCATTGGGCGTAATAATGTAAATTGTATAGTACCGATTTCTCAAGGTCATTGGCCAGAAATTTTGATACTAACGATACATTCCTCTCTTCTTTTTCGACCAGCGGCCAGAGCAGCCGTGCTCTTCATAATTGTCATTTATATTAACGTATTTTTTCATGTAAATATTTTGTGCGGACCGGTAAATTTTTCTATTATATCGTAAAATACTGTTCTATACACAAAAGATAAGTATGATCAACATTTGTTATCAAAGAAATAGAGAAAGTTATTTATTTTTTACACATTTTTATGTAAAAACCTTTATTACCTATGGGAATTAAAAATTGAAGTATGTGATGTGAATGTGCGTGTTATTTTAAATATGGAAAACTAAGTTGAACATGAAAATTTCGGAAGGTATATGATTTATTTTTATTGTGTTATTTGTCTTTAATATTCGGGAGTTTCTTATTTTTTGACGCTATAATACTTATCAAACTAACGGACACTCGTGGTTGTGCGGTCGGTGTACGGCTCTGGCCCTTGTTTAATATTAGCTTTAGTCCCTAGTTTTTAAGTACTATCTGGATCCGAGAAAGGCAAACAGGTTTTTTTTTTTCACGTCCGCGCCGCTTTTCCTGTTTTTTTTTAGCACAATATTGTCAACAGACATAATTAGCTGTTTTTACTTCTTCGATATATTGTTATAAAAAAATGCTATATGCGAAAGTGTGTCCTCGAGAGCTGCACTGAGCAGCCATGGAGATAACTAAGTTACCCTATGGCTTTTGTTAACGTGTTTATTATAGCCACGAACCATGAATGTAAAATGTTATCACAATAAACATTTGAAAAAAAAAAAAAAAAAAAAAAAAAAAGTGTACGGCTCTGGCGATCCCTCGAGTTAAGCAGCATTGTTTGCGGCCATAACTTGGATGGGTGACCGCTTAGCCGTGCACCCGCGGGCTCATCAACCAGTGAGCAGGAGGTCAGTATTTCTAAGGCCTCAGTATACATTTTTAAGGGTGTATGATACGTACAGTCCCGCGAACAGTGAGTTTCAGAGATAATTTCAATCACTTTCCGATGGGATAAAAATCGGAAAAAAATGATGCATATAAAACGTGCTGAAAAGATTGATTTCGCATAATAATAATCCCCAAAATATTATTAGCAAATTGGTGAAAAAAACAGTTGTTCAACAAACAATCAGACAACCTAACTTTTTTTCTAATAAAATGATTTGTTAATTTATTTGAATGCATACGAATTTTTTCAGTTTTGTTTTCTTTATTTTGATATTGATTTTTTTTTTTTTTTCGAAAAATGCGCAGAATATAACAAATATGGGATATGCGTTTTGCAAAAAAATCTTGAGTGTAGTAGATGGTTTTGTGCCAAACACATATCCAAAATTCGTTATTTCGCGCACAATGGCAATGGCAATGACAAATGCGATACAGTGTAGCTAAGTCGGCTGCGGAGTGATAAGAAAAAAAAGGGAAGGGCTGTAAAAGGCGATAGAAGCCGTACCTTGGAAAGAATAATAATAATTTTAAAAATACTAATCAAACTAAAGAGTCATAAAGAATTAAAAAAATCATAACATGTTAATTGGGTTAATTGTGTTTAAGTAAATATTGAACAAATATCAGATATATAAAGCATGGATAGTGCTCACCCACCAGCTTTGCCACATAAAACGTGCCCACGAAGCAATTTTCAATACACGTATTATATAATAACCTCTAATTAATGAATGTCCTTAATGAGTAAATTTTTAATCACCTGTAAGTCGAGAACCGTTAAAACGATTGAGCTAGAATTTGGTACACAAGTGAAACAGCCGTCCAACTTTGACTTATACCATTTTTTTCGAAATGTACGCAGAAATTTTAAAATTTCTCGGGAAATTTGAAAAAGACGTTCGCGCTGTAGCTTTCGTAAAAATGACGATATTTTGCTAAATAATTCTTCATACACTGGCATAATTCTTCAGGTACTGTGAATGTTGTTTGGTATTAAATTTGACCGAAATCGGGAAAGCGGTTTGCATATTATGGAGTTTTGAAATTTTCGAAGAATTCACGCTTTAACTTCAGCAAAACATGATATAACGAACTCAAATTTCATATGTCAAATCGGTACTATTTAGCAATGATTAGTACATACTCGCGTCATAACCCGCAAAGTGGTTCAAATTTATCAGAATTTTTAATTTCAGAAAAAAATGTAATCGCATTAGCTTGAGCAAAACATAAGATTCAAAATGTTATGTATAAAATGAGCAGTATTCAGCAGTAATAGGAACAGAGTTTCGTCATAATTTGTAATGCGGTTATAATTTTTGAGAATTTCACTTTTATAAAAAAAAGTCGCAAAGTTAAACTTTACAAATGGCTTCCTCATTTTTTTGTTTTTTTTTTTACAAACCTTCCTCTATGAGAAAGCCAAAATCGATTAACATATCAACAAACCTTTGTAAGAAAAAAAGTAATAAGGAAGCAATTTGCATGGTTGAACTTTGCAACTTTTTTATTAATCCAGACAAATACGCATTTATGTTATACATTTTCATTTAAATATGGCAAAAAAAACACAAAAAACGCCAACGACCAATTGTCTGTACATTTTTTCGCAGTTTCAAACATTATCACAATTATATCATCTCCAATATCATCATAAAAATTTCGCGTGCAATATAATGAAGTGCAATTGAAAGGTACAAGTAAGTCTATATATACAACGGGCAAAAAATGCGCAAAGTACTTATCCGCTGACTCCGTTTGATGAAACGTGCCTACAAAACAATTTCCAATACCTGTATAATATAAAAACCTCGAATTAGTAAACGTCCTTCATGAGTAACAACAAACCCAAACATATTGATGAGTTTCAATATCAAAATCTCTACAATATACACACAAATTGATATACCCAGAAACTTTATTAATTAATCATTAATTTTACAGACAATTGGCCCTAATAAAAATACTCCACAATCCCTCAGCGTTTGCTATGAACTCAATTATATCAAACGCTGATATGAATGAATGGTTGAAATGAATAAATGGCTCTCCAGGTCCAAATTATTTCAAGTCCTCCCATAAATCTTTTTATGATCATGATATCACCAACAAAATTCTTTGAAAAAATTACGAGAAAATAAAAAAATGTCCTAATTCATATTGTGCCATATGAAAAATGAATCAATAATTTGGAAAGTGTAATTCAATTAATTACACTCGACTCGAAACGTTTTCAAGTGTCTACTCCTATGAGTAAATAGATTGTACTATTGATTTATCCGCCAGCCCCGAGTAATAGCCCACAAAACAATTTCCAATACCCACATGATATAATAACCTCTAATTAGCAAACGTTCTTAATGAGTGACGACAAAACCCACAACATATTGGTGAGCGTCAATGTAAAAATCTCGTCAATACACATCCAAATTAATATACCCAAAGACTTCATTAATTAAGCATTACTTTTACAGACAATTGGCCCTAATTAAAAAACTGTACAACCCCTCAGCGTTTGATATGATCTAAATCCCTTGCGTGCATATACCGAACGCTCAAAATCCCAGCAAAGTGGAAGAGCAGAAACGAAGATAGTCTTTTCTCTTTCCTCTTTGGTCGTCTCTGTTGCTGGGAAGCGCGGGACGACGACGGCCCGGCGTCGCCGGCGTCGAAGTTCATTCACACGGGCTGTACTCTGCCGCTCTTCTCTGTCTCGCTAAATATAATATGGCGGTGCGGTAGAGCCTTCTCCCTTCTCTATTCCTTCCCCGATCCTCATCCTCCTTCTCCTTCTCCTCCTCCTCTCGCCACCACTGACTGCACCGACGCATACCACTTGGACTGGTATTGCCGCCACCACTGCCGATGAGAACTCGTCTTCTTCTCCCACTCTTCAGCTTCTCTTTCCCGCTTCGTTGTCCCCCTAATTCAACGCCCCTGTGATTATGCTTCGGCCCCTCGTCGCCCCCGCCCCGACGTTCGTTCGTCATCCACTGCCCCGATCCGTACGCCCACAGGATCGGACATCATTCGCTAATATAGTATTGATACAGCTACACAGCTGTCCTGCCGTGTAATATACATATCCGTCCACTTTTCGTACATGTCCAAGCTAAAATACACAAGTCGACGAAACTCCGCATATTACGCGCCATATGGCCCACTAATATGCACTATAATTTTTTTTATGGCAAACAAAAGTACGCGTATTGGTATAAGTTAACATTTTTCCCCCTAACGAGGAAAAGATTTTATACTTTTTACGCACAATACGACAACAAAAAAGAAAGTCAATAAGTAGAACGGAAGATTGTGTGGGAATATTTTGAAAATTTATTTTTCATGTAATTTACCATACCATTTGATTTACTTATATTGTATAATGCTCATGTTGTTGTATCATTTCTGTATAGAATGAGAAAAAGATTTTATACTTTTTGCGCACAATGCAAAAAAAAAAAGTAAGTAAATGAGTAGAACGGAAGAGTGTATTGTGGTGAAAATATGTTAAGTTAATAATCTTGAAATATTTTCTCTGCAATACACTGTTGATTATAAATATATTTATGGTGGATAATTTCCCTATGGTAAACAAAAATACACGTATTGGTATAATTTATTATTTTTCCCCCTAATGAGTAAAAGATTTTATACTTTTCGCGCACAATGCAAGAAAAAAAGGAAGTAAATAAGTAGAACGGAAGATTATGTTGTAGAGAAAATATTTGCAAATTATCAATTAAAAATATTTTCAATACCCTCTTTCGGTCTGCTTATTTCATTTTTTTAGTTCGATGGGAAGGGTTATTTATGCAGTAATGAATTTTGACTTAACTCAGTGCGATAATGAACTTTGACGCCCACTTCGTTAATGTTAGACAAATATTTATCAATCGAGCTAGAACTTCATATGGAAATTGAACAAAGTGATCAAAGTTTTGTATTGAATTCGGACTAAATCCGAAAAGTGGTTTGCATTTTATTTTTTAAATGTTCGGAAAATTGGTATTATTCCATAAACGTTTAAAAAAATTGATCTAGCAAACACAAATTTTCCACGCAAACAAATAGTGTATTACTATACAAGTGCGCTTGAAATTTTTCTGATAAGTCACACTTTTTGTTGTAATAAATGTATGAAATTGTATTTCATGTGAAAATTGGAGATTTATACACGCAAAGCGTGCATAAAATGTCCATTATCAAACCGAAAGAAATCAATAATGTTCAGTGAAGCTACATATCTAATTTCCCGAAGATCAGTAGAAGCGTTTCGAATCTACAGGAATTTGATTTTTTCTTCACCATTTTTCAATCATCAAAATAATGCTGAAATTCGATTATTTTTCACTTTCTCATAAAAGTAGGTTCATGTAATAATAAATGAGTAACAAGCTAACTTCAACTAACTTTTATTTCACGTTGTAAGCATTATCAAAATTATTAAAAACCATATGAAATGAACGTTTATTTGCCAAAATTAGTTCTAAGATTGTAAAAGATAGTTTTATATTTGTACAAATTACGACTCGATTCCGACCCGAGTTCTACAGTATCTCATTGGATATATGTATGTATATAACCCGCGAATCATGTATATAATCTCGTATTTCTGATACCGTTGACCCGAAGTGAGTGTGACTCTCCGCGATACGTAAATCATCATTACCAAGGCTGTAAATCGACCTGAACGTCTTTCTGCTTAGCCCGAGCACGGAGATTATTCCTTGGAGTTCTCGGGAGTGCCGGAGATTGCATCCCTGAGACCTTCGAGCGCAACGGTCATTTGATTCTGTCCTTCTTTCTTTCCTCCTCTTCCCTCGGTCGACGAGTGAATTCAAGCTTTGTTCACACATAACTCCCTCTTTCGGTCTTATTTTTAATCGGGCGTCTATTAGGTGTTCGGCCTATGAAAGCTTTGCCTCTTCAATTTATAATTTTGCTTCCCGTGAAAAATCCGTTCTGAATAAAATATAAGGGACGTTGAGCCTTTTCTTTGGAGGGATCTTCTCAACGAACCCAGACTCTCTAAGCCCTGCGATTGCAAACGGGCCCTTATCCCTTTGGGCCCCACCAAGAAGAAGAAGAAGAAGGAGAAGAAGAAGAGTCCTCGGAGGCCATTAAACTGTCTACGCGAACGTGGACGGGGGCGCCGAGAGAATTCTTACAACGCAAGAGCTCGCTGCCGTTGCTGCTTTTGCCTCAACAGCCTATACTATCCACCTCCCCGAGTAGTTCTTCGGCTTTTTTATTTCTCATCCTTCCCGTTCCTTCCCCATAAGATACCTTTTTTCCTCTCTATCTCGCTAGGGCCGCTGGCCCGATATTGCTGCGGCCCTGAAGACCTCGAAAAATATTACATTTTGTATATTTTTAGTCATTGACCACAATATATCTCTAATTTCTCCATAGTTTCCAGCTCTTTTATAGACTTGTTACTCAATTAATGGAATGACCGTTAATGTATTCAGGGATATTATTTTTAGTAGTTGAAACTCGCCTCCTATTCTCCTATATATTCTGATAGATCTATTTTTCCCTCAAGGTACTATATATTTTCATGGATTTTTATTCAATCTAACAATTTCTGCGACATTTTTTTAATTAAGAATTTACGTTGTCTATCGACAGTGACACGTTTATTATTTTGTAACTGTTGAGACCAGCTCTAATCTCATTATTACACGAACCAGTAAGAATTGCTTATAAAAAATTACAGCCATCACTCGTGTTTCCACAGCTTAAAATAGTTTCAAATCTTGTTGAAAACCTTTAGATCGTCCCCGAAAAAATCGCATCTAAATCGATTGATTCATTCTCACATTGATTGCAAACAAACGAAAAAAAGTTAATCCATACACACTGTTAAATTTTATACTATTAAAGATAACGGCACTGTAAAATACATTTCAAAAACTTGCTAAAAATGTCCACGGTCGCGATTACCTCCCCGGCAATTAATTATGAATACACGAGTAATAAAACAAAATTTGTCCAATTTTTATTAAAATCAGTTTAATTTTTCTGCTTTCAGGACTGTCTCGATGAGGAAGTTCATTCAGCCCGCAAGATTCCAACTTACCCTAGATGTCAAAAAGGAGACTGACGTGTCCTCCCGGTTCGATGGGAAAAAAAAGAAATCTGCAGGCGAATGGAATTGAGAAATAGGGCAAGAAATCGAAAAAAAACTGAAACTGAGAGACGCAGCTACTTGATGACACTAACCCGTAGATCCGAACTTGTGGGCTATTTTATATGCATACCGCAAGCTCCTATCTACCGGTACATGTAGTCAGGCCGGCGTTAAAGAGTTCGCTTCGTCGCCTTTCGTGATCCGAGTGCGTGTGTCACTATGATGCTGCAGAAAATGCCGCTATATTGGGCAACGTGACTTCTTCCCCTTCGCGTTTAACTTCTCGCGAGGCGAAACCCTCTACCAAGTCGAAAAAAAAAAAAATAGAATAAAGAAGAAAAACGAAAAAGGACGCACCATCAAGATATAAGATGAAGAAGTTCTCGCAGAGCAGCCAATTAATCCGAAACATCTTCAGCGGAATATACAAATTGCTGATCAAAGGATATAAATTCTTCCCAAAGAAATATTTTCCTTGTAGTAAAAAAAAAAAAAAAAAAAAAAGAACTGCTTCGTTTAATCATAACAATTTGTACCGTAAGATTAATTAGTTTCTATAAACTCAGCGGCGACGCCTGGGTGAGGTAGTAGGTTGTATAGTTGGGAATGGAAAAATTCGCAGATATGAAGTCCACTGTACAACTTGCTAACTTTCCCGGTCGTCGGCGCCCCGACGTTGGATTCGAACGATGACCAACTTCTCCACAGAGGGAATATTCTTTACCGCTGCTTTCCTGGACCCTACTCGAAAATCATCGCCGTGACCGCGAGCCAACCGAACTTTGAGGGAGGCAAAGGGATCAGGAGTGAACTCTGGTGGGTATAGGAATCGTGCTAACGGGAGGAAAGGACCTCCGGGCTAAATTGGCGAGAGGGAAGTAGAGAATGAGCGAATGAAAAGGAGAGAAGGTTGTATAGAGATAGCGATGCGAAAAAGCGAGTGAGAAGCACAGAGAAAAGGGCAATGGCGGGCAGGCGATGTAAAGCCTGCCGCTTCGCCGGTTCCCTGAGACCCTAACTTGTGACGTCGCGTCTGATATCTCACAGGCTAGATTCTCTGGTATTGGCGATGAGTTCTGCCGTGTTTTTCGTTGTCTGACGTTACCCTGTGCGAAATTCTCGAGAATATTATAACGAGAGGAAGAGAACGATATAATTATTATTCAAAAGCACATTGAGCGAACGTTCGGACCGGTGATACGCAGACTCCAATCGTCACTATACAAAATCTACTACTACATGAACGATTGGGCGCCCGGTTAAGTCAATATCAACGTACCGTCGCGACGCGTCGAGGACAATGAAAATTCATTTTTCTATTTCAGGTAACCGCTATTTCGAGGACAATTCAAAGAGAAAATCGATTAACCAAATAATTGTGTCTTTATAATTACTTTTTATTATTTCAGCTTCGTCAGCGTTCGTCTCCATAATTTTCTATTTACTCGCAAGGTGCATCCTCACAATCACATTGTCACGTCTCGCGTCGTCAATGGATTCTTTTTTTTTTTATGTCTCGCATTTTGTTATCTTGTATCCCAATAATATAAAAATACAGAATTAAAATGTACATACTATATAGATAATGTGTATATAGTTTAACGCCGTAGTAAACTTTTTTCTGTAACATTTCGCCGATTAATCGCGTTAATTCGCCGCATATATATCTCAAACCATAACCTATGTAATAAAATTTCTATCCATAGCAGGTCTCTTATTTCAGCATTAGGATTACGGGCGTTTTTTTTCGTCGCTGTCATTCGTCAACAAGGACGTCGTGATGTGTAAAAAATTTGGGAGTACGAGCCGATGCCACGGGAAGAGAGATACGATGGTGCCGCTATTAGAAATTCTTGCGGTCGACAAAAGTTCCTCTTCAGACACGACTTTACAACCCGAAAAGACGTTTACGTGCCGAAAAGCTAATCGATAGCCATTTCTGTCGCTACTTTTCATTCGAATCTTAGCTTATAAATCGTAAATTGTGAATGACCATTTTCTTACCTAATAAAGAAAAGTTAATATTCAACAAGATCTTTAATTGTGTCAATGAATCAATTACCCAAGGCAAATATTAAATCGCTCACACGTCGAAAATCACGATTTAAAATTTTCATAACGAGAATTTCTAGCCAAAACGAAAGTATCAAGATGAATTGATATTTTGCTCCCAACAAAAAAATTATAACTCGTTTCACCAAGTAACAAATCTACGAGATATAAACTAAGATTTAGACCCTGAAGTAACTACTAGAACGTAATCAGTCGGGTGTATAATTGTCGGTGTAAAATTCCAGGAATCCCGAAGTTAAACCTCGGATATTTTAAGAAGACAATGGACCTTTTCGAAATCGCATCGTTGAGAAAAATACTATCAAAAGTATCGTCTGCCCTCCTCGACGAGTCTGCTCAATTCCCCGGCCGAATAACCGAGCAATTGCTTGAGATCGCATACGAATTTATAGACGAATCTCTTTCCGTGAACCTTCGATATCATGTCGCCGTCGTAGTAGTAACGCAAAGCTCGACTCAGCTTCTCGTAGTTCATTGATGGCTTGTTCTTTCGAGCGCCCCAAAGTTGAGCAACCGCTTCCGGCTGATTCAGCTTGAATTCGCCCTCCGTTCCCACCCATCGAATCGCGTCGCGATGCTCGCGATCAGTCAGCAACTCTAGCAAAAATTGCCACAACTGAATTTGTCCACTGTTGACCGTACGACTCGAGGCTGCTAAAGTGATCGGCGAGCTTTCCACGTTCGACATGGGCACACCAACGAGACGCGTATGCTGATTTATAACCGCCCGAGCTTTTGGACTCTTCTGACTGTGAGACTTTATCGACTTGTCCGTCGTCGTTGTGTCTGTCGGCGTATTCGATGCTGCATCTTTTTGGACCACGGCTGGAGAAAAATATTGGTAAATTTACTTCATTTGTATTTTTAGACAGGAAAATACAGATAACAAGGATTTAACCAATTACTGAAAATAGTCGACTTTTTTGCCACTATTGTTCCAAAATGGAAGTTTGCGTGTCAATTTCACGAAATGTACGACAATCACTGCATATATATTTTTTATAGACATAATGCGAGAAAAAAAGTTAAAATTTGGCATTATCGAAACTTTTGGATTAAACCAGGGAATGAATATTATTTGCAGGTATTTTCTCTTTTATGAGAGTCCTTTTCGGTCCGAGAATAAGGTCTAGATTAGTCATGTATACATTGTAATCATTAGCTTCGTCGTACTAACGTCAAATTTAAATCTTCTTGTAGAGATTTCAATTTCGGAATGAGAATCACGTTGGCTCTACTAAAATGAGACTTAGATGGTCAAATTACGGTCATAGATATGATCTGAATTGTGCTGCATTCTGCTGGTTGTTTAAAATTGCCGTTTGAGGGTTTTTAATGTAAATTGATGAGGTTCAGAAGCAAACTAGAAATTAAATGAAACTATTGGATCAAAAATGATAAAAAACAAATATTATGAAAAAAAATTTCATCATGTACTTTGGACGGACAATTCTGTTTTATAATTATCATAATAGCCCATAAGTTAACGTGTTCCAGTTTTGTCTTACATTCGTACTCTACGGTTAAATCGCTGTTATTTTTTTTTTCACAAGATTATTCAATATGCGAATTCTGAATTTTCAGGTGGTTTGGTGATCTTCAACGAAGAACTATTTCCCGAAACACGTAATTCTATGTACAGTTTATGTAAAAAAAAATAAAGAAAATATGTGGAAATTGCGCATCACTACGTTTTTACAATTATTTCCTGAATAAGTATAATTTTAACTCACCGACAAACTTGCATTTCCGAAGTAGCTCAAGATGTGTCCAAAAGACGTCACCCGGATCGAGCGGAACTTTAGATTGGAATTCCTCGAGCGTGAGATCGCAGAGTTGGGCACCAGTTATATTCCAATCTACGAGTCTCAGCGACACTAGATTAAATTGCCTGACTGCCCACTGAAGCCAATGCTTCACGTGGGTTTGTGACCAGTCTTTCGGATCGGCGGGAATCTTTAGTCGTTCCTATTCAACAATATTACGTGTAACATCGAAAACTAATCACAAATTTCTGAAAAAAAAGTCCAGGTTGCAATCTCACCTGTTCTTGTTTATACTGAGCGTCTACCATCCATCGGATCACGTTCTGCTTGCTTTCTTCTTGAGGCACGGGTGCTAACGGAAAAACAATAAGTAACTTATACATCTTTTCAAGCTGAGCTAATTTCTTGACTTCACAAGAGACTTAATGTTAACTTTATCCTATGTTTTTACATGATACGTAAGACGTAAGTTATCCTAAGTCGATTTAAGATGGAATAAGTTTATTTAAAATGTATAGATAAAAGTGATACCAAAATATGAATGCAGATTATTTAAAAAACGCGATAAATATCCAATTAAATGGATCCCGCACACTTTCTCCTAATTTCTTTCAAGTTCTCATAAATTCGCCTTAATAAAAAGTTATGGTGATAGATTTTGAATTGTTAGTAGCGTTCAGTAAAGTAGGAAATAAAGGTAAAGCAATTTGCAATGTACATATCTTCAAAGGATGTTCGATGTTCCTATTTTACCGACCGAGGTTGCGAAATATTCGGTAGAAAAAAATAATTTCTTGAAATCAAGCGCCAAACGAAAAACTCGGCCAAATCTTTGAATACTGTAAGTTCATCGGGAACGCATAGAAAAAAAATTTACGAAAAAGCAAAACTGTGATTACGCAGTCTGTTAAATGAAAAAATACTTTTGATATGTTAATTACGATTACATTAGGTTTCCTATGCAATTTTTTATATGTTAATTACGATTACATTAGGCTTTCTATGCAATTTTTGATATATTGATTACGATTACAGCACTGAACAGCTTGAAGTATTTTAATTCTACAAACATCCCAATAAAATTATACTCACAACTACTTTCTGCGACTTCTACATAATCTTCAGCTGGTTTTAAAACGTCAACTATGTTTATACGCCTCTGATTCGCTTTTATTTGGACGTTTACTTGCACAAGGCCTTCTCCTTGAACACATTGGTCAACCAAATTTTTGTGACTTTCCAGCTATAGAAATAAAACAGAATATTTCAGTGACAACTCTGCTGATTAAGTGAATGTAAAACATGAGAGAGACAGAAACTTGATGAAAAAATTAGACATTAACTCACTAAACCCTCTAGAAAATGGAACAAAATATGTCATCTGACTCAAATTGTACTCATAATTAAATTTTTTGTGCACATAGAAAATTTATTTATGTAACACGAATAATATTTCAAAAATAACATTTTCCTCTAAAACTTTCTTATAGTTTCATCATGTAAATTACAAAGTGTCCAACTTTGCCAGCTGTCTATTCTCTGTTTTTCTTCTTCTTTTAGTGCAATAAATAATTGTATTAACCATTTGAGCATCTTGTAACCAGAATGAATAATCTATCAATTCAACGCCGAGTCTCTGTTCCAAAAGATTTCTCAACGTCGAAAGAGGTTCTCGTATGTCCATGTGTTGCATTAGTACACCCTCGTTGCAATCATCGCCATTAGTCGTTCCTTCCAGAGCAAAACTAGGTTCAACCTCAAGATCCGAACTTTCTTGTTGCAATTGCGCCATAATGTCATCCTCCTGAGATAGCATACCCTCGGGTTCCATTTTAATTCTTTTTATCATAGCATAACCCAAATCGTCATCCGGATCAAAGCTGAAAGGTGAGAAAACATGAACTCCAGAAATTTTACAAAAACCCAAGTACATTCGTTCCTCAACAATTGAAATGTCTAAAGGTAATTCAAAGTCGACGGAAAATCGGGTTCATAATAAAATATCAATCGTATTGTCATCTACGTTTCCGGTTTAGTGGGAATTATAGGTTAGACTCGAAATCTGTTGCTCCAAAACCGGATGCTGGTGTTACCTCTTCTCCGAACTCTTCCGGTTGCTGCCGCGATCCATCGATATTTCTCGGAAACTAGCGACGGCGCTTATTTAACAATTTAACAACTCATTCGGTGATTGTTAAGGTCCTGTATTGTCACTTTATCGCAACCAAAACAATTCATAGTCGCGTCATCGTTAAAGAAACGGACATTGTTGCGCAAGCGTGCGAGCAGTGTTCTCAAATGGGATTCCTCAGCTCAACAGGCAGTTCGCAAGATTCGATACAACGGAAAGTTTGTCCAGAAGAGTATAAACGGCGGGTTGGACAATTTTGGATTCTTGTGTTTTTGTTTTCCAAATTGATATTAAGATTGCATCTTGTAATTACAAGTAAAAGAACAAAGTGATCCACGTGTATCACGCCGCAGAGATAATACATAGTATAGTATAGTAAAGTATAGTATAGTATAGTATATTTCATTTATCAGGGTACTGGAATATTTAATTTCCTGAGAAACAAATTCTGTAAATGATAGCGTTCCGTTACAATTTTTTATATTAAAACCTCATGAAGTACATACAAAGCATTATAATTCTGCAATTTTGTAAAGACATATAGTGCACAAAAGTGGTGTGAAGTCAAAAGTAAATTTTTTCACTTGTCGTAGCTTTTAGAACATAGCAATTTTGTTGTACCAATTTTGATGTTTGGTGTCATATTTTATCTGTCGAAGAGTGCATTCAAGATTGAACATATGGCGATTTTGGATGCAATGGAAATTAGATTTACTGTAACAATTGTTTAGAAAGTTCTTACTAGAGAAGAATTTATTAACTAATTATTTAATAAATAATTCATTCAATAAATGAAATTAATAATTAAAAATAATTTCAAAAATAATAATTATAAAAAAATGTATAAAATTTATTTATTTATCTATTATTTATTATTATTCATTTGTCATAGAGACTTGGAATCAAAATTTCTATATACAATCCGGAATGCACTCTTTTACAGATAAAACAAGACAGGCACACCATTCTGATGCAGATGATGACTGTATGTCTTTACAAAATTCCAGAATTGTAATGCTCGATATGTAGTCAGCAGTAATAGTATTTATTGGCAATATTCGCAATTATTTTTTTGTTTATACAGTGTTTGATTAGCTAAAATAATTTTTTATTGCCAACAGGCCATCGACCGAGATGCCTCAGCCTTGTTGTTATGTATTTGATAAGATTTGCATGAAAGCTTTTTTTCGACAAAATATATTATTTCCACAATTTTTTTCCTATCAGTTCTTTCAGGTGTCTGGGTCCCCTTAAAACTTTCATCGCTCCCTGATTCAAATAGCATAGAAATTTCACAGCACCTTAGGATATTCCTTTCATTCCTTCCATGTAAATCAACTTAAGGATATCCTTACCAGAAACGCGAGGGGTCTGAGGCGGCGGGGGATTTCCGGCGAGAAAAATATATGTAGAAAAATATTTGGCAACGCCGCATTTCGCGACTCTGGTGCGGCTTGTGGCTTTAGCGTGTACTAGCTTCCGAACCGTAACTTCAACCTGTCAGTGTAACCCGATTTTAGGTTATGAATATTGTTTGAAATTTAGTGTCACTCGATATGAAAGGTATGCTTGATGAATTCGCAGGCATCGTTATAGGCTTTGGAGATACTCTTCCTTTGTTGAAAAAAGCCTTTCCAAAGAGACCTAGCTATAAGCTATCAGAGATTGCTTCAGCTGAATTAGGCGAGACAGTTATCTACGGGATTCATGATGCATTGCGTGACTGTGAGGTTCTCGACGAGGTAATTGTAAAGGCAATGAACAATTCTCATATATCCAGAGAAGATTTCGTTAATTGTTGCAGGAAGAAAACGACATAGTGGGAACAGCACAGTTTAGCTCAGATTTTTATTTTTTAATAAAGAGTTGAAAATTGAAGTCGCATATATTCTCAATTCGCAATTATATTTCATTTTTTACCTTCCTATGAATTAATCAATTATAATGAAATTCTTATAATTGCTTTGCAGAGTGACGTCGAGAATGTTTTTATTCCATCTATAGGTATCTATGTTGAGCGTAGTGGGGGGACGCGGCGTTGCCACATTTTCTATAGTCACGCAATTGAAGGCCGAAAAGCCGCGAATAAACTCAATTTACTTTGATCTCCGACGGTTGGACTAATATTTTCTTTTTTCAATATTTTCGAAAAATTTCGGTCTACATCATGTTAGTTTTTCATTCAGATCGAACAGAAATTGCCTGAGAAAATAAATTTCTTTGCCAGTTTTGGACCAGTCGCCCTATCTAACCTATGTTAAAGTACCCTATTTTCCGAATTAATTTCTCAAAAATGACACCGTGAACCTATTTTTTTTAAATCGCGATTGATAAAACTCTTTCTTTTCTACGCACTGTAAAATTTTGATCAAAATCTAACACAAACGATTTTTGGTAAGGATATCCTTAACACTGGGAAATACCGTAATACAGCGGCTGCGCGTATGGAATACGTGAGAACCAGAAACTTTCTCCTGCAACGCCAGAAACTTGAACGCATCCGCCGAAAAAAACGCGCGATTAGACAGATGGCGCTGTAGTTATTCTTCTATTTCCAGAATAAAAATCGACCATTGGCTATGCACTCGCGTCACGTGAGAGGTCACTTGTCATGTAAGTCAACCCCATTGGTTAAAATTGCAGCTATCATTTTTCCTTCCCTGCTAAACTTTCATGGTGAAAAAAATTCCCTATAATATCCCCAATGAAGTTGGCACCACTGCGGTTTAATCTCTGTGAACCGACCACTTAGCGAATTTGACGTCTTCAGTATCGAGTCCACAATGTTCCCGAGTCTAAAACCACGGTAAATAAGAAGAGTGAATCGTGTTATTTCCAACAATCGTCACGGAGAAAATGCGTAGAGGGATCTCCCCTCAAGTTGCGAAGACTACGGTGATTCCTGATAATTCTTCGTAAGGCAAAGACAACCAAGTGCAACAGTAACAAGTACGAACACACACGAGATCGAAATCAGTTGTTTATCTGTTACGTATGTGTTTAATATAGTGGAACGAGCGCAAAGACATGGATCCCGAGTCGCCGTTGCCTGCTAAGAGGCTACGGACAGCTTTAAATGGTAATTTACAATTGACAGAGTGTGTGCGCGAATTTAAATTACCACGACAATTCCCGAGCATGGTTCCAAGAGTGAGTTCCGATGCCACTAACGAAAAAAATAAGGCTCGTTCACATTTAAATACGTCATTAGTCACGTGTTTACCTAAAACTCCAATACACACGAGAATCTGCACGAATCCGGAAATCCCCGCGACATCGTTTACGCGGAAAATCAAGCTTAAGGGAAAAGACGGAAGAGATTTGGGCGAGGTAAATGTCCAGGATTTGCCACAAAACATCCAGGGAAAAACTATCACTTTAGCGAAAAATAGCATTATGAAATCACCAGAAATAGTTACTCCAACTGAAAAATCCAAGGGAATAACATTTGGAATGCTCACTCCTGTTAATATTCTTAAAACAGAGAAATCTTTTGTAAGTAATTTGTCTTCTTTACCGTCTGTCAACAATGATCAGAAAGAAAGCACAGAAATTGCAAGAGACAGTAAAGACTCTATAATTATGAATCAGAAACTAATTCACAATAATAATAAGCCTGTAATTATTGAGCAAAAACAAATGTCCGCCGTAATGGATCCGCAGGGTAGACCACAAGTGCTTGTTTTCCAATCGGGAAAAAATTGGCACATGGTCAAACTCGCAACAACGGCACCACCTAATGTTACACAAAATGGAAAGAATATCGTCCTGGGAAAAGTGCCTTCTGCACCAAATTGTGGGAAGGCCACAATTTTGCAGGCAAAGGAACAGAATCAGAATTTTCCTACTAAGGAGAGATCACAAAATGGTTTGGATAGATCGTTAGTGGGTAGCAAAATATCCAGTACATTTCATAGCAACATATTAACGAAGAGCATTACCGAAAGATGCAAGTCAAAATCTCCTATCACTGGTACAGAAAATGGAGAAACTAGACCGAAGATTGAAATTTCCAGGGTTTTCGTGCCCGCTGTTAATAAATCAGTTTCCCAAACATCCACGGTAAACAGAGTAGCTTTGGAAAATACAAAATCAACTACAAGCGCCGTACAAACAGGACGAAATAATACTAGTCTCAGAAAGGATGTGATGGTGGTTTTGCCAAGCGATATTCCAGACTCGTTAGTCAGCGATTCGGAGCTTACATCTGAAATAAAAGATGATCCGTCTGCACATGACTTTTCGACGCTAAAGTTTGGCAAAGAAACTGAAATTGCCAAATATCCAGCGACCAGAGATCTTTTTTCCGCGAGAAAAGAGACGAAAAAACCCGTTGAAAGCGAAGAGAAAGACGATGAAATTTCGAATCGCTTAAGTATACTAACAAAAGCGTTAAGCACAGTGGAGGATAAAGAGCTAAGAGCCAAAGCTCTGAAAGCTCTGGCGGATTGCGGTATCGGTATGGAAAAACTCGTGCCGATTCGTCCTCAGTCCGAAATGAGACCTGTTAAGGACAGCGACACACAAACATCTATTTTTGGGGTTTTCGAACCCGAGCATTTCGTCTACGTAACACAGGAAAATCCGGATATCGAAAGGATACGGCCGATTGCGAGAAAAGCGCCTCAGAAAATTGGTCACATTATCGGCAATCCTCATCTTCAAGAATTATCCCTTAATCCCTTCGATTTACCGAATTGGGTTACGCCGAATGCGTGCAACGAATTGGACGCGATGGTCGCAGCGTTTGTCGGCGAGAATGAAGGAGTCAGCGAAGTCAGAAATATCCTTGCGGACAAACCAAGTCAAGTATCGTCCAAACTTGTTGCCCAATTAGTCGAAGATTTTAAAACTTACAAGACATTCGACGAAAACGGATGGCTCAGTCTTCACAGGGCTGTTATCGATGATGATTCGCGGGCTGTTTCGAGACTGCTCACACTTTTCCGAGGGGAAAATCCCGATGCCCTTACTGCCGATGGACAAGTGAGTTTTTTTAAAAATTCTTCCTTCAATGGGAAAAATCGTTAACTTGTATGCATTTTTTAAATTATTTTCGAGATAACGTTCGGCTTATAAAATACTGAGCCACAACGTGAAATCAAAACCATTCCATTGATTTGCCTAAAAGTTTACGGAAGAAATTGTAGACTCGACATTTTTTCGTGATTTCATAATTGTGGGATTCCCCCTGATGAAAAAAATTTCTAACGTCGCTTTTTTATAAGTACACTTTCGAACGAATTTCAGACGATCGTTCTATAATTTCCATCGTACAAATAAAAGGGCAGAATATTGGTTCCTGAATTATTTACTTCAATAATTATGAATAACTAAAATGACTAGTAAATTGAAGTAATTAAAATGAAGTTCAATTTGTCTCTTTTTTTTTCAGACGAGTTTGGAATTGGCGATTCGTTACGAAGTGTCTCCAAAAATCGTTAAGATGCTGCTAGAAGCCGGAGCAGATCCGACGTCATCGGAAATAGGTCACGACTCCGCATTGATTATCGCCAGCAAAAAATCCCTTCCCATTCTGAAAGAACTCATACCTTACGTAACAACCCGAAAATCTCTCGACAGTTATGATTCTTCGGGTTTTGCGGCTCTGCATTATTGCGCGCAAAATAATAATAAATTTGGTGTTATAGAATTGACAAACGCTTCGGCTGATGTAAATGTGCGCGACCGCAGATCAGGCAGAACTCCGCTTTTTCACGCAATCGAGAACGAACACATAGAGCTTGCACAGATTTTATTAGACAAAGGTGCGCAAGCGAATATTGCTAGTTATTCCGGTCATACAGTCTTTGCTCTCGTGGAAGAGGGCAAACACTACGGTCTAGCAGAATCATTGAATCGAATCGCAAAATAAGTAAAACCATCCCAATAAATTAAAAGACTTTTTTGTTGACGTTATGTATTTTATTTCCTTATTTACAATAATAATAGACGATGTATCTATCGTTATATAAATATGAAATGTATTTCAATGTACAGTAGATTATTTAATATTGCTATTCGAAAAATGCAACAATGAGGAACGACTCAACTGTTGAAGAGTTTGTAACCATAATGAAATCAGTGTATATTTTTTAAGAAAAAACGTTAACGTGCCCGTTTCACGACGATGCTGTACGCATAATGTACATTTTTACCTTGCGGATTTATACGGTATTAAAAATTGTTAAAACTTTGTATTTATTTAGTTCTAAGTAGCTAGATTATAACTATGAATTTAGTATATAATCAGCGTTCACAGTCGTGAAATATGATTAAAAATTGATAAATGAGTATCGTTTTATTTATTTATCAACCCGCCTGAAACTAACAATTGGTATATATATATGAGTCGTGACGCTAAAGAAAGTAAAGCGCATGTATTGAGCTGATATAATTTGTATTGACTAAGACACCGCTGCAACGTTTTCTCATCGTTCCATTCGGCAGCAAAAATTCCGACACGCTGGGCACGCGTTAATAATGCAGCTTAATGCTGCAGTACATGGCGCATTTTTGTCGACACAGTAAAATTTCTATCTGGGTAGGTACTTGAAAGATATATCATAATTATTACTTATTATCATGAAAACTATTTACAGTATCGAAATGCAAAAAATTAATATTTTTCGACTAAAATACCGATACCAAAATATCGATTTTAAAAGATATCGATACTACAGAATATCAAAACCACAATATATCGATACTGCAAAATATCATCAGAAGCACAATATATCGATACTCCAAAATATTAAAACTGCTATATATCAATACTACAATATATCAAACCTACAACATATCGATGCGGCAAAATTTCCAAACCACAATATATCGATACTACAAAATATCGATACCACAAATACATCAATACTAAAATATATCAAACCCACAACACATCGATGCTGCGAAATTTTGAAACCACAATAGATCGATTCTACAAAATATCGATACCACAATACATCGATACTACAATATATCAATACTGCAATACATCGATACTGCAAAATATCAAAACCACAGTATATCGATACTACAAAATCTCAAAATTACTATATATCGATACTACAAAATACCAAAACCACAATATATCGCCACTACAAAATCAAAACCACAAAATATCAACACTACAAAATATTAAAACCACAATATATCGATACCACAAAATATCGTTACTTGGACGGCATCCTTAAAAACTTGCTTGTCTCTGCCGGAATGAGCCGGAAGTGAAAGTGAGGAGCCGCCAGCGTGCGACCACAAACACCAAGTGTTTTCGAATTCCTTCGAACAATGTTATATATACTTTGGAAATATCAAATTGTCACAAAACGACTCAACAACTAGTAAAAGCAAAATGTTGTCAAGACGTTTTCAGACTCTTCTGACCATCCGCGATCGTGCGGCACTACTCCGTCTATATTTTGCCGGCACTCGTGTGCAACCTAACCTCCAATCGCATTTTAGTACTCTGGGAAATTCGAGGTATTCTGCGAAAAAATCACTCGTTCCTATCTCCACATTACCTCAAGGATGGCTCGTCAGTACGGAAAAACAGAGTGTAACTGTCTCAAGAAACGCTCATACATCTGCACACGACGATTCGACTGCGGAAACGATATCAGAAAATGGTTATGCTCGCTCAGTTCTCGTAAATTCGAAAAAAGCTCTGAAAACAATTGGTTCACCTCTTGAAAAAATCGACAATGTCTCGGACGAAGAAGTCGAAGCAATACTTAAACGCGATTGGAGTAAATCAAATTCTGACGACATTTTAGAAGCTTTCAGGAAACTTTCCTGCTACGCCAAGCACAACTCACTGAGCTTAAGCCAGGATAACCACGGAGCTCTTCTAAATGCTCTAAGCGCCAACGTGCAGAGTCTAAGCTATGAACAATTACGTCAGATATTCCAGTGTCTTATTCTATGGCAAAATATCCAGTGGGAAAAATGTGTCGCTTATTCAGATTTGTGGATGGCATTAGACCGTGAGTGTAATCGAAGATTACCTAAATGGTCCATAGACGAGTCGCTGATGATTGCTGACTATTGGTATCAACTGCGAATTTCTAGGAAAGCCAACTATTCTTGGTCGGTAATGAGAGCAGTGGGCCGTAAACCAGGAAAACTAAATAACGCAAATTTTCTTCATCTAATGTTTCTGATCAATGTATCCAGAAAACCTCCAATAAATATGTATGAAGTCGAATATCGGCTGGATAGTATACTCGATGAATTCACTGCCAATGAGCTCGGCGTCGTTGCTATGGCGTTCTTTAAATCTCAATCATCATTTAGAGATCCAAAAATTGTGTGTAGATTTCAAACAAAACTGTTGAAAGAGTGGGACGATATTCAGGACATCAGCTTGACCGCTATCATGAAAATGACTCGGTATGTATGTTTTGATATTAAGCAATTAAGAGTCGTGAGCTCACATTATTTTATACCCTAATTATTGGTGCAAAATTTTTTTCCCGACGATGTTTCTTTTTCTTAATAATTTTGAATTAATAATAAATAAATAATTAAATGTATAAATAATCATGTCCTGCAGGGTATATACATTTTTTTAAATTTTTGAAAATTAGCAATAAAAATTCATCTTCCATGAAATTAAAAAAAAACAATGGTGAGTAAAAATGGACATGCACAATCCTCTATATATTTTAAAACAAATTCTGGATGTCTCCATTTTCTCCAGAAAACTCCTGTGAATCTCTAAGGGATTTCTATTATATTTTTTAAACAATCCCTTTGAATATTAAATCCTTTTTCACAAACTGCAGTTGTTCAATAAAATGATGGATATGGTCAACTCTGATTTAAAACGGTATGTGATTCATAATTCAGCTGCAAACTTGCGTTTTGTTTTTTTGCAGTTACTGCGCAAGACTCAACCAACTACATGTACTTGCCCAGATTTTGGAGCGGGTGAAATTACGAGCTTCCGATTTATCGATACCGTGTTTGGTTCACATTGCTCACGCGGCAGGATCCGTTCAATGTTACAATGCGGAATTGTTAGAAAGAATCATAAAAAGGTGGAAATAACTTTAGAGACTTTTTTGGTCTCGTAAGAAAGGGTTAAAGAAAATTAAGTAATTGGAAAAAAAATTGAATTATACGTAACGGCATATTTTGTCTATTTACAGATTCGATACAGATATTGATAACGCGAGGCTCAAAGATATCGAACGGCTTTGCTGGGTGCTTTCGATATTCGACTACGATTCAGAGACACCGTTGTATCAAAAAATCCTGGAAGAACTACGGAGCCCTCAGCGCAATGCCGAAATAACGCGGTAAGATTATACATGGTGGCCGTTTTATTCACCGAAAAAATTCCCTGACATTTCCTTACCAAAGTTCTGACGATTTCTATCGAAAAATTTAATAATACTAACGAAAACGTATCTATAACAGGTACAAAACAATTTTTGGTAGATTATTTATTTTGCCGATCAACGATATACATATTTTTTCTTCACGTATTTTGTAGCCTTACATGACATAATAAACAATCTTTGGTAACATAAAGCTTTACATAACATGAAACATCATTATAATAATTCATGTTACATTATACTTATTGAGAGATTCGGCACCAATTCACTTTTTCCCTGCCCAATTTTCCAATTCCCTGACCAATTTTTTTCCCCTGAATTTTTCCTGTTTTCCCGGTTTACCGTGACCGTGGTCACCATGTTATTTAAATTTTGACAAAGTCGCAAGGGCCTTAACCGCTGATAATCTGTTGCAGATACCCAACGATATTACCCACGACTTTGATGCATTTGTCTCACGCAGGAGTTTATCCACTTGATCTAATACAAGAATGTCTACAACCTTCCTTTTTGCATCGGGTATATAACAACAATTTGTACAAAATAGGATGGGATTTCTTCGCATTAGAAAACAACGTTAAGATCGATAGACCGGACTACGACGGGCCGTTTTTGAAAGATGAAATACGTGAATTTCTTGCAAAGGTAAAAAATAAAACCTGCATGTTTTTTTATTTTTCCACGACGATCTTACAAGATTTGAATCAATATTATTAGCTAGAACTTCAGCTAGACATTAAAGGCAGAAGACCGAATTATGTACGTTCCAAAATCATACAAACAGCAAAAGATACACAACAATACAAAATTATGCCACTATTGTTCTCTTCAAACTTTAGATATATGTCCTTCGCATACTCAATACTTTTGGTAAATTTGCTTTCAGGACTTGACTAAGAAATTGATGCAATAAATCTGTAGCCATTATAATTTACCACAACAATTTTAATGCTTTTCTTTAGTGAAAATAAAAATGGAAATTTTTTTCATTCTCTTTAGAAATATATCGCTGCTATATTCCGATCAAAGGAGAAAGCTCAGCCTGCAGATAAATTTATATTGGAAGTAGCGCACATGTGTAAGGTAAATAACACCGTGAAACATCGAAAATTCGATTCAAATTAACTCTTCCATTTTTTAATAGTTGGCTTTAGGATCGGAGACAGCAGTTCACATCGATCAGGTTTTACCGCACTACTTGAAACCTGATCTGATAATTTGTCTCGATGAGACGAACAACTCCGTTGCGCCGGAGCCGATTCTGTCGAAAATACCTCTTGGAAAAATAAAGTATGCGCCCCAAGAACCTGGAAATCTCAAATGGATAGCTATAATCCTGGCAGGGCAGAATCAGATGATGAGGGGATCGAGTAAATACATCGGTTTGATAAGCAGCAAAGTTAGGCATCTCAAGAAAATCGGTTACACCCCACTCGTGGTACGCAACCTTGATATTATATCTCAAGAGGGAGACTTCAATTTTTTTGTTTTATTCTGGCAGACTTGTGTCACTTATCACAGCCTCAGCTGCATTAGTGTCATATTCAAACACATTTTTTCCAATTTTAATAAACAAATTTTCCAGTGGTTTTTAAATTTTAATAATAAATTTGAAAACCACTGGAATTTCAATACGAATACACTCTCTAATTAATTTCATTGAAGAAAAAAATATCAATGCGTGGCATTTGAAAAAAATTATGTCAAAAAGTTGAGTTTTCTCACTAATATTATCGATTTTCAGATACCTCACACTGAATGGCGAGAACTGAAGAATCTGGAGGCGAAGGAAAACTATTTAAGAAGTCTTGTGTTTGAGGCGCCTGATAGCGAAGTATCGGCGGCGGCTGTTTAATTCGTAATTACAAGTTACGTCGACATCGTGGTAAACAATAGTTTCGGCAGTCGAAACTGCAATCGCATATGTACAAATGTGTGTTATTTGACAAACTCGTGAGAGTTTGTCGGGAGAATAATTTCTGTAAATACATTTAATAACGCGATAATCTCATATTGTGTTATCTAGGCACAGAAGAACCTCGAAATAAATAGAGATTTTTAAATGCGTGATTCTGACTACTACATTCAAACGTTTAGAGCGTTGCTGAGGAATTTCTTAGTGTATTCGTAAGTTACGAAGAGAGCAGCGGTCGCGGGGATTGTTCGGATTATCGTTGGTTTGAGGCCATTGTACAAAGCTCCTATTCCTTCTTTCCGCGCGATTTCCTTCATTATCACCATCGCCGGGACTCTCAAGTTTTGTACCTGGAAACAGTGATACAAAATCGTAAAATTCAAAGCATAATACTTGCAAAATTATTCAAATTCGGAATACATGGCATTTAAATTGATTAACATCATCGCCTCTTTAGAAATTAACGTTTTGCCTCATTTCTTATCTTCATTCATCTCAAATGATGTATTCCGAACTTGAATTGAAACAGGAAAACTAGGCGACGTGTTATATTCACTTATTGAAAAAATATTTCATAACTTTTTCGAGTTTCTATATATTTAAATTCATAAATAGGGCCTACAGTAACTTCCTACAGGAAACATCATGGCGATGGCAGTGAACTCTTTCGGAACTTTGAAATATTCCACAAATCTTAGAACCTTAATCATTTCGCCTTTGTGAGATGTAGAAAAATTTCAAACTGAAGAGAAGTCTCGATAGATTTTCAACTCTGAAAAATTTTGTCTTAAGAATACATTGAAACATGATTCTAAGGAACTTGAATAAATTTGCATCGCAGAAGCACACAAAATATTTTTTCTACAGTGAAAAATTCAGAGACTGAAAATCGAGAATTTTTGTGAAAGTCCATTTGGATCGAAATTTTACTATCCCTCATAGGGGCGAATTTTTTCGGAGTCCAAGATTCGTGTAATGTTTCAGCCTGGATAAAAATTGAACGTTCCTCTGATTTACGAGCGCTACTTCCGTCGCCACGACGTTTCCTGTACAAAGTTCCGAGCCCTGTTTATAAGTTACGATTTTTTTTTCTCGGGATGTTACCTGTTCAACAAGGAAACGATATAATTTTTATTAATCAAGTTAGTATTTTTTTTTTTTTTGTATTATACCATCACGAGTGAAAATTTGGCAATAAATTGCCGGAGAGATTCAGCTTAAAAGATAAAAATTATTCGTATTAAATTTTCGAAAAACGGGGGAATTTTTTTTTTAAACCCAAATCTCGATCGATGCCACTCTGATGATCTTTTTCGGGATCAACAGTCACGCAGGAATACTCTGTGATTTTATTAGCCGAAAGAAAAAAACCGTTTTGGAATGTTAGAAACAGTGATTTCCCCCTTTTTTTTAATTTTCACACAAATACATTTTTTACACCAGAACATCGATCGGTGCCACCCTGGAGAATTTTGTAAGCTATCAAGTCATGCAGAAATACTCTGATTCTTTCAATCCAAAAAAAAATCCGTTTTTTTTTTCTTTGAAAAAAATAATTCCTCCGTTTTTCGGTGAAAAATCATTCTAACCGGAACGTAAGAAATATTTAAACTATACCGTTCGAAAGCTAACAAAAAACGACAACTTTCATGTGAAGACTTTTTTTTTAGTAACTATAAGTTTCCGCGATATTTGCATTTGAAAAAAATTGAGTTTTCGAAAATATTGTTTTAAAAAATCTGAAAAAATTAACACAGAGTGCCCTTTACTGGTACTTTGTTATTACCAATTATGGAGCAGATCGGAGAGGGTCGAAAAAAAGTGGCTGAGTCGACAGAGAATGCTTATAAATCAAGCTGCGATCACTCACCTGAATTCGGCTTTTAACTACATCAGCCGGAAATATGACTAGCCAGAGTACACTACCACCTGCGGCGCCGGCAATCATCGTCCTTTGCCATCCAATATCATCCCTGCTTTGGCCCGGTTTAGCCAATAATTCTCTCGTGGCCTCGTAAGCACCAAAGAAGAAAAAGTAACCAGGCATTTCCCTGGCTATCGTGGACGAAAGGCCTCTAAACATTCCGCCAATACCGTTATTCCTGATAATATCCCTGGTCAGAGCCCAAGGACCTATATGTTTCTGAAAACCAGTGATTTCGATGACAATTTACAAAGTAACACCCTAAAACCGCAGATAAATTGCTGTACGAACCACTTGTTGACCCGGTACAGCATTTTGCGACTGAACCTCTCGCATCGCCTGCAATTTACATTTCACGAGTTCCGTTGGGCACAGAGTGAGAGAAGAAAAGAACGCGGCAAAAAAACCAGCGCACGCGTTACCCAAAGAGTTCATGTCTTCCACTTTTTCCTTCCCTGGTGATTAAAAAAAAGAGAAAAAAAAAAACATCTGATGAACTTTAGTGACCGTGAGATAATTTATTTCAGTGTTGCGTTGTCAAAATTACGCCCGTTATGCAATTATCCGCTCATCCAGATTTTTGTACATAATTGACCCACTTAACAAAATGAAATTTACTGAATGTAATTGCGAATTTTATCTCCAAAACTATATCCACTGAAAATATATCCAACATATATATGTGGTAATTTCGTTGGGATTTAATTCCATCGCGATTACCATTAATGATTGTAGTTAATTCTAGATGCATCCAAGTGGAGACTTTTCATTAATTCTATGTCAATTGAAAATTACACCTCGTTATTTGGGATTTATCACTTTCCTCGGCAGTTTTTCCGAAAGCTAGCTTATTTCATTATATTTTACGATATAAAAAAAAGAGAACTACCGAGCAAACTAGCTATTGCCTTTTGGCATCCTCCATACGCCACAAACAGGACCGAATTTTCTGCAACATTCGCGACAACTGCCGGCACTGTTCCAGCGTATAATCCTCTTGAAAGTCCATCAGTTTTTAGCGTACGCACGAAACAATTTACCATGCCCTTGTACAGACTTGGAAAAGTCTGCATTTTAACTTTAACAGTATCCAGCGGTTGTCCGACATAAGTAACTGCAACACCACCTGCAAAAATACAATAATTATTCATAAAATTTCATACTTACACACATACTTTTTTCGATACTTTATCAGTCATAAAATTCAATGTTCCTTGCTCATGTCAACGATGTAATTGGTTTTGATACATTCATTGAATCAATCGAAAATTAAGAGGTGCACAGAAAATTTTTTAATATCGAAAAATAGTTTTTTAACATCAATTTTTTCACCATCTTTGAAAAAAATCATTTTGTAAGGATATTCCTGCTGCTTCAAAATACGAAAATTCGCAATAAAAGAATCTCTTAGTCAGGAATGTATGTTTCATATCCTTGATAATTTCTTTAGTAAATATTTGATATTATTTACACAATTGCGTGCAATTTAACAATCTATTGGATAATCGTACCAACAGTTTTATCAGGTACAAGGCTTTCTCTTATCTCTGTCTAATAAACAGCCTAAACATATGATAGGAAGACTGATAATATGTACACGATGAGACGGATTGCACTGTAGCGAGAGGAGAGGGGATAGGAGCAAATCGTGGGGCAATGAGGGTCGTCTACTTTCTTCTGAAACCCAATCTCAGAAAAACCGCACGGTGAATTATTTTCATATTCTCAAATAAATTTAACCATCTTTTGTTCCTCCTGTTTGTATATTAATTTATCATTTTTTTTCTTTCGATTTTTATAAAAATTAATGTTAAACACGCGCATCTGAAATCGTTCACAAGGTCAGCGCAAAACTTATTTCCTGAATCTCGTACTTAAGGATATCCTTACCAGAAACGCGAGGGGTCTGAGGCGGCGGGGGATTTCCGGCGAGAAAAATATATGTAGAAAAATATTTGGCAACGCCGCATTTCGCGACTCTGGTGCGGCTTGTGGCTTTAGCGTGTACTAGCTTCCGAACCGTAACTTCAACCTGTCAGTGTAACCCGATTTTAGGTTATGAATATTGTTTGAAATTTAGTGTCACTCGATATGAAAGGTATGCTTGATGAATTCGCAGGCATCGTTATAGGCTTTGGAGATACTCTTCCTTTGTTGAAAAAAGCCTTTCCAAAGAGACCTAGCTATAAGCTATCAGAGATTGCTTCAGCTGAATTAGGCGAGACAGTTATCTACGGGATTCATGATGCATTGCGTGACTGTGAGGTTCTCGACGAGGTAATTGTAAAGGCAATGAACAATTCTCATATATCCAGAGAAGATTTCGTTAATTGTTGCAGGAAGAAAACGACATAGTGGGAACAGCACAGTTTAGCTCAGATTTTTATTTTTTAATAAAGAGTTGAAAATTGAAGTCGCATATATTCTCAATTCGCAATTATATTTCATTTTTTACCTTCCTATGAATTAATCAATTATAATGAAATTCTTATAATTGCTTTGCAGAGTGACGTCGAGAATGTTTTTATTCCATCTATAGGTATCTATGTTGAGCGTAGTGGGGGGACGCGGCGTTGCCACATTTTCTATAGTCACGCAATTGAAGGCCGAAAAGCCGCGAATAAACTCAATTTACTTTGATCTCCGACGGTTGGACTAATATTTTCTTTTTTCAATATTTTCGAAAAATTTCGGTCTACATCATGTTAGTTTTTCATTCAGATCGAACAGAAATTGCCTGAGAAAATAAATTTCTTTGCCAGTTTTGGACCAGTCGCCCTATCTAACCTATGTTAAAGTACCCTATTTTCCGAATTAATTTCTCAAAAATGACACCGTGAACCTATTTTTTTTAAATCGCGATTGATAAAACTCTTTCTTTTCTACGCACTGTAAAATTTTGATCAAAATCTAACACAAACGATTTTTGGTAAGGATATCCTTAATTACGAAACCTCATGATATGCACGAAACCCAATATTTCCATCTTAACCATCGCTTAATAGTCGTCTTATTAATTGAGTAATACCATAATAGCTGTCGTAAAAACACAAACACTCAAAAATGTTTGGAGTCAAGAATAAAGTGACGCAATCCCTAGAATTTTAATAATACCCGAAATCAATATTTATAGTTAAAAGTAAATTGTGTAATATTACCAAGAGATCCAGCAACAAAGTCAATAAAGCCGGTCTTCAAGTGTTTCACGCGCTCGCTCTCGGACTCCAAAGTTTCCATCGTCATTTATTTCTCTTTATTTTTCTATAATACGATTCCGAAATCAACAATTATTAACACATATCGTGTATATTACTGTCGGTACTGTCGGTAAGCACGTGTGTATCTGTCAGGCTGCGAGACGACTAATAAAAACGTGGGGAAATCTCTAATTGAGATTCCTCTCTGAACACGAGAACCACGAGACTGTTCGCGCTTGCACAATTCTCTCTACTCCATCTCATTCACAATCGCAATCTGTACTTTGCTCCCCCCACTCCGCTCGCACACATGTGCGCAGCGCTTGCGCTTTAGACTCGCGACAGATTTTCTTGATTTTTCGCCGCATCTTACAATGATCGATTGCGAAATTGTCCACTTGACAGTATAATTTATTGTTGCGTATCCCCTAAACGAAGGATATACATGCAAGCGATAAAAACGCAAAGCTCAACCAATAGGATGCTTCGAATCCCCCGTCCAAGTTCTTATGGGGGAACCCCATAAGGACATGAATCGCGACGTAAACACTGCACGTTTATAGTTATCTACAATGCGTTCCGACGCTTGTCACTCTAAACGCAACTGTCTAAATGTTAAATCGAAACTTCTGCAACGTTCAACAATAGATTCCAACATTACGATTTGCACATAGCATCGATATCATCGAAATAATAAATGAGTAGAAATCGGCGCATCGTATCGCCATTTTGACGCTCTAGTGTCGTTGCCTGGTAACACAAGCATATGAACGCCGAGCGGTCGTCATAGTAACGCAGTTTAACCATCCTGAGAAAAAAAAACGTCCCTATACGTCCGCCCGTAAATAATTACGGAATTCCATTAAGTCCTTCTAAACAACGTTATCTCGCTTGGAAAATGCGTTCTTCTATTACATTTCAGAGATACCGATAATTCCGATCTATTGATAATCTAAATCAACTTAATAATCTCATGCTAATACATAGGGTAGATGGCACTTCCGAAAAAAAGTCCTAGACCGACATATTCGTATGGCATACGCATGACGTACGCGATATCGTGTAGTCCTAAAGAGACAAGTACTTTGGAGAATAATTAAACAACCCCTCGCACTGTGTACCTTATTTGTAGGAGAAAAAAATTGGCTATTAAACGGGCTACCGGACGACGACCTCGGGGAATATCCGCGATTAACCAATCGTACGAATCTCCGAGTTCGGTCAAGTGTGTGTCGCGGTCGATCTGCCATGATAGATCGGAACGCGTCTTCTCTGCACCCCGAAAAAGTCAGTGTACATGGACAAAATGCGGAAACACCGTTGTGAGGAGCGGCACTTTACGGTGAGTCGAGAAATCGTACGGTTTCGGGCTTTGCGAGAGTTTAACGCGATATGCAATAAGCTCGAGGGACAAGACGCTGCTACGATGGAAAAGGGCTCGTAGGTGTTCTCGGGGCCGTCAGCGGCCATTAGCGTTCGGGGGCATGGTCGCCAGACCTCCGTGTCAAATTGTCAAAATATCGCAAGTATCGCGGTTTCTTCTATAGCTTGATTTTGAGGGATCGAATGCAGCCGCGATCGGATAACGCTTGGAACGCCGATTTTCATCCGATTGCTTAGCGTCCCTATAAGATACTTTTCTCTTTTATCTTACATCCCCTTTGATAGCCGAAAAAGTTTGCGAATGCGCGAGTACACAGCGATATTACCTGCGGGACGCTATTTTTTTTTTTTCATGACCGTGATTTCAATCGGTACTACGAATGCTAACGAAAACTTGGCTAAATGACTCCGAAACGCTTTTGCTGAATCTTAGTGTTGATTATTATGCTCCGAGATTTTATCATAGACAGTTTGTCAACAATACCTATAATACAACGTTTGTCTAAAACGATGTTGTGTTGTTGTGTTTTGTACGCGAAGGTCGAACCCTTGGATTGTCGAAGAGGGCTTGCATCTCCCTGTGATTTATGATTTTCTCATGAGGAGTGTACTTACTGCGGTGTAGAGAAAACGTGCGGAGTAAACAAAAGTGATAGAAGACTTTTGGTAACCAGGTATTGGAATCACTCTTCTATTAGAGACGAGCTGTTCAGTGTTGTATGTTTTACATCTCTGTATATGTTGCGCATAGCCATTTGCACGATCGGACGCTAAATTGCGTGCTCTCAAGATCGTAACATTACAACGGCAGCTGCTGGAATACAAGATTGCCATACGAGTGATAAAGAGAGTCGAGTGTAAAGAGGTTATTTCTGATTTATTTCAGTGAGCGTAAGGGTTGCAGAATGGTGGTGGATTGCCTGTCAGTTCAGGGGTCCGCAGCTGTAGCGAGGAAGCAGGAGAGGCGAATTGGCGGCGGAGCAGTAGGCGCTAAAATGCAGCCCAACGGCGGAAGCCACAGCAGCGCGGGTGGCATGACGCCTAAGGAACTCTGCGACAATGACGACCTGGCAACTTCGCTTGTTCTCGATCCTTACTTGGGGTTCATGACACACAAAATGAACGTCAGGTAATTTCATTGGAATAATTTTAATTCCACTTAATTTTTAGCATCTTACCATGGGTTTGTTGAGTTACAATGTCTACTTGCAATTTTGTTTACACCTATTGCAAAAAAGTGTTGTTGTGCTACTCAGTCGGTAACAGAAACTGTAATACAGATTTCTTTGCCTTTCGGTAATTTGATGCGGAAAAATTGCGAGCAGCACCCTCTGTCTAATAATTCTGCAGGGAACTATACTTATCTTTTCTCGAGCAAATCAAGCATGACAAATTTGTAATTTCAGATAATTAGCTTTATCTGTTACAAGTTTGCTAAAAATATGAAAATTTATGCTATTAAATTATAGCATTTACTTAAGGCAATTATTCATCATTTAATTTGAATTAAATTTAATTTAATAAAATTGTGATAATGAAAAATCCCAGTTTCAAGGACATTGAATACACGGCAGATGCTTTCCGTAAAAATTACGTTTTCTATACAATACTGAGATAAAAATTGCTTCAAAAGTCCAAATCAAATTTTATTGTAATCTGTATTACATTTCCGTATATTCACATACATATTTCGAACCAATAAATCGAAGAATTAGAACATATTGCTTTTTGGATCTGACATTTGATTTGCCGCGTCTAGAAAATGAATTCATTTTCAAGTACTACTATTTTATTTTCGTACATTGACGGATTTATCGTTGGATAACAGGTATCGACCGTTAAAAGCGAACAAGGACGATCTCCGTAAAATCATCACGGACTTCATACAGTCGCAGAATTACGACAGAACGTACAAAAAGTTGATGGGTGGCGATTGGGGCGCGCGATTGCCGCATACCAAATCGAAGCAGCAGCAGATAAATCTGGAAAAGCACGTAAGTATACTACAAGGAGAAAAGTAACAGTATGTACCCGTATTTGGTGATGGCGTTAATTAGTAGCTGAGCATCGCCATAAATAACTGTGCAATTTACTATTTTCATTGTTTTCCCAACAGGTTTACCGTTACTTGAGAGTATTCGATAAGGACTCGGGCTTTGCCCTCGAGCCGTGTTACAGGTATTCTCTTGAAGGACAAAAAGGTGCCAAGATATGCGCCACACGCAAATGGTTAAAGCATGATAAGATTCCTTGCCTCGTCGGTTGTATCGCGGAACTAAGCGAAAAGGCAAGTACACGCTATGCACTTCTCGTAAATAAGTGGGTTCCACTTTGTCGTCATAAAAAGATAAAGCGATGAATACTCGCGAATATTCATTGCAACATTGTCTACATTTGCAGGAAGAGGCGGCGCTTTTACACCCCGGAAAAAACGACTTCTCAGTTATGTTCAGCTGCAGAAAAAATTGCGCTCAGCTCTGGTTAGGTCCAGCTGCTTTTATCAATCACGATTGCCGGGCAAATTGCAAGGTACGTGTCTACCTCTGTCTTGTCTACAATCAGGGAAACCAGCGATTTTTGCATTTGCGTTTATCGCTTTCATTTCCTCACGTGAAGGAAAGATTAAACCGCACATTAACATGTATTTGATTATTTTTTTTACCGCTAGCGATTACGCTCCGCGTTTCCTTTTTACTACAAGATTAAAAACGCATTGCGTTACACGGTTAATTTCTGTTTTTACAGTTTGTAGCGACAGGCCGAGACACCGCTTGCGTCAAAGTTCTTCGAGATATCGAAATCGGCGAAGAAATCACTTGCTTCTATGGCGAAGACTTCTTCGGCGACGGAAATTGTTACTGCGAATGTGAGACGTGCGAAAGGCGAGGAACCGGAGCGTTTGCAAGTCAGAAGCCTGGTGATGAGCTTTCCACAGGTAAATATAGTTTTGTTCTACACTGGCGTGAAAATTGGCCCTTTAGTTAACGGATAGAAATCGATCGAAACATTCAGTCCAATAGAGAGAAATCTGCAACAAAGAAACGTTGGGCGTCGATAAAGTAGGTCGCGTACGTGGTAATGGATTAAAAGTTATTTTTCCCGCAGGAGTTGAGGGTATGCAGGACTGGATTTTCTTATCGACTGTGGTCGATAAAACAGTACGGTTTCGGACTTTACAAACTACGCTATGATTGTCTCAAATTGCACATGATTATAATATCAGGATAGGCACATTTGCATCCACTCGAATTTTGTGTGAAAACGCTTGGAAAATAAAGAAAATCGTAACATTATGAACCTACCAAAAAGCAATATGGCCGCTCGAATTGTCAACACTAATTCTTTCGTACTATAGAAATATTAATAGTAATCACATTCGTTAAACTCGATTGTACGTCCATTCATTGGCGTTTCCTGCATAATCTACGAACGTCGAAACATCAATTACACAATAAAAGCCACACAAAACTGTAAACGTAGTTACAAGTTTGTATGGATTCCTTTCGTGTAATTGTTGTTTCGTCGCTCATGAATTATGCAAAAAACGCCAAAGAATGGACATACATTCGAGTTTAACGTATGTAAGTTTCGGAATCTTTTATATCTTACCAAACAGGTGATGTTGTCAAACCCCGACGGCCATTTCGATTTCGGGATGTTAAGAAAATATACGTTTTAACCATTTATTGTCGGTTATCATCTAATATTCGAATGTACGTCCATTTGTATACACTGATATTATCATCGTGTACAAATTCAAGCATGTGTGTAGCGTATTAACTGAGAATAATGGTAAATACGAAAAAGCGCGTTTTTACCGATTAAGTCGGTAATAAAATCTACTCCCGCATCCCCTTAAGGAGGATCGGTGACGAATCTCACAGTCTATCAGTACTGAATCTTCGTAAACGATTTTTGAAAGTTTAATGAATGTAATAAAAATGGTAGAAGGTGATTTGTATGAAATTATGTATTCCTAATCCAGAGAAAGATTAATAGTGATGGATTTGCATAACGATTAATTGATTAACATTTTTTCATCAATAAGACACATTTTCGTTCAGTTTTATCCACGTGTAATTTGTAATTCTTCATCGATTTCAATGAGTGATGGCTGAATCTCTTTTTTAAAAGATACTCTACGAATTGACCATCAAGATATTGCATAATGTTGTTCGTTTAACAATAATAGCATGTTGTTTACGAAAGTCTGTTTATTTTTGTTAAATAACAGGTTTTAATTATTAAACGATCAATCCTATGACATATTTGGGCGGTCAACTTGAAAGTATCTTTTTAGAAAGAGAATGAACTATCACTCAGTGAAATCGGCAAATAATTACCGATTATTGTTGGGATGTTTAATATTAAAAATTTTTTTTTTCATTTTTATTTTTTATTCGGATATTTCTGCCGTATGCCTTATTCAGGCTTTTACGTAAGCCGTCTACGCTTTCCCCGTTTCTACATAGACTTCCAGATTATCTTTAGGAAAAACCGAACGAAAATGTATTCCATTGAAAAAACGGTTGATCAGTTCATCTTTATGCAAATTTGTCACCATTAATTTTTTTCTGGGTCAAGTAAACATGCTTCAATATAAATCATCCTCCACTATTGTTATTGAATGCATTAAACCGCAAGCAATCTATTACGAAGTTTTTGAACTGATTTTACTGCGAGAATCGTTACCGATCATCATTAATCGTTTTCGCGCTGTTTTAGTCGGGAAGTGTTTAGTCTTTACAGTTTTTAAAAATTTGCAGTCATTTTTATTTCGACGTAATTATAATTTTTTGGAGTTGAGATTTCACGGGTTTTGACGTTTGATGGCCTGTTATTTTGCAAATGTAATTCAAAGATTGGACATACATTATAAAACGATCAAATCTTATGAGAATGATACAGTATTGTTTGCACGCACCCGGAAGTTGTTAGTTGGCAACAATTTTTACATAATAATTCTATCTACAGAATATCTTTAAGTCCAGAACTGCTTATTACTCGACAAGATAATCGACTCTAAATACGACCCACAGATTAGTATTTTGTGTTGCAGTTATAAAGTTTTAATAAATATTTCTTAGAGACCACTAATTCTATGATTGAAATGTAATTTTGTAAACGATGCAGAATCATTCAGCGAATTTATAGATGCAAACAAAAATTAAATACTTTTCAGGAAAATATTATATTTCCGAAGTTATTTGCTTAACAAAATTGAAAAAAGGCACCAAAATACTTTGTCATTTGTCTCTTAAATAAATTTCGAAATCTCCTTAGTTTTCTCTGGTTATCATTAGAGGTAATTAAAGAGATCACAAAATTGAAAGCAACGTGCAACTAATTTATTTTTGAAACTTCGAATTTGTGAATTCGAACAAAAATCAAGTATTTTTCGGGAAAATGCGGTGATTTATCGAAACCAAATTGACGTTTCTTGTCGCTATTATTAACAATATATTTTTCAAACGACTTCGTCAATTATCTCGAAAATGAATTAAAATATCTCTTTAGTTTCCTCCGATTTCTAATAGATGCCTAACACTCACGGGAACGATCATAATGATGGAGAAAATGACAGTCGTTTTTTTACACCTTAATAACAATGCGATATTGATCATAATAACAGTAAAATTATGGGCCGTAATAACGGTGCGATTTTGATCGCAATAACAGAAAAATGACAGAATTTGTTTACCCACCATGATTTTTCTGTTATCATGACCCGTTATCAAGGTAGTCGTCTGGCCAGATACTAGTCAAATCAGTGCTACATTTTGAAAGCATTTCTACAAATTATTGTGGCTCGATTGTCGATTGTAAAAATTAATTTGCACATCAGCGTGTGTTCTTAATATGAAAATACATCCACAACCACAGTTTGAAAATAAAATACACTTAAAAACCCAGAATATTAGTCCGATTATGACGAGCAAAAACTCATTATGTTGATTGACAGATGTTCTAACGATTTAACGAAGGGATTGTTAGTCGTATTACTTGTTACAAAGTTACAACCATTTGTATGTCTAATGTTAGTTTAAGCCGGATAAACAGACGTTCGTAATTTTTTCACAAATAATGCTACTCAAAAATCTCTTCGTTACGTCATTAAAGCATTTTCCAATGAACAAACTGAGCTATTGTTCGTCATAATCGTACTAATATAATGGTTTTTTCCAATTAATAACTAGTTGATCGAAATATCTCATCGAAATTTTGCATATATCAATGTATTTTTTTTCAAATCGTGGTTATTAATTTATGTATATATTGAAACCACATACTGATGCCTAAATGAGTTTATAGAACCCTCAATTGGTCCTCAAAAATTTGTAAAACGCTTCTTAAAATTAAGCACCGATTTGCCCAACACGTCACGAGGCGGCCGTCGTAAGGTGTACAAAAACGACTTAAATTTTTCCCGTCATGGCCTCTATAATCACAGATATCCCAAGTGCTAAGAATTTAATTCAGGCGATCGCAGAATAAAAAGCAACAAGTATAAATCCCGTCCGAACATTCGCAGGCTACCGTCTTAGGGAAACGGACATCCGTATAAACCGTACAAAGCACCGTCAACCTCCTGGTAATGCCAGTAACAAGCACCACGCGGACGGTGCATTAACGGAGAGAAACACAGTGCTCGTCGGTAACGCAGCGGTAGCTCCTCAGTCTCTGAGTATGAAAGAGCTTCGTCGCAAAGGTTTGACGAAATACGATGCAGAACTTCTGATAGCTCAGGGCTGCAGATTTTCGGATATAGCGCAACAGCAGCAGCAGCAACCGGGAAGTCACGAGGACGGTACAAATTCTACAAATCAGGCGTCATCGCGATCGCATCCATCCAACATCGGCGGCTCTTCGACTCGCAGTCTCCGCAATAAACAACAAGCCAACAAAGCCGAAAACAACAACAATAACAACAACAATAACCATGGAAACGTGAAAAACGGTCAGAGCTTAAGAGCCTCGAGATTACAGAAGAGAACGGAAACGAAGAAGACCCGAGCGAGCGAAGACGACAGTTCGACGTCTCTCGGAAGTTCCAACGAAATCGACCGAGAATCCTCCGAAACAAATCACCGTAAGGACGATTCGGACAGAGTGGCGATGGACGAAGACAGTTCCTTCTCCCTGCTCGACAAGCAACGTCCGCAGGACGATTCCAAGGAAAATTCAACGGAACCCTCTCAATACTCCGATTCCGGTACGAACGTAGACGAAGCCGCGCTGGTTATCACGAATAAACAACGAATCTGTCAAGTTTTCGTGAAGGAACGCAGCGGCAATGCAACGGACGAAGACGACGAGGATCCTGACGACGATCCTCTGAAAATGGACGGATCGGAAGCGAATTCGGGAAAAGAACAGCTGCGCAGAACAGTTTCCGGCCTCGAGCGCACCTCTCATCACGGTACAAACTCCTGCGCGAATGCGCGATCAAACGCACGTTCGAAAGTTCACGAAACCGCGGCGAAGCATTCAGAGCCTCTCGAGCCTCGTGAAAATCGCACGAAAGACATTCACAGCTCCGGTTTGTGTCTCATGAACGAAAAAGAGGATTGGACACAAAAATCGGACAAAATAAACGACGAACGTCCAAGCGATTTTGCGACTCTCGCCGCGGCCGGCGAGAAGGAAAATCGCAAGCTTCTGCAGTCTGTGACCGATTCGCGGGACATTGAGCACAGAAAATCGCCGGCTCACGGTGAAACGCCCCGGAAATCAAGTTTTCGCGAAGTCGAGGCGCGAATCGCAACTTCTCACACCGACAAATCCAACGATTCCTTCTTTCGCATCAATGCCGCTAAATTGCACGGCTCGCAGGAATCTCTCGGCAAGGGAATCAGGAGAAAACTCGAGAATCCCAAAGGAGATTTGCCTATGGAGCTGCTCAACGGCGATATCTATGGAATCGAATCGTTGGACGACGAGAATTCCGGTAGCACCAACATTCGCGAAGGAAACGACGAGTATTCGCATTATCGAGGAGAAATCCAAGATCGATCGAAAGTCTTTCGAAGCGAAAACTCTCTGCAAGAGGAAACACAGCCTGACGAAATTCATGGCGAATCTCGAGTTACGCGATACGAGGAAACACATCGGGAGCTGAATCTTCACGTGGAGCAGCAGCAGACGAGCTATCAAATCGATACGGTGACGCACGCGGAACCGATGCAACTCGATGTACCGGAGGAAATAGCAACGGATAATTTGGTCCATGAGAATTTGTTGGATTTTGGGAATCATCAGAAATCCGAGGACGGCATTAGTTTGACGCTGAAGAGATCGGCAGAGGCGATGGACGAAGCTGCGGAAATTGTTCCGCGGTCGAGAAAACGAAATAAAAAGAGCGGAGCCGAGGGATCAACGAAAACAAGACGAGGGAAAGGCGCGTTACCTTTGGAAAACGGAGAAATGGCAATGAGCGCTCATTCCAGCTCGAGAAGCCGCAACAAAGTGTCCAAAGGTAACGGAAGACTGACGCGAAGCCAGAGAAGGGACAGGCAAAATACAATGAGTGCCGAAACAACGGCTGCGGTTGTAGCTGGCGTTGCTGACGACGATTCCGGGATTCAAGGTGATATCTATGAGTTCAGCGAGAAAGAAAGTAATCTTGAAGACGTCGGATTGCCATCGTCGATTCGCCGAAACAAGTACGAACATCGGGAGCATAGCGAAAACGCTGAATCGAGATTGCAGGATTCTTCGCGGTACGGAGATTACTCGAAAATCGAACCGCCGGTACTGCAGCCCGAAGAACCCTGGCCTACAGAGGGTCAACGAAGGGTCAATGATTCTGATGCTAGCAGACAGTCCAAGGAAAACTCTTTCGAATCTACAGAGAATCGGGATAGGTTAGTTGAATGTTTTATTGATATCAATTGAATGGATGAAATTATTGTTGATAAACAGATGAGTTTATTTTTTTATTGTATGGCTTATTCACAGTTTTGGACTTTTGACTTTGTTTCTCTTACTGCATCTCAATTTTTCATGACCACATTTGTTACATTTGTTACACTTGTTACACTTGTTATACTTGTTATAATTCTATTAGAACATAAAATGCGTACAACCAATTATTTATGATTTTTAACTTGATACGCATTATTACTTTACGGCACTTATCTCGCATTCGCTATATACACACGCAACTTTTGTAGTTCACTTCTAATTGAACCTTATTCCCATTTTCCTCGCACTCGTTCTTAACCAGACAACATTGCTGCAACTTCTCTGATATTTATACCGTTCAATGGTCGATTCTTTTCTTAAGTGGTTAGAGGAATTTATCGAGGATTTAGATTGTTTCTTTAGTGATATGAGTCATTTTTATTTCAAACACCAGTAAAAATTGCAACAGTGTGTAATGTGTATTAAGGTGAGGCATAAAAATGCTGAATTTCCTGTTTGATCTGTTTATGGAGAATTTTTTTCTCTTGCCACGGAAAACAACTTATGCGAGATGGTCAGATTATAAAAACACTAGAAACAACGCGGTCGCTTCTCTTTTCCTTTCGTTTATCTCTTCTTATGGCTAAACATGAAATTTTGGATGTTTATACCATTCTTCATTTTACGTGACTCTATTTCTGCTTCAATGTTTCGATATAATCGACTTTCCATGTGCCATGTCTTTTTATAACGAAGAAAAATGAAAGAAAGATAAGGAAATTTATTTTCGAAAGAAAAATGTATTTTATTTCACAACTGCGAAAAACTCCAGTTCAAAAAACGCGCTACTCGTGATCCTGCAGCAATTATAACATTCTGAAGTTGGCTCTATGTCAAAGCCATCGACGACCAATCAGAATGCTAGAAAGTTGGCTTCAGTCTTCGATATTTCGACTTTCGAAGGATTTTTCGTAACAGGCGTATAAAATATGTTTTACATGAAAACATTACAATAAAAAGTGGCCAATTTCATGGTTGTTCTGAAAAAGAAAGTCGGGCTCGCGCGTTCCCATTCTAGTGATTACACTTTCATTGCTTTGCATAGATTTCTTACTTTCGTCTTGCAAAAATTGCCGTGTCAAGTATCATTTCTTCACGCGCTTATTACAAAAAAAAAAAACGTGCGAAAAACAGAGAGTCCTTGGTTCTTGACACGCAGGAAACTATTCATTAAGAACCTACTTTGCAATAGTCTTGCGATATACAGAAAAAAACGGAGCAGGGAATAGAAAAAAAAATTCGAACATCGACAGATGGCATCGGATTATGATCGGAGTATTTAATTCGTTACTGCTGTAAGATAATAAGAACCAAATACAGAAGTATATGACCTCATACACGAAATTATATTTGAATTACTATTTCCGGATTATAAACTGAATTGAACCGACCGATTTATTAACTGGTCAAAGAATCGACTTCGCGAGCGAAGAAAGTAGCGAATTACATTGCCTCTCCTAGTTACTTTCACACAAAACGATACTTTCTAATGCAGTTTATTTTGGAAACAAAAGTAATCAAAGTAACTGATTTGCGTCCACGAAAATTTACACAAACATTGCTACGACACGTTTCTAGTTGTATTATGAATGTGACATGAGGCTCGATTTGCGCGGAGCAGCAATAACGCTTGTGGAAATATCTGCTCTTTTTTTTTTCACTTTAAGATCATCACAAATATTGAAAACAAACAAAGCGTAACGCTGAAAATACCGGGGTTTCAGAAGTTTTATTCAAGTGATTCTTCAAATAAGACCTTTGTTTTTCGGCCACCTACACTCTATATCTCCTCAAAAATCAACTGCAGTCACCACGCCAGTCGTACGACGTAGAATACTAATTATATTTCACAAACAAACTCTACTCCAGCCGGTCTCGCCGACTTCTCTCTTTCCTCTTTCGACGCTCAGACTAAATTCCCAGCTAGGGATGAACACTGCTACCTCCTGGCGTGAGAAGTGAGTTCTCACCCATAAACGACAAGAACCGGCATGAAAAACTTTGACTGCGGTACTTTTGCTTTCTCACAGAGGACGCCTTGTTTACACGAAAAAATTTTCTTCGCGATTTTCATGTCAGAACCCTTAGAATTGTCCAAAACATTGAGAAAAGTTGTTTAGAAAACGTATGTGTGTGTGTCGAGCTTCGATATTTCAATAACCTGTAACTCAAAATTGGTTTAACCGATCGGGCTAAAATTTGATACACAAGTGAAGCAGCAGTTCGTCTTTGCTTGTTGAAATTTTCTACGAAATATATGCAGACATTTTTATTTTATGGCTTTTTGGAATTTTTCAAAAAAGGATATGCGCGCTCTAGCTTTCGTAAAATTGATGATATTTCCCTAAACAATTCTTCATAAGTGCAGGAACTCTTGATGTTGTTTGGTATTGGATATGATCGAATTCGGAAAAGCGATCAGGATTTTATAAAGATTTAAAATTTTTTAAAAAATCACGTTATTGCCCTAACTTCGGCAAAACATGAGACAACGAACTGAAATTTTATACATGCAATCAGTAGTATTCAGCAATAATAGGTACACAGTTTCGTCATAATTTGTTATATGACTTAAATTTTCCAGAAATTTAACTTTGACAAAAAATTAAACTGCAAAGTTGAACTTGTTTTTGTTTTCTCTTACAAAGCTCCCTTTATCAGGAAGCCAAAATCGATTAACATACCCTCTCATAGAGGTAGCTTTGTAAGGAAAACCAAAAACAATGAGGAAGCAATGCGAAGTCCAACTTTGCAGCTTTTTTAATAATACTCTCATCTGCACTTATCAACTCGTGACCAGATATTACACACTACTGTCTGAAAAAGAAAAACATTTTTCTCAACTTTTCATGTAAAAAAATCCAGTTTGAACCCAAATATTGACACTCGGCCATTCACATGAAAAAAATACAAACAGAGCTTGTTATTAATTTTCTGCTTGTACGATTTCTTAGATTCACAAAATCTATCCTCACCTTTTATTATTCACTCCCATAATTATAGTCGAACAATTAAACAATGTATTATGCTGCTTAACTAATGTGTTTCCTTGTTCTTGCAGATCACACGTCAAGGATTCCGGCAGTTCGCGAAAATCCTCATCTTTGCCAAATTATCAGTGGCAAGCAGAACCGCAGTGCGAAGTATGCCCAGCGACACCCGATCGACCAGGTGGCCGATTAAAGTTGACTCTGCGCATGAAACGCTCGCCGGTGCTCGACGATGTCGTAGAATCGGGTACGAGCTTAAGCGAGGACAGCTTCGAGCCCGAGTACGAGGTACTGAGGGTCGAGGGTGTCGAGTCCGACACGAGACGCCGCAAAAAGCACAAAACGCGCGATCGCGAAAGGCGGCACAAGCGACGCGAATTGAATCTCGATCCTCCGCCCTTGCCCATGAAGAGGCTCCGACTGATATTCGGCAATGAAACACACACCATTAATCTGCCGCACTCTTAACGAATGGAACGGCGACGCGCTTTTTAAGTAACGATTTACAAATCCAACGGTCAACAAATGTCAAGCGACTCGTATGTAGGTAAATGTAAATGCTGTTCATCGGTTGGAGAGAAATGTTGAAAAACGGTCGCGCGACTACGCGCTGCAAAACTTTCGGAGGATTTTCAGACGAGCGTGAAGCAATCCGCGGTTTCGTTTCGCATTTCTAACGTTCCATGCGACGATCGACGTCCCTTTTACATCTCAGTGGACGCCGAAGATGGATATCCTTACGCATTATAATTATGTATTAAAACAACAACAACAACAATGGAACTAGATAAATATTTAGTTAGCACGTATTACTATGATTCGCAAGTGAGAAAGAAAGAGAGAAAGGAAGAAAGTGAGAGATGGCGCGAGGACAGATCGCATGCGTGATCGCGATATCATGAGAGATAGGGGAGAATTTGTAAATAACGCTTGTAATAAGTTTTAAGAACGTTTCACGAAATGTTTTTCCGTGTTTCGTGACCCGCGAGTGCGAGGCCACCCGCCGCTTGGGAAAGGGAAGATTTTTAGCACGGAGAACGATAAAAATATCGGTTCTCTGGCAACTGAGATCGGTCGCTGCTCTAATACAGGCATGGGCGATATTCGAATTTGAATTTATTTTAAATACTTACTGGTTTGAGTAACTGCAAGTAATCATAGAAGGTCGTTAAACCTTCGACGTCCAAGATTGTTTTACGTTGAAGAGATATTGATTTTTTTTTTCAATAATTGCCACTGTTTAGGATTGAAACAGTCGAGAAACTTCAAAAAATTTCACTTTTAGAATCTTCATGTGTAAAGATTTTACTTATAAAATTTATGTGAATGCATTTCTGCAGGAATGCAAGTTTTTGTAATTTTTTTCAGTATTTTAAGACTTACAAAGCGACTTTTTAGAAAATAACTTTTCCTAGAATTCAGCAAATGTGCTAAGATAGCTTTCGGATAAAAAGAAATCTTCTTTCGTGTCATTATAATTCCTAAAAATCTTGCTTTTGCTCTTTAATAAGAATTGTTTATGGTTGTTCAAACTGAGAAGTATTTTCTTAAATACAATTCTATATAAATGTTGCCCATTGATGATGCCCTTAAGGCTCGACTGAACGATCACTTTACGCGATGACGTTTTTCTGATTGAAGATGAATTCTATCAGATCGTCACGCTTAAATTGCGATGTGAAAATCTGAAGTCGAGTACTTTGCAATCTAATGAAATTATTCGTGAATTTCTACTTTAACCCTTTCAGCACGTGACTTTTTAATCTGGATGCTGTGAAGATACATTTTATCTTGGAATGGAACACATCCAGGGTGTACTGATGAACGGTACACTGGGGTAATGAATTACCCCACTGCTTTTTAGAGTAATTTTTTTTTCCTAATTGCAGTAAAACGTGTTTTTTTATTTGCTTATATTTTTGCTTAAACAATAAAGGACGAGATTGATACATAATTTCTTCTGCCTCTGTGCATTGAAGTTTTACGAGCAATACTTTTAAATCGAAACATTTGCGAAATCGCAACGATGAATATTTTCGTTAAGAAATCTGGGGTAACGGGTTACCCCAACGTATAATTTCACAGTTATAAAACCAATCATTTTTTATAAATGAAAATGAATGAAAATAAAAAAAGCTGCAAAGTTGCACTTTGCAAACTGCTTCCTTATTATTTTTGGCTTTTCTTACAAGCTAGTTCTATGAGGAAGCATATTTATTTTTGTCAAAGAAAGCTAAAAATCATCAGTAATTAAAAAAAATACAGTACATAAATAAATAGCATTCGTTCTATTCAGTCATTGGCGAAAGGGTTAAATAAATGTGAAATCTTTCAATGGAATTTTCATCGATATTGGAAATATAATCTGAAAAATTACTCGTTTCTAAATTATTCGAGTTTTCTCGGCAAAAAGAATGCTGGAATACTGGCAAATATATATATATATATACATACATATACATATATATAAATAATCTGAGACTTACTCGCACCTAATTCGGATATGACATTCGACGGGAAGTCGAATATTCTCATACCCACGGCAATCTTCCCTCGCTCGTGCAATAGAATAATTTAACGTAAAAAGGTATAAATATTACGAAGATTAATCCGATAAAGTGCGATGTAAAAAGGAATCTTAGGACTTAATGCCATTACCTAATAGAACGTAGGGAATTTTCCTGGGAGCTCAAGCCTACGGCCGCGTCTCCCACATAAAAAAAACACCGTTTGTGATATATACTATACTATACCACCTAATATCTTCGTTTCGATATTATAAAAGAACAACAAAAAAAAACCATGTAGCGACTTCACTTTGCCAAGGATTTTTTCGAGAGACGTTTGTCGAGACAACAAAAAAAACGAAAATAATAAAAAAAATATTAAAAAACTGTAAATCTCGCGGCGTACCGTACACCACTCCGTGCGATTGCCAAAGTAGTTGCTTAGAATTTTCATGCTCGAGACTAGTAATTAGAATCTTCGTGGAGTTGAAGAGAAGAGAGGAGCAAAGCATTTCCCTCTCGCGCGACGCTTAATTTTCTGGAGAACGCGTTTGAAGATCGTAATTTAATATTGTTCGGTCGGAAGGCTCTCGGGTCAAAGTCCCTCGCGATTAATTATTATTAGAGAAGGGAGAAAAAGTTTTTGCGATCATTGCAGATCGCATTGCGACGTTCTTTTGCGTGAGAGACTGAAGATAGTCGGATCATCACGAGGCGGAAGAAATGAAACATGAAAACAGAAAAAGATAAGCAAGTAAGGGGATAACTTGTGATCGAATTACTCCGTCGTTAGAGTATATCGCTCTTATTGTTTTTTTGATCGGTAGAATTTTCTGTCACTGCCATTAGACGAATTTTTAATTGTTATTAATCGTTCATTCTCGCGCTTAGTAAAAAGTGTAATACCGTCGTTTATTTCATAACGAACAAACTGCGCAGCTGAGATAGATCGACTCCCGGATTCACGTGTGTAATTGCGAAATCCGTGGAGAGACGGATCATCGAGTACGTTCCCGAAGAAGGAAAAGCATGAGAGAGTGGTACTTGGCTCTTTGCCAAAATCTTGAGGCGATGTGAGAAGAATCATTGAAGAAAAGCTTAAGGTGAATCGAGAAAGAAACACTGAAAATATGTTTCACATCATCTTAAGGATATAAAAATCGCATGGAAAATAAAAAAGAGACTTGAGGTGAACGTTGATCGTGGAAATAACGATTTCCAACTCGAATGCTTAATATCAATGTTATTGTAATGTACGATATGTACACCGGACTTCGGGAAGATTTTTATCGTATACCTATTCGCGTTATGGTTATTCGGTTTTACGGAATATCGATCCCAACGATGGACTTTACGCAGGACAACACAAACATAGAAATACACGGAGATCGTGAGAAACAGAAAGAGAAGAAGAAGAGTACATTGTCATTATTATTTTTTATGAATTAGGGTATCACAATAAACGAACTCAAGTAACTTTATCTGCGTTTATTAATCCACATGCATCATTTTCTCGTATCGTATTTATTTGTATCGTCAAACATATATTCATTTTTATTTTTACTTAAAAACAGCTGAAGTATAAACTTTGCCGAGATTTCTATCTAAGCGACGAATAATCGAAAGGAATCAATTATGTATAAAATATCGGAGTCGAGTAAGAATGGTAACATCATGCAAATTTACAGATAAAAAGTTGCAAAGTAGAAACTGACATTACTTCCTCTTTATACTCCATTTATCAGAAAGCCTTTTATGAGGAAGTATCTTGCCCAATTGTGGCTTGAACATCTCGGAAGCCGTATTAATAATAGGAAATAATGAAGAAGCAATGTGCGAAGTTCTACTTTGCATCCTTCTTGCAATAAAATTGTAGAAACTGAATTTTAACAAATTTGAGTAATAAAGATATTGAAAAATTCAAGAGCTTCTATGTTTCACTGCCTTAATATATGCAATTAGAATAATTATTCGGAGTAACGATTATCATCACTATAATTTTGTTCCATTAAAGAAAAATTTATTTCCATTAATTTTCTAAACAAATTTCTTTCCAAGATTGTCAAATTCATCAGATTCTGGACGCAAAACTATTGGGGATTCTTACTGTGAACGGTTTACAAGAGGATCGACGCATTGTTAGATAACTTATAGTTTATTCAAATATTTTTTCAGATACATTCATGTCATTAAGCACGGGACATTCCTATGCTGCACATGGATCTCGCCCGGTTAAATTTTTCGGGTATCGCTTAAACTGAGGGATATTTTGTCTTAATGCAATAACGAAGCAGATATTACATTATAAATATATAGTACTTCATGATAAAATGTACAATTAGTGTTACAGTAACGTAGAAGTATAATAATTAATATCACTTATTTTGTTTTTTCTTCAATACGCCATCTATCGCTCATTGGAATGGTAGATTTAATCTCATCCGATACAATTACGTATTTTCATTTTATCGTGATGCCATAGCAGATCAATCGGCTTTCTGAAAACATAAAAATATTTATTTTTTAAAAATTCGTCGTATATGAATAATATTAATTGCACATAAAAAATCAAGTTTCGAAGTCTCATTTTTTTACATTCTCAAGTTTATTCTGTGAATGCAATAAAAATGACAAAATCTGAGCGAAAAAAAGAAGTAATCTTTGGGATTTTAAGAGGAGAATTGTTATTTTAGGAGAATTTCTAAAATTTCGGTGTTTCAAAAATTGGCAAAAACATTTTCCGTACTTATTTATAACCGTACTAAAAAATTCACAATTTGAAAACGGCAATTTTTTTTCCAATTAGGACAGAAAAAAGCAACATTTAAGTTTGGCTGTTAGAGTTTCTTTTTTCTTGTTGTTAATAGTTAAAAAATATTCAATTGTATTGACGCGTGAAGAATTGATTCTGGAGTTAATTTCAGGAGTTCATTCTTAACTCCCACTGAAAACAAGCTGATAGAAAGCTTTAGTCACAAAATATTCGCTCAAACGCTCTTCGATACCATATACCAAAGTATTAAAAACAATCTCTGACTTACTTTGAGCTCAGTCTGTCCCTCGAATCCGGTACGCTGTTAATCTCGTACAGCACTTGGCGACATAATCGTCTCAAGTAGTCGGAAAATTGCTGCTGGTCGTTTCTTTTAGAATATACGATATCATGATTAGACTGCTACTATGATTACTACATTCAAACGGAAGGACACGTCTTTGTGCGCCAAAATTCCCATAGCACAGACCGAGGAATTAACTTTACGAGTAATAAAAATACAAGGAATTACAATATTTTTTCTTTCGATCTGAGGTAAAAATTTTACGTTCGAAATTTTCAAAAAACGAACGGAGTACGTTTGATTACCAATGATCCTCTCTCCTATTCCAAATCTAGTAGGATGAACCCTTAATAGACAAGTGGATCCTCCGTGGACGAGTGAGGAAAGGGTTCGAAGGGATTATTCTCCACTTTAGGTTCGACATACATAATCTGCATATTTGCCGAAGGATCCACATTAATATGCGAATTATCGGTAAGATTCGTGTAGAGAAAGTGTTGTCCAATAGTCGGTTGATTTATAGTCGTAATCGGCACGGAATTCTGTGCCGAAGAAGCGTTACCGTCGCCCGACAAGAGCGTCTTTGACGAAACAAAGTCTTCGTTCGTAAAAATCGCTCGATTTATCGGGCATATACCGGCAATTCGAAAACCCGCAGCAGCTTTTTGAACATCCGCGACGGACAAGTAGGCTTTATTAAAAATCGTTGCTAGATCGTTTTGCGTGATATTCTTGAGGCTTTGACTCGTCATAAAGACTTCGCACTCTTTTCTAAAAGCCTTTTTAAGAGGTCCGTAAAAAGCTACGTTAAGTGGTTGCATTCTGTGCGATGTGTGCGGCGGTATTGGGAGCAAAACGATGTTGCTCTTGTTGCAAAATTCGTAGCATTTTAGGGAAACGTGACTGAGATGATTGTCGAGAACGAGCAAGCAAGGATTTTGTTTCGTCGGTTTCGCGTGGGTTTTAAAGTGCTGCAACCAGATGAGAAATAAATTGGAATTTACGCAGCCGTCTTTCGTGCAGTGATAAATCGCGTCGGTGGGTCCGCCTTGTTGAAGTTGTTGGGAAATCCTTTGCCTTGGAAATATGAACATCGGCGGTACGAAAGTACCTGCGGCGTTCATTCCACATACTACGGTCAAATTCTTTCCACGATCCTCGCTTATACCCGGGCCCGTTCTTTTTTGGCCCTTTTCCACGAGAATTCCCGGAAGACTGAGAGTTCCAGGCTCCTGAATAGTCGTAATGACCGTTTCGTCCACCGCGAAAATTCTCGGCGATGGAAAGTAGTGTTTTCTCATGATGCTCTCGAGATTATCGAAAAAAGCACCGATATCATTTTTATTGAAAGCCGCAACTTTGCTGTTGCTCGATGTCGGAGGCTCTGGTTTTCTCGTCGTAACTGTAGGATTTCTCTTCAAAAAACCGTCCAGCCAATCTCGACCCGCGCATCTTTTTTCTTTGTTGAAATTGTGGATAATACTTTGACGCTCGGCGAATTCGTAGGCGACGTAACGTATTTGCTGGCAATTTAAGCCATAGAAGAGCTTACCTAGAAGCTTTATGGATTCTACCATTACCTTCTCCTGATCAGGACTCAACACCGCCTTACGGCCCATTGCTGGTCCGGATGTTACACTCTCAGCATCCGTTTTCATTCGCCTCTGAAGTGTGGCAAAGGGAATACCAAACTTTTTCGATGCCTCTCGTATGGAGGACTTTCTTTCGACGATAGATTTTCTTGCATTTTCTAAATCTTCTTTCGTCCATCTTCCTTTGTTGGTTGTCCTTTGACGATTACGAGGCATCTGCAACGACAGAACTCAGCTTAAAATCGGCAAATATGTCATGGTTAGATGATGATTGTTTATTGAACATATAAATTGCACAATTGTTCACAAACAGGCAACAGTCTGCACGAGATAAATTTTCACAACATTTAATTGATGTTTTACACCTGTGAAAAGAAATTATAATTTTACTCTTTTTTTTTTTTTTTTTCAAAATCTGTAGAACTACTACTATGTGTAATGCTTTTTTTTAAAATCATATAATTATAAATGGAATTGTATCACATTTTGGACTGGGTCAAATAACTGAGCAGACAAATGATAGTTTATTTTTCAGGAGTCGGAAAAGCCATGCCGCTCAATTTTTTTTGGAAATTAACCATTATGGTTAAAAAAAATTTTTTTATATTATCATTAACCAGTTAACGCAAAACAAAACTTAATCCCTATGAATATTTATCAAGGTTCAACAAATGCTGTAATACAACATCTTAAGTAATCAAAAAGACTTTATGGCATGTTAAAAAATATTTTACCATTAAACTGATGAAACTGCTGCTTGTTAAATAACCGCATTTCGGAAGGCAATAAAAATCTCGGTTTAGAGGTTAAGCATAGATTTAACAAAATTTTAAATATCGCGTAAAAAATCGAAAACTGATGTATTTATTACTCATAAAGAAAACAGTTTCTCTGTTATGTACACAAAATGATGATATGGAGTAGCCATGACATCACTCGAATGACACATATGTAAACACTAACCTTGTTGTGCTGTTCTACAACTGTGTTTAATCATGAAGCTCAATGAATAACTTAGAAAGTGACGAGCATTGCTCGCGATGTTCTTCACTTTAATTCCAGTTGTCACGGGCGATGAATACGTCGAAGATCACGAATATTGAAGGATTAAGAGCTTAAAAGACCGAGTGGAGAGGAAAAGATCAACGATTTTATCGATGAGGTTTTGCTCCTGACGCTTATGATCGCCATTGCCCCTTTTTTCCTAATGCTGTTATCTTCTCTATATGCGCGATGCAGTAAGTGAGTGGGAGTGAGAGAAAACGTGCGCCCACTCGTAAATTTTTCTATCGCTCTCTATTTTACTAACGGGCAAAAAAGCTCTATGTGTTGTAATGAGAATCCAAGTTTATTCAGACGATATGAAACATATATCAGAGATATTTATCTCTGCTTTCTAACACGAATCATCTAAGTATTGGATTAAAGACGATGTCAGATAAAAACAGAGAACGTTTGACAATTCTGATTTTCCAGACTTGGATTTTTTTTGACAGATTTAATGTAATTGAGAAATTTCCGATTACAGTATCGGTAACACATTGTTTCTTACGATTGTACTCGATCGGTAATTATTAAGAATCTTCAAGCGCTCTGCACTCGTTAGATGAGTGCAAATTTTTGTAAATCGTGTAAACAAAGTTTTATTAAACAATCAAGCGTTGCAGATTTTTAATGTAATTTTTTTTGGCTATTCTAAAAAATCGACAGGCCTCAAAAATCGATGTTCTTTTTTTGGTTCGAAATATGTTATAAAGAGTAAGAAACAGCATCTAGGTCAATTTTTTTCGGCGTTTTTATACGATTATTTCCAATAGCTAACTCTCGCCGAGTTTACCCGCTTAAGCTTAAACTCTCAGCATCCTTGAAATAAAAGTATTGCAGTTTTTATTACTAACCGCGGCATTTCACATCATGTTAAGGCGAATTGAAATATACTCATTCAGTAATAAAAACTGTGAACAATTATTTTTACGGGTGCCGATTTTTTCTCGATTAGTGTAACGTTTTACAACATTCCTCTACCAATCTTACATGTGTAGGACTGTTTTTTTATTCAGAAACATTCGGCACCCGTGAAAATAATTGTTTACAGTTTTTGTTACCGACTGGGCATGGAACCACCGGAGGGGAAGTTGTTTCACCTCGATGTTCCATCTGCCGCGAAAACTAACAGAAGTTCCAAGCATTGGCCCAGGTGTTTTGGTTAAGTCGACCTAACCTCATTTTTAAGTTCGAACACGTGACAGTTAGGCAACATTGTAAATAATGTGATTTTGGGCCCATTAATCAGATAATTCGCATCCTGTTTCGGAATTATTGTTAAGTTTGTTAGTATTACGTTACTAAAACAAAGATGGCTAAAGAAATCACAAGTTTTGCGGATTTAAAGCTGAATTCGTGGCTCGTTGCACAGTGCACAAACATAGGTATGTTATTCGATTGTTTCCAAATATACAAAGTCCTAGAAGGTACTTACTAAAATATAAAAATTAAATTTTAGGCGTGAAAAAACCAACGCCTATTCAGCAGAATTGTATTCCTCACATTTTGGATGGTGAGGATTGTATAGGATGTGCCAAAACTGGAAGTGGAAAAACTTTGGCATTTGCATTGCCCATTTTGCAGAAACTTTGCGAAGATCCTTATGGAATTTTTGCTCTTATTTTGACACCTACCAGAGAACTGGCTTTTCAGGTATTTCAATCAAACTGATTCTTGTATTTCTTAAAATTTGCATTATTTGTTTATTTCTCTAACTGAGATAACGTAGAATGTGCATTGAAACTTAGTTGTTAGATTTTTCCTCTGTTGTATTTGAGGTAAACTAATCCAAACACCATCTTTTTGTGATAAATTTCTACTTGAGACAGATGAACAATATTGACCTATTCATTTATATTTGCAGAATCAATCATTGATAACCGATTCTTTAATGAGATCAAAGACACGGTAGCGTCGCGACGCCAAGTATTAAAAAGAAAATTTCTTTTTCCAGGAACATACATACATATCATGACTTTCAGCTTTTTTTTAGCAACAATTTGCATGTACATTTGATCCTGGAAAAGTTTTTTTTTAGACGTTCATAAAAAAAATACAGCAAACATTTTTTAATCATTAAGGAATTTGTTTAAATTATTCTGTAATTAAATAGGCTTATGCGCTTAATAACAGTAAAATACATAAGTGCAAAGTTTCCAATTTGCTTTTTGAAAAAATGTATAAACCAATGATTATGATATGTATAAATCATATATCCAAGTTGAAAATATTAACAGCAATCCATTAGCAAAATTCGTTTTTCTTTTTCTTTCAGATAGGTGAACAGTTTGCTGCAATAGGAAAATCTATAAACCTCAAAAAAAGTGTAATCGTTGGTGGAATGGATATGATGATTCAGGCTCAGGAGCTGGCAAAACGTCCGCACATTGTAGTCGCAACTCCCGGAAGATTAGCCGATCATTTGGAGAGTTGCGACACATTTTCTCTTCAGAAAATAAAATTCCTCGTGCTGGACGAAGCTGATCAGTTGTTGGGCGGTCGTTTCGACGATCAAATTAGAACGATATTCAAAGCTCTCCCAAAACAGAAACAATCGCTTTTATTCAGTGCTACGATTACCGATACCTTGGACAAAGTCAAGCAAGTCGCGACGAACAAGGTTTTCGAGTACGACGCAAAAGACGAAACGGGTACGGCGACGGTCAAGGAACTCGATCAGCGATACGTACTCTGTCCAAGAGACGTTCGCGATGCTTTTCTCGTGGAAGTTATAAGAACTTTTCGGGGCGAGAACGAAAATGGATCGATTATGATCTTCACGGACACTTGTAAATTTTGTCAACTGCTATCGATGACTCTCAATGAAGTTGGCTTTCCAAACGTCGCTCTTCATGCCATGATTAAGCAGCGAGATCGTCTCGCTGCTCTGAATAAATTCAAATCGAATCATTCGAAGATTTTGATCGCTACTGATGTTGCTGCTCGAGGCTTGGATATTCCGCTCGTAGAACTCGTCGTAAATCACACGATTCCTAATGTCCCGAAAGAATATATTCATCGGGTTGGAAGAACTGCAAGAGCTGGACGCGGTGGAATGGCTATTAGTTTAATAACACCTCACGATATTAAATTGCTACACGCGATCGAGGAAACTGTTGGCACTAAATTGACGGAGTACAAAATAGACGGTAAGTGATGATTATAATCACTCTTTCGTGCAGCTCTAGGTAGATCTGCAATATCGAAGTCCTTGCTGCTGAAGAGTTAATAACGAAATGTTATTTTGGATTTCTATGCTTGGAATGTCTTATGAGGAAACATCTAAATTCGGGATATCTAATTCTGAAATATCGAAATTTAGAATATCGAAATCCAAAAGATATGCAAATAATAAATGTATCAGTATCGTAAAATATAATTATCGCAAGGAGTGACGAAATATATTGATTTGTGAGTGACGATAATAATAATGCCGAGTTATTGACGTTAGTAAAAACGATATCGTTCAACAAACTTTTTGAAAATCTTTTTTAGTTTCTTATTTATTCATTAGAATTACTGATATAAACGTTGTTTTTAGCATCTATAATAACGTTAATTTTTTTCGAACTGGTTTCATTGTCGTACAATTTTCGAATTCTAATGAAACCGAATTATTTTATTCGTGTATGTGTGATGCATTCTCATAACTGAATTCTCTGTAATGACGTTGATTTTTTCTAACTGGTTTCATTGACGTAAAATTTTCGAATTCTATTGAAACCTAATTATTTTATTCGTGATGTGTAATGTATTCTTAAAAATCAATTCGTTGATGCCTTCTTTTGCGTTTACAGACAAAGAAATCGTGAGCATATTCACGCAAATATCGGTCACTAAACGCGAGGCTGAAATCAAGCTGGATGAAACCGATTTCTACGAGAAGAAGATGATAAACAAGAGGAAAAAATTGATAATGGAGGGAAAGGACGATGAGGAGATTGAGGCGATTTTGGGACCGAAGAAAAAACGTCGAAAACCGAAGAAGAAAGATTCGGAGGACGCGAGTGAAGAAGTTGCGGCGAAAGAGTCGGATAAGGATCTGCGGTTTAAAAAAAAGTCGGAAAAGAGATGACACATTGTTTGATAAGTTTGTACACAGGTAAATTTTATCTGTTTATTTTGTTACACCAAAAAATCACAATTGTACGTGAAATACAGGCGTTCCCAAACTGCAGTACAAAATACGACCTTTTTTTTTATCATTTCGAACGAGAAGTGACCGACTTTTCCTCCGAAGTGGGTTTTAAAGGCACTTTTGATTTTATCTCTACCGATCGTCGGTCAAACTCCATCTCTGTAGACACAGGTGCAAAATTCTCGTCAAAAACCGGCAATTACAAATGACCAAATTCAACAACTCGCGCAATGGAAATTTACCTCTTCACCAAATATATTATTATGCTATTTACCGTCGTATCTATAAATTCTGCCGAGTTGTTGTATCATTATATATTTTCACAAAACGTTTCTACTGACCTACGATAATCACATGAGCGATGCGAAATGGTGATAAAAACCACAGCCGGCGATTCCAACTCTTCATCAAAAATGTTATTATGTAAATTCTCATCGTGTCTATAATCTCTGCTGAGTCGTTTATCAGGGGATATATTTTAAGAAAACGTTTTTTTGATCCACGATAATTAAATGAATGATGCGAAGTCGTGATAAAAATCGCAGGTGGCGATTTCGACTCTCTTCATCAACAATGTTATCATGTAATTGCTCGTCGTATCTATGATCTTCGCTGAGTCTCTATCAGACAATATATTTCCATAGACAGTTACTGCTTATCTACGATAATTACAGAAGAGACACGAAGTAGTGATGAAAATCGCAGGTTAATGGTAAAAAAAAAATGGAAAATCTTCCAAACCAAAAAACAATAAATGCTCCTGCATCAGACAAACGTAGACGGAGCAAAACAATCGGATCCAGGTTGGAGGCACTCTTTTCTTCTTTGATTATTACAACTATGATCGTATAAAGTTATCTTGTGATATTACTAGAAAAAGTACAATAATGCTTCAGGATGCGACGGGTAACATCAAATTTTACGATAAGCATGGTATTTCACGTGGAGGAGAATGTAGCACGTAGATCCAAAATTGCATCGTCAATTGGACAAGATACAATGTACAGGGATATTCGAAAAAGACGTTCACGCGGTCGTCAAGTTCAATCAACGCCTATTCCACAAGAAAGGACAAATTTTCACAATCTACCGATGCATTTGTTGATGATTGAACAATTGTGTTGCCCCGAGAGGTCCGATGTAATCAATTTCAACGAGAGCTTTAATTCTTCACCGAAGAATCGCAAAAAAAAACTCGTTATCAGTTATCTCAAGGAGTTTGAAAATAATTTGCAACATAAAGTGGTGAATATCTTTGATTGAACGTTATTAATAACGTTATCCCGATGATCGCGACGGGCACAGGTCATTTGGTCTAAACCCGATTGCACGACTCTCACGGAAAGTCTCGAGGCACTTGACAATCGGAGCTCCGAGTTTCGGCGTCTCAGAGACGCGCCCGAATTTTTTCTTCGTTTCTTATCATTTTCAGCTTATCCAGGAATGTGTAGAGTTCGTGCACGTACTCCTTCGGATACTTCTGTAAGTGACCCACGTGCGGAGATTTATCGAATATTTTGACGTACGTCTGTAAAAGAATAATAGAATAATGAGAGGTTTATACTTTTTTTTGCTTCAAATTTGATAGAATAACTCTATTTCGTGTGCATAACGCACAATTCAGTTGCGATACAACCTAGGGCGAAAAATGGTTTATTTTTAAGCCTGCGTACTGGTCAGAGATTGAGGTAATCGTTTTGCTACGTGCTAGTCAAATTATTGTGGTTCAACGAGTTGAGATGTTTTCGTCATCCAGTTATACATTAGAAGGAACCATAATATTAGTCCAATTATGACGAGTAATAGCTTGTACTGTTTATTGAAAGATGCTTTAACGATTCAAAGAAGAAATTTTTTATCAGTATTATTTGTTTGAGAGTTACAGCCTTTTGTGTGTTAAATATTATGTTAAACTGGATAAACAGATGGTAGTAATTTTTGTACACATAATACTACTGAAAAATCTCTTCGTTAGATCGTTAAAACATCTTGCAATCAACAGAATGAGCTATTGCTCGTCATAATCGGACTTAGATTATGGTTTTTCTAATATATGATTAGATGACAGAAACATCGTATCGAATATTTGTATGTCAAATGTCGCGGCAGCGTCGCGACGTCAAGTATTAAAGAGAAAAAAATTTCATTGAAAAATGCACGCCTGCCCGTCAAGGCTACAGCTACACTTATTGTCCGGAGATATAAGTGTATGTTCTTTTTAAATTGTTGGTTGTTTATTGATTTATATATATTTAAAACACATGCTGATGCTTAATTGAGTTTATAGTTGATTAGTTCTCAAAAATTTGTATAAACGCTTCTCAAAGTTTGGCACTTATTCAACAAGCGGGTACCTTAAGGAGGTTAAAGTGCTCCAGACTAGTTAAATAAGTACGATTTTTGTAAATCGTGTATACAAAGTTTTATGCATCAATTAACTATAGTTAATGGTGCTTTGTATTAAAATAAGTATCCTTAACTTATAAAAACATCAAATTCAACGAATTTACAGAAATATTAACTGGTTTACGCTAATTTTAAAAAAAGTACATATCCGCTTAGTGTTTCAAAAGAATAATCAATAATGGCGTAAAAGTTTGTTTACGCGAAATAATAAATTAAGCACTCTTGACTAGTGAGAAGTGCTCCAAGCTCCTAAAAAATTAGCAACCCTTGCGACGATATTGCAGAAGCACGAAACGTGGTTATTTTCCAGCAAAATTGGGGAAAAAATTATCGTGTATTACACGAAGACCGTGTTTGTTCATCTCGGGTGATTTTTGCACTCGCTTCGCTTGGAGAACAAACTCTCCACCCTCGCGAAAAATGACGTACTTCCCTCCCTTGTAAAAGATAATTAATTAGCAGAAATATTCACCTCTGTTCCAAGAGAATCCCAGGAGTCGCGAACCCTCATATTGCTCGTAACCGCACCGACGGGATCTGTGTTACTCAAAAAGAACAAAGCTGGCGTGCGAACGAGATTTGTGTGAAATTGTTGACTCGATCGGATGTAGTACTGCGTCGATTGAGAATAGAAAGTCTTCATGTGATATCTGTTGATGAAATCGATTTTTTTCGATTAATTACACAAATAATTCCGTGTAATTACGTAGTTGTTTCATGCAGATTTGACAAGGATTTTTCTCTTTGGTTTAATTTCGTTTGTATTCACTACAATGGAATTGCATTTGCTGTTTTTTCAAACATGAATCACTCACAGTATCTTCGATTAAAAATTCGATTCAAGATAGTTCTTTCACTTGGTGTTCATTTCACATAAGTTCGAAAATCATGCGAGAAAAATGCAAATACTTGTCTATAGTGTGAAATTCATTTAAAAATTATGCATATCAAAAGTACTGAAGAGAATCATTTTGTATAATGATAATTCCAAAATGTTATTAACGAATTAATATAAAAATTAATCAATCACCCAATTATCCAGAAACTCAACTTTTCTTTTTTATGAAAATGATTCGCTCATTTTTCTTAATACGTATGAATTCTTTCAAATTTTGTAAATTTGCTTCGACTTTTTTAAAAATGGAATAAATGTGTAGAAAAACATAAAATTCAGAGCAAATTTAAAAACCTGAAAATATTCATAAGTATTCCGAAAAATAAATGAATTTTTTTTATCAATGAGTTAATAACATTTTGGAATTATTATTGTGCAAAGGGATTCTTTTCAGTACTTTTAATATGCATGTATATCTTTAGATTGCTGTACCATCGAAAAGTATTTGCATCTTTCTCTCATTTTTCTCGAACTTGTGCAGAATAAACATCAATCGAAGAAACCTTAAAATCTGTGTAAATTTCGGAATAACCATTATTTCAGAATTAACGTAATATTTGTAAAAAAAAAAAAAACGTACTCCATGTATTTCTCGAGAACTTTCTGCATCACAGCATTTTTCGGAAAAACTGCACGCGGTGTTCCAATTGCACATTCGCTGACATCAACAGCGCTGTCCCAAACCTGGCCGATTATTCGTTCGATCACGTGATCGTATTTCGCGCGATCTTTGTGGACGAGATCCAAAACCTCTCCCCACATGTAGCCACCGACGGAAAATCCGTGAAGCATCAGTTGATCGTAGCTCTTGTTTTGATCCAGAAAGGCCAGCAAATCGCTTGCGACAATCTGTTGATGTATGCAGGATTATTAGCAACCAAGCGAGTTAAAATTAATTTAGAAACGCATGTAATCGCTAAAAAAATTACCCGAGTGCCTTTCAACGGCCACATTAGTTGCCAGGGACTAACGTTCACCATCAAGACGTCGAAGCCCTGCTCTAGGTAGAGATTCGCGAATTTCATTGTATGTCTGCGCTTAGAAAGCAACCAGGACAACATGACGAGAAGCGGAGCATTCGACGAATCCTCGGCATTTCTTTTTTTAACATTTTCGATTTCACCCTTGTTATCTGGGGTTATTAGCTCAATGTTTTTGGTTACATGATGCGTGGAGACGAAACGGCATGCTACGAATCCCAAAACCTGTGGAAAATAGATTCATCAGTATATTGGGATCAATATTTGAAGATAATTCTATAATTCATGCTCTCATAAGTGTATACGGATATATTTTGCGAAAATGCAATTAATAACCGAGGTTCGACGATTTAAAAAATTTGTGAAGCTCGAAATATGTGCTATTAAGAAGGTTGGAGCACTCCACAATAGCCAAAAGTTTGCTAAATTCATTAAATAATGTAGACAAACTTCTATGCATCTATTGATCATGAATGGTGATTTTCATAGCTGCACATGTGTTTAACTCATAAAAAATTTAATTGCACTCGAGTTCCACGAATATTAACGGGCTTATGCTCAATTTCGAAAGAGCACATATTCGTTCATCTGTATTTTGTGCTTGATTTTTGTTTATTATGGCTCATTCTTATCGTTGAGAGATGCTTTACATATTTACTGTTTAGATATTTGATAGTATTCCGAAATTGAAAATTACAGCTATTTGTTTACGAAATTTTATTGATAGGTAAACAATTGGCTGTAATTTGTAAATGGAGAATTCTATTAGATGGTTAATTCGTAAAACATCTTTCAAGGAAGAGAATGAGCCGCGATACATAACAATCGAACGAAAAATACGGATTATTCTTTCAAAACACTGAGCGAATATGTGCCTTTTTGAAAATTAGCACAAACCAGTTAATAGTTTTGTGAATTCATTAAAATTAATGTATTGCTAAGTCAATGATATCTATATTAATACAAAGGTGCATTAACCGTAGTCAAGTGATGCATAAAACTTTGTATAGATGGATTTAAAAAATTAGCACTCGTTTGACTAATGTGGAGCGCTCCAACCTCCTCAAGATTAGCAATATATTGTTTTTGAACTCTGTAGTATTTGCGTTAATTTTAACATCGATCATTAGCGGTCGGTTTTTATAGAGTTATTGCGAAATGTATTTCGGATCTGAGACCCGTAGTGTTTATTTTTATGAATTGCTTAATCCGTAGTCGTTTAAAGACTCGTCGAATTATATCTTCTCAAGTTTTTGAAGTAAATAAGAACTATAATTGGAGCTTTAGTGGAATTCAAACATTATAATCGGGCAAAAAACGGTCCTATAATAGAAAACAAAATGTGAATAAAATTTGCAGCCTAATTATAAATCCACAGAAAGGAAATATTTTCAGAAAATCTCTACGTTAGAAATGTCTCGTTCTTTAAATGTATTACATTCATAAAATGTCTTACTGATGATAGGTAGAAAAGCTACAAAAATTGTTCATAAGATTGCACATTTTTGATGCACTTCTGGTCTTTCAAAAATGGGCATGCAACGCTCTCGATATGAAGCGCTCATAGATAAGATAATTACAAAGTTCTGCTTGTTGCTGGATAATGGTGATCGACTAGCAGCAAATCTCGAAGTTTTTGAAACAATGGAGACGACCATACGTGCGAGACTCATCTTGAAATCCTTTTCACCTCGTTGCTAACTGCACAAAAGAACAAATCACATCAATGAGTCACGAAACATCGTTAATTATGTGATTCGTCTGACAAAGTGGGACTTTGTCCGTTCTATATCCATCCAACTTAGCTATAACGTGTGCACCCCTTTCACGCATAATCTGCTACTCCATCTGCAATTTCTATAAGCGTCATTCTCTGCCATTCAGCCATTTTTCAGTGACTCTCATTTAAGAAGAATTTACTTTTCTGAATTGATTTGTCTTCGAATTAATCAAGCGTATCTGCAAGTTTTAAAAATTTTCAAGAAAATAATCATACATTGGCAACAAGAGTTTAAAATTTTTTTCAAACCTCCGCCTTTGTTTTTTTTAAGTAGTAAATTGCCCTGAAAAAATACAATTTCATTTTAAAATCCACAGGAAATTTATATTATGCCCTTATTTCATTTCTTTCGTTTAAAACTCTTCTGAGATATAAACAGTATTAAAAAATGCAACTTCCACGTACAATAAAAATCACAAAAAAAAATTCTCAAGTTACAATGAAACATGGCCAATTAAGGAGTAATTCCTGATCTCAGAAAAAAGAGTTTGTATCGATTGTTCCGCATCTGTAAGATGTACAATGACCGTCACTTTACCAATTGATGGTCATACTGAATATATCAGTGTATATAGCGCGTTCGACTCAAAGTACTACATATTCTATTCTATTTTTGACAATACTACGTAGTTTCGCAAGAGCTAAGATAGCCATTGGCCGACGCTCAAGGATTGATCGCAGACACGGGAGGCCGACTAATTTACATAATATATGTAGTGTGTTTTCAAGCGATAAGAGAAAGTTATCACTTGGAGTTTACTTTTGTCTGTGTCGTATGTATTGCATGCACAGATGCTGTGCAGAAATACGAGAACTCGCAACGCGTCCGTGTCTTTGTCACCCGAGATTTTGTTTTCCATAGTCGTCGAGAATAAAGACTCGAAGAGTAAGGATAATGTTCTCTCTGCTGGGTTCTTCAACCTTCAACGGCCTGGAAAACAAGTAATAGAAATCGGCCAATGAATAACGGCGCAGTACAAAGTCCAATCTCGCAGATTTTAAAACTGAACATATTAAAGTGTGTCCTTCAACTGAAAATAATCATTACAATAGAACGTTTTATTGTAAATATTTATTATAAATTGATCGCACATCCGGTGAATTGGAAGAACCATTCGTGTAATCGTCTATGTCATATAATAATAATAATCATCCTGTTACGCATAGACACCGGTCTCGTACCGTTTTATGGGGAGCTAAACGCGTTCCCTTATTTTTCTAACAACCTCATACGCTGATTCGTTGTGTTCTCTTCGCTACTCACAAAACTACCTTTATGAGGAAGTATTTTGATCAATTTTGGCTTTTAGTAACTTTTTATTGTTTGCAGAAAGCGAAAAAAACGGGTGAGCAATGTGTAAAATTCTATATTGCGTTGTTAGTTTAAAAAAAACTTCAATTTAAACTAAAATTTAACTAAATAAAATAATAATAAAATAAAATAAACTAAAATTTAAACCTGGTATCATGTATTTTGATGACAGTAGCGGGCGAAGATTTGAAAAAAAAATCAAAACGTCGTAAAGTATTAACCGTCTAAGTAGTTTAAGCTTTTTTCAGATTTGTACTCAGACGTCGTTTTATGCTAGTCGGTATATAAACCAAGTTTGAGTTAACTTTATTTAAAAGTTTTAATTTTTTTTTTCACGTCCGTAATGGTTTTGTTTTTATGAAGCGAAATCGAAATTTACCAATGTAGCGACCGTTTTTTGGACCAAATTCATCAGTGATAAACTTATGACTGTGATTATATGGGAATTAGATAATTCTATGATGTTTGAAACTTTGTCGTCGATGCGATTGAAACGCAGTGCACATTAGAGATAATTCACTAACATTTTGCGATAATGCGCCTTTTATTCTAATACTACTAGTTGCAGACCTCGTTCACTCTATCCACAGTTGTCGTAGTTGCTTATAACTTCTTATTATTTATATCTATGATGTTCGAGTTATTATTAGTTGGCTTTCCTACATCCTAAAACGAAGAGGTCAAGTACCGTTGACCTTAAAATCTAAAAAAAAAAAATGAGAATGGTTCGGCTAAGAGTAAAACACGATAAACTCTCTTTATTCTATTGAATAAGACGCACATCCGGTAAATCTGAAGCACATTTATCGTAGCTGTTTTGATGTCACATGGCATAATTTAATTTCCGTTGCAAATTTCACTCTTGCACATATCGCAACCTTGCAACTGGAAAATCGTTTGACAAACCCGAAGAATTACCGCAATTCTGTCTATTCTATCTAATTAGTCGCACTTCCGGTGTAATTCGAAGCACTGTCCTCGTAAGTATTCATAGCTAGTGTCTCATAGCTAGTGTATCAAGTTCGCCTTGTTTACCTTATAAATCGATAACAAATAGTACGAAACACTGCGTATTTTTGCTTCGAAATTTTTTTAGTCATTTCATCGAAAATGCCTCGTATAAATCTGTATTCAATTTTGTTGGGGTAGGTCATAAAATTCCACACATTCCCACTTTGCAGAAATGTATGTACAATGAAATTGTCCCGTTTGAATGAAAAAATTCTAATTATCTCATCGAACTCATATTTTATTGTATTGAAACTCAGTGAAGTTGCTTCTGCATTGGAAATTCCACTCTCGCACATTCCACAAACTCGCAACTGGACAATTGTCCACCAAAACCAAAGAATCACTACGATTCTCTCTATTCTATGTAATTAGTTGCACTTCCGGTGTAATCTGAAGCACAGTCCTCGTAAGTATCCATAGCTTGTGTCTTAATAAATAAATACATTCGCCTTTTCTACTACAAAGCAATACCAAACAACATTGAAAAACTGCGTGTACATTTGTCGGAAAATTTCAGTTAATTTGATTCAAAATGGCTTGTATAATCCGCATTCAGTTTTGTTGTGGTAGGTCATGAAATCCCACACATTTCCATTTTCCAGAAATGTATGTACAATAAAACTGCCCCAAGATAAAGCCGTTTGAAGAAAAAGATTTAAAAAATGTAATATCTTATTAAATCTTTATTTTATCATATTGAAACTCAGTTTATTTTGAGTTGGAAATTTCACTGTCGCATATCTCACAATTCGCAACTAGAAAATCGTCCAACAAAACCGAAGAATCACTACGATTCTATCTAATTGTGCGCACTTTCGGTGTAATCCAAAGCACAGTTCTCGTAAGTATCCATAGCTTGTGTCTCAATAGATAAATACGTTCGCCTTTTCTACCTTAAAGCAATATCAAACAATATCGAAAAACTGCGTGTAAATTTAACTGAAAATTTCAGTTAATTTGATCTAAAATTCCCCGTATAAGCCTGCATTAAATTTGTTGTGGTAGGTCATACAATTTCACCCATTCTCACTTTCCAGAAATGTATGTACAATGAAAAACTCCCGTTTGAATGGAAAAAAATGTTAACATCTCATCAGATTCCTATTTTATCGTATTGAAACTTAGTGAAGTTGATTTCGCGTTGGAAATTCCACTTTCGCACATCTCACAAACTCCCAACTAGAAAATTGTCCAACAAAACCGAAGAATCACTGCGATTCTCTCTATTCTATCTAATTATGCGCACTTCCGGTGTAATCCAAAGCACAGTTCTCATAAGTATCCAAATTTTCTGTCACAATAGATAAATACGTTCACCTTGTCTCCCTTAAAGGAATATCAAACAATATCGAAAAACTGCGTGTAAATTAATCTGAAAATTTCAGTTAATTCGATCTAAAATGCCCCGTATAAGTCTGCATTCAATTTGTTGTGGTAGGTCAGACAATTCCACACATTTCCATTTGTCAGAAATGTACGTACAATAAAACTGTCCCGTTTGAATGGAAAAATAAAAAAATTCCAATACCTCATCCGATTTCTATTTTATCGTATTGAAACTTAGTGAAGTTGATTCTGCGTTGGAAATTCCACTTTCGCACACCTCGCAAACTAGCAACTATAAAATTGTCCAACAAAACCGAAGAATCACTGCGATTCTCTCTATTCTACCTAATTATTCGCACTTCCGGTATAATCCGAAGCACAGTCCTCGTAAGTATCCATATAGCTTGTGTCTCAAAATATATATATACGTTCACCTTGTTTACCTTAAAACAATAGCAAACAATATCGTAACACTGCATGTAGTCTATACCTTTCTCTTTGAGAAGCAGCGCTTCTCGTGTCCCCGACGACTAGTAACTGAGTGCGAACGAGAGCCCAACCGACGGTCATATGTTTTCAGAATGTAGAATCTTATGTGTGTGTGTGTGTCTCTCTTTGGAGCTTTGGCGCTGGTAACCGTGCGTCTCGAGGACGAACGAAAGCAAAAAAAAAAGCAAAATGGTGTAATAAGTCAACGAATCTGTCGGGTCGATCAATATGTGTATTACTACGATAACCGACGATTCACCACGTGCAATGAACGCCAAATCTCTCGATTATTATCGATAATCTCTGTGCGTCCGGCCGAGCTCTCGAATGCAACTGACATTTTGCCGTCGCCTGATCGCCGAGGATCAAATCGACGCACCAGCTGGACAGTCATTCAAAAAAGTTTTCTCTTTGCCATTAAAGCGGATGCGCGCCACTGCGACTCATTCATTTTCGTGTTGGACATTTACCAACAGCTGTTATTACCAAAAGCGTTGGAAAATAAAAATTGCTCGATTCTAAGTAATTCTGGCGTCTAACGAGCTTAAGGATTGATCGATCGATCGAGTAGAGGATTGTCTATGAATGCATTAAGCTTTTTGTTAATGTTGTACTCATCGTTCACCGCCCAACAATAATTTATTACGAGTTTACGCATCGAGTTCTCGCCACCGTATACGCGATGAGTCGCGTGACTGCAATTTTTTATTTGCTCAACCGGAAGCGATGTTTGAGGACTTAATGATTTCGGTGTCACATGTCGGCCGATTTTGCCGCTTATTTGTATCTTATTTGCATTGATTCACTCGAGAATTACGGAAGGCTCTGCGACTGGCAGACTTCTTATGGCAGATTTTTATTGTAATTGTTATTTAATTATGTCTTCTTATCGGCCTAGGAAAAAGGTTCAAAACTTTTAGAGACTCGCAGATATTTTTCTATGGGTTTTCATTATTCTTGCTTACTGTCTTTTTCGTTTTCTTTGCGTAATTACTTTTTTGATAGGCGGAAAAAATGCTACCGACAAAAATACTCACGGAATGGTGAGAAATTACTTATTCACGGGTCCAAGAATTTGTTTCCTTTAATTCTTGCGAATGCATGGTTCTTTTCAACACGATGAAGTCTAAAAAAAAATCTACTTAAACAGAATATATATAAGAAAATATAAATAAATCGTTGAAAAAATTATGTTTCGAAAAATTAGTTATTGTCATTTCCATTGCAACTGAATACATTTTTTCCCAAAGGTTTAATATAATTATAGAATTACGTAGAAGAAGAGCGTTTAAAAAATTCGACATTGATAATTTGTAAAATGTAAGAAAATTCTGCAAAAATAATTTATATGGTTTCTGAAAAACAAAAATTATTTTAGATGAGAATATGAGCTTTTAACGGCTAGTGGCCAAGTAATTAATAAAATTTATCTACTCCGACTTTTTTGCATAAATTGTCCGTATTTGAATATTTTTTGCGAGATACTTGACTATTAATTTTCAGGTATTATTACTCGCTTTTTTGAGTATTAGACACAAACTTGTGAAAATAGCATACGACTTGACGCTTTATTGAATAGCAAAGGGTTTTATTTGCATTGATTTACTTCAGAATTAACGGAAGCTTTGCAACTGGCAGACTTCTTATGGGAGTTTATTTTTGTGATTGTTATTTAATGGTGCCTTGTTATCGGTCTAAGAAAAAAGCTCGACATTTTCAGACTCAGATATTTTTCTATAAATTTTCATGATTCTTGCTGAATATCTTTTCAATTTTTTCTGCATAATAAATTCTTTGCATAATTTGTTGCAGCGTTGGAATATTTTTTGCAAGACATTTGACGATCAATTTTCAGGTATTTTTTACTCTCCTTTTTGAGTACAGTTAGATGCAAACTATTAAAGATTGGAAACAATTTTTTTCTGAAATACTTTTTTTTAACTATGCAAATTTAAAATTTGTCTATAATTGTATACATATTTTTTACATCATCTAATCACCATCACTCTTTTTTGTTTCTTTAGAGAAAATATAATTTTATTGTCGACAAACTCGGTTTTTTGCATACCGCAGACGTGGAAAACAAAACTGCGTGCTTGGTTAATATCTACTTCTACTTCCTATGAGTAAATGCTGATGAGTATACTATTATGAGTCTTACTCGTACTCATAATAATACTCTTTGAATAAGTAGGCTCTTTAAGCGTTTATCACAAAATTTCATCAATATTTATCGTGATATTAAAGTAATGGTAATTATTCTCTACAAATTATTCGTAGGTTTATAAATAGATGTCTAGCGATTCAAAGTGGTAGCTAAGATAAAAAGGCGCACAGTTTGTCAGAAGTTTCCTGGAAAAAGAGGTCATATAGATTGAAAGATATGAAAAAATACATTCCTTGTTATTATTCCATAAAATTTTACATTCGTGGGTAACTAATGGAAATCAATTATCATTGTCTTTTAGAAAAAATCTAACGCGTTTTTATAAGCTGGACTTTATTCATTGTGAAATAACAAATTAATAATTATAAAAATAGTTTCCCATAATAATTAAGATTAATTAAAGTACGAAATCATCAAATTTGGAGAGTACTTTGAATTCATCTACAAAATATGAAAAACTGAGGAAAAAAAATTGTTAGAGAAAGATCCGACGTTTGAAAAAAATGTATTGATATCGATTTGCATAGATCTTCACTTGCGAACAACGAAGGTCTCCGCTTTGCGCGCTTTTTATTGGGTGCGTACGTAAGTGGCTGAATGAAAAAAATAGAATCAATTGTGGTCTTGCGAGGACAATTAAATAAAACGCCGTGTCGAGTTTGCGTGCAGTGATGAATTCGACGAACGCTGCACGCAACTCGTATGATATACTCCGTTATAACTATTCGCTATTCAAGCACGTAACATGTACGATACCATATTCGTTTCGATATTGACTATTACTGCGCATATTGGAGATATATTTACTTGCTGTATTGGTAGTACCTTTCATGTAGCTCATTATAGTATTAGATGGCTTTTTCCAGGTTTATGCTGATTTACAGGGTTTCAATGAATTTTGCTTTTTTTAAGGTTTGTTTAAAAGTTTCTTTCGATTTTTTCATGTGGAGAACCGTGTTCAACCGATTGAGCTGAAATTTGGTACACAAGTGAAGCAGAAGTCCATTTTTTGACTAAGGCATTTGAAAAAAAATGTAAGAAGAAATTTTCATTTATATCATTTATATTTTGAATTTCAAAAAAAAAAAAACGTGCGCGCTCTAGTTTTCGTAAAAATGGCGACATTTTGCGAAATAATTCTTTATACGTTAATATTGTTAGATATTAAATTCGACCGAAATCGGAAAAGCGATTCAGATTTTATAGACTTTTAAAATTTTCGAAAAATTCGCGTTTTTGCCATCACTTTGACAAAACTTGAGATAACGAACTCAATTTTCGTACATAAAATTTGTACTATTTCGCGATGATTAGTACATAGTTTCCAAATAATCTGCAATATGGCTAAAATTTCTCAGAATTTTACCCTTCAGAAAAAATTGTGTTATTGCATTAACTGTAGCAAAACATGATAGCAAATTTAAATTTTATATATGAAATCAGTAGTATTTAACAATAATAGGTAGACAGTTTCGTCACAATTTGTTATGTGGTTAAAATTTTTTTTAAATTTAACTTTGGTAAAAAAAAACCAAAAATAATGAGGAAGCAATTTGCAAAGTTCAACTTTTTTTTATTCAAAAGCAAATGGCATATAAAACAATTTCTATTTTTAATAGCTCAAGGCAATTAACCACTTAAATAGAGCATCGAGCGTTGTTTGCCGTTCAACAAATGACCTTGAATTCATAATGCATCGTTAATGCACGAAAAGTTACGATAATAGGAGCATCACATGAAATATGTACCTTAATTCTTTTGTGATGAGGTGTTCGAATCGTTCTGCTTAAACTCTTCGTGGATGAAACGCTGGGTTTTACGCGGATAATCGCGGCCAGTTTTCCGTGACTATAAATAAAATCTGGAGGCTTTGCGGTAAATAGGTGCAGAGTATAGCGTAAACATTACAAAGAGAACTAAATAATTTGTATTTGCATAGTACGAAATACTTAAAATGCAGATGGAATGCAAAAACAAATCTATTTCGGTTATAAATATAAATGACCTCCACTTACTCAGCGAGTAATGTTGAATTTCATATTTCAATGCATTTTTCAACATTGAGAATAAATATAACAATGAATTTCTATTTATGAGCATGAAAATTTATTCTTAGAGTCGTAAAAATAAAAATAACTATTCCGACAATGAACAACTGCTTGTTGAATTTTGTTCCTTTTGTCTTCAAATAAACTAATCACTTCTGCAAATGATTTAAGGAATTTGAACTATGATCTGCGGATTCAGGGAAAAAAGTGCCAATAACGAGGAAAACCGGTTATTTTTAATTTTCTTATGAAGAACATTCAACATTTCTCTGCTAGCTGTATGTACGAAAGTCATTAGAATTAAAAGCAATCTACGGAAAGTGCGAAGAGGAAAACTATATTGGATAACTCTCAAAATGCAAATGTTCAACCATAAATTAGTAAACTATCATGAGTTAATGCATGAATCAAGTCTTGTCAATAAATATTCGTCAATTTGCGATCCGACTTAAAAACACTGAAAATTTGTAAAAGTGCATAATTCGGCTCGGTTATAATTATTGTTTGAAAAATCCGGCAACGTCACTTTTTGCCGGTTCGAGCTGAATACTGAATAATTTACAAAGCTTCGCATTCTCATTGATCGTTACTTACATTCAAACTTCCTTAATTTCCATATGTTAATTCGTCATTAAAAGTCAAAATCACGTTGCTTCTTCGAAACTACTTGTGATGCACGATTTTTAATTTTGAATTTCGATTTTTTCTGTGGAAAATCCTTTAAATTTTGCAATCCGATTAGAATTTTTAAAACTAGAACTCATAAAATGTGCAAACGTGTTATTTGAAGTATGATAATTTAATAAGTTAACCAATTCGAATCGTAATTAAAAATTTCGACGGTCACCGTCTAAACAGTTGATAAATTCAACATCAAAATCGTACACAATACATCAACTAAAAGGAGAATCAGGCCCAATTTTTAAAGTGATCAACAAATTATCATACGCAGAATAAAATTTCGAGCATTAATCGAATTTTTGCTTTTTCTGCGACATTTTCATCAAGAACTCTCGCGGCTGTAAATAGATTCTGAATAAAGTGTAACGGATTCATACGGAAACCGGAAACCGCAACGTTTTCGCTCCCTTCTCGCGACGTTCTATGAATTGTCTGCCGCCGCGATTCGTATGTATCAAATAATCGGGTTAACTTCTATAATTCGATATAAGGACACTTCAAATACAATTTAAAGTCGTAGTTACGCAACACGATCGTGAACCAGGTTTTATCGGGGATAAAGAATCGAATTAAAGACTCATCACATGTCCATACGTATCGCTTTCCTTTATTACATCCTTTTGCAGATTATTTAAATATTGAACAATACTACGTGTGTAAATAACGTTGTTCACAACATCGAGAGAATTGATGCGAAATCGGTTTTTTTTTCTTGTTGTTGTTGTTTGAATCCGTATACTGAAATCGGTGTTACATTAATAACCGATAAAACGGGCGCCTTTAATGTATATAACACACTGGTAACGGACAATTCTAGCTTTTACACTGGATAAGATAGGTTTTCCGTCAGAAAACGCTTCGGTCGCTGAATCGAAAGACCGATTGCTCGGCGAGTATCGTGACGGTACGGATTTGTGCTTCATTGAGTTTCACTTGTTTTATACAGACAATCGATATAACATTTATGTACTATAAATTCGTATACCATATTCTTCTCGATACGGTACGAAATCTTTTTGTGTGTGTTTGTTTCTTCTCTATATTAGTGTATACAGTCATACAGTAAAAAAAAAATAATAAAAAAAAAGTACAGTACAATATTAGACATTGGACGAGCAAAGTTCAGTGCGCCGAAGCTGTAAACCGATCTTCTTCTTTTTGTTTGTCTCTTTTCTTTACCACTAGAATAAATAATTGGTAATGCTGACAGATAATAAAAACGGCGACGTGGTTATCTATGCTCGCGACGGAAATAAACGGACGAAAATGTATTCAGACGAAAGTACCATTCATCGTACAACCTAATACTGCTGCTTTGCACAAAGTAATCGGTGCTTTCGCGATAGTCCAATGACATTCATTGCTCGGATCTGAGCTCGAAATCTGGACTTTACAGTGCGGTTTATCGGGTGATTATCTCTCGAGACGATCGAAGGTGGAAACGAACCTTAAACTTGGACGCTTTTGTCCCGAGCGAAACTACGGAGCGATCTTATCGCCTCGCTCCTGTTACATACCATCTTATCAATAGTAATACGTGGATTTTTACCAAACTATCGTCATAGAAAAAACGCGCTTTTTAGTATAAATATTACGCGGGTATTCCGCGGGAACCCGCTGACCCGTTAAGACATCGTCGCGGTCGACGAAGGAGAGAACAATACAATAGAAAATAAAATAAAACGATTATTATGCAAGCGCGAAAAGAACACACGACATAGGAAAAAGCCTTTGCTTTGTGCGCTTACGGAATTTTCCCGTACAGCTGAGTAAATGCTGGGAATCGCTCGAAATTTCGCGGACAATCTCAAGCATATCTCTCCGACTTCGACCGTTATGCAACGACGACAATAAGACATCTTTTTGAACACAAACAGACTTTTTTCTTCTTATTTTTTTTAGTTTTTTTTTTACGAGCGTGTGTTTAAACGAGTTGATATTACTTAGATTAATTGTTTTGTTTACCTATAGATTCCTATCTAAACGAAGATTAGTTCGATTCGCGTTAATCCAACGCGAATCGCATGAACACTCGTCGCAGAGAACAAGAGTTTCGCTCTTCGCTCTCTCTCTCTCTTTCTCTCTCTCTCACGACATATTTCAAAAAGATTACTCTTTATGAAGATTTTTTATCGCGTACCGATAATATACATAATCTCCGAAGTAATGCACGTTGCATTGGGGAGAAAAATAAAAAATTTCATAGCTTGACTGACCGTCAGCAAGTTCATGGAAAGAAAAAAGAGTTTCTAATTTCTCGTGTGCTGTCAATTCGCGATACGAGATAATAGAAAATTGCCACAATTGTAAGAGTATTTTCTATGGCAACGAATAATCGGATTAGCCGAGATTAGCTCGACTTTCGCGGTGAACTTTAGGTACAGACAATCGTCACCCAAAACGATATTGCGATACGATTAAAGGTTACACTATTTTTATACAATATCTTCGTCCGTCCGTTATAAAGGACTTGTCGATTTGTGCAGTTATCTTGTTTCTCTATATGACAAATAAATAAATCGGCAGATTAGCAAAGTGCCCAATGAACAGTGACTATACAAATGATTCTCTCCACTTTGACAGAGCACTAAGCAGTCAATAATTCGAGTCAGAGACCTTAAAACTCACTTAACAAAAAAAAAGTGATAAAAACAATTTAAAAAAAAATATGTTTTAAAAAATCGGTACAGTTTACAAAACTCAAGGCAATGATGAGCGCGTCGCACGGAAATTGGTGTAGTATCAAAAGAATGTACACGAGCGACGCAGTAGTAATCGTAGCGTAAAATGTATATAATCACTTTATATACATAAAAGCGCGAAGGAAAAAATAGGAAACCCAAAGAACACGATTTTTCCCCTGGGTCCAAACTTATCGGACTCGGATAATCTCGGATTCTGTTTGTCTATCTATAATTATAAATGGCATTATAAGTCTCAACGATGTTAGTCTTATCGGTATTTCGTACACAATTTTTTATATTCTTTAAATGTCGAACCTTAATCTTTTTTCTCCTAGTTTTTTTGCTCGTTTTTCCTCAACGAGGATACAACGATTGTCTGAAAAACCTGTTGATCCGATTTTTCAAGTTATGCGCGAAATTCGATTTCCATCGCGATGTTGCTTACGTTGTGCATTCCCTTTAATTTTGATGTTTATTGTCTATATAAACAAACAAACGAAAGAGGATAAATAAATAAAATGTATGGTCTCAGAATTTTGTTTTTTAAATAACGACCGTAGAAATCAAGCATTTTCAAAGCGATTGCGAATTGAATGAAAAAAAATTAAAGATAATAGAATGTTTTTACCGAGCTTGAAAAAAAAAAAAATATGTTCGTGCTTATGTACATTCCCAACTAAACTTCTGATAATTATGATGCCCGTTAATAACGGTTTCATATACTGATATTCAGTATATGAAACAGTTTGTTTTTTAACAATGACAATACTGATTTTTTAAAGCGAAGTTCGTAGAAGTTGAAAAAACCGATCAACAGTTTTTTCGTGATAAACTTTTTTTGTTGACATTGCACATCTTCGGCATACGCGATTGCTACTTTCGTGAAATTTCTCGTGATTCGCTTTAATTTATACTATGACTTAGTGCAGTAAAGTCATGGCAGTTTTTTTTTTGTGTCTACGAGAAATCGCAATTTTTATAGGATTCTCAGTAGAATCCTTTTTTCACTGCTATTGCAGAGGCTGATTATCATTCATGATGAATTTTTGTCGGTTGTCTCTGTCCTTAGCTCAAAACTTGTGAGATTCTCGCAGGTCTCTTGAGTATCACACGATCTTTTGTGCGATTATGAGATTATGAGATTCATATGCAAGTCTCGAGCACGAGACGACCGTTCGTCGTGTCTCAGAAAGCCTCGACGAAGCTCGCGGGAAAAAGTCCGGTGCGACCTGTTCGCTGCTGAGTTCCTTTGTACCAACCATCGTCGCGCTTCTTGTGCACGTATATTATGTCGCCAACTCGAAGTTCCAGCTCGAATTCACTGTTTGGAGGGTAGGGTACGATACAGCGGAATCTGTAGACTCGCTCGCTGTGGAAAGAACAATTAATCGTCATGAAAAAACTCATACAATCTTTCTTAAAAATGTGTTAAAAGGAACTACATGTTTTCTAAAAGCGTAACGACTCTTTCGGAAAATTTGTAAAATGGAGCAGTCTTCAGAAACAGCGCAATAAAACTTCTAGATTTAAAAAAAATGGAGTCAATTGTTCTGTGAAGTTCAAGGGTTATTCCGGAAGATTCAAGAAATTTTAACAATACGTCTCCTGGAAAATATTAAAAATGAACCAAGTTATTCTCAAAAAGTGTTAACGACTTCTCGGAAATATTTGTAAAACGGAACAAAGTGTCCGTAAAAAGTGTAATAATAAGTACACAAAGTTTTCTTATTATGATTTCCAAAATATTCAGCGATCAGTCATCACTGCTGCAGCTTATCAACAATACTTAATCACTCCAACAGTAACCATCATCAAATTAGAAGTTGATTATGTTTGCAAATGAGGCAATAGTAAATGAAAAATATTATATAAATACCGTTCACGGGTCGATGGCTGTTGCTTGCTGTCCTTCGCCATTCCTGCATCCAACGAGTTACTCTTTCGATGGTGACTTCCCACTGTCGCTCCGACAACGCCTCCTGCTTCGCCGGATCTATCCGATATTCGGAATTTTTTTTGTTAGACAATTTTCAGATTATATATCATATAATCACGACGAAAGGTGGATATTACAGTCAATGCTAATCGAGTTCTTGTACTTTTCTATTAAAGATCGGCGTTGCCTAATTATGGAAAGAGTTTTTAAAGACTGTACTAACTGTACTGTAGACTTTTCGATTACTAAATCGCGTATTTGTTATCTTTTAGCGAAAAATTTAAATTACTTCAACGATAAGTAGAAATGTAAATGGATCAATTAGTGTAATGTAAATAATTAGAAAATTGTGTGATGGGAATCTATCTTTTGAAATGATTTAAAAAAAGATAAAAACCAGAACGATTGTATAATATAATCAAGTAAGCAGTTCAAGTTATTTTTTATGTAGATTAAATGAACATATGAAATCAGAGAGTTCAAAATACACCGATATTTAGGGAACTTGTGGTATCGATTATACATGAAAAATAAGATTTGAACCGAATTTGATGTGTTTAAGATACGATATATATATCCGCCGATAATCGCAGACTGGGAAGATATTGAAAATATCGATTGCAAAAAATGTTGATAGTAAAAATAAGATAAAAAGTTGATACCGAAATCAGATTTGAAAATAACTTAATAATCTTAAGTTAAAACTAAATATTCATTAATATTAATTAATATTAATATCTTAACATTCGATATTTTTTCGGAACCCATGATTTCTAACCGAATCTTCTAATAATTGGACAAAAAATCATAGACATTTGAAAAAATCAGTCATTGTACTCACTGACAGAAAAAATCAAGTATCCTAAAAAACTGTAACAATTGTCTTTTAGTGTTTTAATGATAACTTCATAATATTATGATCAATCAAAATATATGTTTCAAGTGTCTACAATGATCTTGATCTGTTTCTGAGTATTATACTGTTGCGGATAACTCCAATTGTAATGAAATCATGAAGTTGTTTGTGAATGAGTACATTATTTCCATTTACTGTAGTAAAAAAGCGCAGAGAATTACGAACTGCTGATATCTTTAATTTTGCAGAAAAAATTAAAACGAAACATATAATGTATTTTCATCGAAACTACCCTCAATCACACTCAAAATAATGACTTGGTTGATAAATTCATAATATACCGTAGTTATAAACCCTTCGTTTACAGATTTTGTATCTCAAAATATACATGTAGTTAATTTACGAATCGTTGAAATTTTCGATCGTTTTAAGAACTGATACATCCACCTTATTTACTAATCTATAAAAAAAAGTATACTGATGCAGATCTCTACAGTTTCGCTACGTTAATACTCACTGAAACCGTCCAGTGAGAAGAATTCTTAAGTCTGGTCGATATTGCGAGCTAAGAAGGGAATTTGAAAGGCCGTAGACTCGCTGTATCTCTAGTATCTTAAAAAACGAGCAGACATGCGACAATGAACTTTTGCAAAGCTCGTGATAATATCTAGCGAGTGTAAAAAAAAACACAAACGATAAACAAGAAAAAAACGTGCGAAAGACACAAAATCCACACAAAAATAATGACACGAACCAAAGTTTGAAAAGAAAATAGAGTTTGAAAGAAAGCCAGCTCAGCTGTAATGTTACGCGAAATGCTGCATGGCAGGATTAACCGAGCGTTTAATTTTTGGAGAACGATGATGAAGACGACGACCACGGAGACGACGACGAAGAAAAAAAAACCTACCTTTGGAGAAACGATACCGGCAACGAGGGTCGTTCCTTGTGCTTTATTCTCTGGGAAGTCGTAACGTGACCCTGCACGGTGCCTGGATACAAACGATGATGACTCGTAAGGGTATTTATTTCCTGGCTCGGTCCGACCTGTAGCAATTGACTCGGGCAAGATCCCGATCTGATCGATAGCCCACGAACACGGGGAATTAGACGAAAGCAAAACAATTTTTTTTTTCACTCCCGATGACCTAGCGATGACTCCCGACGAATGACTAATCGTTCGCGAATTTGATCTCGATGACGTTTTAAATTACATTAAAAGCTATTCTCGCACAAGTTATCGATGGTGCATTGATAATTACACTGACAAACATGTTGGGTTAAAAATAAACTCAAAAACTCAATTCTGGTGAATATATTCTCTGCCAATTCGTCTGAAAACCTTTTAGCCAGATTTGTTTGTATGTTTTTGTACGCTATTCAATGCAATTTAATACTGCAATTTTTTTTTGCTTGAACTCATGCATGAATTATTGGAGACTTAATTATTCTCCGCAAATTTACGAACTATCATTTGCCGATGTTATGAGATTGGTTTTTTTCATTCGGGTAATATCAACCGTAAATTTCTGCAGATTGAATGATTATTGTTCTTTTACTGAAATTATAAGACAAATATTTTCACCAGTTAAGTAAAGTGTTAGGAATGACGAGGTGCGTGCAACACACGAGCATGAATGGGCGGAATACATTTTTATATGAGACTAGCCTGAATGATTCATGCGAATAAATAGTCGCTGGTCAAAACGTGACACGACAATTAGTGATGCAAACAAGTGGGTGACAATGTCAGACGAATTTATATTTAATGAGGTGACAAAATGATAAGTAAAACGAAACGAAAAACCGACAAACACTATGTGAGCGGGTAAATCAATCGATACTATGGGATGAAAGCTGTGTGACACGGTGCGTGACGAATTATACGCTCACGATTGAAAGCTCATTGTCTTACCGAACGTGAACAGCGTCCAGAGAGGCGACAAAGTTGCCGTCGTCAAAAACTGGATTGTCCATCGAGTAGGTGCTCGGAGGGGGAGACTTTGACTTTTTGTTTATATTCGTCAAGCGTCTCATCAGCGAAACACCTTTTTCCTTCTTCTCTTTTGGCTGAAATAGAATGAAGAGGAACACATTTTGATTTACGAAGATTATACTGGCATTTTTTACAAAACTTGCACAAAAATCTGATCCTCTCGACCCTCTGCAAATTAGTTGGCCATATTAGAATTAATATACTGCGAAAATAAACGAAAAATGAACCGCAAAGTTGAAGTTTGTAAATTGCTTCCTCATTTTTTTTTTTTTTTTACAAAGTTACCTTTTTGAGGATAAGTGTCAATCAATTTTAGCTTCCACATAGAGAAAGTTTTGTAAAAAAAAAACCCAAAACAATGTGGAAGCAATTTGACGAGTTCAACTTTGCAGCTTTATTTATGATCAAAGTTACTTTTCTGTAAAATTTGAACCCCATAAAAAATTGAGATGAAACTAGGTACTAATAATCGCTAAATACTACCGATTCCGTACATAAAATTTGAGTTCGTTATCTTATGTTCTGCCAAAATTAGGGCAAAAACGTAAATTTTTCGAAAGTTTCAAAACCCCATAAAATCCGAACTGCTTTTCCGATTTCGGTCATATTCAATGTCAAATAACATTAACAGTGCTTACATGTATAAAAAATTACTCAGCAAGATATCGCCATTTTTACGAAAGCTAGAGCGCAGAAGTTCTTTTCTAACAAAATTAAAAAAGCTATAAAATGAAAGTTTCTGCATACATTTCGAAAAAAATCGCATCGGTCAAAGATGGACTATTGCTTAATTTGTATATCAAATTTTAGCTCACACACACGCACGAACATTTTTTCTAAACCACTTTGCTCGAGGCTTTCGAGTATTCTGAGTGTACTGACATGAAAATCTCAACAAAAAAAATTTCACATGAAAACAAAGCTTCTCTTCTATGAGGAAAGAAATTACTATAGACTACGGTTAATGGAATTCTTGATAAAGCAGTTAAGGTTTAAAAATGTCGGAAAAGGTTCTGCTTACTTTTTCGGAGCTTTTGGCGTTGGTTGTGGGAGTTGTTGCTGTTACTGATGGAGTAGATGAGCTCGAGACTCGCAAAGTGTTGTTCGGGCTTCTATTCATGTCGGAGGAAGCTGTTGCGGCTGGAGAATTTGGAGCTGCTGGAGGTGTCAGCATAGTTTTACCAGGTGAAGCTGTTGAGAAATTTCAATTGAAAAATTTTGGTAATGTACGGTCAACGACAATTTGTCGCTCGCTGTGGTTACGTCCTGATTATTTTTCTCGTCCTGTTTTTAATTATTATTATCTACTTTAATAATTCTGCTTAATCATCGCCTTTAACTCTTAGATATGATACATTCAGTTTTTCTATTTTATGGACATATTGTGTACAAAAATCAAAAGGAAGTTGTCTAGACGCTGATCTTTAATTTGTACGGGACGTTAATATCGAATGCTCGCCAATTCATGTCAGCTCGAATATTACAAATAAATAACGCGTGAGGAAAAAAAGAAACCTCGGAAACTTTAACTTTTTCTCCGCCAATTTTCTTTCGCATTAAAAATAATATTTGGAAAAAGACATTTTCGGTTTAGCTAAATTTTAAACGATATTTCAAAAAATTATCGTGGTTTAATTGGTGGTTTTAAACATTAGTTTGAGCACCAGCCTGTGTTCTTAATATGAAAATAAATCTGCGAAGAAAATACGCTCATATATGCAATTGTTTGGCCAGATGTTTCTGTCATCGTGTTATATATTATAAAAAACCATAATATTAATTTATTAAGATTTTTTTTTTATTAAGATTTTTATTTTTTATTTTAAAAAATGTGCGTCAAATAACGAATTTTGGATATGTGTTCGGCATAAAACCATCTATTACACTCAAGATTTTTTTGCAAAACGCATATCCAAAATTTATTATATCCTGCGCATTTTTCAAAATAAAAAAAATAAAAATAAAGAAACAAATCTGAAAAAATTCATACGCATTCAAAAAAATTAACATATAATTTACATAAAAAAAAGTTAGGTTGACTGTCCATTTGTTGAACACTGGTTTTTTTCACCAATTTATTGATAACATTTTGCGATTATTATTATACGAAATCAATCTTTTCAGTACGTTTTGTATGCATTATTTTTATCCGATTTTTATACCATCGGGAAGTGATCGAAATTGTCTCTGAAACTCACTTTTGGCGGGACTGTACCTATCATACATCCTTAACGAGTTAATAAAATGTTCGATTTCCTATGTATTTTTCGCGACATATTGTGGCATCGATCCGTGGTCGTACGATACGATACGATACTACAGTGGAACCTCTCACAGCGTACATAATTCGGAGATAAGGACGCTAAGTGAAGAACCAATCAGGCACACGCAACGTTCGTGCCTCTCACTCTCTAAATATATATAATTTGACTATTTACTGTCTTTGACTACGTCCTGCGCAAGGGCTACCTCAATTCTTTTCAATTCTTGGCATCGAAACGCTGCCGCGTCACTTGATACTAACCAATGCTAGCGCTAGTCATAACAGCGCTGTGACTTCGTCCAAGAGGATTCGCCACGTGTTCGCCGAGTCGCGGTGGACTCTGACCTTGAGCCTGTCCGTGCCAGGACGATGATACGGTCGGCGAAGGGCTGATAGCGCGAGGTGGAAGTTCCGGAGGCGGCAAAGACCGCAAATTGTACGGTTGCGGAGCGGCTCCCTTGCTTTTTGTGTAAGTGACGGTGAGTCTCGGCTCTGTAGCACCGGCTTGAGCCGTTGATAGCGGCGAGTTCTGATGAGCGGTTGTGTTGGTTGTAACCCGACAAATGCCCCGTTGGCATTTCGCCGGGGCGACATAATTTCCCGGAAAAACACCGCACTTCTGTGTTCTATTTGATGTGCCCTTGAACCAACCGTCCTGACATCGCTCCGTTACCATGTATATTCCACCCTTTCGAAGCTCGAGCTCGTCGGCTTTCTGCGGTTTGTACGGATACAAAGCTATGTAAGCGGCTGGTAAATGATTGTTGCCGTTAGAATTCGATGGTAGACTGGGCGAAGGCTGTGCTAGCACCATATCGCTGCTTCCGCTGCGCCTGTGACGAAGCCCGTGATCCACAGTTCCACTCGTCTGAAATTAAGTTGGTACATTTTTTGTTTACCAACAAGATTTTCTCATTTCGAACGCAGAGCAACAGTTACCATACGTGTTTTCTGGATCAATTATGACGAAAGTTTTCAAAGCATTTTTTTGACAAATGTCTGAACACTCTCTGAAATTAGTTAATTTTGCTTCCTTATAGAGGAAGCCTTGTTTTCATGAAAAAAAAAATTTCCACGTTTTTATGGACACTCGGAATGCTCCAAAATATCGAGAAAAGTGGTTTAGAAAAAATGTCCGTATGTATTTGTGTGTGTGTGTGTGTGTGTGTGCGCGCGGGGCTTCGAAATTTCAATTACCTGTAGTGAACCGTTTAACCGATTGAGTTAAAATTTGGTACACAAGTAAAGCAGCAGTCCATTTTTGACTGATGCAATTTTCTTTCAAATGTATGGAGAAATTTATATTTTATAGCTTTTTTAATTTTTTCAAAAATGGACGTGCGCGCTTTAGTTTTCGTAGAAATGGCGATATTTTACTGAATAATTCTTCAGCGGTGCATGACAAGACGTGTTGTTTTGTATTGAATTGATCATAATCGGAAAAGTGGTTCGGATCTGCCTTTGCCCTAGTTTTGGCAGAACATGAGATAGAGATCTCAAATTTCATAAATAAAGAAATCGGTACTATCTAGCGATGTATTTGTTACTATCGGTACTATCTAGCGATGATTATTGTATTAACCTTAACAAAACATTAGATAGCGAAGTCGAACTTTATACATGAAATCAATACTATTTGAAAATAATAGGTACACAGTTTCGTCATAATTTGTTATGTGGTTCAAATTTTTCAGAAATTTAACTTCAAAGTTGAACTTTTCAAATTGCTCCCTCTTTAATTTGCTTTTTTTACAAACCCTTCTCTATCAGAAAGCCAAAATTGGTTAACATACTTCCTCATAGAGATAGGTTTGTAAAAAACCAAAAAATAATGAGAAAGCAATTTGCAAAGTTCAGACTTGCAGCTCATTTCCACAGTATTTCATCTACGAAAATCAACAACAGGTTGGGTTATCAATATGAAATCTGAATTAAAAAAAAACTGTTTAAAAATTCGTTTTAAAAACGATCGTTCAAACATGTTCAACACTTCATAGAAACTTTAATGTTCAGGTAGATTTATCTGCTATTTCTTGAATGACTCCATTACTTTCGGCTCTAACCCACGTAGCAATTTTCGTGTAGCCATGGAAAAAAAAACCGAGGTTACGTATGTCCGCCAGAATATTATTTGTCAGTCGATTTTCCGAATCGCTGATTTGGAAAATATCAATCGATTGAATAGCTGCCTCTAGAAATTCCGTCATCGACACAACGTTCAGAAAATTTATATATTTTCATTACCTGCGACTGAGAGAAAACTTCACCAGTTCCGCTGGTATTAAGAGAACTGCTGTTGAGACTCGAGTCGACAGCGGGACTCAGAATTTCCGCACTGTGTCTGTGGTGAGGATGTGGTTGATGGCCGGTGTTTATGGCCGTAAAACTGTGTCTCTTGACGCTGTGGCGACTGCCCACTGCCGGTGGAGAAGTCGCCGGACTACTCGGACTGCTGGGCGCTGTACTCGAGCTGCTGGAGGTGCTCGAACTATTCGGGGTGTTTGGTGTCGTAGTCGTTGAACTTCCACTCGATGAAACGGTCGATCCTGCGTCCGAAACTGGCAAAACCGTCGCCTAAAAAAATCCCAGCATTGAATCTTGTCTATTCCAGCATCAATTTTTGTTCATAAAGATCAGCATTGTAACCATTCCATTACTTCCGATCTCATTCTGTTCGTCAATTAATCCCAAGAAAATTAGCAAACGATTTTTCAAATAATTCAAACGATGTTGTTTAAAAAATTCATAAATATTTTATTAAAAAGTAAGAAAACCTTTCCCTATGAAAATGAGGTAAAAAAAGTGGAGGTAACAATGGGAAATTAATTTTTCCATTAGTCGCTATGTTTTTTTTAATCGTAGAAGTAATTCCACTGGAAAAATATTGCTCATTTATATTCAATAAAATTGTAATAGTTTTCTTCGGAAATGAAAGATATTCTTGAAAAGATATACAATTATGTATGGCTTAAACGAAGGAATCGAATGGATTTGCGAGTAATGAGACCTCTGAATTTCTAATTATGATTGTTTCGTTTTAGTCGTAATTAAAACTGTGCTACGCAATTGGTTTTGGATTCTAACCGGTGGCATTTGCGGTCGCGGCTGGCTGGTGGTCTGAACATTTCGCGAATGATCCGTGGGGATCAGTGGCGTTGTCTCTTCGTTCGTTGGAGTCGGAGGCGCAACTCGCGATGGTCCCGGCTGAACACTGCGGAAAATAATAATGATTCTCATGAATTATCGTTTCCTTTCATTTTAATAAAATGTTCACTGTCTACTAACTTTGTAGAGAGTTTCATAAGCGCTCGTGCAACGCTGTTCAGTTCCACGAAAGCCAGCGGAAAAATGCCGATTCTGTCCAGCAACTTGCCCTCTGCCCAGTTCTCATCGACTCTTCTGATAACGCTGATCACCTCACCCTAGAAATTTAATCAATCATCGTATCGTCGTTTACCCATACGCAGCCGTTCTATTTAAGATTCAAGTGAACAGCCCAATGAATAAACTCCTTATGTTGAGCGATGCCTTTTTATTGATATACAATAATCGTTCAACTCCCATTCAATATGCCAATAATCTTTGAGTTATTCTGTTCAAAGTAGAATGGTGAAGAGTGACATTATCATTTTATAACGAATTGCAATTAAGAATAGAATTACGAATTTTAGAAAGTAGGAAAATGTATACCAATATTGCAAATAAGAATAAGAACATTTTCGTCTTATGTGTGTTACATAATTTCTATGAGAATAAATAGTTCTTTCTAAAGAGGTATTTATTGATTATTCTATTGTATATATAAATTATACCTTATTAAAAGTAAGGCAACCATCCTCCTCGTCATTTGTCATCCTGAAGTCGTACAGAGCTTTGCATTGTGGAACATGCGGAGGCAATGGCGTCATGACCTTTATCAGCAACAGGAATAAACAAAAAAATTCATAACTTCAATGACCTTATTCTTTATCTTTAAGTTGCAAATATAACAGCAGAGATAAGGCTGACATTATGGTTGTAAGAAATGTCAGCAATGGCTGTTTTGCTAGGAAAATGGCTGTTTACCTGCACATAGGATAGTGGAAATACTCCATGATTTGTGCCACACTCTCCCACGTACCAATTGTTGTCAATTTTTTTACGCAACACAACTATGTCCCCTTTTTTGAAGCTCAAATCCCTGTAAATGAATGTAAATGAATTTAGACAATTATTGTATGCAATAGAAACAAACTATTTAAAGGAAATTTTTTTTAGATTTTTCAACATAAATAAAAGTTACTAATCGTTCTGAAAAAAGGAGCATCCAGGAATTTTAAACCATGAATCACAGATATTACCAACTGGGAATTACCAAATTTGTAATGATACTCAAAACTACAACCATATGAATAAAGTCGAATAATCATCACAGATAGTTATTCATTCCAATTGGATCAATCTTTAGTTTCAAATCAGATGCTTAATCATGCAAAAATATGTTCAAAATACTAAGACTTCATTTGAAAACTCTTGATTTTCAGTTATTTTATTATAGCAATGAAATCAGGCAATTAAACTAATTGAAGCCCTTGGATATGTATGACCATGAGCTGCTATAAAATGGTATGTATTCATAATAACTGGATTGCCAGTCTAATTTTTGTGGTAAACTATTATGGGCCCTGTCTCTAGTTATCTTATTATACAACATCTAATTCACTAAATATTCAGGTTGCAACAGATTACAAATACTTGGTTCATACAGAAACCACTGAAATGATACAAGAAAACTAAACTAAAAAAAATTCCAAAAATACACTTTTGTAGAAAGTTTTATGTATGGAATTAAATATATAATTGCATCCTTAAGCACTCATGTTTAATATAAAAGTACAATAATATAACTCTATTATTATATACACTGTTAAAAAAATATATACATGAAATTATTACACAGTATAGCAAGCTCATTCACAGGAATGAGTATAAAAAATTAACTACATGAGTATAATGGAAAATTTGGCTAAATGTGTTGTGAAAGATGTATTAGTGACATACAATCTGCTACATTCATCACAAAAGATCTATTAGTGACATACAGCCCATTAAATTTGTCACAAAAGACATATTAGGGATTTACAGTCTGCTAAATTCATTGCAAAAGACATTAATTGATGCACAGTATATTCAATAGGCCATATGAGTTGTGTTTTCAATATGAGTCAACTTCACTTTCAAGTTAAGTAAAGATCTTCAATTAACGAATCACTTCTGCATTATGCTTAATTTTGCCATTAGTTGTTGTTCAGTGCTAATTCTTTTAATGTGTTTAATTTTTTTATAACTTAATCGCCATACTCCTTGTGGTATCGCGCTTAAGGATGTGTTTGAATTAAATTAAATTCTATGTGTTGTTACGCACTGGGTATTTCTCTACTTTTGTTCATAATTATTCCTATCATCATGTCCATTGTATTTGAATGTGAAAAGGGTTCTACTCGGTTGATTTCTCAAATAAATGAAGAGATGAATGAATTTTACTGAATTCACTATTAAGTCTCTATTTTTTTTAAATACAAGTTCACTGTAATTTTACCACATGTACATTCAATTTTGTTTTTCCTTCATATATCAATTGAGTTTCCTACATAATTTTAGTAAAAATACATTACATTAGTTTAATATAAATTTCTATAGCTTATAAATGTAACAAATTTTTTTTTCCTGAATCAAGTGTTAGCAAATTGTTGTTAAAATCTAACTAGTCAGAAGTAAACAAGAAGTCTGATAGATATGTAAATAAACTATTGAGTGTATTCAATATGTTACTGTATGAACATTTCAAACTGTTTTTCTCTTTCTAATGTTGAATCCACTCAGAGCAGAATGGAAATTATATTTTAATTTGATCAAACTTTTCATACTCACTAATAATTTATATTGTTATCCTATACTATGAACTAGTAGAACTTATATTTTCGAGAAAAACATATGTCCCGTAACATAAACACATAAAATGAATAAATAAACAGATAAATTCTTTGCAGTAAAATAAACTAAAAACAGTGTTTTATGCAAGAAAACTTCCAGTAAATAATTTCCCATAACTTTTATCCAGTAAATCCAATGATACTTACCCCGGAACCTTAGAGATGTAGTCGTAAATAGCTCGACCGTACGGCTGATTGTGCAAATGAACCTGCTTGGCAGAAGCGTTAGCGTGCCTCGCAGGATCGACGGCAAGAACAACAGTAGCCAAATTGGCAGTAACGGCAGGTGCGGGAGCAACCTGATGTCCTCCGAAGAGTCTCTGAGGTCCAGGATTGGAGCGAACAGGTGTTTTGGCACCTTTAGGCATGGCATTGCGCATTCCCTCCAATATCCTCATAAGAAGTACGTTGGGAGGCAGGTCGTCGACCTTGACATCCACGAGTACCCGACATTCCGGACAGCGAAGCTCTCTATGAGTGCTCACTATTTCCTCGAGGCATTTTTTGCAAAATGTGTGTTGACACGGAAGAACCTTGCTGGAAGTATCGAGTCGCTCCAGGCAGACGGAGCACTCCAGCAAATCGTTGAGCATGCACTCATCCATCGTCGATACTTATTAATAGCAAATCAATAAAGCCTAATTCACGAATAATCCAGCCAATTTTCTCGTACGATTTTTCAACAACTACTAAACCATTAGATTTCTATCTTTTCTTAAATCTCCCTCTCTCTCAATCTCTCAGTCATTGGTCTCTATCATGATAATTGCACTTTCCTTAGCTCGGTATAATTCAATACTTTCGCTTTGCATTATTAATAGTTTAATTGTGTGTCGGACGTTACGGCGATGCACTTGCGGGTTACGGTGTACAAGCTAGAAAAGGGGGGGAGGGTTGCACTCGTCACGCGAGAGTAGCTTTCGGTACACCAACTTGTAATATGCCAACAATTATTATTTTCCATTAGTTCGTTTCTCTCGATTGTCCTTACGTACGCATTTTGTATATTCTTCTGGTTCGTGTGTCTCGAATAAATCGTCACGTTCCTCTACAGCGACGATCTCCTACTCCGAACTTGCTGTGAACTCGTCGACTATCACTCTCGCGTTACTTTCGCTGCAGACACGGCGGTCATTTACACTGATGTCGAAGAAGCGAGTCCTCGCCCGAGTTTACCGACACTTTAAAGGAGCGAGGGCTTTAAACGCCCTTCTTCTTCTTCTCTCGTAACAGCATCAACACGCGTCCGCATCTTATTAAAAAAAAAACGAAAAGGAATTTTTCATTCACACGGAAGAGAATAACAGCGAGAGAAAATAATGGGGAAAACGCCTTGTTTCCCCGTGCTCCGACTGAGCGCGTGTGCGTTACACACGACGGCATCAAGAGAGGCGCCTGGTGGTGATGCACAAACGCTCTCCTCGCTGTCAGCCGTGCAGTTGGAGAGTGGGACTGTATAGAGTGTTTTTTTAAACCGTAGGGCGCTCACGGCTGTTACTACTGCTGCTGCACTCTCGTCCGAACTCTCGTTTTCCACGAGCTCTTCTCTTCCTCTCGCACTTTCTTCCTTCTCTCGCTCGCTCACCCCTATCGATCGTTCTACACAACCGCCGAACTCGTGTCACTCGAATGATCGTTAATTCCTGAGCGAGGTTCTCGCCCCGAAGAACTTGGGGACAATAAGTGAGAGTTCTTTATTCGTCGGGAACTCTGCGGTCTTAGGATTCGACAGGACATGATGTCGGAATCGATAACACTCCACTATTTCCGGTGGTGGCTATTGCTTTTATTTTTTTCCTATTTGGGTTGTTACGATGAGTGACTTGAGGTGATGTGAAAAGCTACGGTCGGTATCGAAACTATATGGTTTTGGTCTTTTTTTAAGAGCACCGGAATTGGAGGACCTAAAGGAAATGGAATGACACTGCTTCTGTCAGTGTTGCAGTGGCAGCTTATTTCTTTTGGGCCCTTGAGTTTCCCGAAAGACCATTACAGTTTTTTTATACCGACTGAGCACGAGTAAGTGGGAAGGGAGAGATTCAATATGCCCTTAAGGAACCTACCTAAAATAAGCGTAAAAATACATTTTGTAAGTTATACGCTTCTTTTGAAAAATTTTACATTGAAACCTCATTAAGCACATACCTTGCAATATTATTCTGTAGTTCTGCAAAAACGTACAATGCACCAAAATGGTATGAAGAAAAAAGTAGAATTTTGTAATGGAAGCTACAATGAGTTCATTGTAGCTTTCAGATGAAATCGGTGAACAAATTTTAGTGTTTGATGTCTTATTTCATCTTACGAAGAGTGCATTCTGGGATGAGTGTAAGAATTTTTATTTTTGGCCTATCTGACAAAGCTGGGATTTTCAAATGCATAAATTCATCATACCTTTTTAAAAAACTCAGTGAACAATTGACAATAATAAATCTGATTTTGTCTCCAGCAATGATACTCCACTATTTCCAGTGGTGGCTATTGTTTTGGTTTGTTGTTATTTTGTTTAATTTGATATGTTATAATGAGTGACTTAAGGAACCTGAGTCACCTAAGAAAAGTCATAAGAAAAGTAAATCTGCAAGTGATACCCTTTGTTTAAAAAATATCACAATTAACTCTTATATTTCTGATCTTCTCTACAGGTTGTCAAATCGAACATCAGAGAAACTCTACTGAGATATATCTTGTTACGATAAAATGCAAATATGATTCACTATACTGAAATTGAAAATTATATATCAGATTCTATATTTCTACACATGTTATATTGGATAGATATCCAATATAAACATACACTAGAAAGCCATTATATGTAAAAAGGACATGTCCTGTAAATAAATAAATAAATAAATAAATAAATAACTAAAGTATACACCAAGCATCATAGTTCTGCAATTTTGCAATGACATATGGTGCACCAAAATGGTATAAGGAAAAAAGTAAAATTTTAAACCTGTTGTAGCTTTCAGATCAAACCGATGAACCAATTCAAGTCTTTTGTCACATTTTATCTTTCTAAAAATGAATTCTAGGATGCGTGTAAGGATTTTTATTTATGACCTCTTTGACAAAGCTATGATGTTTAATGAGTCGATGAATCTTTCTTCAGTAAAACCTTAGTATATGCAATTCCCACTGCATCCAGGATTCCTACACTCATCCTAGAATCTTCGGCAGATGAAATAAGTTATCAGACACTAAAATTTATTTACCGGTTTGATCTGAAAACTCTGACAGATTAAAAATTGCAGAATTATAATGCTTGGTATGTTCTTAATGAGATTTATGAATGTATAATTTGTTTTAAAGGAGGGTATTATTTACAGATTTTTTTTGCTACTTTTCAAATTTTTTTATTGGAGCGATGTAATTGCAAAATCTAAAGATCTTGCACCTCCAGCTCTTAAGCGCTCGAGTTGCTGATATCGTCCGCTTGCTATTGCTTCGAATAATGTACTGTTACATTGTCACCTGAAAATCATGAAAAATGAGGCATTGATTCATCGCGTTCACGTCATTGCGAGTTCTCGTAATCGCGACGATCAAATAGGATATCTTTTGAGTGATTCATGTAGCAATTGCTCGCGAGCAGCGATCGAATTCTGCGCACTATGGGCTCATTTCTAATTACGTGTAGGTAAGTCACTAGCTACAAGAGGGCCCTCCAATCAGCTTGCACCTAAAGAAAGAGGCAATCAATTGATGCTCCCTATTATTCCTCCACAGCATCCCACGATCGGAAGTCAAGATCCGCGATCCTTATCGCACGTCAACGATCGAATCGTATTATATAGTGCAATGGTGCTACGTTTTACCTAAAACGCGGTTTTGATGAATGTTAAATTGTGATAATTGCGTAATTTTATGGAAAAAATAGTAAAAATGTGATATTATAAATAATCTCCGGAAGGGATTAAAGCTATTAATTTTTTATGTATCTGGTTAATTACTTATTCAGGATGTTACATGTTATTAACTGATATTTTGATATGTATAATGTAGAAGGGTTTTTCTCGTTAAAAAATGAATAAATAAATAAATAAACAAATATTAGTCCACCCACGCGCTGTGCGCAGCACCCTTAAGGTTGCCACGAATGAGCCCGAGATCTTAAGAATTGAGGAAGTTAGAATACAAACGAAGAATTAGAAAGAAAAAAAAATCCCATAAATTTAGAATCTTTCGACGGGTTCACTCCAAATTCAATTCTATAACTTGTTCAACTACATTCTACTTGTGAAACAAACTTGAGCCCGATATCGTGAAAATTGCGGAAGTTTAAGCACGAAAAAAAAAAATTTAATTCAAAAAGACATAATTTGTGACCCCCTTAACGGATTGACACCAAATGTAATTTCAAACATTATTGATAACAGTCCACTCCTGGATCCAATTTCAGGATATCATAAAAATTGCAGGAGCTAGAGACCGAATTAACATTCTTCAAAAAATTCAAAATGCGATAAATTCTTAACACCTCAACGGATTGACTCCACATTCAATGTCATATTTCGTTTGACGACAGTTTACTTGTGGTTCAAATTTCAGCCTGATCTCTCTTTTGATATCCTAAAAATTGCAACGGCTATCGTGCTAACAATAAATTTTGCACATACACACACTCACCTAAACACACATGCAAACATCGTGTTTTAACAAAATTAGGGCAAAACGTGATTTTCCCGAAAATATCAAAACTATAAAATCCGAACCGCTTTTCCGATTCCGGTCAAATCAATACCGAACAACATTAACAGTAACTGCATGTATGAAGAATTATTTAGCAAAATATCGCCATTTTTACGAAAGCTAGATCGCGAACTTCCTTTTTTGAAAAAATTCAAAAAGCTATAAAAAGAATTGCATATGAATTTAAAAAAAACTTCATCAGTCGAACATGGACTGCTGCTCCTCTTGTTCTAAATTGTAGCCCAATCTGTTGTTCGCTACTCGCGATACAGATATTAAAATTCTGTCCTTAAGAAAACTTTGTATTCATTAAAAAAAAATTTTACCAGATTTTCATATCAGTACACTAAGAATGCTCCAAAACATCGAAAGAAGTGTTTTAGAAAAAAACATCCGTACGCATAGGATAACACGAGGTAAGCAATTTCAAAATTTTAACTTTTCTAAACCCCTCTTCTCTTAGTCTGCTTATATTCTGATTATCCTGACATAAAAATCTAAATAAAAACTTCATGAAAACAGCCTCCTCTCCACGAACAATCAAGACGTCGATCAACCAGCCAACAACTGTTACGAAACCAATTTAAAAAATTCCCTCTGATCTCACTAGCATCGAGACGCCAACTTGAAGAACCCGTGACAGGTAACATAAAGGCGTGAAATGTTCCCAACTCGGTAGTCGGTTGCATCGTGAATGACGTCATCCGAATAAGCATCGCGTGGGGGTAAAACAGTGAGAACAGTGAGTTCTGCGCACGTGTGAGTAGGCGGTACGTGTCCGGTAGCCGCCGTGGCAGTACCGTCGTCTCTTGTGTCCGCCCCCACCACAAAACGCATCGTAGTTGCGCGTGAACGCGTGTGTGGGTTGCCAGTATCGTCTCTCGTTGGAAGGTGCTCGCAGTGGCAGCGTTTCTGCGAGTGTGTGAGTCGAGTATTGCGGCTCGAAGGTAGAGAGGAAGATAAAAGCAAGCGAGGCCGCGCCAGTGTCTGTTCGTTAAATTCAACGAGAGAGCGAGGGTGGTGTGTGGTGCGTGTGCTCGACAAGCCCCGTTTGGTTATAACAGCTCGAGGAAGGAGACTCTCCACCGGTCCATGTGCTCCGCTGAAGAATTATAAAATGCTGATCAAAGAATTGTGAGTTTAAAAGAGTGAGCACTCGCGACTGCAGAGGCGCGAGCGCTCTATATGTCTCATTGTAATCGCCGTACACTGCGGTTACGGCGAGACGGCCTCGCGAGACCCTCTTTTTTCTTTTCGGTGGATTACACACTCATTCTTCTCTCTACGCACCGAGGCGTCGACAACGGCAGTCTTCGAAATATCGAGGGACCAAAAATAATTGAGAATAAGAACGTTTTATCGCGGGAGCTTTGGAATATACATCCGCAAACACCTCGCGCGCCCCACGGGGCGATAGTATGGTCGTTGCTAATCTTTAACGTAGCGCGCGCGGCGTGTCAGCCTGTCAACGGGTCGCGCGGGGGCTTTTTTTTTTCTTCCGCTACCTTTTGCCACGGCCAACCCTATAATTTTGTTGGATTTTCGCGCACGTTATTCTGAGGATGTCTAGCGGATTTTTTTGGGGTACACGTAATAACGAGAGCGAAGAGAGGAAAGGAGAGAGGAGAAAAAGTATGTGTAGCGAGAGAAAGAGAGAGAGAGAGAGGGTACTCATCGCGCGCATCCCTTCGATTTTCGAGGCACGAGGGAGAATTCGCTACGTCGATGGATCGAGCTGCCAGAAAGAAAGGGGTGCCCCCCGTCCGCCCCCTCAACTCTTTCTCGTTATCAATTGTCGAGTTGTCCACCTGCGCGAGACGATTTTACGGTCTTTAAGGGCCTTACGGTTTTTTTTTTACCTGCGGCGGTTTTATGGATTTTTTTTTTTTGGAACTTAGGGCTTAGGGTTTTAGTATCGATTTTTTTTTTCCCTTCGAACGTATGAATTGGCGGCGATCGGCGATGGTCACGTTGGCGAGGCGCGCGGGCCGACTCACTCTCGACAAGATTAGGGAACGAGGACGAGGCAAATGTCGTTGTCGTCGCTTGGAGCGAGAGAGAGAGAGAGAAAGAGGCTCTTCAAGGCCACGAACGCCACTTCTGTCTTGTGTGTCGAGTCTCGCCCCCTCCGAAGCTAAGCGATGTTTCAAACTCCTTCATCACATGGATGTATGTTTTCTGTTGCAGCCGCGTCACCCTGCCTCTCACGGTCGAGGAGGTACGTCACGAAAAAACTCCTTCCATAAGGTGTTATTAATGTTGATATGCGTGCATGGCGATGCACGCCTCGCGCTGGCGATCGTCAATACATATTTATTTCTTTTTTTTTATTCACTTATTCGCTGACTTGACTATTTTTCGTCACGCTCGTTTGTATGAATTTTGCAAGATTTAATTTTTGGCTCGCACTGCTGTGTACGCTCAGCTGGAAGGAGAGACCTCGAAATTTTGCTGTCACGCTTGCAGTGTGCTATTAAGGTTTTTTCTTCACATTCGTCAGTTGATTCTGTGACAATTTTGAAATGACAAGAAGCACTGCGAAGAGATGGTTACTTGAGGACTGTGTAATCAAAGAAACAGCTGAATAATTCTGTAGCATAACAGTGTAATGGTCTTTGGATTATGAATAATTCTGCAGTATAATGGTCTTCGAATATCTGGAATACATAATTTTATTCCGGTACTCCAAAAGGTCAGATAGATAACAATGGAAATGCAATGATGCACATGTGGAATTGAATGAATTATATCTAACACATGCACAAATGATGGAAACGGATTTCCTTTTCAGTCAAGTTTTTTCATGAAAATGATTTTGACTTAAAGTAATAAAAACCGTTGAATTGATGTTATATTTTTTTAAATCCATTGAATGAATTGAAAGAACAAATATTTTCTGCCAAGTTTTATCATATTTGCACACTTACAGTGTGCTATTTAGGTTTTTTCTTCATATTTGTCAATGGATTCTGTAACAATTTAAACATGACACTGGCAAGAAGCGCTGCAAAGTAATGGTTACTTGAACACTGTAATCACAGAAACAGCTGACTAACAGTGTAATGGTCTTTAGATAATGAATAATTCTGCAGTATAATAGTGTTATGGTCTTTAGATAATGAATAATTCTGCAGTATAATAGTGTTATGGTCTTTGGATATCAGAAATATGTAATTTAATTCTAGTACTCCAAAAGGTCAGATAGATAACAATGGAAATGCAATGATGCACATGTAGAATTGAATGAGTTGTATCTAACACATGAATAAATGATAAAAAAGGATATTTTTTAAGTCAGATTTTTGCTTATAGAATTTATGGGAGAATACCAAATACAAACGAATAAGATTTTTAGTAGTGTTGAATGAATTAAAAAAACAAATATTTTCTGGCAAATAGGCAGCATTGCAGTTCCGTTAGTGCATGATTATCATTTGCAGCTTCTTCATCTGGTAATTCGATTAAGATAACAATTTTTTTGGCAATTTTTGTCACGCTTGTTTGCACTTATTTTGCACAATTGAATTTTTGGCTTACTCTGCTATGTATGGTTAGCTTGAAGTAAGACAGTGAGATCTTGAAATCTCACTGTCACGCTTATAGTGTGCTCTTAATTTTTTCCCGTTCCACATTTGTCACTCAATTCTGTAACAATTAAAACATGACACTGCCAAGGAGCACTGCAAAATGATGGTTCAGCACTGTGTAATCACAGAAACAGCTGAATAATTCTGTAGTATAACAGCGTAATGGTCTTTGGATACCAGGAATACATAACATGATTCTAGTACTCAGAAAGGTCAAATAGATAACGATGGAAATGCAATGATGCGCATGTAGGAACTGATGAATTGTGTCTAACACATGAATAAGTGATAAAACAGGAATTTTTCTTGAGTCAAGTTTTTTTAATTAAAATTATTTTTACTAAAAGTAATTAAAAGCATACAATTGATATTGTATTTTTTTTTTTTTTCATCTATCGAATTGATTATTTTTGAATTTATGAAAGAATTTAAACTACAATAATTAATAACATTTTTACTCAAATGAACTGAAAGAACAAATATTCTTTGCCAAATGAACTCTATTGTAGTTCCATTTCTGAATACTTCCATGACTATCAGTCAGAGCTTCTCCATATGGCAATTTAATTGAGTTAATAATTGTTTTTGGTCACTGAATATTTAGTAATTGATGATTTTATTTCCCATAGTACCAAGTCGCTCAACTGTACTCCGTGGCTGAGGCTAGTAAAAATAACACGGGCGGAGGAGAAGGAATAGAGGTATTGAAGAATGAGCCCTTTACGGATTACCCACTGCTCGGCGGAAAGTATTCTTCGGGCCAGTATACCTACAAGATTTATCATTTAGCAAGCAAAGTTCCAGCCTTCATCCGTCTACTATTACCAAAGAATTCACTGGAGATCCATGAGGAAGCATGGAATGCGTATCCTTACTGCAAAACAGTCATTACTGTAATATTCTATTGAAGCATTAATCATTATTTCGCAAAAATGCATAACATTTTCACTGTTATTTATTATTATTTTTAGAATCCTGGGTATATGAAAGACAACTTTATTATTATGATCGAATCTTTTCACATCGGTGACGTCGGAAATCAACAGAATGTTCACGAACTGTCGGCCGACAAGCTCAAGATACGAGAGGTCGTTCACATAGATATTGCAAATGATCCTATCGCTAGCGCCGATTACAAGGAGGATGAAGATCCAACGAAATTCAAGTCACGGAAGACCGATCGAGGGCCGCTGGTCGGCAAGGACTGGAAAAACAAGGTTCAACCCGTCATGACTTGCTACAAACTCGTCACGTGCGAATTCAAGTGGTTTGGCCTCCAAACGCGCGTCGAGAGCTTTATACAGAAAGCCGAGAGGCGTCTTTTCACCAACTTCCACCGGCAAGTCTTCTGCTGGATAGATCGCTGGTACGGACTCACGATGGAGGACATCAGAGCGCTTGAGGACAATACAAAGGAGGAGCTCGACAGGGTAAATTAATAACTTTTTTTTAACCAATCATAAAAGTGTCTTCTTCTTCTGTGATGAAAATATTTCTCTGATTTGTCATCGTTCCTATGATTTCCACATATTTTCTGATATCTATCCGTGAGTTATTCTTGTATTTCCTTTTTAATTTTTTTTGCATACATCTGAAGTTATGCAAAACATATCAGAAAGTTAGTACACTTCCTGTAGAGTTCTTAATTATTATTCTTTCACGCATTACTTTTTCATTTTCTCGTCAATGTCTACTCATTCTCAGAGTAAGTTTTCTTGTTTGAGCAACAAAAATGTAAAAAATTGTCACGTCAACGTTAATATCTAGTTATTTCTTTACTCGTACTCATAATCTTTCGATTAACTAGACTTATTTCGAAAACAAGTGTTGAATTCATACTCAGTACACTCGAAAATGGATTTCAGCAAGTAATAATCAAGTTGAGCTTTTTGGACAATGATTTTTTAATATAAAATAGAAACAAATAGACACTTCAAATTTGTCTATATCTTGAAGGTCATACGCTGAAAACGTAACTTAATCTAAAAGCGGATAGGAATCTTTATATTCACAGAAGAATATTAAAATTTCCTTCGAATAATCCCCGAGATTTTCAGAGAAATTTTTCCACCGAAGTTTCTTTAATTCGGTGATTTTAATGTTGCGATTTCTCGTTTTTTTGCAGCAAAGACACCAGGGAGAGGTTCGAGGCATGCGCGCCGATGATTGAGGCGTCTCTAGCTACCTTTAAATAAGTCTAAACCAATTCTCCCTTAAAAACACACACACACAGCAGAAGACAGAGATTTAAAGACCGGAAGTATGAAAAAAAACCCGAAAAAATCGAAAAAAAAGTAAATAAATAAAAGCAAAGTAACGTTCGCTCAGCCATACGCGATCCTGCCGGGATCGGGACAGTTTCCAGAATTCTTCAATCTGTCTTAGATTCAGTGTCTATCATAATTAACTTACGAATTTTAATTTATTTACATTTACAAAGGCGTTTTTAGATAAATGTACCTACAGTCAAAGAGTAACGTTAATTATACATATTATAAAAGAAAAAAAGATAAAATGTGCGACTGCAAGCCGGCGATTGTCGCCGCTCCCGCGAGTTTGGTGATATTGTAGATGCGAGAGGATGTTTTAACTCCGGGCGATGAGAGCGATATAAGATAAAACAGAAATTAACATGTTGAAAAGAGAAATGAAAACAAACAAAAAAACAAAAAAAAATTACGCAAGCCGATATAGATAATTGATGAATGAATAATTATTAATTGATCTAGTATAGTAGTTAAATAATAGACTATTAACGTTTGTTAACAGGCAATCGAAAAAAATTACAGAAACAAAAAGATAATGATAAATGAAACCTATGCTTGCTGCGACTAGGGCGTAAAGAGAGAATCATGAAACTGTATAGAGGCATCGAGTTTCGGAGCCAAAACGTGATTCGACGTGAGCGAAAGATTATCATGTCCTCGCCATGAATTGCGAAATCTTTTTTCCGTCTATCGCCATTCGTTTAATTATTATTTTGGCGTGTGATTTTTTTTTCTTTTACGGTTTTCCTGCAAAACGCATACTGTGCATGTTTAGTGGCACGACGAACGACGTTACGTATTGTTCCGTGACTCCGCGACAACGGGATCTAAGAATTTCCGAGCAATAGGCACGAGTCATTACCGAACATTCGATAATTTGACTATTTCGCGATTTTTATTGCCGAGTTTTCACGCTCGCAAATCACGCGAATTCACGATATTGAAAGTAAATGAAGAACAAAAACATAAAGGGAAAACACACATAATTGGTCACGAACTCTTCGTGAATTTATTAACTTAAGTTGATTCGAGATTCGATTGCGATGCAAAAAATGATTATCGCACTCGAATATCGTGTATTATACTGTCGATACGAGTACCGGCTACTCGTGGCTATAGATATTTTTCTCCTGTGGGATTGTGCATCCCAAATTACGCAGAGGCTATCGGCACTCGCGGGGATTATAAGATATAGGATTTCAAAAACCGCTGTACCACTACTCAGAGATATCCATCTTTCGTTTCTTTTGAAAAGAAACTTTTTAAACAAATTTCCTATGATTTGTTTATTATCAAACCTCCAGTAAACGTTGCCTTACATAACTCAATGTTTTAACTTCTATAAAAAAATCGGAAACATGAAAAATCCGTTAAAACATTAAGTTATAAAAGTCTGTTGAAGCTTCGGCTTCGAACGTTCGAAGCCGAAGTTTCAACAGACTTATTTATCAGCGGCCGCAGCCAAACCACCATCATTAAGTTACACAACTTTTAGGCCACGTTATCTAAATGTTTAATAATAAACAAATTATAGGGTAATAAAAAAAGTCTTTTTAAAAGTAACGAACGATGAACATCTCTGCTACTACTTCAGATATTAACGGTCTCGTGGCCGCCGAATTGAGGGGAAAAAGTAATAAGGTTAAAACGTTCTATATATGTAAAGTAAGTGAAAAGAACATAAACGCGTTCGCGAGAAAATCGCGATACCGCGTTTCGTGTAGGGAAGAAAGAGAATGAAGAAAAATGGAAAAAAGTTAGGCTATTACAATTAACAAAGAGAAGTCTAAAGTGGGCGAAATGGCCGTGAGTGACGCGTCGTTGTATATAAATGATGTGATGACGATTATAAAGAAAAGTAAACAAACGAAAAGACAAGGCATACATTGAAATTCAAAGGTGGAAATGACGCGTGCTAATTTGCTTCGCTTGCATTCCGACGATGGGAGAGTATACTTGGTACGATTCACCGAAGCGATCTCAAGGGACTTATTACTATAACTGTTGTTGTTAATTATTAAGCGACACCCACACCCTGATGAACCATTGAACGAGAGATAAGAAATAATGAAAAAAAGGAACACAATTGAAAACGAGAAAAATAAATAAACGAGACATACTTATAGTAGCAATGAACGGGACTATCGTAAAGATATTAAGTTAAATGTATTAAGAACAAGGTGGTACTTGAAACAAATAGAGTACGTGCACATAAACACATACCGAATAAAAAAAAAACGAAAAAAATAAAATAAAACGCGAAACCACAGAATCGGGGCTGGTTTAATTGTCGTTTGCACAAATGAAGCGTATTACAAGTACCTCTCTCTATCTTCTATTATCTCTCTCTCTCTCTTTCTCTATCTGTCCGTGCTATCGGTAGATTCGCGACAATTAGATATACATATTGCCGATAACGATTTCAATCGTTGCCGCATCCAATTGTTCAATCCTTGCTGCTTCGAAAAAGCGAAAGAAAAGAAAGTAGCGGCAATTTGCGTACACTTGATTTGCTTAGATATGTATTATTATTACGTTACGTCGGTGAACGAAGATTAAGAAACAGAGATCCAAGGCTTTACTTAGCGCGTTCGGAACGGCGTCGATCCTCAAAGCGCAACGACGCCGACAACGATAAATTTAAAGAAAAAAATATATTTAAAAAATCGCTTCGAACGCTCCAATCGCGAACGAAGCTATCTATTGAATACCGGACTTACAATTCGTGCGGTCGTTTGTCTGAAATTGAATTTCACTGTGCGCGCGGTATAAATATAGTATATCTATATATTTACTTGTGTCCTGAATATAGTTATTAAAAAACAAAAAAAACTCAATAGCTAGATACTAGTTTGTTCCTGACTATATGAAAAAGAGAAAAACAAAGGCGGGGCCGAGTTTCCACTCCCCGTGATACGCTGCCAAAGGGCCGACGATGATTTACCCAACGTATAAATATGTATATGTATATAATTATATATATGTATGCATACGTCATGTGCGTAAGATGAAAATAGGATATACACAATGTCAAGCAGTCACGTGGTCGTAATAAGGCTAATAAAATCGGAAGATATAGCGAAACGACGAAGCTTTATTGAATCCTCAACGACATTTGACGAGACGAAAAAAATCTCGCTTAAAATTCTTTAAATATACACTCTGCTATAACATTCGGTAGAAAAATATGATTTTCACCATACCTGCGCGGAAAGTTCGACTTTCCGCCCTACGGGCTTTACGTAATTCAAACATTCCGCTGCAGATATGGTGAAAAATAATATACTCCACTCGAGACTGAAAGTAGACTATCTTACACGCGGTTGAACGTAGGCTACTTTCCCTCCCTAGTGGCGTAATATACTATTTTCGCTCTTATTGATTGCACATAAAGTCGCTTAAAAATTCTTAACGTAGTAAACCTCGCGACAATCGTAACCAAAAGGTTTATAGAAAAATTCGTAAGATATATAATCCCCACGATCGATGATACAAAAATATTATTTATCGATGCCAAAATCACTTTATCGGCTATTTTTGTCATGACTTTGCAAGTCAACTTTTTGACAAACCCTCTGAACATCTGATAGTCATTTGCTTCCGTTTATCTTTATCTCAATATGTGATATAAGACGAAAAAAGTCACTTCAAGGCTGAATTTAAAAAATGACGGTAAAAAATCCTGCATTTTTTTTAGATTGTTCGTCTCGAACTTCTTCGGCTTATTGTAGTTTGAAAAGTGATCGTTCGTTATGTGTTTTAACACCAAATATCAAAACGTGACTTTTCGTTGCATGCTTCATGATTCACATAATCTTGCTAAGTTCTACCCCCAATTTCTCTCTCTTAAGAGCCGAAAAAACTCTTTTCAATTTTACAGATGATTAGATAACATTCCCACGAAAATGCCAGCAAATTTTGATCAAAACCAAAAATTTCGTGGGATTATAATTTGACAAGAGTATTTAAATTTGTATATAAAAATCAATTATTTTCTGATGGCGTTCAGTCTTCATTTGAGCCCGTATTCCTTGATGATACTGCCAGCTATCACCAGCCTCTGAATCTCTGATGTTCCTTCATAGATTTCGGTTATTCTCGCATCTCTGTAATGACGTTCTGCTGGCATATCTGAGACATATCCCATTCCACCGAGAATTTGGATGCTCTGATGAGCGCAGAAAGTCGCAGTTTCTGATGCAGCGAGTTTTGCCATTGCAGCTTCCTACAAAAATCGTTATTTCATCATTTTGTCAGTTTTTTTTTTTTTCAGAGAATCAGTAGATTTTAATATTTTGGAGCGCACCTTCGTGTACGATTTTCCTTCGTCTTTTAGGTAAGCTGCTCTCCATGTAAGCAACCTGGCGCTGTCCAGTCTCAAAGCCATATCCGCGATTTTTTGCTGAATCGCTTGTAATTTTATAATCGGTTTGCCGAAGGCCATTCGTTTACCCGCGTATTCTACAGCGCAATCGAGCGACGCTTGCGCGATTCCTAGAGCTTGGCTGGCGATTCCTATTCTTCCGGCATCTGGAATTTTAAATTTCGTCGTGTAATCCACTATTGTTGGATATTTTGATCGGCAAAAAATGTTGGAACCTGCGACTTTGTTAATATCAAAGGAAACGTAGAATTTAACTTGCTATTAAAAAGATAAATAACGAGCTACAAGTTATCGAGATTGTGCAATTTGCTGATCAATAAGATACAACCATTGAAATAGCTAAACGTAAAACAGAAAAATTAGATCCCAAATGCATAAGATCTGAGAGAAACGCACCAAAAATCGTATATGCGATGGCAAGAAATTCTCGTAAATACGACATTGCAATTTGTATAACTCGATATAATTAGGTACCGCGCGTTCATACATATAAAAATATGGCAGGCTATCGTTAATTCAAGAATTGTTAGTTTATAATCGGCGTCTCTTACTGTTTTATTTTACTTCGTACCTAACGTCATCATAGCGATTTTGAATCCCATTCCCGGTTGTCCCAAAATATTTTCCTTTGGTATGCAACAATCCTCGAATATCAGTGAGCACGTGCTGCTGCCTCTGATTCCAAGTTTGTCCTCTTTTTTTCCGAGACTTAATCCTGAGGTTGGCGAATCGACGATGAATGCACTGATGCCTTTGTGCTTTTGTGATTTATCGGTGGTCGCGAGCAGAACGATTCCTTGAGCTTCGAATCCGTTTGTGATCCAGCATTTTGTTCCGTTTATGGTATAATTGTCTCCCTGAAGTTTAGCGACCGTTGAAGCAGCTCCAGCGTCGGAACCGTTGCCCGGTTCGCTCAATGCGAAACAGCCAACTTTATTGCCGTCCGTGAAAGGTGTAATGTACTTTTGCTTTTGAGAATCATTGCCGAATTTTTCGATTGGCCCGAGATAAAGAGAGTTATTAACGCTCATTATAACTCCGGCGCTCGCACAGCCTCGTGATATCTCCTCCATTGCTATCACATAGGCCAAATAATCCAGTCCTGTGCCTCCCAAAGATTCTGGAACTGCTATGGACATTAGACCGAGTTCTCCCATCTTTTTTATCTGCTCCGCAGGATATAGATGCTCTTTGTCCGTCTTTGCTGCAATGGGCTTTAATTCTCCCTCTGCAAAATCTCTGCAGGTCTTTTGGAGCATTTGGTGAGTCTCGGAGAGTGACGAAAGAGAAGCTATGGATCTTCCATTGCAAACCTTTCTTGAGGCTCTGCAGAGCCCTAAAAATTGAAAAAGAATTTTGTTGATATGTATAATGTATGAGATACTTAAAAATAAAGTATCTATATATTCCAGGACAACTCACTGCACATTCAACAGTGATCATTTTCAAGGTGTTCCATAATTTTTTATGTTGATTTTAGCTATTGAAAATTCACTCATTTTGGTCCACTTTTTTTATTAATCAGTTTTTTCTAATTTTTTTTTTCAATGCAAATTGTTGCCCTAATTTGAAAAACTGGAAATTTTCTGAATAATTAAGCATTAGGTATTTAATATTTTAAGTTGGTATGAACTGAACTGGCATGAACTGAAATAAATAAACTGATTACATGGGAAGCAAAAAATTTTACCTGTGGAGAAAAAAAATCTAGTTTCTGTTGCTCATTTAGCCTGATATCTGCTTTCATAAACATTCGCAAGTTCATAAGAGAAACGCTATGCACAATATTCATAAAACAAATACATTTACACATGGGATATGATATTTCAAAATGAACATAGTTTTTATCTCTTAAAATTGATAAAGTCATAATTCATGAATAAAAATAATTTTTTCTAATATCTCTCAAATTGTGTAGTGTTCCTGTGACTTTGCTTCTTTCATAAATTGTCAAATTCAAGTCAAAAGAATACATCTGATGGGCATTCAAAAATTCATTCAGAATTTTATTTATGTACTTTATCTTGTAGTTCTTTTTTCCTCCAAAGTCTATTCTATCTCATTCCTTTGCCTCAATTATCAATTGTAACTTTCAAGTAAAACTGAGCACAAATGAATAATCTTTCAAAATTTAATTCTTATAGTTTGTCATGTAAAATTCTTTCACAGTTTATGAAACATGATATTCTTATAGGCTACCTATAAAAACCACAAGGAAAAAGTCTTCATTTCATAAACAAACAGCAGTTCAATTTTTTTTGCAATCCCAACATACAAACAAATGATATTCTTGAATTCCATTAGCAATATTTGTATCTTGCTTCCTCACCTCAATTAATCAAACAATCATAAATGTTTTGTTTTCCTTCACGATTTTATCTTATTCCATAGACTTACCAATTAACCTTACAGCATTCATTTTTCTAGGCAGTTTATTCTTGAGTGGTCACGGACCGACGAATATTGGAGATTCTCACAATTATCTTCGAAATCGAAGAGGTTCAAAGGCCAGATAGTCGGAATGGAGTGGGCAGATAGAGCGATGGGAATGATACTTGTTGACGGCTATAAAAGTTCTCCCGCTGCTCTTATTTTTCACTGGCTACTCACTTCATTGTAACGTTCCGCTAAGTATATTTACGCGCCGTTTTGCCGCTAGGAGTATGTGCGTTTGAACTCGAAACTGCCGAATATGCACTCGACTTGTAAATTTTTTTAACTTTGCAATACATGTTATCAGTAATAAATGCACATGCAAAAATATAGAAACAATTATTTCTAAGATATGCTTTTGCGCGGACTTTGCTCGGTTTTAATTTGCTAACGACTCGATGAACCTGGCAACTTTATAGGTTATATATAAGTGATGGAAGCTAAGTCGAAAGTCCAAATCTAAAGACGCCGACGGCTTCAGGCTTAATCATCCGAATAGATTTTGATATGCAATATTGGGTGTTGTATATGTATTAAGAGTATGATCATTATGCAATCGTTGCGCTATAACTTTTGTAAATGAAGATATATCAAGCTGAAATTTCTTAGATAAATGAACTTACAGTGACATATTACACTGGGGTATAATCCATGAGTTTCGTCGTTTCAACAACAAATTACGAGGTTTCTACAATTTGTTCAGTTTGTAAAAAAGTTGTAGTATTCTTCTACAAAAAAAAATACAACTTTTTGCAACTAAGTACAAGTTATTATAACGAGAAAGTAGTTAATTGTAGTTTGTTGTAGAAATAACAATTTTCTATGAGAAAGTATTGCTTTCTTCATGTGCATCATACTTGTAAAAAAGTTGAAGAGTAATAGAAGTAAGTTCTCTTTCACAAAAATTTACAATCGTGTTTCTCCCTATCGGTTCAAAATTCTCGTAATAAATTGTAGTTGGTTGTAAAAAGTTGTAAATAGAAATTATTACGAAAGTTTACAACCGTTCTAGCCTCTATCGGCTCTCAATATTTGTAATGAATGGTAGATTGTCATTACTGTATAATTCCGAATTTAGCGTAGAATGTTGTAGAAACTAAGACAATCTACGACCAAATCTTGCATTTTTTCATGGAACGTTGTGGAAGTAACGAAATTTGGTATAAAATTAAATTGTAGTTTATGCGTAATTATTTGGAAATTTTTGACGTGGGTATCGGTGTCAAATTTGGTGAGGATGAATAGAGTGGATTATATTTCATTGCGATTACATTTTTTTTTCCAATGTCTGTACTCCACTTTAATTATTCTTGCTTTTTGTGAAGTCACCTCCATCATGAAGTATGTTGAGGTAATCCTTGCGTATTATGTCGAGTTTGCATAAGTTTTCGAAAAATTGCTGGAGGAATTGCAAACACTCCACGATAATACAAAAATCTGAAAAAAAATCATGTATATTGAAGGCGTTGAAAAAATTAATTTTGCATAATAATAATTTCGAAATATTTTAAACAAATTGATGAAAAACAAAATTGTTCAACAATTTTTTTATTTCGTAAAAAATTATTCGTTCGTATTTCTGAATATGCATGAATGTTAAACATTTTTTTAAATTCACTTCGAATTTCGTGATTTTTTTCTATGTAGAAAAACGAATAATTCATAGTGAATTACAAAATTTTTTAAATGCAGGCGCATTCAGAAATATTTACTAATCCAAAATGTTATAAAATCAGGTACTGATTGATTCGATGATATTTTACATGAGTTAACGCAAAACGTAAATTTTTCGAATTCAAATGAATTTCGAAAAATTTCGAAAATTCCGTAATTCCATAAAAACCAAATCTATGTATAGATTCATCCCAAATTCCATACCGATCTTTCTTTGGTATAGCTTTATTCGTAAAAAAATATTTAACTCGACAGCTACAGTTTCGCGGAAGCTAGAGAGACTGCAGAAATTTTTTTAATTATTCGAAATTAAATAAAAAATTATCTCATGTCTGAATTTTTCACAGATCACAAACAAAGAGGTCTGTCTTCAAGAATTGAAGTTTGAATTCTACATGTCGACCGTACACATGCATACATTTTTTCCAAATCACTTTTCTCAATGTTACACATCATTTTAAGTGCTCAATTAATATATGATAAAAAATAATGATTCAAAATCCCTTAAAATTTTTGTTCCACGAAAACACAGCTTCCTCTATGACGAAGCAAAAGTATATTCATCTTAATTTTCACGCAAAGTACATGATACAAATAAAGGAAAAGTTTTATCATGGAAAATTAGATATAACAAACATGCAATTTTTCGGATTTAGATATATAATAAATAGATAGATAATAATTTATTGCACTAGGACCATTTGTCCTACAAGGCAGCCCAAATAAGGGAAAAAATATAACCAGAGACTGAACGCCGCAGTCCAGTGCCCGTTAATAATAGAAATAAAATAATAACCATTTCCTTACAAAATAAAAATAAAAACACACACTCACAATAAATGGCTCCGCCTAAATAATAAATAAAAACTCAGGCTGAAGGACTTCGGTCGATGGCCTATTGGCAATAACAGATTTATTCAGCTAAGCAACCACTGTATAAAAAAAATGGACATATATTGCCAATAAATACTATTATTGCTATTACGACTACTAAAAAAAAATGATATTAACAATCTCCTTACAAACATAAAAATAAAATAATAATACAATCTCTTTGAAGATAAAATACACGAGAAACACTGAAAAATATTAGTCAACGAAACATAGATACATAACGATTTATAGAAAATTAACGATGTCACAAAATACAACAATGACGCTGTAAAAGCTGAAAAGCTCTGCGGGCATTTTGCGTAACACAGCATCCCATCGTAGGACGAGATATTTATAGCAAAGCGATTCCTGCAAATAAATCAGGATAGTCTACTGGCGCGTATGCCAGTATGTGATAAATCAATATAATCCCTTATCGCGTTTTCACACCCTCGGAAAACGACTTGCGCACTGCGTTAACAACAGAGCGCAAGCGTTGTTTCGCTCCCAGTCGATAAACCGAGAGAATGCACGTCTTAGTGCACAGGATTGTTGGGCGCTGCTGCGGCTGTTAACAAGAGGACTCTTTAAGCTGTCCTTGGACCCTTTGCAACCGTTTGGAAGCGTATCAATACATCGCGATCGTCTTGTTTAATTTTGGAACTAGAGAAATAAAGTATGTCGGGTAATAAGTGTGTTAAGCCGCCTCGGAAACCAATGTACACCAAGGAACCTCACGAGATGAGCCACACCGAGAAACTCAAACTCATCGACGATGAGTTAAATTCATTTTACAAGTGAGTTCAATGACCCCGTTATATCTATAATGGAGTGTATTAAAAAATGCACTATTAGAGTATAACGGGAAGGGGAGGAGGAAGGGAGGGGATGACGAGAGTTAGTTAATGGAAATAATAGTATAAAAAACCTGAAAGAATTCACGGAAATGTCTATTCTTACTCTTCATAACATATTTTGGGACGAAAAAATTAAAATTGATTTTTGAGGACTGTCGATTTTTTAGAATAGCCAAAAAAAACTTATATAAAAAATCTGCGAAATTTGATTGTTGAGAATAGTATGCAAAGCACGAAACAAAATTGGCAGGTGAGAATATTCAACATTGTAGGAGGAGATACATTTTTTAAAATTGGGGACGATATTTTTTTTATCGTTTTTAAGTGCCAGTATTTTTTTTTCATAAAGTGGAGTTGAATTAATACCAATTAGGTCCTATAATGTTGAGAGTTTTGAATGATATTTCCAGGGATATGATTTTTTTTTAAATTTATGATGTTGACCTAGGTTTACTTAGAAAGCCTATATACTAACGGATGGGAATAAAACTTACGAAATAATCAGAATTCAGCCTCTTTTCATGGCCATTCGAGTTTCCGCCTTATTTTCACTAATTTTATTAGGCGCCTCGCAGGTTGAAATTTTTTATAATGCTAAATAAATTTTCAATAAATCACATCTCTGGAAATCCATAAAAACTATTAGTATAACAGAACTTAATTTTTATCAATTTGACTGCACATTACGGAAAAAATAATAGCACTTAAAAATAAAAATTAATGTATCGCTCTCGATTCGAAAAAACTGTATCTCCTCCTACTATTTTTAATGTTATGACCTGCTAATTTTTTTTCATGCTTTGCATACTATTCTCAAAAATCGAGATTTTTTATATAATTTTTTTGGCTATTTTGAAAAGTCGATAGCGCCAAAAAATCAATGTTTTTTTTCGGTTCGAAATATGTCGTAACGAGTTAAAAGAGGGATCTAGGTGAATTCCTTTAGCTTTTAAATTCGATTATTTTTACCTAACTCTAGCCACGTCCCCCCTTTAATGTCTGGGTTTAACGTGTTATTATTAATCAGAAAGGAACGATCTATGATTATCATATTCAACAGCTTCCAGAAAAAGGTGCCAGAAATATATGAGGCATTTTACGGTACTTCAGCCCCTCAAATTTTTTAATTTCTACGATCACTCAAGAAATTAATACTTAACATGATTAAAAAATTTCAGAAATTTTCAAGCCTTCTTAAATTTCCGTTTAATGAAAAAAACTGACATTTTTGTTTCGGCGATATTTCTATAAGGATTGATCGCAGAATATGATAAAAAAAAGTGTGTTGTGTTTTTTCATTCTTTTTGCGAAAAAAATGACATAAATATGTTGAGGGCGTTGAAATATTTTTTTTTTAAAGTTATTTAACGATTTTTTTTGTATGAACACTACGGAACACAGTTGACATTTAGAAAATAAAAATTCGTTTGTCAAGTTGAGATCGAATTTTTAGCCAAACGAACCGTTGGTAGACGCAATTCTTTTCAGTATATGATTTTTTTAGAATGTGTATGTATTGTTTTTTGAATCATATCTTGAAAAGAATTGATTCTACCATCGGTTCATTCGATTGAAAATTCTTTTCCAACTTAACAGAAGAAAAAAAAGTAGAGAGGGAGAATATCGACTGGGGTTCGTTGTGTTTATGCACAAAAAATCGCGATGAGTAATTTTAAAAAAAAGTATTTCGACGCCAATTAAGCTGCCGTATAAATTTATTTCGCTTTTCGGGAAGCAAATAGAAAATCAAAATACTGTTCTTTTTTTTCAATTTTCTATGATCAATCCTTGCAGAAATAAAAATGAAAATTTCATTATTTTTTCTGCAAACGAAAGCTTAGGGTTGAAAATTTTTTATTTTTACAATCCTTTCAATACTTCAAACTTTTCATTTTCCGAGTGATTGCAGAAATTAAAAAATTTAGGTGGCTGAAATACCATGAAATGCCTCATATACGAAAATATAATCGATTAAAAAATCTATTTTCGATTACATTATTGATGTACAAGATATTAAAATTTTAGTTGCTGACGTTTCAATACATTGTTGGGATATTTAATCCGTCAAAATTTAAAAAAGTATAATTTTTTTTCCATTGATTTTATTTGAAGAAATTTTTGCTATGGCAATAATAAAAAAATTATACTTTACAGGTATTGCCAGCAAGCGGGTTTTACCGAGGAGGAAATGGACATTATTTGTCAGCCTCTGGTTGCAGCTATGCGACGATCTTGGCTGCAACTCGTTTTGCGTGCCACGCTAATTCTGATCGTCATCGGTACCGTGGCCTGCGCAGCGGCGCAGCTTGATTTCGTCGGTACTCATTTTTCGGCGATAAGTCGTCTGCTCGCAATCAAGATCCTTCCATTTTGGAACTGGCAACACTTTTATCACGAGAATTGCATGATCAACAATCCCTTCTACAACGACTATCCGATTACCGAGGAAGATTGTGTGGTAAGCACGATTATCCGAAAAAAATCGATGCGAGAGAAAATGCATCCCTTTATTTGACGGAGAGAATCAATATTAAATTTATTGGCCTGAGATATTATTTAAAAAACAAGAAACGAAGTATTAATTTCGAGTTGAGTTGAAATTGACTTACTCTCTATTGTAAAAATCGGTCACGTCTTTATTAACTCTGACGAGGTATTAATTTCTCTTGTATCAATAACATAAAAATTAAACTTGATGTGAAAATTTTAACAAGAAAAGTAGAAATTATTTAAAAATCGTATTTTCAGACTTGTGAGGCTCTAGAGACGATTGCTCGCCTGTCCGATGTCAGATATCGTCATCTTGTCGACAATTATCTTAGCCGTGATGCTCCAGCGATTATAACCGATGCCATGGACTCCTGGGCTGTGATGAATACTGATTATTTCTGGTTCGATAACATAACACACGTGAGTGCAAGAAAATGATTTATTAAGATTTTTATAATTCGTAATTCTTCAAAAACATGTAGAATTACGGAATAAGTTGTCGTTTCCTGAAGTTATTGATCTCACCGGTTATCAATTAAAACGTTGACTTTATTACATTAGCCTCTTTTAATCTTAAACAGCGGAAAGTTTTTTCCTATTTTACTCGAATATAGGAAAGACACTTTTTCTGTAACAGACATAACTTTTTCTGTAATTCTTTAATTTAAAGAATGTGTAAATACCCAAAATCAGAAATACGAGTTTAAGGAAGATCGGTAACGACTCGCGAAGTTACATCAGTGCTAAGTCTTCGTATGCGATTTTTGAAGGTTTAATGCCTTAAATCACAATAGTAGAGGGTAATTTGGATAAACCATGTATAATTAACCCGGAGAAAGATTAATCATGATGAATTTGCGAAAAGATGTACTGATTGCCATTTTTCCTAATGAGACATATTTTAGTTCAGTTTTTTCGAAGTACAATCTGTAATTCTTCGCCGATTTCAGTGAATCATAGCTCTTGCTTGAAAGATACTATAAGAATCGATTGTCAAAATATTTCATATTGTGAATCATTTACCAATTATAACTTGTTGTTTATGAAAATATTTCTATCTTTGTTGAACAACGGGCTATAATTATAAAACGATCAGTTCTATGAAATATCTTACTGGTCAATTCGTAGATAGAAGAATGAGCTTTCTTAAGAAAGTGAATGAGTTTTTACCAAGTAAAATTTGTGAAGAATTAAAGATTATACTTGGGAAAAACCGAACGAAAATGTATCCTATTGAAAAAAAAAAGTTAATCAGTGAATCTTTATGTAAATCCGTCACTCTTCTATTTTTCTTCTGGGTTGAGTATATATGTTTGAATACAAATCATCCTCCACTACTTCTATTTAATGTATTAAACATCAAAGAATCGATTACGAACATTTTAAACTGATTTGACTTGGAAAGTCGTTACCGATCCTCCTTAACAACATATTAAATTACGGAAGTTGCCGTTTCCTGAAGTTATGGATCCTACCGCTTATTCATTAAAATGTAGCCATTTGGTTTCATTACATTATTCTCAAATTGCATTATCCTCTTTTAATATGAACCAGTGGGAGGTTTTTCCCTATTTTACTCGCAAATGAGAAAGACATTTTTTTCCCATAACAGAATTCATTAATTAAAAAAAATGTGTGGATTACCAAAACCAGAAATTCAATAATCTGGGTTTAACAACTCCGAGTATCATTTTTTGAAATTCCTTTTTGAGTAAGTCGTCTTCATACTACTTGTTGTATCGTTTACCACAGCTTTACCTGGAGAACGAACGCCTGATGGAAACCGTGCCCTGCGCTCTGACCTCAAATCTTCGCATCGGTTCGTCCGACCTCGCCGCTTTTCTGCGCAGAGTTCATTCGCCTGAGGTCGCAAAGTGGTTCGTTCACTGGCAAAATTGCGACATAAATGCGGTTAAAGTACTGCGGAAATACTATCAACGACCGTACTTCCTCTCGAGTACCGTATCGCCCGCACATTTCAACTGGGTCTTGATGTCCTCTGACTACAACAGCCCGAGCTACAAAAAGGTCGAGCTCGACTCGGGGCTGATAGCGCTTGCACAATTACGAGGTGCAACGCAGCTCAGACTCACGCCTATTAATCCCTGTAACAGTTCCTGTCCGGAACTAATTGCAGATCTGCATCAGGGAGAAATGCGTGAGTATTTCATTGATCGCAATTTTAATGCCTGAGGGATTTTAAGAATATTACGTTGGTCTCAATGATTATTGATTTCCTTGTATCGTTTTATAAAAATGGATTTTTGGAGTCAGCTATGATATATATTTAATTTTTTTTGTCCTTTGAGTCACTTTCTATATGTACATCTTTTTTTATTGGTAATTCAGCAGATTTGGCACCTGCTGCTTATCAGAAGTTGCTCTACTTAATCACCACATACATTTTTTTTCGGCTTGTTGAATATGCGGAGATTATAGCTATCAATTTCGCCATAAACAATTGCTGTACTTTCGTAACGGTCAATGCTGAAAAAATCAAGGTAATGAACTGATAAAGCAATTTTTAAATATCAAAAATAAACTTAATTTTTTTGTTATTATTCTCTCAAGTATTCCGAGGAGACTCATCGAAATTAGGATTATAGATAGTCAATTTTCCATTGCAAATATTGATTTGAATAAATGTGTATATTAATGACTATGAATAATAGTCTCTATTAAACATCCATGAGGTTATAAAAAAAAATGCTGTCAATTATGCTTTGAAATTTGCGTAGAATTAAACAGACAACAAACAAAAGGAGCCAAATACGTTCCTAAATCATTTAAGTACCTCATCGTCTATTTCCTCTATAATCATTAGAAAAGCTTTAAAAAATCCTGAATAAAATATGTGCTAAAGTCCTTTTTCGTTTCGTCGAAATTCTATCTTGTAAATTTGTTTCTCCATAAGATAAGAAAGCCCTTCTTAACAAAACTGAAGGCCCGACCGACGAAAGCGATATCAAAAAATGTGTAATGCATTATGTTTACCCCGTTATTTTTCAAATGATTGCAGTGGTGTTCACGAATCTGATGTGGACTCTGGAGTACGCACCGATGAGAGGACTCGACAACATAGCCATCCTCACGGAGACCGTCTGGGAGGAAGATCCGTAGAGCGCTCAATACTCTCTTCTTACATATTCATAGGAATAAAATATACTAATCGAGAATCTCCGAATGTTTTGCCAGAATTCGAATAAACGTATATACCGCTCAAACCTCGAATCTCTTCATTCATCCTCACTGAATATTCCCGCAGAGAGTAACGTTGGTGTACTCATAATTAACAAGAAACAAGATTCGTTTTTTTATTAATTAATCGTTTATAATAACATTGTATTTTTGTTTCACGACTTTTTTTTCTTCTGCTCTCATCGCTCGCTCTCTTATTCTTACGTTCTCTGGCAGCTTGTGCCTCTCCTTCGTTCTCACTCTCTTCCTCTTTCTCTCCTTCTCTCTCGCTCTCTTCAATAATCCTTTCCCGGGATAACGTCGCATATCGCTCTTTTTTTACGTTCACCCGCGGCGATTCATAGAAAAAAAAACAAAGCGCAAGGTTTACTCAATAAGAAACGTCAGCGTGGTGAACCGCATATTTTCGTGTTTTTTTTCATTCATTTCTCTATATATATATATATGTATATATAGGTGTTTATCATATACATATATATACGCATGTAGGGGTTCTTTAAATTATTTTGTATCCATTGTGTTTTTTCATTTTTCGTTTTCATTAATCATTTGGCATGCTTAAATCGACGCGATATACATGTATTAAAAGATGTATATACGTAATGGTGTATTATATTTATAATTGATGTATACATATTCGATTGCGCTACGTCCGTTCTTTTTTTTTAAACCTGCCCACTTCATAAGTTTTTTTTTTAGTGTCAATACGAGAGAAAAAATGACAGTTTATTCGTTTTATATGATTTTTTTTTTTTTCGTGGCGGAACTAGCTAACACCGTTCAAGAGAAAAAGTTGGAAATTTGTTGTCGATGGGATTGGGGGTTTTATCTCATCCTGCAACTAAGCAATTTCTTTAATTTTTACGTGATGTTTTTTTGTTGTTGTTTGTTTTTGGTATCATCGTTTAATCGTCTATATCACTCGCAGCTTCTTCGTGTTCTCTCCTCACTACTCCTCGTCGTAATAATCCTCCCTCGCTCAGAGTCTCTCATTACTTATAGTATTTATCTCGCGTTCTATTTGATATAAAACTCTAACGTTCGAACCAGCCGCTTACTTTCGCGCTTTAAAGTGTTTCTTTTAATTGTTTTTTTTTCCTCCTTCATTTTTATTTTAGCTATCAGTACATGAGATATAGAAACCCTTAGACACTACGATCTCGTTATACACAAGGGGGGTATTGTGGCTTATTAAATTTTAATCCGTTCTTACGAGTTTTTCATATTTTTTTTAGATTACATAATGAAAGCGAATGAATAGTCTCGCGCGCGATCGTTTAGGGTTTTGCCGCCCGAAATAAAAGTCGTTAACGAGGGTAGATATCTCGAAATTCTATTTAGTGGTTCATTCGTGATCTCTATCAGGCCTCGAACAGTCGAATCTAACGACGAGATAAGTGAAGTTGTGGCGGGTCGTTTCGTAAATGTTCTATTTATCCAAAATCGGAACGGTATTTAACACTGATCCTACACCGATATTTAGAAAAGGCGAAGTGTTTCTCATTATTATTTGTTTGTTTGGTTTTCTTTTTTTAAATCTTCTTCGACATTTATACAAGAATCTCCGGGTCATCGCGCGTTTTGTCTGCCATATCTGATCATCGTTTTCTTTCCTCAATTTTATTTCTTCTTCTGACGGCAGAGACGCAACAGAGGTATTTTCTTTTATCTGTGATAGGTACGTAGTACGCGTAACAACAACAACAACATTAACAACAATAATAATGACGACGATAGTAACGCGAGACGTGCTGTGTTTTTTTTTCTTTTTAGAGAGATTCGAGATTATAGCGTTTTTCAGAGTGTCAGTCCCCCTTAAATACCGAAAAAAATCTAGTGATACATATGTTACAGCTTGGCGAGATCTCTCTGTGGTCAACATCCCATTTATGTGCATTTTCAGATTTTTTTCAAGGTAGAGTTAGAATTTTATAATGATACTTCGGAAATATATTTATGTTTTAATTTGATGTACCATTTTTCTTATCCATTTGTTTTTATAATTTAACGGCTGAGAAGTAGGACGTAAAGATATATTGGAGGATTATCCACTGTTTCAATTATTTGAAAGCAACAACAAGGCATATTTATAACTAGATTTCGAATTTATGTGGTGTCACTTCAAATTACATTTTGATATGAAAATTATGAATTATAGATGGTCCATAAAAATTAGGAAGAGAAAGCGATCTTCAATATTTTTTATAATGGCACAGAATATTAAAAAAATGAAATTCATCGATAAATTATCGTGGTTCGCATAATAGAGACTTCGGTTTACGCTCGGTTTTTGTAGATCATTAAAACGAGCGCTAATAACTGAATCATAAAGCAATGTTTCTCAGTTCAGCTTCTCTTTGAGTTTGATTTTTGAGTAACAGATATTGATAGATATAAAAATTAGCATAACAAGTAAAAGCATGAAAATATGTTCCTGAAGTATCATTGAAAAAACGCAACGCTTCCCAGGAAAAATTTCTATAAATACACACTTAAAAACGCTTGAATAAATAAGATGCTGGCCAGAATAAGTGATATACATATCTTCGAATAATATAAATAATAATAATAAAAACGATCGTGAAAAAACGCGATACAAGACAAAACGAGAAATTCTCACATTTTACCCGCTCGCTTGATTGTATATTCCATAATTATTGTCTAAGGTGATTTTTTTTGTGTCTCTTCCTTTGCTTATGTGTGTGTTTTTAAATTTTCTTCGCTTTTCTTCAAATTGGACGAGAAGAAACCGATTGACAACAATCGTGGGATCGTCTAATGTCGACTTGGTGATTAGCAAGTCGTCGGAAATGCGTGGTATAGACGATTACACTCGATGGAAATTTTCTAGTAGCGATAATTTCTTCGCGAGAGTTTCGCCCCGCTAAAATGATCGTTTGGGTATCGACACTAAAAAACGCGAGAGACCGGATAAGGGCGAAGGGCTAAGAAGAGTCTGTTAAACTATCGGGAGAACACACGTAGACGAGGCCTCGCAAACCTCGAATTTCTGTACATAATATTAGCGAAATATCTTTCGTCTCATAATTTTGTATGTTCACGAGTCGCTTCTCGATGTGTATGCGTGTATAATTTTCTTTTTACATATTCTTCTCTATTAGTATTGTTCCTTTACGTTAATTACAATCCTTTCTGGGATAAGAGTGGACCCGAGAATACTATACTGTGTATCCCGTTGAAGCGCGTAATCGCCTTTGATTTATAAATAATTTGCTCATTCCTCGTAAATTTAACGCGAATACTTTTTATATTCTTATATTGTTCTTTTCTGTTACGAATAAAGCCCCGAAGCTTAATGCGCGTCTCGTTCAGTTCGGCCGATCGAGCCTGTGTACGTGGATCAGCGGTTTTATCATTGTTTCAATCTCATTATCAATTCATTCAGTAGTTATGATAATCACCGAAAAACAACCGATAAACATTTTTTAATTCATAATATGATATGTAGCCAAGGCTGACTCTGTGACAGATTCGAACGTCAATGCAATTGTATTATTCCACGTAACATAAATTGGGCCGTAATTGATATTACTATATCAACGAGACATAATAATTGTAATTAATTGTAATAATAATCACTTGATAACTTGGATAAAATAAATATTCGTTACGTAACATTAAAAGTATTAAATTCTACATATCCAACGCCGTCATATATTATCTTGTTTTATTTATTGTTTCATCATCTTGTCATTCTTCCAATAGATTTGCTTTGCTTCGCGTTTCCTTTTTTTTTCATCGTTTCAAAGCAACATATGATAATGTGTATTTTACATATTATTATAGAGTTATCGGTGGTCGCCGTTAGTGTTTTTTTTTTTCGTGTGTGTATCTGTGTGTGTTTGTGGGGGTTACGTATGTATAATTTGTCTTTTTGTCGTACTAGAGCAACGTGGATAGTCCATATTTTTGTTTTTTTGTTGTTTTATTAATTTTTTAAACGCTCGATTTAAATACGTTCAGTCTCTTGGGCATTCCGATTCACGGTGTCTCGAGAGCGCATTCCCATCTTTTCCAATCTTGCGTAATTATACCTTTCCCTTTCTTTCTCTCTCTCTGTTTATTCTCCCTATAATCGAATGGCACGTATACAACTGGCGTTGATTCAATTAACATGAGAGATCAATAATCGAAACGTATTTTTGAGACATATCGACATAGCCGCGCGCATCACCGCCACATAATTCCTCTAGATATATTAATGTATATCGTCATTTTTAATTCACACGAGCGAACGTAATGCTTTCTTTCTTCTTTCTTTATTATTTTCTTTTTTCCTTATGATAAAGATTCACACGAAATAATTGCAACGAGAACAAATGCGAACGCACGCGTTACTCGCCGAAAACAATAATCGCGTCAATCTCTATCACAATTATTACGCATTTCTCTTTGCTTCCTTATCATATACTCTGATTCTCTGGCGAAAGAAAAATAAAGGTCGGATACTTTGTACAAAATACGATACAAGTAGCGATGTAACAACAATTTGCAATAGTTAAATATAGTATGTATATGTATATTATGTATATATGTATACGTCATCATCATATTATTTTTTTAATGCATACGCACGTGTGACCCCCAGCATCTTTTATTTTCCCTCCCTTTCACGATCTTCTTCGTATTTTCTTATTTTTCCGATCACAACTTTTTCCCTTATTCACTGTCTACAACTCGCTCTCACTCTCGCATTCTCTCCCTCTCTCTCTCTCTCTCTCTCGCTCTCTCTCTCTCTCTCTCACGCACCGATGCGCCCATTTCTTGCGCAGCTATTGTGCATTGCGATTGATGAATTTAATGTAATTTAATCGAAATTCATAATTTAACGATAGAAGAACAATCCCGTTCCTTTACACGTGCTTTTACTTTTTATACTTCAAGATCCTCCGTTTTCTCCTTCCTTCTCTTTCATTTATTGTTGTATTGACGTTGCGCGATATTGACGGCCGATTTATTTCGTTCACACGAAACGGCGAACACGTCCCCCATTTGGTAAATATATGAGTTTCATAGCGGCAAATCGAGTCAAAGCTCGAGCCTCTTTGCATTTATTATTGTTGTATTAACGTCGCGGGTTCTTCAATTGAAAAACAATCGTCGATTGGGAATTAGCTCGACGGGGTAGAGACTTTTGCACGGTGAGACGGATCGTAGTCTACATTTCTCTCTTTATTTCATTGTCTATTTTCTCTATTTAATCAGTCGCCACCACCTGAGATAATAATTCTTCTTAGCGTAGGGATCACCCGATAAATTATTGATTACAACTTTATTGTTTACGGATATGATTATTGTTTGTGTCAAGGGGTTTGAGGCATCTCAAGGCACGCCCGCTTCCCGTACGTTCGTTTTCCTCAGCTATAACGAGTTAAAGCTACCGTTCGCTTTATTTTTATTTTCGTTTTAATAACTTTCTCACTTTCTCACATACTATTTATCACGCTTATTCGCTCGCACATATCATCGTTCTACTCGATAAACACTAGACAGGCGGTGGTTAATCCTCTGACCAATAATAATAATAATAATCCCCATCCATTGTCCTATAAAAGACACGATCCGTCTCCGACGAAATTTCCGACAAAAATAATCGAACGAAACCCGACCTTTTTTCTACGGGAGTCCAAGTAATTTGGCAATTCAATGTTTCATTTCTCGGGGGATTATTAGACGTGGAATAATAGTTAGATAGGCGATAATAAGTCGAATGTATCGAAGCGATTGGAGTAATAAGAAAAAGGACTCGTATAATGTATAAATAGTTCGATTTCGTTCAATTAAATCGCGAAGAGATCGTCGATAATCATCAAAATCTCGCCGTGCTCACCTTTATCGTTGCTCCTTGCGAACAGCCGTGTTTTATACATTTTTATTTTTATTTTTTTCAATATATTTCGCAATAACATCCTCTCGATCGAAGACTGTCGATGAGTCTTTCCTCGCGCTTTCTCGATCGTTTTTCTCTCGTTGGAATCGAATGGACGAAGGACATACGAATCTCGAATAAATATGTACTATACCCATGTGTGCACATATATATTAATAAATATATATATATGCACAAATAAATACATATAATACACGAGATTTGATTACAAATTTATAATCCACCAGGCATCCGTATCATAATAATCACGGTCGTCGTCAGCAGCAAAACAGCATGTGGCGCGCGCCCAGCAACAACGTATTAGCAATTTCGTTTATTTTATTTTCATTTTATTTCATTATCTCGTATCAATCATTAATCAGAGACGAAAAATTGTCAAGTGTCGTGTCTTCGGGCAGCTCGAAGGCGGTTTTTTAAGCGAAGTATATTACGTATAAACGCGTCCCTCAACACTTGTTAACTGGTTGGCCTGGTGCGACGAGGATCAACGCGACGGTTCAACGATATTTACGCGCCAATCGCGAGCTCGCTGGCTCACTTGCCCAGTCCGAATTTCATGAATATTAGCTCCTTTCCTTTCGATAATATGTCGCCGCCCGCGCTCGCACCGGCCATTTCCGTGAATTTTTGCATGAGATTCGGTCCCGTGCTCGGTTGTTGCTGCTGCTGTTGCTGTTGCTGCTGCTGCTGCGCCTGCGGATCCATTTTTGCTTGAGCCGTCGGTATAACCGCGGGTATTCCGCGCATAGGTTTGCTCGCTTGTGGCCCTTGCAGCGACGGGCCCTGATTTTGTTGACCAAATTGCTGCTGTTGCTGCGAAGGCTGTTGTTGCTGGCCGAATGGCTGTTGTTGCTGTTGCTGCTGGCCCGGCGGACCCTGTTGCGATTGCGGGAAGTTCGGATTCTGCTGCTGATAGCCTTGCGGTCCTTGCTGCTGCTGATAACCCGTGTTTTGTTGCCCGTAATTCGACTGCATGTTCTGCTGATTCTGCTGCTGTTGCTGATAGTCGTGTTGCTGTTGTTGCGGTTGTTGTTGCTGCTGCTGCTGCTGCTGAAATTGCTGCTGCGGACCACCGGGGAGACCGGGCGCGTTACTACCAACGAGTCGATTGCTCACGCCTCTCCCCCTCCCCTGAAATTAATTAATTAATCATGTTATCAAACAGATGGAAATGTGACTAATATTCACCATGCAGTTTTCTGCTTACATCGCAATTTTCTATTGGTATTGGTATATTATTACTATTGTCAATCGATGTGAAAAAAATCCACTTGAAATTTAGTTTACTTCTACTGGAAGTTTTTATTCATAAACTAGTATATGAAATTTAGTATAGAAGTGCAATGTCAAATTAATGTATGGTGCAGCATATTCAATAATTCACTTTAATTTTACAGTAAAAGTACATGAATTTTAATAATTTGCTTTAATTTTACTGGAAAAGTAAATGAATTCTATACCAAAATTGTTTATTAAATTTCGATGACGAGTTTATGCATAAAGACTTCCAATCTTTTTTAACAGTGATAATTATCACTTCATAGTTTGTAAATAATCATCCGGTTGATTGTTCTGATAATAAAGTTGCTCATGGTGAATCATTGCGAAAATTCGACGTCACCGCGGTTAGTGTCTTTTAAGTATGCTATTAATTTTCCGTTTGATTAACCGGGGATTAATAGACAGTATTTGGTAATTTATGGTCGAAGAAATACGGAGTGTGTATTAGGGTGTCCCAAAAAATAAAAAAATTCTCGGCTGTTGATGAAAAAGTTGAAATATATGCAGAAATACGTTTTGGTGGAAGAGGAGCTGTGTAGCTAATTTTTTAGAGGTCACTCGTGCGAGATTCATTTTAATTTGAAAAAAAGTTAGGTTAACGGATAAATTATTGAACAATATTTTTTTTCATCAATTTGTTAATAACATCTTGGAACTATCATTACACCTAATTAATTTTTTCAGCACCTTCCATATGCTTGATTTTTCTGAAATTTTTAACGCATGGAGAAGTGTTCAAAGTTCGCTCTGAATCTCACGTTTAGGCGGATTGTACCGCTCGTACATCTTCAAATTATTAGTAAAAACCTATTATGACCGATGGTAAGATTTATTAAATAAATTTTTCAAAAATAAATACTATTCTGTAAATTTAATACATTTTTTACGTTTTAATAGAAATTAGTATACAAATCTCGCGGGAGCGACCTCTAAATAATTAGCTACAGAGCCTTCTTTCCAGAGAAATGTATTTCTGCATGCATTTCAACTTTCCAATCAACAGCCGAGAGATTTGAAAAAAATATTTGGGACACTCTAGTGTCTATGTTTTGTTTGCGACACGAATAAGCGATTGGGATGAGGTCACACGTTGTTACCAGACGAACTCAAACCTCGCATCGACAAACGTGTACCTTGTTTGTTGCAGAAAAAACCACTCGCAATTTGACAGATCGTATTAAATCCATGTATGCCAACGAAGTGAACAAACATTGTAGAAAAAAAATGATTTAAAAAAATGTTCAAGGCAGCGTTAGAATTTTATAATGATACTTCGGATATATTTATGTTTTAATTTGATGTACCATTTTTCTTATCCATTTGTTTTTATAACTTAACGGCTGAGAAGTAGGATGTAAAGATACATTAGAGGATTATCCACTGTTTCTATTATTTAAAAGCAACAATAAGACATATTTATAACTAGATTTCGCATTTCTGTGGTGTCACTTCAAATTACATTTTAACATGAAAATTATGAATTATAGATGGTCCATAGAAATTAGGAAGAGAAAGCGATATTCAGTATTCTTTATAACGCCACAGAATATTTAAAAAATGGAATTCATTGATAAATTATCGTGGTTCGCATAATAGAGAATTCACGTTACGCTCGTTTTTTTGTAGATCTTCAAAACTAGCGCTAATAACTGTCTGATTCATAAAGCAATGTTTCTCAGCTTAGCTTCTCACTTCTTGAGTAACAAATATAAATGGATACAAAAATTAGCATAACATGTAAAAGCACGAAAATATATTCCTAAAGTATCATGTTATCAAACAGATGGAAATATCACTAATATTCACCATGCAGTTTTCTGCTTACATTGCAATTTTCTATTGGTATTGGTATATTATTACTATTGTCAATAATTATCATTTCATAGTCTGTAAATAATAATTCGATTGATTTTTTTGATAATAAAGTCGCTTATGGTGACTCATTACGAAAATTCGACGCCACCGCGGTTCCTGTTCGTAAGTACGCTATTAATTTTCCGTGTGATTAACCGGGGATTAATAGACAGTAATTGATAATTTATCGTCGAAGAAATACGGAGTGTGTATGTTCTGTTTGCGACACGAATAAGCGATCGGGATGGGGTCAAACAAACTGAACCTCGCATCGACAAACGTGTATCTTGTGTGTTGCAGAAAAAACCACTCGCAATTTAGACAGTTCGTATTAAATCCGTGTATGCCAACGCAGTGGACAAATATTTTAGAAAAAAAATGATTTAAAAAAAGGATGAACGAAAATTTTATTCGCACAATCGTCACAAAGCAGATAGAGTGGGTGCAACATGCCGGCGTGCTCTTTTTTTTCTTCTTTCTCTTCTTCTCCTTATATTTTGAGTTTTGGTTTTTCTTTTATTGGCTTGGTAATTCGCTCCGCCTTTTGTAACGTAGTCAATGTAGGCAGATGAAGCGGATTTAGGTTTTCGAGGTCAAAGTTGGGCATCTTCGTAATTATTAAAACATCTTGAAGAAATATTGAAAAGATGTTCGTACGTGACATAATGAGTTCACTTATTACCATTTTTGAGCTATCGTATCATTGCTAAGTACATGTACATGGTGACCGCTTTTTTCCGGGAAAAAAATTACCTGCCTTTTTTCGGGCTTTTCCTGACTAATTTATCGGTTTTCCCTGACCAAAGTGCGTCCTGCATCTATCAGCTAATGACACGAATTCGACATTTTACTACAATAATTGAAATGCATGAAAGAATGTATTTTTTAACGAAATGCTATCAACGCTAATAATAACGTATTCAAAACAGGTATTAATATAATTTCGTTCAATTGTCTTCATTTATTGCATATTTTGATATCCGTACTCACATACTTCGATGACTCCATCATCGATATATATCACCTTTTTTTAATATAAATTTTCTTAAAAAACACTAACGCTTCATGGAACTATGAAACTTTAAAATTGAAGTAAAATCATTAGGAACCAAGTTCTTTGTCATCATTGTTTCAATTGTTCTGGTGGTCTTTTTCATGCATACCCTCAATGTTGAGAAGAGTATTGAAAGTGATATTGCTCACGAAACAAACCTATACCCGTCATAATAATTTTATAATTGATTGTCATTTTGAGCAACTGAGCAACTTTAAAATTCGCTGATTTTTCCCTGATTTCCTGACCAATTTTCGTTTTCCTTGACATTTCCCGGTTTCCCTGACCGCGACCACTATAACCATATAAAATAAACGTCTTGATTGGGAATGCATAAATCTTCAGAGTTCTCTCTTTTAGTAAAAAGTTTCGTTGACTCATTTTGCTTTGGCCGTGTATGAATAATTGATTAGGATTAGCTTCGGCAAATGACGGCAACTTTATTTTCGCCGTCATGAGGGCCCCTCCAGAAATTTATTATTCTGTTTAAAAGTAAAAAGTTTTGGTGGAAAAGATGCCCAACTTTGTAAAAGATGATAGAAGATAGAATTCGAGAACTATAGGTTCGAGGCAATCGGTAAGCGTCGCAGTCGCGCCGTTATAAAATGCCCTTTTGAGTCCGATACATCGCAATTGGACTCACCTGCTGCTGAAGGTGGGGCGGTACGGTACCCTGCTGATGGACGTTATGGGGTCCCATAACGCCGCCACCTGGCCCCTGTTGATTCGACGTTGTAACGGTCGTGTAGCTGTGGTGATTCGCTTGTTGGTACGCTAGATGCGGTGGATTGTTTTGTTGTTGTTGTAGTTGTTGGTTGTTCATTAGTTGTTGTTGTGGTTGTTGTTGTAGTTGTCTAGAGTCTAAGTGACAGACAGGGACAGACACAGGCACAATGCAGGCATCTAGCAACAGAGAAGAGAACAGAACCGTGTTGTCATTCATGGCGCATTTTCTTTTCTTCATTTACTTTATTTTTTTAGAGCTCGAAAATTGATCGTTTCGTTTTTTTTCATCAAGACAAGCCGTGGCTTTCACAGCCCCAGTAATTTCATTTTGCGTATGATAAATTATAAAAAAAAAACACGAAAGATACACTAATAATGAGAAATTACGGGGGCGAGTTGCCGAATAAGGATCAAGCTCGAAATTGCGATCTATTTCATCGATCAAGTTATTGAAATGTAATACACCGAGAGAGAAAGATATTTTGCGGTATTGAGCCGCATTAAGAAACGATAGCTATGTAAACTACTGGAGAATTAAAAATCGTAGAAGCGCAAATGCTCCGTTTCGCGTAAATCGGCAATGAAATGCCGAGGATGTAGGTTTTATGTTACGCGAAACGGATTTTTTTGCTTTTCAGAACGATAATGAGGTTAATTAATCGTAAATGGCCAGCATGACAACACGACACGAACGACAATCATGTGACACGACGACCATCGACCAGTTCAGGCACACAGAGAGAAAGATATATAAATATATTACGTCGGATATAATAATATGATATATTGCAGTGTATTTATGTTAGCATCAATCGTGTGCATCCATCTATTTTGATTTTTAATATTGCGTATCACGCTTAGATTTTTTAGAGCCAGTTACGTCGAGAGAGACTCGGAAATTTCGTGCAAGCTCCACGCACGTCGAGGCTTCTGATTGACGAATGGTTTTTTTTAGAGAGGTTTATTTTTTTTTGTTTTTTTTTAATTTTTTTTTGGAGAAATCAAGACAACGTGGAGCTTGGTCGGGAATTCCGAGACGCACACCACGGCCCAGCAGCAACGAATAAACAAATTTACATTCTTTAATATATATTGATATATCACGAGAATGACCGTATATGTCGGACAGAAGATAGAGAAGAAAGGACAGAGATATATATAATATAGTATATAGAGAGCAGTAACGGAGCCAGAAAGTGCTCAGAGATAGATATAGACCAAAGAAAAGATATTTATATATATATGTATATAATATATATATATAATCATATAATATATATACTTAATAAAATACACTGAAAGCAGCTTGGTGTTTATTGCATTTTTGTCGTGTGTTTGCACAGAGCACGTGTTCCTAATATATATATATATATATATATATATTTGTCTTTCGACTGTGGTTTAACGTCGAAAATATAGCGCAATTGTGTACAGCGAATACCTTTTTTTTAATTTTTTAAATCGATCGTTCGATCAATCGTCAATTGGATAATTTTTTTGGTTTTGTTCGACGATAGATCGACGTCGTGTTTTCAGTCGAATTGTGGGGAATAATATATACTTTTTTGTTTTGTTTGTTATTCCGTGTCTGTAGCACACATATAGGTTTTATAAGTATTTTCCTGTGACCCGTCTGCCTTCTGTCGTCTCTGACACATCGAGTCTCGTGTCTTGTGTTGCTTGCCGTATATTTATTGAGAAAGCATCGTTCCTTTTGTTTAATCGTCGGGATATTTAGCCGGACGCGAAACACGCTGTTACGGCGGATGGGAATATTTACTACATGGACAGTTATTCGTATATAACTAGGATAGATAGCCGTCGAGATGATTTTTGGAAAATTTCTTTACCTTTGTTACGACGGTGACCAGGAGGCGGCGGTTCTCGAGGGGGTGGCGGCGGGCCTCTCGCTCCGGGTCCTTGACCCTGACCCGGAGGCCTTCTGCCACCCTGCGCTCCAGGCTGGCCCTTTGTAGGACCTGCCTCCGTGAGGAAGTTGCTCGGCACTAACCCACGCACACCGTCTAGCTCACCCATGTAAAAACCGTCGTCGTCCATATCACCGTAAACGTAGATCTCGTTACCGGTTTGGAAGCTAAGTTCGACTTGCTGCGGAATTAATGAGAAATTAAATATATTGAGTCGTTTGCCACGGGATAAAGATAAACTTGAAATATTCATTTCGCTGCGGAATTAATGAGAAATTAAATATATTGAGTCGTTTGCCACGGGATAAAGGTAAACTTGAAATATTCATTTCGCTGCGGAATTAATGGATTGTTGGGAAATTTTTTTCTAAATTACTATACGGTGTAAAAAGCTCGTTTAGAGGAACGGGTGGAGCGATCTATCCCGTTTCGACCAGGATTTGATCTCGACCACCCCGATATGGCACGTAATTTTTTGTAGGCTCATGGGAACCCTCAAATGCACGGGTGGGGGTTGAAATAGCGAATGACCAAAATAGCGAATGGGTAAAATAGCGAATTTGAAAATAAGGAACGTCCAAATGTAGAATGTCCATAATTATGGAATTCGCTTTTTCAGCCATTCGCTATTTTTATCATTCGCTATTTTTAATGCATTTTAATAGGATGGAGGTCAAAATAGCGAATGGCTGGAATAGCGAATTTCATAATGATGACCATTCTAGATTCAGACGTTCCGAATTTCGAAATTCGCTATCTTAACCATTCACTATTTTGGTCATTCGCTATTTTGGCCCTTACCCAAATGCACCAGATTTTTTTGGTTCTGTATGGCAATTTTTTCTAAATATATTTTTAAAGTAACTTATCGAATGCCATAATTACAAAATCTGCAAAAATTCTGAAAAATACTCTGTTGAAATATGTATAAAAAATTTTCAGCCTGTTGCTAAGTTTTTAAACTTTTTTTATTTTCGAAATTATTTTTTAAAATAAAAAATCTGAGAGATAAAAAGATAAAATGTTTTTCAATGTCCAAAATGAACCCGGACTTGGGGGAAAAAACCAAAAGGGAACGCGGACGAAACCTAGTTTCGTTCGCGTTCGATTTATGACGATTCCTCGATAAATTTCTAAATAGCGATTTATGGCGATTCCTCGATAAATTTCTAAATATTAAATCGCGAGGCTGTGAAAAATCCGAGGAAAAATCGTGGATTACGGTATGTGAAACTGCGAAACCGGAAGTTTTGTCGAGTTTTCGTATTCTCATATGGTAGCATGAAAACTTTAGTATCGCTGTATTCTCATACGGTCGAAACTCCGCAAAAATAAAACCGCTTATGTCGACCAAGTTTTCCATAGTTTTTCCGTGACCCGCACAAATGCGAACCACTGGTGCATTACGATGTGTGGCTGCCGACACTTTAGGTGGATCCCAAGGAATAAAACGGGGAATAAAAAAGAAAAGAGTCTAATAAAAATGCGATTGCTGTACCGAAGGATGCTCAATAAAATAAAATATACGGGCGTATCTCAGAAACCTTTGACTTTCGTGTAACTCAATGGCGAAATACGATAGTAACTTACACAAAATGAATTCCGTGAGTATCATAATTTTCGTTAAAATGTACGTGACATAATCTGTTTGAAAAAAATTCAATTTCATAATGCACGAATTCGCTGTTTTATTCTGGTTTAATCGAGGAAATTATAAACATTTCTGCATGAACCTCTGATTTTCGCGTCACTTCGTACAGATGTAGCATTGATATAGACCTCGAGAAATTTAAAAAGAAAGTCGTCAACTTCTGTTAAGATAAGGTAATGAACATAATGTACTTAATTATAATCGCCGAACATGTCTGAAAATTAAACGGATATCCTGTAAACGTCTGTTACTCGATTTTGATGATAAAGCTGGTATCAAACGTTTTAGTGTTCAGGAATATCAGCACAAGCTAATTGAGCCAAGTAAATTGGATGGACATGAAGGATTCATCGAGGATTCAATAAAGTGAAATTTATGTCAGAGAGTCAATTACATTTCTCGGAGCGTTCTTGAAAACGGACACATATTAAACAAATGTTGCATGGAAAACAAATGTTAGGTTTTTTCGCAACGTTTTCCCGCCAACCCAATCAATTAAGATAACAAAATTACATCTAAAACCGTTACTGTTATCACGAATTAGATATGTGCAGATGTGCGTAACCGTTCGACGGGAAACCACTTTTTTCTGAGTCAAACCATTTTTTTTTCCTAGTCAAAGGTTTACAAATTCCCATGATAAATTCAAACTATTACTGTTCCTAAATTATATGGATTGTATTTTGAGTTAGAGTGGTCACCCGTCCCATTTTTCATTTTCTCTATAACTTTCAAGTAATATTGAATAATAATAATTACCCACAAGAGGGAATAACTCTATACCTTCCAATGGCTCATTTCTTTAAAAATGAAGTGTTAATACGTTGAATAATTTTTAAAACCCTTACATCAGTGCTAAAATGTCGCAAGAGGTAGTCAACGAATTTGCACCAAATGAATTATTTTCAGTTACAAATTACATAAAAATTTTATTATACGAGCACTCTGTGCAGATGACTTGTCCATGAACAAATATTGCTTTCTAAACCTCTTAGAATGTGTGAAAAAAATTAGCGTGACTGTGCTCCTAAGCTGGATATTGATGCTTTGAGGCCATAAAAGTCGAAGGTTTGTAAGATACACCCACATATCGTACGATAAAAAAGAGTTATTACCTCGGCATCGACGTTGGGAGAGAGAACTTGCGGGTCGTAGTCATAGAGCGCGATCATCTTCCTCACGGGCATACTCGTGTAAATATCGCCAAGCCTATCGCTCTGTGTCTGTCCTCTTCTACCTGGTTGTCCCTGGACCTGTGCACCGGGCGGTGGATTCTTCAATTCTTCGACCATGTTGTGAGGCACGAATCCCCGTCTTCCGCAGCATTCGCCCCAGTAAAAACCGTCGTCGTCCTTGTCGGCGTAGACCTTTATTGTGTCGCCTTCCGCGAAGGGCAATTCCTCTTCGCACGCGTTAGGATTCGGAGACATTGACGTCGGATCGTAGTCGTAGAGCGCTACGAACCAACGTGGCCTTTTGGTCATTTGCTGGACTCCAGTTCCTGGATGCGGAGGACCACCCTGAGCCTGCGTTACTCTTCCTCCTCGGTAACCTGTTCCTCTTCCTCTCTGAGCACCGGACTGATCTTGATAGTAAGGATCCTGTCCAGGTCTCGGTCCGGATCTTCCGGGTCTGTGAGTTCCCGGTGGACCCTGAGGAACCGACTGAGGACCGTATCTGTGATGTCCAGGATGATGCTGGGCCATTCCTCGCGCTCTCCGCGCCATTTCGTCCTCCTCGCTGTAATTCGCTTCGCTTGCCGAGTCTTTCGTTATCTCGGGAATGCCTGTAAATTAAATGATGAGCGTATAAGTTAAGTACGAGTCCCTCGTTACTACCGATAATTGGATTATTTTTAGTAGTTTAAGGAGATAGTGTATACAGAAATTAAATAATTCGTCCTGGTGCGCGACATGCTGTATTCCGGTAGCTGAAATCATAGAAATGTTGTGTCAACGAAAATATATGAAACGGAAGAATATGTAGAGATATGAGTTTTTGATTTAACGAAATGCCTGGAATACACTTGTGAATATGGGGAATTTTACAGCGCTTCGAAAAGAGATTCATTTTCTGTTTCGGGTAGTTTTGGCAATGGAACTTGGTTACGAGATCAGAAAGGTCTGTGAAAAGATCTTGCTTCGTCAGTGTTAACTATTGATTTTAAAATTGTTATCTCTTTTTTAATGGTTGTTGGATTATTTTTTTAAAATTCATCATCTATCGCAAACACACCTTCAGCTACGCGGATTAATTCTGTGCAGTATTCTTTGATAGTAAGCAGAGAAATCCCTTATTGTAAGACTTTATATATGTAAAATGCTTCACACATTGTCAAATTTCCATAAATTGCGAGAATTAATAACAAATTATATTTAACCGAAATATTTTATTAAAATTGGAATAGAGATTACTTAATCTGAAATGTAATAAACTTTCCAAATTTGATCGGTGGAGACGGTATTTTTTATTTTATTTTTCTATGACATATGTTTCCTTTGTAATAGAATGTAATTGAAAATACTATCAAGTATAAAATTTCTACAGGAGTATTTAAAATCGCTCAAACGTACATATCGGCATTTGGCAAGCGTGAATCTTGAAAATAAAACAATATTAAAGGCTGCTGCGGAGTTTTACGCCCGACGAATGCCTCATGCACACTTGGATCCATTCAAATATTGTGAAATGTAGACTTTTACTCTTGTACAGTATTACGCCTGTACAGTCAAGCGAGTCGCTATGGTATTGTGATATTTTACGACGTACTTTATAACCGGTATAAGCTTTTACGCATGAAGAGTTTTACAAATTCACAGATGACCAACTTACTATTGCACTGCATTAATTTTACGGTGTAGATTATTACGATTGAGCGGTTTTACGCGGATTTTATGTCTTTTGCGCTTCCCCTAAAAAATTTGAAAAGTTCTTCATTGTCACAGAAAAGAACTTTACGAGTAATTGCAATTCTTTGGCTCAGTATGAAGATAATAGGCTCTTTGACGCCTGTTTATCAAAGTCATTTTTCAAATCGTTATGTAGAATGGAAATCCAAAAATATTTATGAACTAGATGAGTCTCCGATTTGTTCTCCGCATTTTGACACTGACTAAAAACGATTTATAAGTTGAAGATTTATGATGTTAAAAAGCTTTACGATGTCTGATTTGATGCAAACTGGAAATGTGATTGATGGTCTACTGTACTCGTGAATTCAAAATTTTATTTAAACCTCTAGCAGTGCGCCACCATCAATAATGCGCTTAGTTTGATATTCTTCCCGTAGTCAGGTGTTCAAAATATTAAGAATATTAATCCATGCATGCGAGGGCGTGTTGTGCAATATTCTCATAATTTCTTATAGCAAAGAGCTTAAAAAAATCCATAGAGTGCATTTTTTGTGTATTCGAATTCTCCATTATGCAGTGACAAAACCGTGCCATTTGTGGTCACACAAAAACGTACATATTACTTCATCTTCACCTCAATCTATTCAATTTACTAAACGCCATTATTTTCCATAAATTTCACACAAACTTCACACCAAATATACAATCTTCAAAGTCCCCAAATGTTTAAAAAATCGAATTAAAATCCCTTCGCACCATTTACCGCCATCACCGTCAATAACATGCTATAATTTGAGCACAAACGTTACTTCAACCCAAAAGTTTACCCATCTAAATTATAACACCGACCAGAAAATAAAACTCTGCTTCGAATCACTCCAATAATGAAACATGCTTCATGTACTCGTTTGGTTTCGGAATAAGATGATTGAACCTTACCCATTTGTGAAACGCCCTGTCCAGGATAAATCTCCTTGTCGGATAAATTCTCGTCGGTTTCGATGATGACCTGACCGTGTGCGTCGACTCTCGTTGTACCGTGTCTTAGCATGTGCGAAGGTACCGGTGCACCGGGATATCTCTGGCCGATTGCGCTCCTTCTGTGACGATTAATGTCGTCTTGCGGTCCCATTCCTATGACGGACTGTTGTTGCTGCTGCTGCTGTTGCACCTGATCGACGAGATGCGAGGTACCGTGCTGCAGATGAGCCGTTCCACCCCTCAGCACGCTGCAGGGTATAGCAGTAGCGCAACTGTCGCTCGACTGGCTCTCACGGCTCTTAGTGCGAACCGTGATTGCCTTTGGATTGAGACCCATGAGCTTGTGGATATCGACGAGTGCGTGGTCACCGGTCGGACTGTCGACGTCGGTTACTTTCTTGCCGTCCGCGTAAACCGCGTAACCGGTGACGGCCGAACCGTTTAGGGCAACAGGCTGCCAGGTCACTAGCAAAGTGCCGTCCTGCGGTCCAGCCTCCACCTGCGTAAAATATGGCAATTATGTTAATAATCGTTCTACAATTATTTCTACAAACTACAGGATTAATGACATTGAGATATTACGTTGAACTTTCTAAGATATTATAAGGGATGCAAAATAGAATCTTCCACATTGCTTGTTCATTATTTTTGGTTTTTTACGAAGCTACGTCTATGAAGAAGTATCCCAGTAAACACGAAAATCGGTTTCGTTGCAGCTATATCATAATTACCTACGCAGCAATGTAACTGTTATGTAACATGGCCCCCATGGAAAAAAAGTACACTCAAGATATATTGAAAAAATATCGCAAATATGTGACATATATCTTGTTCGAAAAATACTGTAACTGAGATATATTTCGCGATATATACGAAATATATGCGAGTGAAAAATATATCTAGGGTACATATAAAATGAATGGAAAATACATTTTCGTCCGAAAAGTTATATATGTCGGAGATATTTTTGTGTATATTTTTTTTTCTATGAGAGAATGTAACAGTTGAATTGTTGAGTAGGAAATTGTTATATAGTGGTAACGGAACCGATTTTTGTGTTTACTGGGATGCTAATCAATTTTGGCTTCTTCATAGAACTTTGTAAAAAGCGACATAATGAGGAAGCAATTTGCAAGGTTTTACTTTGCATCCTTGATTTCAATGAATAAATAAATAAGCGCATACTCCCGCTTTGTGAAAATACGATAATGAGGAACGATCTGGAAACACCTTTGAATTCCCTATCTTCTCTTTTTTTTTCCTGTAGAACACGGTAGACACGGGGTTTTCCGAAATCTTATTGGGAAGTAAGGATGTGGCTACTTTATACGGCATAAACCGCAAGTTTTAGGAATATATACTGTGGGAAATCGCTATGAAAATATGGTATCGATCTTCATTTTTGGGCTATATCGGACGTATTTTTTTCTGTTAATCACGAATCTGGCACTTATTGATCTCCCAGCTCGATATTTGATACCAATATTCGCATCGGAAAAAAAATCAAAAAGTTATAAAATTTTAACGGTTCAACCGATCTCAACAAAATTCAATATTTCCCGTATTTCCTACTTATCACTTCATGGCACGTTGTCAAAAACGAAATTTTTTGAAAAATTCAATATCACGTAAAATCCGAACCGCTTTACCGATTCCAACCAAATTTGGTATATAGCAGGGCTGAATGTTATTCTGTTTCGAAATTTCACCTGAATGTGAGTAAAACGCATTTTTTTCGATAATTTCCAAATATCATAAAAATCGAACCGCTTTACCGATTTGGCCCAAATTCCAAAATTAGGCCCAATTTAGATACGGAATTTCAGCCTGATGGGTAAAAATTCATTCAAGCTAGAGCGTTTACGTACTTTTTTCAATATTTAAAATACCTTATAAAACTGAAATGCTTTAAGCGATTTGTATAAAATTTATACCAATTAAAGATCAGCCACTACTGTACATGTTGTTTAAATTGAAACTGATTTAGTCGAATAGCTTATAAGTTACAGTTATATGAGTTTTTGGCCTGTCATTTACACACACACACACACACACACACACACACACACACACACACACACACACACACACACACACACACACACACACACACGCGCGCGCGCGCACGCACGCACGCACACACACACACACACACACACACACGCACACACGCACACGCACACGCGCACGCGCACACACACACACACACACACACACACACACACACACACACACACACACACACACACACACACACATTTTTCTGAACCAATGTCTCTCTCTATTTTAGCCCATTTAAACTGTTCTAAGATAAGAACCGCGAAAAAAATATTTTCAAGAATCAATGCTTCCTTCATAAGAAAGCAAAATCTAAAATCTACACATTATTAATACAAAAATTTTACGTTAAATTGAAAATATACAAAATTAGTGATTAATCTCTGGATACCACGGTTTTCATACTCAAATACTTTCGCATTGCTATTGAATATTTAATTTTATGTTTACCAATAATTCAAAAACACAAAATTCCACCATAAATTTTGGGCATAATACAAAATGTTGGATGTCCTTGCGACCGAAATATTAGCGTGTTAATTAGCCCTTCGAGAAATAGTCAAATTGTTGGAAACTGTTAAACTTATTAGTTTTAAATTGCGACGAATCAAGAGCACGTGTAAGTTTCTAATTAAATTGAGTGATAATGGCTGAAAATGGTAAATTTCTAAAAAGAATTGCATGTGCGTTAGAGGAGACGTTTATAACGACCTGGATATCGACCGGAGGATCCGGAAGTCCTTTGGGTAAAGTCTTGAAGTGGACGTGACAGGCGAGATTGTTCGCAGACTGAGCGTTTTGGTCCTCGAAGTGTGTCGCTCGAAGATTCTTCGCCTTGACGGTAACGCGGTAGATCGTTGAGGGTGCGAGGCCGGTTATCGTGTGCCGATATACACCCGGCTTCACTGTCCTCACCTCCACGTTGTTAACACAAACGACGTGCTGATGATTGCTGTTACTAGGTAACCAGGATATTACAGCACTCGTCGCCGTCACGTTCGATGCCTTTACCGCTGTCGGACCGATGGCCACGTCCTTGCCGATCACCATCGTGCAAGCTGCGTCCCGAGACGTTCTTCTCGAGTGGGTTACTGATCGCACGCTTATCCTGTGAGGCTGTTTTTTAAACAAATAAAATTGTAACAATTAATTGCTATATTACACACAGAATCTCATGAACATCATTAATCCTCTGAAGTTTTGTCAGATATTATCACCACTTGAATAAAATGAATGTGTTTCAAAAGTGATAATAATATCAATAATAATAACTGAAAAATAAAATCACTTTCAATTGAATGGAGGAAAAAAATCATATGTTCCTCCAAAAGATGTAGAAATTCAGTCTAGTGAAATCAGTATTGTATTTTGTTATTTGCCGTTTTACTTTTTGAACTGCTACAGTTTTTTGGGGTTCAATGACTTGTGTTGAATAGTTAATTGCTTGACAAAATATTTTCGTAGGACGGGCAAATATTTTATGCCGTTTAAGGAAAATAAAAATTGACAATAGTTGTATCTTGAGTTGGCCTAGATTTGGACGCACACTCCGAAGGATTAATCATTAATAGTGTCTCGTATAGCGGCAAACATTAGAGATCCTCTGATACTATTTGAGCTTTTGAACTTGCAGATTGCGATTTGGCAATGAATAACAGTAGAAATCAGAGCCCGAATCGTGGCAACGCTGAATGTGCAGTTATTGAAGCCGTGATTCTCCGATACACCACATTACTGTAAATGTTGACGTTATTTTGGGTTATGTATTTATTTATTCACAGAACATGCCCTTTCACATATAATGGTTTGTTAGTGTAAGTGTAGATATATAATATTAGATCCGCAAAAATAGAGAATCTGATCAGTAATTTCAAATTTTAATGTGGTCTATCACATTTGCATTCAATCTTGACTGGATATATCTCAGTTGAGTTGCGCTTATGCTTGATTTAAGGAGATTGGAACGCTCCACACTAGTCAAAAGAGTGAGGTTGAAAGATGCTTTACGCATTCGCCGTTTAAATCTTTAATAGTATTCCCCATTTAAAAATAACAGCTGTTTGTTTACGAAGAAATTTCATTAACGTGTAAACAAGTGCCTGTAATTTTTTAATGCAGAATACTATGAAAGATCTAGATGATGCATTCATAGAGCATCTTCTAAGGAAAAGAATGAACCATGATACATAACAATCGGGCAAAAAATACAGATTACTATTTTCAAAAACCAAGCAAATATGTACCTTTTCGAAAATTAGCATAAACCAGTTAATTATTTTGTTAATCCATTAAAATCAATCTTTTTATAAATCAAGGATATCTATCTAGTCAATTGATGCATAAAACTTTGTATGCACAATTTACAAAAATTAGCATTCATTTGACTAGTGTGGAGCGCTCCAACTTCCTTAAAGATCAGTAGAGAGCATCCAAAGAGATGTCTTTGTTTAGTCGGTTTGCTTCAATTCTTTAGTCTTGAATTCTCCGCACTGCTGATATTTATTATAGAAAATCATAATCCGCAAGCTCAAACGGTAGAAAAAAGTCCGTGATTTATGCCGTGATAAGCGCGCCATTTTTTATGTCAAAACTGACGTGTGATTATCACCGTGATAAAATGATTCGCTAGACTCTAGCGGATTCGAGCAACCGTCATTTTATGGTTGCTTTACGCTCATATACAAGTAACCGTCATTATGAGGTTCAATTCCAGTTGTTTTACCGTAACACAACCATTATGTAACTGACAAAGCGACCGTTGTTTTGGAACAGAAAGGAACCCCATTTCAACTACAAAAGGACCAATGTTTCAACCAAAATCAAACCTCAAAGCAACACACAAATAACCGACAGTTTGTTAAAAGTTGTTTTTTCGATCGTTCGAAAGTTCTTTGGATAACCGAATCGTAACCCGGAACAGACTATTGAGTTCATGTCCCGTCACTTTACGGTTACCCGACGGTCAATCGGTTGCTTTTGCGTTTTTTTGGAGTTATTTTTTGTTCCATAACGACCGGTCACTCTTCGGTTATTTTCCGGTTCTTCAGATCTGCTAGGTTATCACTATGATAAAATGATTCGCTAGACTCTAGCGGATTCGAGCAACCGTCATTTTATGGTTGCTTTACGCTCATATACAAGTAACCGTCATTATGAGGTTCAATTCCAGTTGTTTTACCGTAACACAACCATTATGTAACTGACAAAGCGACCGTTGTTTCGGAACAGAAAAGAACCCCATTTCAGCTATAAAACGACCAATGTTTTAATCAAAGTCAAATCTCAAAGCAACACAGAAATAACCGACAATTTGTTAAAAATTGTTTTTCGGTTGTTTGAAAGTTCTTTGGATAACCGAATCGTAACCCGGAACAGACTATTGAGTTCATGTCCGGTCACTTTACGGTTACCCGACGGTCAATCGGTTGATTTTGCGTGTTTTTTGAGTTATTTTTTGTTCTATAACGACCTTTCACTCTTCGGTTATTTTGCGGTTCTCCAGATCCGCTAGGAAGGTAAAAACGAGAGAAAATAATACGAACCCTGGTCGAGTCAACTCCTTCGACGAGAGCCCTCGTTCTCTCCGTTGCTTTGACCGTCACCTTGAGGACCCCATCGACGTAGACGTGGTAGGACTCCAGTTGATGGGGATTCTCGGGTGCGGTCCAGCCGATGAGAACGCTCTTGTTAAGCTGTCGCTCGAGCGTGAGATGCTGCGGCGCCGGAACTAGGTCCGAAAACAGGTAGACTTCTTCAGGAGGAAAAAGACAAGACAAGCCTAGCTGTAGCTAAATATCTCTCTCTATACTAGTATCTCTCTAAGCGAGCCTAACGAGCCATCAAATAATCAACACTCAGCGGCCTTTACGTGGATAATACAGACGAAAATAAATTTTTCTTCCTCTCCAATCAAGGCCTCCTTTCCATTATCATTTTGTTTGTTTGTTTTTAGTTTCTCAACATATTTCTCGCATTCCTCTTTCCGGGCAGCTTGTGTCTTTCTGTGTCGCTGTTGTGTCAGTGTCCGGCTACTTACTGCGAAATCTGTGCGAGAAATGCCGTGATTGTATCGTACATTTAAGTGCCCGTGCGCTTGTGACTCTGTTTCTACACTCTCTGAGCGTTATTAACGAAAAAATCTTAATATAAACATTGAACGAGCAGTGCAAAAATTATCCGAGGCCATGCTAACGATTTTCATTTCTCTGATAATAATTTGCAAACTCTCTTTGCTATCGATATTTACGTTGGCGCCTCTACCTCCTTCCCTCCGTTTCTCTTCGTGTTTTCTCTCATTCTCGTCGCTTCGTGACTCAGTTTTTCTATCTATAACTTACTACTATAAAAAAAAATCATGATGATTAATTAAGTAAACAGTCTAAAACATTCCTTTTATCAGAACGTCTAGGGCCTGACATTTAATTCATCTAATACGTAGACGAATAAGCGTGCAACTTTCAACGATCAATCAATTGCGACACTCTAACATCTAGCTTTTATGAATCTCTGATTCGAACATAAACCAAACTCACTATAAATACAAACGTTGAATGAACTCTAAACTCTTTCTAATGATTCTATACGGCAGAAAATTATGAAAAAATCTTATCACCCGGGACGATCTTTGCGTCACTCGGCAAATACGCTAGCATTTTTCCGGGAACGTAGTTTTAAAAAAGAATGCAATAAAAAACGTCGAACACGGTTATTACGCGAATGCGTTTATCTATATGGTTTGTGTTCGAGATAAGCGGTTCTTGCGGTCTATTTGCAGACACACGAGAAATATAAATATATATACACATATATAAACATATATATATATAAATATATATCCTTTTAGACGTATACATCTGTTAAGGTATATAAAAATAGCGAGTGTCGGTGCGTGACACGCGATTGGCGGATAAACCAACCTGGCGGCTCCTGTTCGTCCTCATCTGCGATATTGTCAAGTTCCGCGTAAGCGGACAATTCGGCCTGACGATTGCGATTGCCTTCCTCGAGTGCAGCCAGCTCGAGATCGATGTCTTGCAGGTAGCACTGAAATCCGATCGATAAGCATAAAAGTGAAAATACGATAAAGTATCTCGGTAGTCATTTAAGGTAGCTCCAGCGCTGAGCGATGCTCAACGCTCTCAAAAGTGAGTGATTTAGGGAAAATTTTAAAAACTTTTCGATGGCATAAGAATCTGAAAAAAATCAAGCATATAAAAGGATGGAGATATTCATTTTGCATAATGATAATTGGATGTTATTGATAGATAGGCGAACAAGGTAATTGTTCAACAAATTATCCGTCAACCTACGTTTTTTTCGAATGAAAATTATACTACTGAAATTAATGAAGCACTTTGTTCGAAATCAATAACGAAATTTAAAGGAATCGCGTGAATTTTAATTTTCTTTTAAGCCCATTGATATTACGTTGAAATCACATGGAAATCGCGAAATCGTAATCACATGAATTCATGAAAATTATTGACTCAAAAGTAAAGTATGAGAAGAGCACGTTCATGGGAGTCAAATGACTATACTGTACTGGTAAATCATTCATCTTTTCATTGATGTACAGTTCGAAATCAATGACGAAATTAAGAGAAATCGCTCCAAGTTTACGGAGATTGTCGATTTCGATATGTTTTTAAATCCTATTGAAATCACGTTGAAATCACATGGAAATCGCGTCGCGAAATCGTAATCACATGAATTCATGAAAGTTAGTGACTCAAAAGTAAAGGTCTTATCGAAAAACACGTTCCTAGAAGTCAAATGACTATCCTGTACTTACAAATCATTAATCTTTTTATTAAATACGTCCGTGGATCAGCAATTTTCTTCGAATTTTTTCAAGTACGCGCTGATTTCTGACTGTTTTCTAATTTCGTGAAATTACGATTCGAATCATTTGAAGTCTTGCGAAATTACCCGAAATAAGATAAATTATATCAAATCACGATAAGTTTGCAACCACTGATATCACACAGAAATTCAAATGAAATCGGGCCAAATCGTTGAACTCATTTGTGCACCTAAACAAAAATTAAATGGCCCCGCAAAATTACATGTCAATTTTTCTAAACACGTACGAATTTTTTCATAATTCTTTATAACCATCGAACTTTGGTTTTTTTTTGGAATTTTTTTTGTCTTAAAAAAATGTATGTTGAGTCACGAATTTTTCAATATGTCTTCGTCACAAAACCAATCATTACACCCACGAATTTTTCAAACGATTGATCAAATACATTTCCGAATGCAGCTCGACCGTAAACAAGAAAAAACGAAATCTTCAAAAACTGAACAAAATTCTGAAAAAATTCATACGTATTTAGTGAAATTAACATATCAGTTTCATTCCAATAAAAAGATCGGTCGACGAATAATTTATTAAACAATCATTCTTTTCGTCTATTTGTAAATAAAATTTTGTGTCATTATGCGAAATTAATCTTTCCAGCACCTTCTATATCCTTGATTTTCATTCAGATTTGAATTCCATCTCGAAATATTCAAAATTCCCTCAGAATTACTCACATTTGAGGGCGTTAAGCACCACTCAGCGCTAGAGCTGCCTCAATAATATAACAAACGAAAACGAAAAATAGTATTTTTTTTGCACTACGTTACGAATATTAAATATATAAATTTGGTAATGTGACACTCGCATAAAAATTTTCTCTCGACATGACATGCCGAAATTCTCTCGAAGGGTGCATCATCAACGAGTACGCTTTCCTCACTTGTGGAATGTTCGTCGAGGGCGCGTCGTCGACGTCGCGCAGTCCGAGCACCGCCTGATGGAACTCGAGGAGATCGTCGCCCACGAGTTTCTGGACGAAATTGGCGGGCACGAGGCCTCTTCTTCCGTCGAGACTTTCCGCGTCGAGGAAACCGTCCTCGTCAGGTTGGCCCCAGACGAGAAGATAATCGCCGCCCTGGACAGGAAGCTCCGCTTCGGGGTTCTCGTTCGGCGAGTGCTGGAAGGGCTCGTAACTGAAGCGCGCGATGTAAACGTAACATCGTCCTTTGCCCGGAATGTCGAGCATGTCGACCTGACCCTCTGGCACGAGATTCTCGTTGGTCAGCCGATCAAGGGGATTAGTCAATATGCCTGTCGGTATCTTTGGCATTTGCCGGGGACCGAGGAAGTGATGACCCGTCGTTCCAGCCGTAGCCGTGGGCGAACTAACTCGCAAACTCTGCTGGATCTGATTTATTATCGCCTGCTGCTGCAGCTGATTCGCCTGCGACTGCGCTGAGAGCTGCTGCATCGCTTGCAGCGGGTCACCGATTGCCTGGAGCAAACCTCCCGACGATGCACCTGTGACAGATTTTTTTTTTTGTAATAAGCTTTATAATTTTGGAATGGTTTGCGCGGGATTAAATTATGATGTCTCGAGCAATTTTCATCGGGGACTTTATTTTGGGAGGTTTTTGTGATCTTAGTCTCATTCGCAAGACTTTTTACGTACAATGAGCCGTTTAGGAACCTTTTATACTAATGAAATTGTTGATAATCGTTTGAAACATTTCTACCATTTTTTGGTGCTTTGAATTAGTGTTATTGAGGATCATTCGCATAGAAGCATCTTTTGGAACGTAGGATAACGTTGTAGACGAGTTGCTTGTTGAAAAATTTTGAACATGTGACTAACCACTGATATTCGAAGGAAATCGATATATGCGGATTTCATTTATCAATTTGTTAATCCGCTATGCTCGGGTTTTTCTCTTAGTTAGTCGTCCTTTGGCTTTCATGTGCGACGGTTCGCGTCAATCACGCGGACTCCTTCTGTATTTTTCACATTCTTACATCCAATAAAATACTGCCAAATAACATTACGAAAGAAAAATTGGCCGATGAATGTTTATTTTGAGACAAATGTAATTTATCTTGATGAAAAGAATAAATTATTCAAAATAATAATGATAATAAAAGAATGAATTAAAAAAGAATAAATATTGATATCTGATTATGACGAGTGATACTTTATTAAGCTTGTAGAAAATGTTTCTTTTGCTTCACTGGCTATATTTTGTGTGTACTAACAGTTACAGTGTGCGGCTGGCTCTAATAGCCGAAACGACCTAAATGTCGATCCTAAAAACCGTTGAGCGTTATTTGCACGAAATTCATCACCGAAAAGACCATAAAACAAACACTCATACTGACCATTTAGTCGTTTGTCGGTCACAGACCAAAAAGCAATTATATTTTTAGGATCACTAACAAATTTGTCGTTGTTTGCCGAGTATTTTTTTTTTCTGCATAAAACGTTCGTTTTAATGCTAGTTCTTGTAGCCAATTTTTAGGATCACATAAATGAACGATTCTATCGTTTAAGCCGATTTGAGGGAATCTGATGTGAAATCAATGTTGAATTGCTTTTTCTAACAAACTAAATAAGCTATTACTTGTTGTAATCGATCTAATACTATGATTTTCTTTCTGAATCGGGGTTGTGAATATATTTATACATGGAGAACACCTTCTATTGCGAATATTACCTCTCAGTCGGAAAAACCATTAAAAAGTATAGAATCCACTCTTCGACAGACAAAATAGGACATTAAACATTAAGATCTGTCTACCAGTTTGATTTGAAAGCTATGCAAGTTGAAAATGTTACTTTTTACCTCCCACGAATTTTGTGCATTGTATGCCTTCACGAAATTGCAGAATTATGCTGCTTGATTGTCTTTGATTAGGTCTAAATTTAAGATTTTTTAAATGAAGGCTGTCATCTACAGAGTTTTTTTTCCCTAAAAATGGTTATATTGTCGATTTGTCCAAAACGTCGTTCCACAGTTTTAGGACGTAAATAAATAACGTCATTTGACCAAATAATCGGACGGTCCAAAACGACGTCGTTATCCGACCTTCTTCAGGAACTACAGGGTTGTTTTTTTCGAGGTCGCGATTTACAAATGTTTTTAAACAGCTTGTCATTTGACTAGTATCGGTCGCAAGGACTACCTAAATGACAATCTAGTCTTTGAACGTAATTTATTTGTGTTATTTTTTAAGTTTATATGCATGTTTTAAATGAAGATGTTTATAAAAAATTTTTTTGCTCAATATTAACGAAGATATAAACGTTAATATTAACATAAAAAAGAATCTATTAGTACTTTCGCGTTTTGGTGATATTAACCCAGTAAACCAAAACATCGGTTTCGTGAGTGCTCTATTACAATTTCCCACTTAGCAATGTAACTGTTATATAACACTATTGTTACATAACAGTTACATTGCTGAACGGGGAATTGTAATAGAGCAGCAATGAAACCGATTTTTGTGTTTACTGGGATAGAACATTTTTTTTTTTCGACAATTCATTGATAGATTATTCTTACCAGAAGTAACACCCGACGTGCCAAAAGCATTGGTCCCCACAGTTGAATAAGTTGTTCCACTGGTAGAGTAACTGCTCGGGACGCTCGAGAAAGGAAGAACTGATTGGGGTGCGCTCGTGAGTATCCCGAGGGTCGAGTGATACGGAGCCGAGGAATACGGTGGCAGGGACGATAGGGTTGTCTGGGTAATGTTCGTCGGCGGTACAGAGTAACTGTGATGAGCACTGGGTAACTGTTGCTGATGACTCGTTCCATAGCTGCTCACCACGCCCGAACTGTACGTACCGTTTGGATGGGAGGTCAACGATAAATTTGGGTACGTTGTGGCCTGTGACAAATGGAAACAATTTAAAACATTAATTTTACCTTTGGTGTAAAAAAAACAATTTATTCCTCCTAGCACTTTATATGACTCAACGATACCACCAAAAACGTACTATTCTTTTTAATTGTTTTGCAACAAATTTTAACAAGGGCTCATGCGTTTTATGGTCCAGGCATCAATAAATCAACACGAAACTGGATCTTGCGGTGTGGTCACATAATATCGCCATTTTGCAGATATATTTAAGATGCAGTGACATTTGTATCTACGAAAGCATGATATTAAGTCGGTTTTCAATAAATATAAATTTGATTATCCGTAAAAATAATAAATAACTTTTTTTAAAGGCGTTGAATAAAAAAGTCTGTATATGGATGGTAAAATACTCAATTTTAACCGTGATGAGTTGAATTTTGACATTTGAAAATGTGGTGAATTTCTTTTTGGAGCAACGCCCGGCATTTCTTCAAATTTTAATGCAACATTTGTCTTCCAAACAATAGTGCATCAACAAAAAATAAATTATTGTCATAAAAATCTAATATAATCTACACACCACTTGAATAATAACCGTTATAACATATTCTAGAATACAACTAAATCATTTGAAGCAAGACTGAAGGACTCCGGTCGATGGCTTATTGGCAATATGTGTACGGCCAAAACCATAGATATATTATGTTAAAAAATAAAAAATAAATGTACAGAAGAAAAAAATCTGTAAACGTATTGTCAATAAAACTCATTTACTACTATTATTGTCATGTTCTGTAATTCTGCGTTTCCTTAATTACGATTTCTCATTTTCAACTACATATTTCAAAGTATGTTTGTCATGGTACAGCAATAAACTGAATTTTAAAAATTGGGAGGATAAGGCTAAAATTGCACGCATCATGAGACGATTTCTTTTTTCTTCGTTACTTTTTTTTTGTTGAGAAAAAATTATTTACCTGTTGCTGCGTTCCGTTCAGCTGATATGTCTGACCGGTTGTCTGTCCAGGCTGAGTGTAATGCGGCATGACGCTCTGCTGGCTGACCGATCCAGAGAGATACGAACTTGAGGCCGGATGTTGTTGTTGCTGCTGCTGCTGTTGTTGTTGAAGAGGTTGCTGATAGGTTTGCGTGTGTGGATAACTCTCCTGATACTGATTGCTCGTAAAGTGTGCGTGCGCCTGTTGCTTCTGCTGTTGCTGCTGCGATGGCAGAGCACCTTGGGAATGAGAACTAGGCAGATCGACGTGGGGCGGCTGATGCTGTTGATGATACTGTTGAAGCTTCTGCTGAAATGCAGGTTGGGACTGACTGGTCGAAAGTGACGGGGCTGGCGGTATCGGTTCGCTGTAGTGATAAGGTGGACCATTCGGCGTTAGGGGTGGACATCCCGGCATAATCGGGGTCAGTGGCATCGGCGAACCCGCGTACTGCACATAAAATCGATAATATCATATTAATTGAGATCAAAGATTCAACATTAACTGCTCGGACAGGTAAAGATTTATCAGATCAATTTTGTTGGCGGTGAACACAATGACAATTTGGGAAAATGAGGATTTAAGACGAGGAAGATCGCTGCTATTTTACCAAAAAGAAATGTTCAAGGAAATCGAATATTCTAGGCTGCACATAAAATCGATAATATCACATTAATTGAGATTAAAGATTCAACATTAACTGCTCGGACAGTTAAAGATTTATCAATTAAATTTTATTGGCCGTGGACACAATTACAATTCGGGAAAATGAGGATTTAAGACGAGGAAGATCGCTGCTATTTTACAAAATGAAATGTTCAAGGAAATCGAATATTCTGGCCGCACATAAAATCGATAATATCAAATAAATTGAGATTAAAAATTCAACATTAACTGCTCGGACAGGTAAAAATTTATCAGATAAATTTTATTGGCCGTGGACACAATTACAATTTGGGAAAATGAGGATTTAAGACGAGGAAGATCGCTGTTATTTTACAAAATGAAATCTTCAACGAAATCGAATATTCCGGACTGCGCATGAAATTGATAAAAGAAAATTAATTGAAAAAATAATATTAATTAATATAGCTAACAAAGATTTATAAAATAAATATGCTTCAGAGCAGACACAATTACAAATGGAAAACCAAGAATTTGAAATGTAACAAACCGCTGTTAATTTTACAAAATTAAATGTTCAAGCAAATCGAATATTCCGGGCTGAACATTGAATCGATAAAAGAAAATTGATTGAGAAAATAACATTGATTCATATAGCATAAAAAGGTTTATAAAATAAATATGCTTCAGGGCAGAGACAATTACAAATGGAAAAACAAGAATTTGAAACGTCAAAATCCGCTGTCAATTTTACAAAAATGAATTGTTCAAGGAAATTTAGTATCTCTAAATAAGTGACTTCAAGTGGTCGATAATATAATTTAATATATCGAGATAAAAAAAATGTATCGTTTTTAGAGCCAGAAATGTAAGCGTGAAGTTTAAGTGATGCAATTTTGTTCGAAATGTATGTATGTAAAAATTTTAATTTTATAGAGTTGTGAATAAATAAATAAAACTTGGGCGTTCCTGCTTCCGTAAAAAAGACGATATTTTGCTGAATAATTCTTCATACGTGCAAGTCCCCTTAATGTTGTTTGGAATTGAATGTGACGGAAATCGGAACAGTGGTTCGAATTTTATAGAGTTTTGAAATTTTTGAAAAAATCTCGTTTTTGCCCTAACTTTGGCAAAACATGAGACAATGAACTCAAAGTTCATACATGAAATCGGTACTATTTGGCGAAGATAAGTACATAGTTTCGTCATAATACGCAATATGGTTCAAATTTTCCAGAATTTTAAGTTTCAGAAAAATTATGTTATTTCATTAACCTTAACAAAACATAAGATAGTGAAGTCAAACTTTAGACATGAAATCAGTGATATTCAGCAATAATTAGCATAGATATTTAGCATGATTTGTTATGTGGTTTAAGTTTTTCAAAAATGTTACTTTAATAAAAAATGAAGCTGCAGAGTTGAACTTTGCAAACTGCTTCCTCATTTTTATGGTCTTTCACAAATGTTAATGTTAACGTGTTTCAATATTAATCGATTTGGGCTTCCTAATAGAGGAAGCTTTGTGGAAAATAAAAAATAATGAGGAAGCAATTTACAAAGTTCAACTTTGCCGCTTTATTTTGTAAAAATGTTGGAGATTATACTAACGTGAGTCGCCTGACCCGGTAACCCGAGATTGAGGTGTGGATGTGCCGTATGCTGATGTCCGAGGCTCGAGAGATTTTCGGCGCTAGATCGCAAAATTCCCTGAGCAGCCGAAGGTTGCTGAGTGGTTACGGTGCCTACGCGGGAATGATCCAGCTCATGTAACATTCTACTTGCACTGTTGTCTTGCTCGATCTTGGCGATTATTCTATCGATTTCGGAACCGGCAGGTGGCCACGTAGTGCCGGTTAGGGATGAGGAAGAGTGCTGCGCTCCCGTGCTACCGGGACCTCTGCTTCTCGCCCTCCTCAGGCTCGTCAGCTCCAACGATAGCTCCTCATGTCTCACCATCTGCAGCTCCGTCTTCTTTTCCAATTCGCGGATCTTCGATTGCAATGCCTCGACCGACTCCGGTCCCTGATAACGGCCTGCTATCTTTTCCCGCAATTGATTCTGTGCTTCGGCATGCTGCCTCTCGAGATCCGCCCTGCGAGCCTCCGTCTCGCGCATTTGCTGCAAGATAATTATTATATTACTTTAAAGATCAATAGAGAATCGATGGATATTAAAAAATAATTTAATTCCATTTGGGGGGGCACAGCGAGAGTTACCTATTTGAAATAATTAAATAAAAAATCTGAAAAAATTCACCTTTTCTTACTCTCTATAACATATTTTTGAACGGAAAAATTACATCGATTTTAGAGCACTGTCGATTTTTTTAGAATAGCCAGAAAAAATTATGTATGAAATCTGCCACGCTTGATTGTTGAGAATAGTATGCAGAGCACGACGAAAAATTGGCGGGTCAGAATATTAAAAATTGTAGGTTCGAAACGAGGCGATAGATCTTGTTCAATTCTAAAGTGCCACTATTTTTTTTTGTAAAGTGCAGTAAGTTTGATAACAATTAAATCATATAATTAGTTTTGAATGATACTTTTCGAGATATGATCTTTTGAAATTTGTATAGCAACCTAAGGTTTAGTTGGAAAGTCTAGATACTAAAAATAAGGATGAAACTTACAAAATAATCAGAATTCACCCGCTCTGTATGATCCCTCTTTTCGTTGCCAATCGTGTTCTCCCCTTATTTTCGCTAATTTTATTAGACACTTCGCACGTTGAAATTTTTGAATAATACTAGATGAATTAAAAAATAATTATATCTCTTTCATCGATATTATTAATATTTCAGAATCTAATTTGTATGAATTTAACTGCACATTACGAAAAAGGATAGTGGCAGTTGAAAATGTAAAAAACAAATCACCCTCGATTCGAAAAATGTATTGCCTCCTACAATTTTTTATATCCTAATCTGTCCATTTTTTTTCGTTGTTTGCATACTATTTTGAATCATCAAGGGTGGCAGATTTTTTATATCTATTTTTTTGACTATTATGAAAAATCAACAGTACTCAAAAACGATGTTCAAAATAAGACATCGATCGCTACAATTGGTTTACCGGTTTATTGTGTAAGCTACGACAAGTGAATAATTTTCCTTTTGATCTCACCTCTTTTTTCTGCACTGTACGTCTTTACAAAATTGCATAACTAATAACGTTTGCTATGTCCTTCATGAGGCAATAAATGCCACATTTTTTTTAAGGATATAATTTTTTTTTAAATGACTTTTTTTACGTGATTTGGTCTCTTTGAATTAAATTGAGTTTATAAGGACAGTTATGCATAAATAAAGCTTGACTTTGGTAGCGGTAGTCAGATCTAAATTGATGATATTCATTGGCACATCTCACTTGTTTATGGGGAAATGGCATATCTATTCTTTTGTTACTCTGGAATTGAAATTTTTTCGCTCCATAGCGAAAGCAGGTTTTTATTATTCCAAATGAGATATAGTTAACAAGATAAACGATCCTTTAACCAGAATATTTCCTGCGTTTTTAATTCGCCCTTATGTGAAGTTCATGTGAGATTCATCCATGAGGAAAATCGCTCACGTAGCATTAATAACGAAGGAAGAAAAGGCCGAAGCTATAGAAGCTGAATGGTACTGCAGGGTGCATCGAGGACGAGAAAAGGGGGTGGCCAGGCGCCCTATTGTGTCACGGGAGCGTGAGGGTTGATGCTTGCCCGGAGCTAGACAGCGACCTTAGCTCAGCCCTCAACTGCACAATTGTGCATACTAATACATCTTCACACTCGGAAAAAAGCGACAATCTGGATAACAAAAATAAAATAAAAAATGGGGCTGCAAAAAATGAATGATTTTTATAAAGGGGAGGAAGTCAGATGCAAATGACTCACATTTGTTGACATCTTAATATTTTACTATATTACTATACCTAAATATATATTATTCAACTATGAAACCATTACAAAAAGGGAATTCGTGGATTCGTAAATTTCATCACGATCTCTCGAGATAACCAGGAAGCAAAAAAAAATGATTTTCTCAATTTTATATAAGAGAAAGTGTTTTTGCAATGTAACTTTCGTTATTTACCAAAATTACAAGAACTCATTACTTCTTTATTTCCATAGAGAATTATAAGTTCTCTGGATATTTTGAAAAATATTTTCATATTAAATATTCGAGGGTCGCTTGAACATTGCTATATATGTCTCAGGACTTCGAAGAATTTTCTTCAATTTTTTCGAATCGATTTAAAAAAAAAAAATTAACATAAATGTGAAAAATATAATTTGAATGAAATAAAAACGCTTCGAAAAAATCCGAAAAATTCTCCGAAGTCCTGAGATTCATAGAAATATTCAATCTTTTCATCTCATTTTTATCGATTTCAGTTTCGAAAATATTCATTAAAAAAAGAGGCAAGCTCCTAGTCATTTTGGGTCTAAGCTTAAAAAATTGATATCTGATACAGAATTTATAAGAATTCTGTTCGCCTAATCGTCCCCTAATATGTTCCCTACAAATAAGTATATAAATTGTTTAAATAAAAATCTGATAAAAATTGCTGTTGCAGAGATACAATAGCGCATAAAAACTAGAAAATGAAATCCAAGAGCTCGAGAACCAGGTCGAGTTAGCATAAGGAATGCTCGAGTGGGGGTCAAAATAGCGAATGACCAAAATACCGAATGGCTTTAATAGCGAATTTAAAAATGAGGAACATCTAAATGTAGAATGTCCATGATTATGGACCTCGCTTTTTCAGCCATTCGCTATTTTTATTGCATTTTCATAAGATGGAGGTGAAAATAGCGAAAGGCTGAAATAGCAAATTCCATAATGATGACCATTCTAGATTCAAACGTCCCTAATTTCGAAATTCGCTATTTTAACCATTCACCATTTTGTGTCATTTGCTATTTTGACCCCCATCCAATGCCCCATATAAACAACGGTTAAGCTATTTAATTTTCGTGACAACAGAACAATTGAGATGCCAATGAATATCGAGAATGTGGATTGTAATCGCTTAATTGAAATAGACGAATCTGAAAGTAAACTTACCTCCAGGATGGATTCGAGAACGGGGTCCTGCATAATGGCGGTCCTTGAGGAGGTGGTGGCCCCGACAGCAGATCCGGTACCCAGCAGCTGAGCGCCCTGAGGTGCCGTGGATGCGCCACCTCCAACGCCGCAGCACTAAAACACCAAGCAAAGCAAAGGGGAACTCGACTCGTCTCAGTGCTCGCACTCACGAATATAACGTCCTACACGATATTACACAAGCATACACTGACATATATATGTATATACACATATAGGTGGAGTGTTTCTCACTCACTCTCGGTATCTAGCTCGAGGATCTGCTATATCGATCTCCTAAGAACGTGTATCTACTGCCTACGAGCTATCTTAATTAATTGGGAGTCTAGCAGAGGTACTGGTGTGCAAGAAATGCTGCACTATACTAATAGCGCGTTGGATAAAGTGCACGCTGACATCCGAGGGTCTCAAACTCTCGGAAGAGATCCCACGGGGATGAGAGTGCACCCCTCAAGAGAATGCACCCCTATCGCTATCACATAAGAATTATACGGAAACATGTTATCACCATATTGTTCCACAGGAACAAGGACTGAAGAAGTTTTTTTTTTTTTTCAAGGGACGTGAGTCACCTGAAAAAGGATAAGTAACAACATTCTGCAAATGCTCTTCTACTAAAAAATTTTATATTTAGACCTCATTAAGTAGATACTGAGCATTATAATTCTGCAATTTTGCAAACACATCTATACGTGTGCAGTAAAATGGTGTGAGGAAAAAAGTATAAATTTTCAACCTGTTGTAGCTTTTAGGTGAAACCGGTGAACAAATTTTAGTGGCCGATGTCTTATTTGATCTCTCGATGCAATTTCATTTCAATGCAATTTCAACTGCATGCCGAATTGCTACACTTATCCTAGAATGCACTTTTCGATAGATGAAATAAGTTTAAGTCTAAGTCTGGATAAGAGTTTTGATTTAAGTTTTTGTTTACAAAGCTATAATTTTTAATTGTGTAATTGAATTAAAAAAAAATTAAAAACTCAGTGAATAATTGACCACAGTTAATCTAATTTCCACTGCACACAGAATTGCTGCACTCATCGTAGAATGTACTCTTCGACAGATGAAATAAGACATCGAACACTTAAATTTGTTTACCGGTTTGATCTTAAGTTACAGGTTGAACTAATTTTTTTTTCTTTACACCATTTTACTGCACTGTATGTGTTTGCAAAAATGCAGAATTATAATGGTCGGTATGTACTCATTGACATCTAAGTATAAAATTATAATGCTTGGTATATACTTAATGAGGTTTAAATGTAACATTTTTTTTTTTAACAAGCGTATCACTTATAGAATTTTTTTTCTTATGACCCTTTAAACGTGAATACAATAATTTTACAAAACTTCTATATTACACTGTTAGAATGATTCAGGTAAAAATGATTACACTATGTGGGAAACTCGATTCTGGATAAGAATTCTACACAAAAATGTTTTACCCAATTTTTTTCACAGGAACAAGAACTGAATTTTTTTTTAAACATAAATTCGATAATCTTAGAAAACCTCTATACTGCTATTAAAAAATGTAGGTAAAATTACTGCCAGTGTACAAAGCTCGATTACAGAACCGGGCATGGAAAATTTATTACACGCGTAAAAGAAAATAGAAGGAAATTTTTTCTTAATTCATCACGAATATCGTATTTTTCATATAAGTATACTTTAATTTTACGACACGTATATTGAATTTTCAGTTTCTTTCGTATATTAAATTGAATTACCTACACGAATATTTGAGAATATTTTGCTTCATGTGGAATGCAATTTTTTATAGCGATATCGGTAAACGAATGTTTGTGTAAGAAGGAATATTAAATTTGTCTCGTATCCAGATTATAAATAGAAAAGTTTTAGGCATTTGACTCTTTAGTTAATTTGTGACAACGCTCATATATTCATATCGGAAAGCATTTCCGGAATATAGGAAAATTCAGGATGTATTGGGTATTAAATCAACTGTAATCTATTTTATTATTTTTCCGAGAATAAATATGCGCTTCTGTATTTTTATTGATAGCCTTATCATTCAGGTCTTCAGATCCCAATATTCGGACTGGAAAGCACTTCGTCGCAATAGAATATGAGATCGGGAAAGCTAAAATTAGTTCGCTGGTGTGATTTGTCAGTAAATGAGAGTAAGAAATTGCAGATTCATTGCTCAATGTGTCTGTTCTCACATTTGAGGGAAACCACTGAATTAAGATGAATACGGTTATTCTATTTTCGTTTATCCGTTAAATACTTGATTTTTTAGAAACCTTGGAGCCTCATTATGAAAAAAAAATTTTATTCCTTTTTCGAGATAATGTTATTTTTGTCGTTAGGACATACATAATTACTTTCTACACAATAAACGGTGTAGAACACTAAAATTTGTTCATCGGTTTGATCTGAAAGCTACGCCAGGTTAAAAATTATACTTTTATCCTCACACCATTTTGGTGTACTATGTCTTTCAAAAATTGCAGAACTATAATGCTTGGTGCATACTTAATGAAGTTCAATTCTAATATTTTTTAGACGAAGGTTATCATTTACAGATTTATTTTAATAAAATTTTTTACGTAACTTCATTTTTTTTTACGTAAATTTATTATTTAACTCAGAAAAACTTGAATGCATCTATTGATTATAATGGATGGTGATTCTTATAGCTGCATATGTCTTTTACTAAGAAAAAGTTTGATTGCACTCGGATTCTACAAATACTAACAGATTTTGATGTATTATGCCTCATTCTCTTCGATGCAAGATACTGTACGTATTCACCGTCTAGATATTTAATAGTATTCCCCATTCAAAAATTACTGCTGTTTGTTTACGAAGAAATTTTATTAACAGTTAAACAAATGGCTGTAATTTTTAAAAGAAGAATACTAACAAATATCTCGATGTTGAATTCGTAGAAAATCTTCCAAGGAACAGAATGAACCATGATACACAACAATCGAGCAAAAAATACAGATTACGCTTTTTAAAAACTGATCAAATATGTACCTTTTCGAAAATTAGCATAAACAAGTTGATATTTTCATAAATCCATTAAAATTAATGTTTCTATAAGTCAAGGATTTATTTCAACACAAAGCACCATTAACTATAGTCAATTATTGCATAAAACATTGTATAGAAGATTTACAAAAATTAGCACTTATCGTTATTATTGAGAAGATAAGCCCGAATTACAGTGCAAATAGCTTAGCAGTTGTTGAAAATTGACGAATTCATTCTTCTCTTTAACATGAATATTATAAAAAAAGCCTCTATAAAGTCTACAGAAGGAAAGGTGTCGAATTTATGTTTCCCGTTGATGACAAGAATATTGTTAAAAAGTGCCTCTAAAAAGTCTACAAGAAGAGTGTGTCGAGTGAAAGACACGAGCAGAGTACTGCAGAGACATCTATTTCTTGTTTATAATGCAATCTAGTGTAGATGGAAGAGGATTTACTGGTATAGTACATGTAGTTGGTTATACTACAGTTATAAGCCCGTCGAGAATTCAGCTCTGCTTTCCGGAAATGGTTGGTCTTATTACAGCACAGAGGTCGGCGCGAGAGTCCGGGCCGGGAGAGTCAGCGGTCTCCCTGGCTTGTGGTGTTGCTTCGGGTGCTCCGCTCGGAGCTCTCAGCCCTGTACTGGCTCGTCGGCGGGGTCGCCGCGTGACGTAACCCCGCGGGAAGGACTCTTGCCGGGTCCGATATAAGTATAGTATATGCGGTCGGACAGCTCTGGGGCTTTATAGAGGATATGCAGAAATAGGAATGTGGCGACAAGACAAGAGATACGAGAGAGAATGGCAGGAGTTAAAAAGGTGCGAAGACAAAGAGCCTGGCTCAGCTTTGTGTCAACATTGTAATTATCAGTTACTTGAAAAAAGCTATTGAAATATTTCTAATTTTTTTCTGCAATTGAATGATAATATTTAATTATTTCTAAAATTTTTGTAAAATTGAATGATACACTGAGAGAAATAGATACTACACGATAGTAAAAATATACTATCGAATAGTATATTGGATGCTTCGTATAGGGATCACTCTCTGGAGTGCAACAGTTAGTATAATTATAGTAATGGTTAATATCTGATTGTACCAAGTACATTTCGTATAATAAACCCTTACAATACACACAATACACGGTCCTATCCAAATGCTACCCGATAGTATATAATATTTAGTATATCGGATATTAAAAATCTTAGTATCTGTTTCTCTCAGTGTACTATTGAAATATTTCTAAAATTGTTCTGAAATTAAATGATAATATTGAAGTATTTATAATAAAATATTATTAATTATTGAGGAAATATTTTTTTTGCGTCTCAAAAATGTACACCCTAAAAAACGGAACAATGCATTTATTTTAATCGGATACTAGATTTTTTTTATTACTATAGATTTATTGTTGAGGCGATAAGACGAGAGATACGAGAGAGAATGGCAGGAGTTAAAAAGGTGCGAAGACAAAGAGCCTGGCTCAGCTTTGTGTCAACATTGTAATTATCAGTTACTTGAAAAAAGCTATTGAAATATTTCTAATATTTTTCTGCAACTGAATGATAATATTTAAATATTTCTAAATTTTTTCTGATATTGAATGATACTATTGAAATATTTCTAAATTTTTTCTGAAATTAAATGATAATATTGAAGTATTTTTAATAAAATATTATTAATTATTGAGGAAATATTTTTTTTGCGTCTCAAAAATGTACACCCTAAAAAACGGAACAATGGATTTATTTTAACCGGATACTAGATTTTTTTTATTACTATAGATTTATTGTTGTGGCGATAAGACGAGAGATATGAGAGAGAATGGCAGGAGTTAAAAAGGTGCGAAGACAAAGAGCCTGGTTCAGCTTTGTGTCAACATTGTAATTATCAGTTACTTGAAAAAAGCTATTGAAATATTTCTAATATTTTTCTGCAATTGAATGATAATATTTAAATATTTCTAAAAATTTCCTGATATTGAATGATACTATTGAAATATTTCTAAAAAATTTCTGAAATTAAATGATAATATTGAAGTATTTATAATAAAATATTATTAATTATTGAGGGAATATTTTTTTTGCGTCTCAAAAATGTACACCCTAAAAAACGGAACAATGGATTTATTTTAATCGGATACTAGATTTTTTTATTACTATTGATTTATTGTTGAGGCGATAAGACGAGAGATACGAGAGAGAATGGCAGGAGTTAAAAAGGTGCGAAAACAAAGAGCCTGGTTCAGCTTTGTGTCAACATTGTAATTATCAGTTACTTGAAAAAAGCTATTGAAATATTTCTAATATTTTTCTGCAATTGAATGATAATATTTAAATATTTCTAAAAATTTTCTGATATTGAATCATAATATTGTAATATTTCTAAAAAATTTCTGAAACTAAATGATAATATTGAAATATTTTAAATAAAATATTATTAATCATTGAGGAAATATTTTTTTCGCGCCTCAAAAATGTAGACCCAAAAAAACGGAATAATGGATTTATTTTAATCGGATACTAGATTTTTTTTATTACTATAGATTTATTGTCGTGGCGATAAGACGAGAGATACGAGAGAATGACACGCATTATAAAGGGGAAGACAAAGAGCTCAGGTTTGTGTCAACATTGCACTTATCGGTTTACTTGACAAAAGCTATGAAAATGTTTCCAATTTTGCTTCAAATTAAGTGATTATTAAAATATTATTATTCATTAAGGAAATATTTTTTCTCGTTTCTAAAAAGTTCGCCCCAAGAATTGGGAGAATCAAATTATTTTCACCAAATACAAGATTTTATTATTGCTATGAGACAAACTGCATGAAGAAAATTTATTAATTTTTTGTTTTAAATTTTTTTTTTAATGCATGGCCGCTCTAACTTTAGTAAAAGTAAGGCTATTTGCTAAATAGTTTTTCATATTTTGAGGTGCATTCAAATTGCGATATATCAAATTTCACAAGACTCGAGGCAGTATCCCGAAATTTCTTACAAAAAATAAATAATAATCAGTGACATTAGATACATAATTCAGAGACTGTCGATAGATCAGATAATACCGGTTCGAATTTTTAAGTAGGAAATTCTGTTTTTAAGTTATTTCTTGAAAACAAAAATTCCGCCAGACTACAGTTTTTTAATTAATTCATAACAAGGATGCAAAGCGAAAGCTTGCACATTTTTGTCCATTTTTTCCAAAGTTTACTCTATGACAAAACCAGAATCTATGAACATTGTAAATCTGAAAAACAACGAGGAAGATAAATTCAAAATTCCACAGAACATTATTTTTTCAAATACCCGTATTTGATTGAGATAAACGCATAAATTCCATTTATCTGGGCGTGGCATTTCGTTATCGTGTAATATGCGCCAATGATAATTACAAGCGTCAAAAATATACGAAATTACGTCTCGAAAAAATAATGGTCTGTACTACTGGCATCGATCCTTGACGGCAAAGTTAAAAATCATCCGTGAGTAAAGAAGGCTGCAAAGTAGAACTTTGCAAATTGCTTCCTCAGTATTGTTGAATCCTTACAAGTCCACCTCTATGAGCCGTATGTTAATCTATTTCGGTTTCCTCACAAAAAAAGCTTTGTAAAAATCCAACAATAATGAGGAAACAATTTGCAAAGTATTACTTTGCAGCCTTGTTTAAGAAAAATTTAAATAGCATTATTTTTCAACTTTTTGACAGATTCTCGCCAGATTCGAACTGATGTTTAGTTTACCCTGTACTTGCGTATCAAATTTAAGTCAGATATCTTGAAAATTGTGAAACTTGAAACGCTAAGGCTAATTTTTCGAAAAATTCAAAATGTCATAATGTTTTAACACCTTGACAGATTCTCACCAAATTCTAACTCATCTTTTGTTTACCCACAGTTAGCATGTGTATTAAATTTGAGCCTGATATCTTCAAAATTACGAAAGTTTTAGCACGAACCAAAAATTGCAAAAAATGTAAAAATGACATAAATTGTGAACCCCGCAACGAATTGACACCAAATTTAATCCCAAACATTATTTTATAACATTCCACTCTTGGTTCAAATTTAAGCCGAATATCATGAAAATTGCGGGAGTTAGAGTCTGAGCTGACATTCTCCAAAAAAATCAAAATGCTATAAATTTTGAACCCCTTGACGTAATAACTCCAGATTCAATCCCATCTCTTGTTCAACAACAGTTTACTCGTGGTTCAAATTTCAGCCCGATATCATAAAAGTTGCGATGACTATCGTGGTAACAAAAAACACATACGCACACACACACATATACAGACATTTCGTAAAAACCATTTTTCTCGACGTTTTAGACCATTTCAAGTATTCTGACATGAAAATGCCGAAAAAAAAAATTCCACGAAGACAAAGCTTCCTCTATGAGGAAGCAAAACGCCTTTGGTCAATTTCAGTGAAAGAAGGGCGTAACTCGACGACGGTCTGACCAAATGCGATATCTTTCCACTTCGTGGCTCTCGTCGCCTCTTCAGCAACGTCGCAGGGGCGGCAGCAAGACATCGACGCACGCACACCACACTGCACTGTTCTCCGCTGCCGCGGCTAGAGATTCTACTCAAGCTGACGGTATGTGGCTGACTATAACATACCGTCACTACTTACAGAAAATGCTATGTACGCCACTAATAATGCACTCGAAAAATCTATGCAGCGAATGAGATGTTCAACTAGATACACGATTACGAGTATTACGAACGGACTAATTATCATGACGATGATTAACGCTCCTCTGTCTTCAATTGAGTAAACGATACACCGTTAAGTGTGCTATTTTAACAAACCCTGTTGTTGAAGCTCGCTAAATTACTCGACACAACGCAAATTACAAGTCTTTGAACCAACACACACTCATGAAAGATTGTGCATTGGAATGTCAAAATAACACACCGAAATTTTCTTGTCTGCCAAGCGTTTGAAAATCACGAGAAAATCATGCTTGTCCATGGGTTTATTGAAGTACTAGCCCAAGTTCATTTTTTAACATACAGACGCGTCTGTGATAGAATAACATACTCGCGAGCTGTGAATTTTGCGAGTGTGTTAAAAGTAACACACTCGCGAACGCGTGTTTACGAATGTGTTAAAATAACACACTCGCGAACGCGCAATTTTCCACGAGTGTGTTAAAATAACACACTCGATAATGGTAAACTTTACAGTGTGTTGAAACAACACACTCGTGAAATATGCATGTGGAGCGTGTAAAAATAATAATACGCTCGTCTTCTAGGTTGAAGATTGTATTGAAATAACACACTTGTCTCTATATGCGAGGAAGGCAATGACGATGATGAATAAATGACTAGATCCTTTACTACTTGTCAACAACATTGAGAACAACACAGCCTAGATATTTGTCAATCTATGCACGTTATTAGGTAAGCTAGTTGTGGTATAATTGATACTTTGAATAATGAGGAATTTAATTAATTACTGACGCATCATTCTTTTTGATTCTGACCTTGTATACCTTGTAGGTATATGAAGTGCCGAACGACATTTCGCGCACCACCGTCTCTCTTGGGCCTCGGTGAACACGGCCGTTGCAGTAATAGTAACTGCGGCTCTAATACCTGCGGGTCGTGCTGCAAAGAGATAAGAGAGGAACACCCGTTCGGTATCCACGAGCATGTCTCGTCTCTGACACGAGATCTCTTTCTAATGTCATTCCAGCTAGAAGATACATAGAGGCCAATTTCTCAAGTATAGATATAATATATATATATATATATAGATATATATAATTTTTTTTTCATATATGTGCCTAAGCTATGAGAATATAGGTACAGTTCTGGAGATTCGTTGGCTCAGAGTGACTTTTCCCCCTCCGCTCCGCCGTAGAAATCGACACCGCCCAAGGACGGTAAAGATTCGTACTACTTCGGTGGTCGAGGGGCCGCGTGGTCTACTGGCTGAGCTTCCAGCTTGACGTTCACGACATCAAGACTGTGCAGACTTTTCCTCACTTCTTTTTTTGTGCGTCTGCAGTGGATCATTGCTTTCGTTGACAAATGAAGGGTTAATAGACGTCCTTAACCCTCCGCGTTCACACGTTCTCGCTGTGGGGTCGCGACGACCCCAATCATGTTTAAGCGGACCAAATCACCTAATAAAAGTCATAAGAAATTTTTTTTCACAATGATATACTTGTTTTTAAAAATGTTGCACTTATACCTTGTTGAGTATATAATAAACATTGTGATTCTGGAATTTTGAGAAGACTTAAAAATTCTTACACTCATCCTAGAAAAAACTCTTCGACTGATGAAATGAGATATCGGACAGTGAAATTTATTCACTGGTTTGACCTCAAATCTATGTCTGTTTTTTGATTTTACTTTTTACTTATAGCATTTTACTGAACTGTATGTGTTTGTAAAATAGCAGGATTATTATGTTTGGTATGTACTTAATAAGGTTTAAAATCAATTTTAACAAAAAAAGTTTATTATTTACAGAATCTTTTTTCTAATGCCTTTTTTAAGGTGACTCAGACTTCTTAAATGAATCGAATCACCTAAAAAAGTCATAAGAAGAGAAAAAAATTATATCCTTCTTTTTGATTGTTGTACTTATACCTCACTAAGTACATGATAAGCATTATAATTCTGCAATTTTCTAAAGACTTACAGTGCACAGGTCGAAATCAAAATTTTTCACTTGTCATAGCTTTGACAACAGACTGATCAACCAACTTTCAGTATTTGATTTTTTTCTCTGCAGAAGAGTGCATCCTGGATTAAATACAGCGATTATGGATGCAGTTAAAGTCAGATTTACTGTAATCAATTGTTCGGTGATTTCTCAATACATGAAAATTTATCTACACATTCAAAGACATACTTTTGTCATAAAGACTTGAAATAAAAATGGCTATATTTAATCCAGAATTCATTCTTCGACAGGGAAAATAAGACTTTGAACACTTAAATTTGTCCATTAGTTGGATCTAAAAATAATCAAAAATGTAAAATTTTACTTCTTACCGTGCACCAGAATGGTGTAAGGTAAGAATGTGTTTGCTAAATCGCGAAATTATAGTGCTTGTTATATATTTGATGGGATTTAAATTTGAGAGTTTTTAAAAGAAGTGTATCATTTACAGAATTTTTTTTCTCGTGACTTTTCTTTAGTGGGTCTCCGAAAACAATTGCTGCGTTAACTGTGTCGTTCCGCATAACGTATAAAAATTGATTCAATTAATTAGAACATTCTAAAAGCTGCAATGGTCAATATTGTATTTTAGTCGCATTTCAAAGAAGCGGAAAAATATTACTAACTGGTCGATCTGCACAAAACGCGGTTTTTCACGTTAAAAAATTCTAACTCTTACAATTTTAATTTTTGTTCCACAACATTTTTGGTGTGTTACTCTTGAGATATGATAGTTTAAGTAAAAAAAACTCCATTTTGAAGAAAGATATTTACATATGAACTTGATAGACATTTTTTTCTTTCGGTAACGGAAATTGATTCCAGGCAGAAATAAAAACCTATGGAGACCGAGGAGGGTTAAAGATACCGTAACAATTGGGGTGTCTATTACGAAGATTAAGTTTCAAAAGGAATTAACACGGCCAGCAAAATAGTAGACTATCTTTCACATACTGGCCACTGGTCAGGGAAAACCTGGAAATCAAAAGGGAATTTAAGAATAAATATAGTAAATAGCTCGATTATTTTTTATAAATCAAGGAATATTGAGTGACCTTTCAGAACGAGAAGAAAATAAACAAAGCTTGCATGATGAAACGAATGTCGAGAATAAAAATATAATTCATTTAGAAAAATTTTGTGACTCGCATGATTCTATTTGATTATATTTTGTGAAAAAAGATTTGATAATTTTTATCGTAATATTGGAAATTGAAAATGAAAATAAATAAAATAGAAATTTTAATTATCAATACTATAAAACGATGAACAATGTCAAGCGATTTGTGAAATGCAATAATATTTTCAAGTCAACTTATTGAGAATGTGGACAAATATATATCCAACAAAGTGGATTTATTCCAGTGTTCTTTTAATGTTTCTAATAATTCTCCAATAAACGTATTCACCTACACTATGAATATTCATCGGAGGAAATAAAATATAGGAAATAAAAGACTGCATGGCGTTGAGTAGCTTTGAACAAAAAGAAGTATCGATGAATGAGACACTTTTTTTCTCCCTACTATTCTATTAGTGATGTCATTGACATCCATACGAGCACACGTGTGTCTACCACTAGAACTCCGATCATTCCTCAACCCGGAGCCAATCGCAAATGGAGCGTTACATAAATACCCTCTTTTATCTACTTACAAATTAACCTTCTTTTTTTTATTCATTTGTCACAAAATGTATTGAATGAAAATTATTTTATAAAAATTAGCTGTAGAAGCAGACGTTGCTTTCTACTGAATATGCTATATATATTCGTATATTTGTTTTAGAGAGTTTTTTCTTGTGGGTGTCGAATCTTCCTGTGTCGGATTATTTAATTCCTTTATAAACGTCTGGGTTTCAGGTTTTCGGAAGAACTCATAAAGAGTGATATCAGATCTCCCATGGACCTAATTTTTTTTTTAAGTACTGCTATGTTTCTAAGCATAGGAACGGAAAAGTTGATTCTTCTTCACGACTACTATTTTATTTACTATTTCGATATAGGGAAGGGTATATAACAATTGAAAAAAAAAAATTTTTTACTTGGCATCAGGAAAATGATTTTGAGATTTAAAAAAGTCGCGGGGAATTCCTTAGATACCAGTAAACTGGTTTTTAGTTTTAAGGGGAGGAGGCACGGCCAGAGTTAGCTATTGAAAATAATCGTATAAAAAAATCGGAAAAAATCACCTAGTTGCCTTTTCTTACTCTTTGTAGCATATTTTTGACCGAAAAAAAACATCGACTTTTGAGCATTGTCAATTTTTTAGAATAGCAAAAAAAAATTACATAAAAAATGTGCCACCTTTCATTGTTAAAAATAGTATACAAAACACGGAAAAAAATTGGCAGGTCAGAATATTGAAAATTGTAGGAAATACATATTTTCGAATCGAGGGCGATATTTTTGCTTTCTCATAGAGGAAGCTTTTTTCGTTATTTTCAAGTGCCTCTTCTTTTCGTGAAGTGTAGCTAAATTGATACTATTTAGGTCCTATAATATTGATAGTTTTGAACGATATTTCCATAGATATAATTTTTTGAAAATTTATTATACTGACTTAGGTTTAGTTAGGAAGGCTATCTACTATCAATAGGAATAAAGCTTTTTGGTAATTTGATTAGACGCCTCGCACCTTGAAATTTCTAAATAATGCTAAGTGAATTAAAAAAAAATCATATCTCTGGAGATATCCATCAAAACTATCAATAATTACAGGATCTAATCCGTACCAAGTTAACAGCACATTCGTAATGACGAAAAATAAATAGTGGCGCTTAAAAATAGAAAAAAATGTATTTGCGCCTATGAAAAAAAATAATAAACAAAATAAAATAAAAACAATTTAACTGAAGGACCTCGACCGATGGCCCATTAGCCTTGAAAAACAACGAAACAAAAACACCTTTTAAAGATATTCATAGACTGTCCTAAACATTGTACATCTAAAACTAATAAAACGCATTTACTACCACTACTACTAAAAATCAAAAACATAATAGAAATATAATTTTTTTTTCTGATGACATTTTTCAGATAACTCAGGCCCCTTAAGTAACTTTTGTATTCCACTCAATTTTCCCGATAACCAATAATAACAATAATTCATCTTAAGCTGCTGAAAGATGCGTATTTCTGTGCTGTATCACTGTAACTCATTGCGAAACCCTTTCGTTCCTTTGCTCAGCCTACATAAACATGTACTTATGATTATTTCCGTTAAAGGGCTGTAAGAAAAGTCCCTCTTCACCCAAGCCTTTTAGCAGAAATAATCGAAGGTATTTCAGAGTCGAGTTCAGAGACAAAGACAAATTATAAAAAGGAGAAGGAGCAAAAAAGCTGGTAGACTGGAAGACACCGTCTGGCCGATCCACGGCATTACTACTAGCGCGCCTCCACGCTCATCAAGTCCCACCGCCTCCCGTACACTCCGTGTCTGACTATCCATTGTCGTTACTACTAGCTCACGCTTTTCCGTTCCTCTGTCACGCTTCACTACACCGTTTGTCTTTCATTCATTTCTCTCGCTTCTCCGCCTCCGCCCCTTCCAAAGCACCATGACACACCTACGCGTTCTGAAGCTTTTAACTCTTAAAATAACTATATACGATGTATATACACGACGTCGTCCAAGAGTTTGTGGATTGAAGCTCTTCCTGGCCTCCGCCTTCTTATGCTGTCCTTTTTTTTTATTATCTTTCTCCCGGGCAGCCAAGCTGTCGTGTCTCGTTGGAACTTTTTCAATCTCCCGAGATTAAAGTTACGTGGTGCATCATGCTGCCGGCGATGTCGTGGCGCTTACCAAGAGAGAAACGGGAAAGGGGACTTTTCGCCGCGTGTGATATTCCCCAAGAATCGTGTATGCCCGACCGTCAGACTAACTCGTCTACAACCGATCGCCACCCCAAGCGCATCACATTCACTTAGCCTAAGCCAATTGGTGCAAATCGGTTCTAGCGTCGACGTCGTAATGTTATATTATTATGTATACAAATGTTACGAATTGGTGTACGGATATGAAATTTTTTTTTGTCATGTCAGTAAATATTTATTGACATAACAAAATATATGTATTTATCTGTATCGTTACGCTGGAGTCATAAATGTCAATGTCTATGTGCCATTAAAAAATAATCGTATGCGTTACTTTGACTGGCTTAATTATATTGTAAAAAATAAACGATCATCCTTAAAAATTGTTGCAATCAGATTGAAAGAATTATTTGTAAATAGTTTATACAGGGTGATGCAGAATTATTGTGCCAAGTCCTTTTCTGTTTTTCTAAATTCCCAACAGGTATTTAATTACGATTATTGTATACTTGAATGAATGAACCAATCAGGGAAAACTATCTTGCCGAGCTAAAAGACGGAAGTTTGAGATCCCATTTTCGCCACTTCTAGTGCGTCAAGGATAAGTTGCCCTGATTGGTCCAATTCTTTAAATTTGTAGTCTTTATAATTCGGAAATAAATACGAACTTCGTGACACGGCTAAGTGACTTCGACCAGAAGCTGACATAGAAAAAAATTCAATTACAAATTGCAGACGTTTCCGCAGTAACTTTTAATAATTGTACAAAAAAATAGTAGTCAATAAATGTTGTTTATAGGGATATGTACACAAAAAAATCTTCATACTAATAACCTACATCTGACAATAAGTAGAAAGAATTTCTGTAAAATTAACGCATCATTTGTACGGAAGTTTATTGTAGACAAAAACTTTTAATTAAAAATGCAGAAATCTTGTTCAGATTTTTAACTGTACATCATCTACAAAAAATGATAAAGTCATTCTGAATCATCCTGTACGTTTAGTGGGGATTGGACTTAATTTTTACGATAATGAAGTTAGGAACCGTCGTTTAGCACAATATCTTGCACTTTGACTTTGGTTCAATTGGACATTAGTCTGGTGACATTATTTTTCTTATGATCCATTTAATTTCTGAATCATTTGCGAAGCCATAATACTTTTTGTTTTTGCTCTATCTTTAATCTAAGTACGTTAATTTTCGATTTGAAAATCAATTTTGCGAGTCCTCTCATAAGCACCATGTAAAAAGATCGACTTTCAAGTTTCAATTATTCATTTCAATAGTCCATAAAAGCCTGCAAGTTTTTCGTTTTTACAAGTAAAAACGAATAGTTGAAATACGATATTTCAAAAATTTATGCATACGAGTTTGAATTCCCTTTGCAACATAAATACCTTAATATGAATTGAAAGATTCTGTTTTTATTCAGTTTTGTTTATTTTATTTTGGTTTTTTTTAGATAGCAGAAATTAAGAAAGTAGTATTTTTTAATTAATGTTCACTGACAATATTTACTCAGTCCAAGAGAATTTATGTTAATACTGTCGAGCATTGACTCTTCCTCATTACATCATAAGGACTACATTAGTTATGTTATTACATTATATATGTTGATATATAGTGTATTGTATCGATATGAAAAATTTACATTATGACAATGAATATACTTGATTTTTTAAAATTTTATTATTACTGAATATATAAATTTTGATTATTAATGGAAACCATGTTTCACCTATATGATAATTTTAGATTTTTTATAGCTGAATTTAAGGAAATTATTCTATTGAAGAATTGTGAACTGGCAATGTTTTGAGTCGAATACTTATCTAAAAATTCGTTAGAGACTATTTTGAATAATTTATTGAATGGAAAATAAAATCACCAAAATTATCATTGTGTGAAGTCAACGGTAAATGTAAAGATAAGCAGTTGATGTATGAAGTGAATCAACACGATACAAATGTTTTCTCTATAGGACAGTAGATTTATATAAATTTCGTATTTCCTTTTAGTAACTGGGTCATTGAAGATCAACAATTAAATAGATTGTAGTTAGTTTGTTTAAAATACACCCGGGATGCAAACATATATTTGCTCATGTTTTAGCACTGATTGTAGTTACTTCTCAATAGCTGCATTAATCAGCAGCAAAATATTTCTTTAATGCCACTTTTATTGTAAACTAGTTATTGCTAAAAGCTGCAATACCATTTTGTTTGTGATCGTAACCTGATTGAATATATTTTCTTTTTGACTGAAAATAGTATTTACTCGATATCACAAATATGTTGACACACTTTAGTGCTCGAAAAGTTGATTTTATTTGTCGCCGCATCAACTTCTAGATTTTCAGCGACTTTAAGTTGTTTTTCTACAAAATAGGGCATTAATAAAAACGTTCTCAATATTTCTGCCAACTGAGTTATGAAAAATAAACAAAATAGAATAAATTCTAGGGGCCTTGTCGAAATTTATACAGTATCCAGCCTTTTAAATTGTCCCTTAAAGGGACCCACTCAACTACAAAATAGGAAAAACAAATTCTGGAAATGATATGTTTCTTCTAAAAATTTTTACATTACAACCTTATTAAATACATAACAAGCATTACAATTCTGCAATTTTGTCACGACATGCAGTGCACCACAATCATTTGAGATAAAAAGTAGAATTTTTCATATGTCATAGCTTTCAGAGCAAACGACCAAACAAATTTCATTGTTCAATGTCCTATTTTATCTGCCGAAGAGTGGATTCTGAATTGAATATAGGAATTTTAATTTTAAGTCTGTATAACAAGGCTAAGATTTAAAATGTATTAATAAATTTTTCTCTGTTAAAAACTTACTAAAAAATCGGTAACAGTAAATCCAACTTTCATTGTATCCAAAATTGTAGCCATAAGCTACAAGGGAAAAAATTCACTGTTGATCTTACACCATTCTCCACAAAATTGCAGAATTATAATACTATTTATGTCGTAATGAGGTTTTAATGTGACATTTTCAAAAAGAAGGGTATCATTTACAGATTTTAGTTTCTTATGGTATTTTGAAGGTGACTCAGTCCCCTTAATGACAGTATTTGAAATACAAAGAAATCTGTTCAATGGAATATGTCACCGACATTTGTTCCATAGCATTTGTACAAATGTTCATGAGTATCTTGTTCTACATTCGTGCAATGATTGGCCAATAATTGAGAATCTATACTTTCCCGGGTTGAATACTTTATACTCAATTTACATGGAGTTACTACTCTCTCCATTTACCCTACATTTGTATAGTACGACGATCGGTGTGACTGTTTTTACTGTGTTGACCCTCGTAGTGTGCTTTTCAGTGAGGGTGCATGCATGTGGGTTGAAAATACCGTGTTTCATTTGGTACAAGAGAGGGAAAAAGCTAGAACGCGGCGAAGAAGTGAAGGAGGGAACGGAGGTAGAATAGTAGCAGGAGCAGGAGAAACTTCCGGTCCCGGCGGCATGCTAACGTCTCGCGATTCATCGTCACAAGTCACGCGAGTCGTTGGAATACAATTTTCCCTAAATCTATCGTGTGCACTGCTGCCTATGTTTTCATGTAATAGACACAAGACATTATACGAGAGAAAATATTTTTCGACACGATTTGTTATCGGGAAATACTTGTAAATTGAATTGGGGATATTATTGGATTTGATATCATGTTATCAATGACGATGGCAATAAATACTACTGAGACTTTGGTGTCAATTTTTTAATCTAAATTCCCTGTTGTTCACTGAAAAGCTGGTATATTTTTTGCAAAATCTGTAACGCGAATTCGTTGCTAATATTTGGAAAGAGTGAAGCTCTTGAAAATTGTTTATTGAAAATCAATGCATTCCCATTTTAAGGCATTTATTTACGTTGGTGCATTAAAAATCAATAGACTCGTTTTTAAGGAGAAATTGTGTGGTATCGGTAAGCATTTCGTCGATCAAACTGATTTTGTGGTTAGTTTGATGAATTTTTTATCGAGAAATGGAATTTTTTATTCAATTTTTTTTTTTATAAGATGTTCAGTACGTAATTATTTCGATTCACGGCATTTTTAAACGTCATCGATAACTGAAATCGCGATTATTTGATAGCGATAGTGGAATCGCAATTGAAGTGCTATGTTACTTCAGAATAATCTTTTTACATAAATAAAAAAAGCCTATTTAACACTAACAACGAAATCGTTTGTTGAATTAATTACCATTCGATTTTATTTATAAAATATATTTATTCACAGCGATTGAAAGCTTTCGACGCTATTCTACAATCTCTGAATATTATTCGTAAGAAAAAAGAATTAGGAAAGCAGTTGCACCATCAATTGTATTTCAAAGGGAATTAGGAATTTACTCTGAATTTCAAATCGAATTTCCTGAACAGAAAGTCGGTAAATTGACTTGTGATTACATTATAGGAGAATTGAATTTGTAGGACAAGCTTTGATTGTGTGCTGTATGTTTAGCAAAATGATACACTACTTTCATAGTGCTTTAGAACATTTTTATATATCGATCGTTTCACCGCAATGGAAACCGACCAATAGCGAAACCTTAACGTCAAACGATCTGGCCAAGAGTAGAAAGAAGAAAATCTTCAGTGAGATCCGAATTTCCTCGAGTAACGACACAGTCGGTCAAAAGCTTGCAATCATTTCCCTCTAGTAAATTGTCAAAAAAATTAGGGATTTACAACTCCGATTTCGATATTGATTTTTTTAAACGAAACTCGGTAAATTAACTTGTGCTTAAACTGCAGAAAAATAGAATTTGTAAGTGGATCTTTGATCAAATGCTCTATATTAGGCGAAATAATACACCACTTTTATGGTGTCTTGCACTGTGAAAAAAAAATCTACTTGAAATTCAATGTACATGTACTAAAAGTTTTTTATGGATAAACTGATATACTTAATTTACTATAAAAGTGCGACGTCGAATTTATTTCTAGTCCAAGTAATTTTAATAATTTGCTTCAATTTTACTGCAAAAGAACTTTCATTGTTTAAACTTGCTTTAATTACAAAAGTACCTTATTCTCATATCACAATTTTACAAGAAATTAAATCGACGAGTTTATGAATGAAAACTCTAGTCTTTTCTAAAAATGTAGAATTTTTCAATATACTGATCGTTTTACCGCAAGAGATTACCGACGAATAGCAAAAGCTCAACGTGAAACGACGTGACCGAGAGTAGAAAGCAAATATTCTTCAGTGAAATCCGAGTTTCCTCGTGTGGCGACACAGTCGGTCAAAAGCTTCCAATAATTTAGCAAGAGAAAAACTCCCTCTGAAGAGTACCGTCTGCTACAGAAGCAGTACCACAGTCCGTACCACCGAGTAATTATAGTATCGGATGCAGCGTCGGTGGAAAATATGCGAAACGCCAGACGGCCGAGTTTCCGAGCAACTGATTTCGAAGTAGCATCATAGTATATGCAAGTCCCTGCCTCGGCGAGTACCACAGACGGTATCTAAATCGGTCGGGAACCGCGAGACCACTAAAAAAAAAGAGAAATAACAAAAAGTAATGAAAACATAATTCAAAATTTTTACATCCCTTCTTCAACGTCCAACTCACCTTATAACAAAACCAACACAATCCCAACACCCAAATCAAATGCATCCTCATTTAATTCAACCTCACCTTCAAAAGTGACGACAAATCATGTGACCGAAAAAACGTTGCGAAATGCACGAGCCTCAGAACCAATATTGATCGCGTGAGCCCAAATCAGTGAGTCCAGAATTTAATCATGATTAAACTGACATCCCTCGAGAATATCAAGTATGCGAACGCTCTTCCAAATTCTATTGGTATAATAAAATCTTAAAATTTAGCTTTTCAGTCATCGTTAGAAATTGGCTTTTTTAAAACCAGTGCGAATACTATTTATAGCATTGTCTCGGGACATTTACTGATAAGAAAGAAAAAAAAAATCAAAACGTTATCTCGATCCGGATCTCGCGGCGAGGGAGAAAAGCGGTTGCAGAGAGAGCGAGAGATCCCAGGGTGCCCCGGTCGAATCGTCACGGCACTGCTTATTGATCTCACCACCAAAGGTACGAGATATACGTATACACGCCGAGCGGTAGCCCACTAAAGCGCGAGATGCTACGGTGTGCGTGTGGCGTGTCTGTGTGTGCGTTGAGTAACGGTACGAGGGTTAAACTATGTATAGTGAGTTTGACGGTGCGAGAGTATGAAGCACCGCACACAAGAGTCTCGTGCACCAACACGAAGAACCGGATACACATTTAGAATAGTATACGGGAAGTTTCACGCTTGCGCGCCTTCTCCTTCGCCGCACACACACATATAGCGAAATCCGCGAATCGTAGTGATAAAGCATAGTGGAAATAGAGAAAGAAAGATAGCTAGATAAATGACGAGATAACGCAAACGTTATACACACCAATGGACTAAATACAACAACACACACACTCACAATCCAGAATTCCCGACACGCACCGCAACGTTTTTAGTTAATATACATCACAGCGGAGGATTATTATGTACGGCCATGCTGGTAAAGCGAGAGCATCGTCTGCTGGCTGCTTTCGAACACCACCACTGCACCTCAGCGACAACTACAGATTAACTGACACTATTTGTGTGTGAGTGTATGCGTAGCGCATGAGCTTTCTCTCTTTCTTTCTCTCTCTCGCGCGCTCTCTCTCTCTCTCTCTCTCTCTCTCTCTCTCTCTCTCTCTCTCTCTCTCTCTCTGTGCATTAGCCGCTACTGTTGAAGTGAAAATTCGTTGAATGTAAAAGAAAGAAACACTCGAGTGAGCTGATGCACAGCGACCGGATTTTATTTCTCTTTGGGCAGGCTCTTTGAGGTAAATTTTTACCAAGTTTTTTGCTTTTGACATTTAGAGATGGTAAACGAGTCGACAGCCCGTTGGGTTTTGTCACGGCGGCGAAGAACAACCTCAAAGGAATTTCTCAAGTGCCTGTGTTATTCATTAAGACACTGGTTTTGTGAATTCCGAGCGGTAACCGGATTATATGGAGGAAGGGACACACACAGCACATGGAAATAATCACAAGCGAAAGAAAAAAACCCGCGAGAGATAAGAACGACGTCTCGGTTTTGCGTGAACAGCACTTGTTAGGTTCACGCCATCACAGAATGCACACGATCGGTTCGAAAAACGTTCCTGGTCAATAGACAACTGCTATAACTGCATATACTGGCGAATCAGTGCAGAAAATAATCACAAACGTAACAAAAACGTTGCGGGCGATAAGAACCGTGGAATCTTGCGGTTTTGGCACTTGTTAGTTTCATGCCATCGCGAAATGTACACAATCGTTTCGAAAAACCTCCCTAAACCCTGCACAGATGCTATATCTGTATATAATGTCGAATTAGCGTAATAAAAGAATGACAAGCTAAATAAAAACCTTGCGAGAGATAAGAGCGACAGAATCTTCAGGTTTTGCTTAGAAAAGCACTTGTTAATTTCACGTCATCACAGAATGCACACAATCTTTTCGAAAAACGTTCCTAATTCCTGCACAGATTCTATATCGATATATAATGTCGAATCAGTGCAAAAAAAATCAGTGCGAAACGAAAAGCTCGTAAGATAAGGACGACTTCTCGGTTTCGCTTAGAACAGCACTTGTTAGGTTCACGCCATCACAGAATGCACACAATCGTTTCAAAAAACGTCCCCAATTTCTGGATAGATGCTATATCTATATATAATGTCGAATCCGTGCAATAGAATAATCACAAGTGAAAGAACAATCTCGAGAGAGATAATAGCGACGGAATCTTTAGGTTTTGCTTAGAACATCACTTGTTAGTTTCACGTCATCACAGAATGCACACATTCGTTTCGAAAAACGTTCCTAATTCCTGCATAAATGCTATATCTATATATAATGTCGAAACGGCGCAAAAAAATTATCTTAAGCGAAAGAAAAACTTTTCGAGATAAGAACGACGGAATCTTTAGGTTTTGCTTAGAAAATCACTTGTTAGTTTCACGTCATCACAGAATGCACACAATCGTTTCGAAAAACGTCCCTAATTTCTGCACAGATGCTATATCTATATATATAATGTCGAAACAGTGCAAAAAATAATCAGTGCGAGACAAAAACCTCACAAGATAAAACCGACGTCTCGGTTCCGCTTAGAACAGCACTTGTTAGTTTTACGCCATCACTGAATGCACACAACCGTTTAAAAAAACGTCTTTAATCCCTGCACAGCTGTTATATCTATATATACTGCCAAATCAGTGCAAAAATGATCACAAGCGAAGGAAAAACCTCGGAATATAAGAACGACGTCTCGAATTCGCTTAGAACAGCACTTCTTAGTTTTACGCCATCACTGAATGCACACAACGGTTTAAAAAAACGTCCTCAATTTCTGCACAGCTACAATATCTATACATACTGCCAAATCAGTGCCGAAAAATAATGACAAGCGAGAGAAAATCCTTGCGACAGATAAGAACGACGGTTTCTCTAGGTTTCGCTTATAACAGCACTCGTTAGTTTCACGCCATCACAGAATGCACACAATCCTTCCGAAAAATGTCCCTAATTTCTGCACACCTGCTATAACTATATATACCGTCGAACAAGTGAATCACAAGAATGGACTTTCAATGTAGTAGGTCGTTTAAAAGGTATTATCAAAGAAGGCACTCACGATGACCGAGTCGAAGGGATTGTGGCAGGCCAGGGCTGCAGATGATGTCGAATTCCGTTTCCGCGCGAGATGGTTTGTCCCTCAGCCGCCCTGCCCCAGCTTGACCGGTCCTCAGTCGTCTTTCCTCAGCGGTACAGCCTTTTTCCTTAGTTTTTTCTGCGACCGTAAGCTCGTCGCTCTTTCCCTCTCTCTCTCTCTCGCTCTCCCTCTCACAACTCGTTATCCCTTTGTTCCGCGCTGCTCTTCCGTGTATTCTTAGTGCACTTTCACCGTCGGCTTCTTCCGCCGAAATCTTAGCGTTTATCCCGTTACTTTTTTTTTTTGTCAACCACTCGTTCCCTATCCCTTTCACTCAAACACACTCACTCACTTTCGTTCGCACTTGTTCTCTTTCTTTCGTTTTCTCGCTCTCTCTCTCTCTCTCTCACCCTCTTTCGCTCGCACTCTCGCTCTCTCTCTCTCTCTCTAACTCGCGCGTTTCCGAGGGGGTTAGTTTCGTAACCCTTTCTGTTTCACAGGGCTATCATCGCGCGAACTAGCCCGTGATCTGCTCGGCCGCGGAAGGCAGGGCTGCTGCTGCCTGGTGCTCGGTGCTGGTGGTCGCGGGGGTGCTGCGCTGGAGTCGCGAGAGTCAGCACACGGAGCGAGGGCACGAAGTGGGGGTAGGGGGAGCAGCAGCAGCAGCAGGAGCGCGGGGCGGCGACCGAGCGATCGAGCACGAGCGAGAGCTTGCGGAGCGAGTTGCAAGCGGCAGCCACCGCGACTACGGCGGCGTTGAGTGGTGCCGAAGGAGAGGAATTGATGCGCCGGGGGCTTTGGATGCGATGCGCAATAGGGGCGAGTCCAGCATCGGGAAAATCGAGCGAGATAGTGGCGCCGCTTCATGGGTGAGACAAAGAAAGAGCTACGTTTATCTATGGGGCATTCCATCCCCATTCGACCTGGGTCTGACCCTCGATCCCCCACCCGATTTGCCTCGTTATTTTTTCTATGATTCGGTCCAAATGCAACAGATTTTTTTATGTGGTTTTTTTAAAGCAGATTTTTTGTGATGTAAGCGACGTGTGGAATTTTGAGGGAGAATTCTGAAAATTTTTGGATCAATTTCAACATTTTTTGGCTTTGAGCCAAAGCGGACGAGATTTTTTTTTTTGGACTCGTTCGGATTTAGTTTGAGAATTATTGATGAATGGAGTAAGACATTTATTTGATATAGGCGATTGGTCAAATGTTCGGTTATGGAAAAACTAATGTCGCGAATTTTTATGAGACTATTAGAAATTTTCCAAATTTTTTTTTACGAATTAAGACGCTTCCAGAACTATATAAACCATTTTACAGTACCAGCATGCCATTATTTTTAATTGCTCCACGATTTGGCTCGTAGTTTTTTGTAGGATTTTTCTGACTCCCAAATGCAACAGTTTTCTTATTATATTTTTTTTGTGCACAGTTTTTTGATAATATGGTGATGAAAGCGACAATCAGATGCTGTTATTTATTCGAAAAATTCTGAAAATTGTTTGTTGGATATGAAAATTTTCTGGCCTTTCTCTGAAGTGGGCAAGATTTTTTTTTCGAAGCTTCTTTTATTCTAAAAAATAATCGAAAAAAAAACAGAAAAAAAGTAATCTACTACAGACGATTGTAGAAACGTTTATTGATGTCAAACCGAATTTTTCAAAGTTTATTCATATTTTTGGGAATTTCCCAGATTTTTCCAGACTGAGACTATTCCAGCACCACATTCCAGCCCACATTCCAATCCACATTTTAGCACCAGCATGTCATAATTTGAAAATCTGAGAAAATTCTAAAACTCGTTTCAGAATTTTACATCCATACAGAAACATTTCTGTATGGATGTAGAAATGTTTGACAAGTCATCCATAGTATATCAATTTTTATATTATTTGTCAATAATTCTTGAAATAAAAAAAGTTTTAACTGTAAGAAAGAAAATTTTGCTGCACTTTAGCCATGAGGTAAAAAATGTTGATATTCATTGAAGTATTATTACGACTTTTTCCAGATTTTTAAATTATGGCGTTCGATATACCCAATCTTGTAAAAATTACGAGCCAAATCAGGAAGATCGAGGGTCAGACCTATTTTTTCCATTTTTTAGTAAGTTTTTTAAATAAAAAAGCTTAAAAACTACAAGAGGAAAAATCTTTCCTACTTTGGCTAGAGCTACAAAATTTTTATATTTAGCAAAGTATCCTTCAGAATTTTTTAACAATTTAAAATTATATCATTCAAATGGAACTTAACAAAAGTAAAATAAATAAAAACATTGACATTGAAAAAATAGAAGAAAAAAAATGTTTTGCTCTTAAGGCCCTAACCAAACAAAGGGACATCGAGAGTCACCCTATTTTTGATTATTTTTCAATAAGTTTATTAAATAAAAAAAGCTTAAAAACTACAAGACTTGCCCATTTTGGCTGCAGCTAAAAAATGTCAATATCCAAAAAAGTATTTTTCAGAATTTTTTAAGATTCTTTTATTATGTCATTCAAAAACTAACTTAACAAAAATAAAAAAGATTAATAAATTTGCAATAAAAAAATTTTCAAACGAAAGCTGTTGCTCTTGAGGCCCCAACCAATCCTACAAAAAATTACGAAGTCCACTTCGGGGACATCGAGGGTCGCCTTAATTTTTTCTATTTTTTTTTAAATTTGTTAAATGAAAAAAACTTAAAAACTACACGAATCTTGTAGTTTCTACGCTTTTTATCTTGTAGTTTTTAATCTTTTTATCATGCCCACATTGGATGCAGCTAAAAAAATTCGACATCCAACAAAGTGTTATCCCAATTTTTCAAGATTCTTAAATTACGCATTGGATACCTAACTTAAAAAAAAAAAAAAAAAACTGCAAGAATTCGAATGAAAAATATTATCCATTGCTTTTAAGGCCCTAATCAATCCCACAAAAAATCACGTTCCAAATCCTAGAGCCCTCAGATCAGACCCAGATCGAATTGGGACGGAATGCCCCATACAGACATAGAGGGCGGGAGAAGCAGCAGCAGCAGCAGCAGCGACTCTCCGGTTATCGCCGGATATGGGTCACTCGTGGATCGATGACGCCCGGCGTAGAGCCGCCGCTCCAACAGCACCGACGGTGTACCTTTCACAAAAGACCAATCAATAACGACGCGCGGGGTAGCAATCTCCGATATCTCGGCCTTCCCACCCTGGTGCGCTGCTGCTTCCGCCGAGGTTCTCTAGCTAACTGCAGCCTAGTGCTTTATACCCGAGTCTTTCCTCTAGTTACTTTTCCCGGATGCATAACATCGCAGTTATCTCTCTCTATCTTCCAACCCGAAGATGTAGTACAGGTATAATAGTCTCTACGCAGTCCTATAATAATCATAGTATATATGTAGTAAATCCGTAGTGTAAATAGCCTCAGCATGACTTTTAGTCTAGAGCCTTGACGATATTGAAGTAGTAGTAGTAGTAGTACTAGTTTCATACTATAGGTGGATAGTATACGTAGAGAGCGACCCCTCTCAACGAACCGCGAAAACTAGAGCTTTTTTTACGGATCAATTCTCTAGTGTCGGAGTGGCGAGGGCAGAAGAAGAAGAAGCGAGGCGTCCGCGTGGTGGGGATGACGAGGAACCCGAGGCGATTGGGTGGATATGCGCGTGCGAATATTTCGAATCTTTTACTCTCCCGACTCTTGCTCTTCGTGTGTGTTGTATATCTTTTAACTGTTGGTTGAGATTGACGCATGCGTTTGAGATTTATAACCGAGGATTGAGAATTCGCTTGGTTGTGGCCACGAAACGTGGCGCGGATGGCAGAGATCTTCTTGTACGTGGCGATGCTTCCTCCACTATGCCTAGTTGTAGCTTCTGGTGCTTCTGGTGCTCGCTGCTAGTGCTGCTGGCGTCGTAGGGGGCGAAGCGGTAGTGGGGTGGACTCCCCCACGGTGACGTCACCCAGGTGCTCACCCGCGCTACTGCCCCGTGGCTCGTACCACGGGCTTATCAATGAACGCGTACGCCGCTCTCTGCCTTTCACTCGCTCGCTCGCTCTCTCTCGCTCCTTCTCTTTCTCTCTCTCCTGCGCTCGCGGCTTTCTCCTCATAGCTGGACCTTCTCCGGGCCTACGCTACCCACCACCGGCCGGCCTCGCTTTTAACTCACTCTACTATACTGTACTATATGGTCTCGCTGACTGTGCTATAGCGAATTTCGCATTAGCCATTCGATAGCCCGCTCCAAACAGCTGTCGCGCTTTGCGGGATTGCCTCGTTTTTTAATAACTAGTCTCGATGCTCCTGGGAATAACTAGTGAGTTAAATAAGATGAAAGTGTGGTATTTAAAAAAAATGGGAACATGCGTTTTTCTACGAAGATATTCAATTTCCTAGCAATCACAGGGCTGAAATAATATTATGGGATGACTGTACTTAGTACAGCAATTTTAAAAATAGTTTATTACGATACAAGTGCGATGAAATTTTTTTCTGACGACGGTGAGTTTGCAGCACGAGCTGAAGGCAAGTGTTGCAGTCAGAGTTGAGGACAAGTTTCTCGCACGAGTTTCGTGTACAATTTTATTTCACTAGTGCGAGAAGCGCGATTTTTAGCACGCGAAGCTAAGTGTTGCATAAAATATATGATTTTTTTTAACGATCTGTCCTTCGTGATCTTCCATATAGCATAATAGACTATACCCGGTAATTAATTGAATTTCGATGAGCTTTTTTTTATATCAAATCGCTCATCGAGATTCAAGTTATTTCGCGTAGAAGAAAAGTTCACGTGAATGAAATGATTCCAAGAAAAAGCTAGAAATTTGAACTTTGCAACAGCTTTCTTTGCGAGGAGGCAAAAAGAACTCGATAAAACAATTTTTTGGTAACTATCCAATGAAACTTTTTGTTACCTTAATGATCTACATGTTGGCCACTGGTCAGGAAAATCAGGGGAAAGTCAGGGAAAAAATGCCCATATTCTTAATAAATACTGGATTTGCAGGAATGTTATAAATATCGTCAGTCCCGAATTAATTGCATTTGTTAATTGCATTAGTATTGAACTATAAAAGGCGTACAAAAAAACAGACTTATTCTCATGTTCCAAGGATTAGCATTCTTTTGTAATTTATTCAGGAAAAGTCAGTAATACGATTATGAGGAGGGCTTCGATAAGAATATCTTAAGGTAGTTATGTCGCAGAGACAATCGAAACTCATATGCATACATTTTTGAAATATCTTAATTCAGCTATTCATTTTTACTCGTAGAAAATCTTAAAGGCTCTTACGGACTATTTAAATGAATAATTAGAACTTGAAAATCGATTTATTTGCACGGGGCTTATAGGAGGATTAGCAAAATTGATTTTAAATCGAGAATTGATTTACTAAGATGAATGATAGAGGAAAAACCAAAAGTAATACGGATTCACAAATCATTCATAAATTAATGGTTTATAAAAAAAGGTGATGTCACGGGACTAATGTCTAATTAAACCAAGGTTCGCACTCTTTTTAATCATATGGCTCATCGCGATTCAAGGAATTACCGGTTTTAATCATATATATCATATGGAAGTCAACCAAGGACAAATCGTTGAAAAAATTAATGTTTATTTTTAAAAATTGTTTAACAAAGTCAGTCTATACTCATGTTATTAGAGCACTGTGGTTATTCGAAAATTGAATGTCTTTGTAGAAAAATGCATGTTCCCATTTTTGTAAAATAATAGACTTTCATCTAATCTTATTCGATAGTACATTTCCGTGAAATTTTATGCAATTTTTATCTCTTAGCAGTGAGTTGAAAAAGTGATTTCTACTTTAATGAAAATACAGGTCATTATCGATAACTAGTCAATTACATGCTCAAAGTTTATCAAACGAAATGAGATTTCCAAAAAATATTAAATATGACTATAATAAAAATTGGTTGCAATATTTACAAAAATTAATTTCCTTCTTAAATGTGCAGTCATATCATTTTGACCAATGCTGCAATTATATCATCATTGAATTTCGCTGTGACCTATTTTTTATTCCACATAACGAAATGCACTTTTGTTATAAAGATTTCACGACACGTGGTTTATGGACCATTTCAAAAGTATGAATGCCACGACCGCTGAAAACTCGAGAAAAAGATAGGCGAATTGTGAGGAAAAAGTAGTCGCCTCACCAGTCTTCGTCTCCTCGAGCCACGAATTCGCCGAGCCAGCAGAAAAATCGAATGATTATATCGACGAAGACACGAAAGGAGTCAAGTATAGAGATTACAAAGCCTGGGTGGTAGTAACTCGTGTGTGAGACGCGAGGCGACACGAGAACGACACGATAATGAGATTTTTCTTCGTGCGTCACAAACGTGCTCGTCGATATACACGAACCTGACGGCCTCAGTCCGGCAAGTGGTCACGGCTGGCTATTGTCAGACCGGACAGTCCTATAGCCGCTTAGAGCCTGTAATAAAGACATTAGTCGTCCGCAACTACATCCACTACTTTTACGCTTCTTTTGTGAATCGTAAAAACTTTCATTCCTTTGCAAATTAGTTTACAACCGACGTTTACTATTTTATGGAGTGTAAGTAGAAGTAGCCCTACTATCGGAGACTTAATGTATCCTTTCTTACTTGGTTAGTTTTTTATTCTCCTAACACAGGTCAGCACGAAGGTTGTCTACCTCCAAAAAAACTTAACTTCGACAAACTTGTTTGCATTGCAGATTGATTATTACAATTTAATCACTATTGGCAAGATCGATTTTTTTTCAATACAATTTTTATTCAGATAGTCGAAAGATTGAAAAATAATAATTATTACCCGTTTTTTATGTATAAAATTAGAACTCCTGTAAAAGAACTTCAGAGAAAATTCAAGTTATTGAAAAATGACTCTAAAACTGTATGAAAAAAAAATGTTTAGAAAATTTTGTTGCAAAAAATATTCAATAATTTTTATCTATCAGCTTCATAATACAATAAACATTACTTTTTGTTATGTTCCCAGTGCGCATTGTTGGAACCATTTTCCAACAATTTTGCGGTGGTCTATTTTACTTCGGAAAACTTCGGAAAACGTGAAAGAATTTTTTTTTAAAATCGAACTTCGCAAATTGCCTCCTCATTATTCTTGTTCTTTTTTTGCAAAGCTATTTCTACGAGGAAGTATGTTAATCAATTTTAACTTCCTTGTAAAGGAAACTTTGTAAAAAAAAACCAAACTTTGGAGCTTCATTTTTTTATCAAAGTTAATATTCTGGAAAAGTTGAATTTCATAACAAATTATGAACAAGCTGTGTACCTGTTATTGCTAAATACTACTGATTTTATGCATAAAATTTGAGTTTGCTCTCTTATGGTTTCCTATAGTTAATGCAATAACATAATTTTTTTTAAAGTTTAAATTCTGAAAAATTTAAACCACGTTGCACATTAAGACAGAACTATATACTAATCATTGCTAGATGTACCGATTTCATGTATGAAATTTGAGTCCGTTGTCTCATGTTTTGCCAAAGTTAGGGCAAAAACGTGTTTTTCTCGAAAATTTCAAAACTCTATAAAATCCGAACCGCTTTTCCGATTTCGGTTAAATTCAATATCAAACAACATCAACAGTACCTGGACGTATCAAAAATTATTCATCAATATATCGCCATCTTTACAAAAGCTAGAGCGCGCACGTCTTTTTTTTTAATTCAAAAAGCTAGATAATGAAAATTTCTGCATACATTTTGAAAAAAATTGCATCAATTAAAGGTAAATTGTTGCTTCACTTGTGTACCAAATTTGAGATTAATCGGTTAAACGGTTCTTGTGATGAAACCTGTCATTAATAGCTCGAAAATTTTTCATGAAAACAGCTTTTTCGATGAGGAAGCAAAAAATGGTATAAAGTAAATTGTTACAAAAAATACATTTTTTAGAAAATTTTATGAAAAAATGGTTATTAAAAAAAACAGAATCTTAAGATTCTTTATCTATATATAATCTGTCAAACATTATTTTTTATTATGTTCTGAGCCTGCAGATCAGATCGAACAATTACCCAACAATTTTTAGGTGGTCCATTTTACCAAACTTCGAAAAAAGTAAAAGAAATTTAAAAAATGGTTCCTGGCCTTTATGGTCTGAGATCCGGAAATCTATTTCCGCCATCATAGTAACATTCGTCTCTAGAAGTAGAAGATACAAGCCAAAACTTTTTAGTGGCTCCTATTCATCATGTTTACCCTATTTTAGATACTCCGAGAAACTGCTCCTCGTTCAGCAGTTGGCGCACAAGCCAGAACGTTACTAAGAGGTCCTCCATCCAAGTAACGACCGCAGAAGATGCTGTTTAAATCAAGGCACTGCAAATTCTCATTTTGACGACTTGATAACATTTTTGCTTTTAATGAATTTCAGAAAAAAGGCTGAATCTTCAGAAATGTACGTAACAACCTGCCGTAATATTTAATACAGAATTTAACAATAAAAACAATTAAGTTATTAAAATTATAAATACGGGCCTTTTTCCATTTTGTATTTTGAAAAAAGTCAAATTGTTCTCTATGAGAAAGGCAAATTCAATCACAATATTTTCTTGTAAATTTCTAAAAAAAAAGTATAAAATGAGAATCTGTAAGGCCCGACTTTGCAACTTTTTCCCCAATTCTTTCACAGATATTTAATCTTAATTCTTTAGTCGATGACTTTACAACGCCCTTTTACAATTTCATGGAGTATACTTTGGAAAAGCCCTGGAATTTTGGGACTTTATGTTTCCTCCGGTACTTCGTTAGTTTTTTTTTTTTTACAGTAACCTGCACGAAGGTTGTCTACCTTTTAGAATGCTATGTACACACAGGAAGACACAAATCTCTGACACAGGCCAAAGAGACCGGTGTGTATAGTCTCTTTTCTACTGTTGTTGAGAGAGAGTGGGAAGCAGGCGAGAGCGAGAGGGAAACGGGCAAGTGAAGAGTAGTCGAAACTTCGAAAACACCTGTTCGCTCATGGCTGATGGCTTTCGCTCAGCGTGTTACGTATTCATTCACGGAGGCTCGTCGCGCGAAACCCCGACACGCTATAATCGATTGACTGAGAGTATCAGTTTCCCCGCGTGCGCTCTTTGTGCATATTTACACATATATGTATGTATGCACAAAACGGATATATATATATCAGAGCTGGGCAAAGTACCTAAAGTACAAAATACTTAATGTACAAAGTACTCAATGTACAAAGTACTCAATGTACAAAGTACTCAATGTACAAAGTACTCAATGTACAAAGTACTCAATGTACAAAGTACTCAATGTACAAAGTACTCAATGTACAAAGTACTCAATGTACAAAGTACTCAATGTACAAAGTACTTGTCACGTCCCAGGTTCCGTCCCTTAAATTAACCAGTATTTGCCTGTGTGTATGTATGTGTGGGATATGCACATTTTATTCACTTTTTTCCTTACATTTATATTTTTATGAGAATGTCCGAGGCTGATGGTCATGTGAGCCGGACCCTGGGTGTAATTAAACACCAGGATCTGGCGAACGTGACGAAACCATGACACGAGAACGAAGAAGAGTCATCGGATCAAAAGAATCACCTTTCGCGATTCTGCAAAATTCCCTGGCCGCCGCCCGACGGCCGCGAGACCGTCGGACGTGCGAGCAGGGAATTCAGTCTCCATCCGATTGCGAAAGTAAGAGCGTTGGAAAAGGCTCCGTTTTTCAAGCACTCGCTTAACGAGATTAAAATATATCTTGTTCGAGTTGCAAATCGGACAAGTTCTCGTGTCGCGGTGGTCAGCCTTAGAGACGCTAGTTTTTAGTGTTTTTATAATTCGCCACGAACTGTTTGTCGTGTAGTTTTAAGTTAGTGTGTAAGGAGTGTGTGTGTGGGTGTAAGGCGTCCTGCTATAGGAATTAGGACGTAATTTTTATCTCGTAAGTAGTCATAGTTTTTCTTAATTGCGTAATAAACCGAGGCTCCCGAATATTTTTAGAAAGGAAATAAATAGTATAATTGATAGTTCTCTTAATTAAAATTGTCTGAAAAATTCATTTAATTTCCCGAATCCCTAAGCGGTCCTGTAGAGGACGACCGGTGGTCCCGAGTTATTATAAAAAAATAAATAAATACATAAATTTAAACCTTTCGCTTCACGAAAGGGGTGTAATTGTTGTGCGTGTGACCGCTCCGCACGTGACAAATAAACTGGTGTCAGAAGTGGGATACCGGTCAGCTTTGGGTTTCGAGATTTTATGGATTTGGTAGGTTAAATTTTTTTTTTTTTTTTTTTCCTTTAGTTTTTTTATTTTTTATTTTTATTTTTTATTTTTTATTTTTTATTTTTTATTTTTGTGTCTGTGTTACTGGCAGTCCCCTCTCCATCAATGGCAACTAACAATCCACCCGGCAATGTCACGATGGGTGACTCGGCTGCTGTATTGGCCAATGTCACGACCATGGTCGAGAGTTTGGCCATACAGAATAACTTTTCGAACATCCCCACGTTCGATGGGAAGAACATGCCCCTACGCGACTTCTTGCAAGACGTGCAAAACGCGTCGACGTTCATTCCTCCAACCGCGGAGGGACAATTTGTCAGCGCGGTCATTTCACATTTAAAGGGGGACGCGCGAAATTGCGTTTACGGTGAATCAATTAACACCGTGGCACAGCTTATCACGCTTTTGAAAAAACGTCTCGCGCGCGGAAAAACCTACGACTATTATTCTAGGAGTCTTAATAGTGTTCGAATGAAAAGCGATCAGTCCGTCGGGCAATTCTATGATAAAATCCGAATTTTGCTTAGCGGAGGGCGAGTAGCATTTAGGACACAATTCAATGCCGATCCCCCTCCGTTGCATCAGGACCCGCTCCATCAGATCGCCCTCAGCGCATTTGTCGACGGCCTACCGACGGCAATAAGCGCTGCCGTTGCATTGCGTGAGCCTTCTACTCTCGAGGAGGCGTTCAAGATCGCGGAAACGCTCGCCCTTCATGAGATGCGTTTAAAAAGTCGAGAAACTGTAAGAGAAACAACGAGAGTGTTGTTTGGTCGTGGTGAATCGCGTTCGCCGTCACCCTCGTTGAATAGGGGTTGGTCACACCCCGATAGACGAAATGCATCACCTCTTCCGACTAGGAGTTGGTCGCACACTGATAATCGTGGTCAGTCTCCACCAAATACACGAGGCTGGTCGCGCCCAGAAACCAGAGGTTGGTCAGACTTCCGACCACCAGGCATTTTGAAATCGCCACATCCTGGTGTTTCTGGTGCTTCGATCAGTGGGGCAAATTCACAATGGTGTGGTCGAGAATTTTGTTGCAGTAAAAATAGACGTTGTTCATGTTGTCCGTGCTGCCCTTGGAACTCAAGGCCTTTTTCCGGGGGTTCGCGCCACCCTTGCGGTCGAGAGCGTTGCTGCACCCTTAGCAGACGTTGCTCGTGCTGCCCGTGTTGCCCGTGGAGTAACGTGTTGGTCTCACCACCGCCACCTCACCATGAGCCTTTAAACTCGCCGACGGCTCGCCGCGCGAACCCGCCGGCGAGCCGACCGGTCGAGCATACAGTCTCAGAGCGTGGGACTCACCCTCGAGGGCCCCAACAGTCAGTGAGGTTCCTGGAGAACGACGTCTCGTCCTCTGGACCCAAACCACTGACGAAAGCCCCGTAGTCGAAATGATTGCACCCGAACTTCGAGCAAAAAAGGGCCGATTTTTCCTCGATACCGGCTCGGCGGCCAGTTTGATAAAATTAAGCGCCCTCGATCAAGATTTACTAATCGACATAACGGATAGAATTTGGATTACAGGCTTAGAAGAAACGGATATTCCAACACTCGGCGCTGTAACCATAAATTTCCCGAAAAGGCCTACTAAATTTTATGTTCTCCGTCGTTTACCCTTAATGAGCGATGCTCTTATAGGGAAACCGTACTTCATCGCCGCCAAGGCCGAGATATCGTTTAATCATAATACGATGGTAACGATTGACGATCCGATTCGGCCAAAGCCTTTCCTTCCCTTTCCACCGACGGAAATAGACCCAACTAAGCAAGTATTAGCCATAAAATCCAAGCCTGATAAGGTTAAGCTGCGAGCGCGTATGACGCATCAAATTCGCGTGCCAATTCGAAATAAAGATCTGAAGGAAGGGTTTTTGCCACGTATGGATATTCTAGAAGGGGTCTTCATCGGAGAGGCGATAGTGACTCAATCCAATGGAGGTTGCCACGTGCTGGCGATTAATACGCGATTCGAAGATGTAGAAATTGATCTCGAGCCTCAAGAGCTCGAAACTTTTAACTATTACCATTCTGATGACGGGTATTATAGTCAAAGCAGCGGCTATTCAAGCGACGTGGATGCTGTTTCGCCCATGGATCGCGTAGAAGCAATAGTAACGGCCTTACGTCTCGACAGATTAAACGAGGAAGAAAGAATTCACGTGCGACGGCTAGTAGAAGAATATCCTCATATGTACAAGTTGCCCGGGGATAAGTTGAAATGCACGAGTTTCGCACATCACAACATTCCGACTGTTGACGACTTGCCGGTCAATGCGAAACAATATAGGTTTCCCGTGGTTTACAGATCCGAGTTGGAACGACAGGTAAAGAAAAAACTTGAGGATGGAGTAATTACCCACTCTCGTTCTCCGTACAACTCACCTGTGTGGATTGTTCCGAAGAAACCCGATTCGCAGGGTAATCCAAGAATGCGAATGGTAATCGATTTTCGCAAACTCAACGAGAAAACAATATCCGACGCGTACCCTTTGCCCAACATGATCGAAATTTTAGAGCAATTGGGTAAGGCGACTTATTTTTCGACCTTCGATCTGGCTAGCGGATTCCAGCAAATTCCAATGGATCCACTCGACAGTCCGAAAACGGCGTTTTCAACACTCAACGGCCACTATGAGTTTGCGCGTATGCCTGAGGGCTTGAAAAACGCGCCAGCCACCTTCCAGCGACTCATGGACCGTGTGTTGATTGGTTTACAGGGAGTCGAACTATTTGTTTATCTCGATGACATAGTTGTGTTCGCTGAGACTCTTGAGGAACATCAGACTAAAGTTCGGCGGCTCATGTCCCGTTTGGAACAAGCGAACCTGTGTTTAGAGCCAGATAAATGCGAATTTTTGCGCAGCGAGGTAGCTTATCTCGGACACATCGTTAGCCGGGATGGCTTGCGAATGGACCCGAAAAAGCTCGAAGCTGTGAGCCGATTTCCTCGACCAAAAACTCAAAAAAATGTTCGGCAATTCTTGGGGCTTGCCGGCTATTACCGGAGATTTATTCATAATTTCGCTGCACGTGCACAGCCTCTCACGGATTTGCTCAAAAAAGGTAAGTCGTTCACCTTTGGTAAAGAAGAAAAGCGAAGTTTTCGTAATTTGCGCAAGGCTCTATGCAAGGAACCGATCCTTCAATACCCTGACCTGACAAAACAATTTATTCTTACCACGGACGCTTCAGAGTATGCACTCGGCGCTGTGCTATCACAAATGCATGGCGGTAGCGATCTTCCTGTCGCTTATTACTCGAGAAGCTTCACTGGCGCCGAGAGAAATTATGGGACAACAGAGCAAGAGTGTCTGGCAATAATTGACTCGATCGAACATTTTTCTACATATTTATATGGAAAGAAATTTAAACTCATAAGTGACCATGAGCCTCTCAAATGGATTCGGACTACGCTCGATCCAGGCAAGAGGCTCAATCGGTGGAAAATTCGCTTGAGAAAATACGATTATGAATTTGTGCATAAACCAGGGCGCGAAAATGTCAATGCCGATGCGCTTTCTCGTAATCCTGTAAATTCTCAAAGCTCTTCCTCTAGTGACAGCGATTCGAGTGAACAAGAGTATCAGTTTCCCCGCGTGCGCTCTTTGTGCATATTTACACATATATGTATGTATGCACAAAACGGATATATATATATCAGAGCTGGGCAAAGTACCTAAAGTACAAAATACTTAATGTACAAAGTACTCAATGTACAAAGTACTCAATGTACAAAGTATTCAATGTACAAAGTACTCAATGTACAAAGTACTCAATGTACAAAGTACTCAATGTACAAAGTACTCAATGTACAAAGTACTCAATGTACAAAGTACTCAATGTAGAAAGTACTCAATGTAGAAAGTACTCAATGTACAAAGTACTTAATGTACAAAGTACTCAATGTACAAAGTACTCAATGTACAAAGTACTCAATGTACAAAGTACTCAATGTACAAAGTACTCAATGTACAAAGTACTCAATGTACAAAGTACTCAATGTACAAAGTACTCAATGTACAAAGTACTCAGTGTACAAAGTACTCAATGTACAAAGTACTCAATGTACAAAGTACTCAAAGTGCAAAGTACTCAATGTACAAAGTACTCAAAGTACAAAGTAATCGGAGAACAGGTTTTTTAAAAATACTTAAAGTACAAGTACAAGTACTTTAAGTACAAGATTGTGCAAAGTACTTGCAGTACATGTACTTGAAGTCCTTCAAGCAGAGTTGGGAAAATACATTATTGTTTAGATGCATCATCGATCTGTTATCACATTATTTGAAAAATGCATAATGGAAGTCAGATCCTTTACCCATTACTCTTGTGATAAGTGAGGGAGCAGAGATCCATTACCGATTTTCAAAACATGGGCAATAGGTAATGTTTGTGTGTGCGCAGGTATGTTCAAGTGTGATTAAAAAATAACAAGAATCCATTGTTTCACATAAAAATTATTACAACTCTGACCTCAAGTACATACACAATTGTACTGTCAGTAATGCATTCGAAGTACTTTACTTAACGAACTGTACTCTGAGTACTACAGAGAAAAAGCTGTACTCTAAGTACTTCACTGAAAGAACTGTACTTGGAGTACTTGTATTCCACCTGCTACGGACTTCAAGTACTAAACAATACCATGTACTTTAAGTCCTGCTCAGATCTGATATATACATTTATGTGTGTATCCTATATGGACGATGATACCCATCATGGGTATCTCGATTCTAAAGCACCCTTAGAATTGTGCTTATTAAAAGGTTAATTACTTTAAAAAAAAAAAATTGCTCGCTGACTAAATAGTTTTTACGGGCATACAGGTAATGATGAGCGTTCGAATGAATGTTGATTTAGAACAATAAGATGTTCAAATAAAATTTGATTTAGTACGAAAAAAAATATTATCTTAATGTTTGTTCAAACACATGTGACCGCCAATTTAATGAATTCAATTACATTTTTTTTCTCAATGTTTTACAAAAAAAAAAGTTCCCTCAATGAAATAGACATTTACGGGCATTCAAATAAATTTTGATTTGGTACAACAATATATACTGTTTAATGTTAGTTTGAAAGGTTGTGAACGCAAATTTAGTGACCTCGAGTACATTTTTTTCTCGGTGCTTTACAACTATTTAAGTTTGGTCCTTTGCCAATTAACCCTGACACGCTGTAATCGATTGACTGAGAGTATCAGCTCCCCGCGTGCGCACTTTGTCTATATTTACACATACACGTACGTATGACATGACATATCGACGATTCTATATATCATAGCAATAAAATCCGATATTAAAGCACCCTTGAAATTTCTCAATTAAAAGGTCAATGATCGATTTCTAATATTATGTAAAAAGTAGTTTTTTTTAAATGTATAGCGACCGCCACTTCAGCCAACTCAACTGCACTTTTTTCCCTGTGATTTACAGTAAAACGTCAATTATCCGAACTAATTGGAACCATCGTTAGGATGGTCGAAAATTTTGATGAACAAACAGCAATTGTTTGTGAAGGGCGATGGAACGTTAGAAAAGACTGGAAATTTTTATTAATAAACTCTTCAATTTAATTTAATATACAATTGTAATATAAAATGAAAGTAGTTTTGCAATAAAATTAGGGTGAATTGTAAAAATTAAGGTACCGTTACAGCGAAATTGGAGCAAATTACTAAAATTACTGTACCAAAAATAAATTCGACATGGCACTTTTAGTGAATTTAGTATATCATTTTATGCATTAAAACTTTCAGAACATGTACTTGAATTTGAAGTCGATTTTTGTCTCTGTCCATCCGTGCCACTCTGATAGTTTTTTTTTGCAATATCGACAGACATGCAGGAATACTCTGTAATTTTATTAGCCAAAAATGCAACCATTTTTGGTTTTTGAATATAATGATATCCCCGTTTTTCGGAACTTTCACACGAATACTTTTTTTTATAGCACATCATCGATCGGTACCGCCCTGGCGGTTTTTGTGAGACCTCAACAGTCATACAAAAACATTCTGTGATTTTTGTAGTAAAAAAAATATCCTTTTTTTAATAGAAAAATGATTCCTCCGTCTTATGGTAAAAAATCATTCTTATCGGAACGTGAAAATTATTTGAAATATACCGCTCGAAAGATAACAGAAAACGACAACTTTTATGTAGAAACTTTTTTTTTAGCAACCTCAAGTTTCCGAGATATTTGCATTTAAAAAAAAATACATTTTCTAAAACATCGTTTCCAAAAATCTGAAAAAATTCACATAGAGTGTCCTTTACTGGTACTTTGATATTACCAATTATGGAGCAGATCGGAGACGGTCGAAAAGAAAACGTAGTTGAATCGACATAGAATGCTTCATACGTGTACTTTGCTTCTGTATATTGTCGATTCTATCTATCATTCCAATAAAGTCACGTTCGATTTCGTAACGCAATGCTATCCGAAGTAATCAGTTTTATCCCATATGCGAGAGAGAGGGAGAGAGAGTGAAAGGAGAGAGGGAGAACATGTGATTACGATATAGCGATTTAATAGCACTAGATGAGGTAGAGAAGAAAAATCTGCACTTTCCTTTCCCATTCGTGTTGTTCGTTGCAGCGCCTTTCTACGTATCCCATGTGGCATTTTATTAGCTCAGTGCTTGACTGCACTACGTTTCATAGTTGCAACGAATCTCCTTGCGTAATGTAAGTTACACGATCGCACGTAACACGCGCATTTTATTCATTTTTTGTTGTTGTGAAAAGGCACGCAACCGGTTTTTATTCGAGAAATCGTTTTGTCTCGCGATCCTACGCGTCGGTTCAAAGTCTCTTCTTTGTGTGACCGTGAATAAATCGGTACGATTTTATTACTTTACTTTTTCACTTTCGACTCGATTGAACGTAAGTAGATGTTATCATATTAGTTGAGCTTATTTATAAAAAAATTGTCAGTGTAATAATTAACTTTAATGTTTCATTGATTAATTTTATATTGTTGAATTTCACAGCCTATTTAATTTTGGAAGTCGTTTCTCTATTTTATCGTAATATCACATTTTACTATTAATATCATATTAATAAAAGCGTGAATGAATTATTTTCCTTATTATTATTCCACTGTGAAAAATGTTCTGAAAATAAATGTATATTTATCGAAAGTTCTAAGTCAAGTTAAAACGATTTAAACAAGTCAAATTACCCTTAAAATATGGATATGGAGCAATCCAACTCGTTTCGACTAACGTTTGACCTCGATCTCTCCGAATGGGCTCGTAATTTTTTGAAAGCTTAGTTGGACCCTCAAATGCACCGGTTTTTTCTTTCTATGGCAATTTTTCTTAAAATTTGTTCTTGAAGTGACATATCAAATACTATAGTTTAAATACCTGAAGAAATTGTGAAAAATATTTTGTTCAATATAAAAATTTCAAGCTTATGGCCAAAGTGGACAAGATTTTTCTTCTTATAGTTGTCAAGTTTTTTTTATTTGAATATATACATAACATTGTAAGAATTCGTTTTATTGCTTCTTCATAGAGAAAGCTTCGTTTTCATGAAAAAAAAAAAAAAAAAACATGGTTCAGAAAGATGTCTATATGTGTGCGTGTGTGTGTGTGTGTGTGTACAGGGCTTCGAAATTCCAATCACTTGTAACTCGAGAACCTTGAGCTAAAATTTGAAAAGTGAAGCAGCGAACCATTTTTGACAGAAGCATTTTTTTAAATTCCAAATGAATGCGGATATTTCCATTTTATAGCTTTTTGATTTTTTTTTCAAAAAAGGACGCGCGCGCTAGCTTTCGTAGAAAGCGCGATATTTTGCTAAAAAATTCTTCATGCGTGCAGATACTGTTTATGTTGTTTGTTATTAAATTTGACCGACATTGGAAAAGTGGTTTCAATTTTATTGAGTTTTGAAATTTTCGAAACGCTTACATTTTTGCCCTAAACTTGGCAAAACCTGAGAAAACGAACTCAAATTCCATACACGACATCAGTACTATCTAGCGATGATTACTACCTAGTTTTGTCATAAACTGGAACGTGGTTCGAATTTCTCGAAATGTTAACTTTGAGAAATAATTATGTTACTGTATTCACTTTAGCGAAACATAAGGCAGCGTCTCACATTTTATACATAAAATCAGTAGTATTCAGCAATAATAGGTACACAGTTTCGTCAAAATTTGCTATACCTCAAGCTTTTCAAAAATTGAACTTTCATACAAATGAAGCTGCAAACTGCATCCATATCGTTTTTGTTTTTTTTTTACATAGCTTCGTCTATGAGGAAGCCAAAATCGACTAACATACTTCCTCACAGTCGTAGCTTTGTAAAAAAAAAAAAGTGACTACACAATTTTTTTTAATAACATTAAGTCGCATCGATCATCGGATCGGTGACCTTTTGGCTCGTGTGTGTTAGAATTCATGGCAGTGTCTCGTGCAGCGTCTGCACCCGACTCATCATTCAGTATATGTTATGCAGTGATCAACGATGCTCACGTTCGGTTTGCGTATTTTAATTCGGATTCCACTGTCACTACAGTACAATCTGAATTAAAATAGAAGTAGTGTGAAAAAAACATGAACCGCTACTTGGTGCAGGTGGCATATTTATTATTCTGTCGAAAAACGACCCCGGACCGATTTAATTGAGGAAAACTTTTTGATTTAATTACAAAAATGTACTGTAATACAATACCATCAGATATAATCATGTGTAATTATGTTGTGTATTGATCGGTGCGAGTTATTATTAGTCTTAAGGAAACAGCGCGTAAATAAAAATATTTCATTTATTTATATGAACAAAAACCTGTTTTATTTATCCAGGCGGATAAAAATCTACTTTATTTATTTCTATTTTTTTTAAATTAGTGCATTCAAAATTTTATACGCTGAATTTCTTATAATTGTTCTTCGACCATGGTACGAAAAATGTTTACGTCCGAATGTAATTTATTGTCAGAGGAGACAAAAAGAGTGACAAATAGACGTTTTCGATTTTTTTAAAAGATTGTTTTGATGGATTGAAAAATTTTAAAATTTTGCTTAAAATGAATATATTTTTCCTCGATTTTAATTGAGATGTTTGAAGATATTTCTTACGTGGACAAGAACTTCGACACAATTAAAATTAATTTTACAAAAAAAATATGGAAAAAATTCTGTACTAAGAAACCCTAGTTTTTCTGTAATGCGGTGAAAAATATATGAATAGAAGTATTTGTGTTATTGTAATCGGTAAATTATGTGTAAAAACAAAATGTAAAAAAACTTATAAGTAAACGCACACATAATTAACCGATACACATAAACAAATGTTCATCGGTTTAGCAGTAAATTTAGGGTTAAGAGTCTGTTGATGTGAGTTATAACGACAATTTAAGGTTATTAATTTAATATGTTATGTGATATAGTTTCTACATAACGATTTATTACTTATGCAAAAAAATCGTTATCTGCATATTTATTTATCTACATCATTTATTACAAAGAAAAAAATACTCCGAAAACGCCTTTGATCACGAAAGAAGTGTCAATTTCAATAGACATTGATACCGATCGTTGTCAAAGCATCGATCAATATTAACAAATAGCAAATCGACCACAAGAAAAACTCGCCAAGGATAATACATGGTAAAAAGTTCGATGGTAAATACGATGAGACTGATATTATAGTAAGATTACGATCAGATATGATAGTCTAATATGATCCTGATATTTGGAGATATTGAAACGTGACACGACTTTTTTTAAATCAAGAACTACATAAAATTTGTATTCTAAATATTTTTATTTTTTATTTTCCTTGCAATTCAGAAACAAAAGTTAATGAAAGTAAACAATTATTAAACAATTATAAATGAAAAAATTACTTTATCCACTTAAAATTTGTAGCAACTTGACAGCACTTTGTCGTTTTACTACCACCACCATTATTATTATTCTGATTATTATGATTTTGTATTATTTGTCACACTATGAAAATTCCCTCTTCATTTCAAGGATCACAAGTGCCAATTGTTGAGTAATTCGCATAAGTAACTGAGAATTCAGTTAATCAGTTTCAAGATTTTCCGTGACGATGCAAGAAAAAATGATAAATAAATATGATAAAATAAATAGCGGTCGTGACCCAATCGCAAAGGTGGTAAAGGTGACGAGTATTCCCGTCGAAAAAGCACGTGGAGGGAATACACTCTGATAAATAAGAGCTATATTTTCGCTCCCGTTTTGCATCGACTCACTCTCAACATAAACCCACCGCTAAAACGTTTCACGTCGCATAGAGCCAGTTGGACGTTACGTACGAGCACCGCACTCGGGTTAGTACTTCGATAGCAGTCTCTCGTAACCGGTACAGGCTTCGCACCGTTTGCGTCGTCTCGCACGTTCCTTCGACAAATAATCCTCTTGGAGCTCGCGTACACTCGGAAATACAGTGTCAGTATCGGGCGCTCAAAACTCGAGGAGAATGCCAACGGATTTAATACCGCGAAATTGATATTTATCGAAAAACTTTACGTTATTTTATATTGTCGGTCTGTTAAATTTTTCTGCGGATCTGTAAACATAAAGGAATTTGTTTGGCTCAAGATAAATTCGTTGGGCTACTCAAAACTAGGATTTGTTTTGCGACTGCTCTACAATTTCTTTATTTTTAATTATTGTAAAAAGTGAGGTATAGTGTTGACAAATGCATATGTAAATTTTATTCTAATATTGGATTTCTATTTGTACTAAATTTTACAAATAAATTTACTGACGTACCCAGAAATTGGAAACGGTAAACACGTATTGGCACTGCAAGTGCGATTTATATTTAAATGGAATCAACAAGCGACGTCTGTTAGAAATTTGTGAGATATCGTTTATTGGAAGCAAAGATAAATTGTTGACTCTGAACATTATTTGGTAATTTTTAGGAACTTCTGACAATACTAATCAATTTTATAAATATTTATAGCTTTTTTTTCACGGCTCAAAAGTATCATTTCTCTGACGGAATTACAGTGGTTAAATATTTTATGTAATGCTATTGGGCGTATCGATTCATTTATTCATGTAATTTAATTTGAGTCTAACTAAATTTAAGAAAAAAATGTCGTGCGTTGTCCAACACAAGACGTGAAGTTATCAAGCACAGCTGATATATGTATGATGTAAACAAACCCGCGAAGTGGAAACTTCCAAATTGCTTCCCAATTATCTTATATCTTTGGCAAAACTGTCTTCGTGTGGGAGCCAAAATTTACTGACATACTTCCTCAATGAGCATCAAAGAGCCTTTGACAAAATCATCTCGATGCGAAATTTTCGTAGAGGTGATTTTGTCCAAGGTATAAAATAATGAGGAAGGATTTGCAGTGTTTATTTCGCGATAAACAAAATAATTTTGCTATCCGATTACGCGATGATAATGCTAACAAATATTTGCAGAGCATCATCGGGATTGTCAAGAATACCATGAAAAATTGCGGAAATAACGCAACATAAGAAACAAGGAAAGAATCAGGGATCGAACGCGAGAAGTTCAGACCAGGGATTTTTCCAAATATTCAAAATGAAGCTCGGCCACACGGTCGATGAATCCAAAGCAAAATTTCCGGAGCTGACTGATGAGATAATCGAAGAACTTCGTGCCTGGTCTGAAGAGCATGGAATGTCGATGATTCCAGACGCACAACTTGCAATATTCGCTCACAGCTGCTACTATGATGTTCAAGCCACAAAGCAGTGCATGAGCGTTTACTACAAATTGAGAGACACCACTCCCGAATTTTTTGCAGACAGGGATCCGAGGTCCGATTGTCTTCAATTTTCCCTGAAAGCATTGTAAGTATTACATTAGCAAAACAATTATTATAGATTATCAATAGTAAGTGTAAATTATCGATAATATCGAATGGAACAATAGATGTTTTTCAACAGCTAATAAGTTTTTATACGAAATTCAGCGACCGCGGGAATTCTTCCTCATCTGTTTTCCTGTATTTTCTATTAGTAATTCCAAAACTCATCCACAGCTCCAAATTAACAAGTATTGACATTCTAAAAAGTTGCAAAGTTCGTGTTTGCAAATTTCTTTCTCATTATTTTCGGTTTTTTTACAAAGTTACCTCTATGAGGAAGCACGTTAATCGATTTCGGCTTCCTCGTAGAGGAAGATTTGTAAAAAAACCGAAAATAATGGGGCAGCAATTTGCAAAGTTCAACTTTGCAGCTTCATTTTTATCAAAGTTACATTTCTGAAAAATTTTAATCACATAACAAATTATGACGAAACTGTTATAATGTGTGACACCTATTATTGCTGAATCGTACTGATTTTATGCCCAAAGTTTGCAATAACATCATTTTTCGAAAACTTAAAATTCTGACAAACCTGAGCTGTATGGCCTATTATGACGAAACTATGTACTAATCATCGCCAGATAATGCCGATTTCATGTATGAAATTTGAGTTTGTTTTTCCATCTTTTGCCAAAGTTAGGGCAAAAGCGTGATTTTTGTGAAAAATTAAAAAATCTATAAAATCAGTGCCTACATTTATGAAGAATTATTTAGGGAAATTTCATTGATTTTAGAAAAGCTAGAGCACGCACGTCCTTTTTTAAAAATTTTCAAAAAGCCATCAAATAAAAATTTTTGCATACATTGCAAGAAAAATTGCGTTACTTAAAGATGGACTACTGCTTCATTTGTCTACCGAATTTTAGCTCAATCCGTTAAACGGTTCTTGAGTTACAGGTGATTGAAATTTCGAAGCCCTGCAGACACACACACACACACACACACACACACACACACACACACACACACACACACACACACACACAGAGACACGCGCGCGCGCGCACACATATGGACATTTTTTCTGAACCATGTTTTTTGTATTTTGGAGCATTCTGAGTGTCATGATACGAAAATCTCAATAAATTTTTTTTTTTTTCATGAAAACGAAGCTTTCTCTATGAGGAAGCAATAAAACGAATTTTCATACTTTTTCTAAACCACTGTTTTCGATTTTTTGGACAATTCTGAGTGTTCCGACATAAAAATCACGATACATTTTTTTTTTCATTAAAACAAAGCTCCCTCTACGAGAAAGCAAGAACTTTTCGTATTCCCAGAAATCTCGGAATTCCAGCTTTTCGAAATTTCGGTGGTTGCTAAGTCCATAATTCAATTTGTACATGCCGCAGATTTATACATCCCATATATTTCAAGTCTGTGGTTGGCCACCAAATGACTTCGTTAAACTAAGTCTCCGGTTGACCACCAAATGACTGCGTTGAACCAGCTAAGTTTCTGGTTGACCACCAAATGATTTCGTTGGACCAACTAAGTTTCTGTCTGACGACTAAATGCTTAGTTGGACTAATCCAGTATTCGATTGCCTACCAAATGACTTAGTTTAATAAACCAAGTATTAGTTATACTGACAAATTACTGAGTTCACTCATAAACCACTAGGTTGATTAGTAAATCACTAGGTTTACTCGCAAATCTCTAGATTGCCGAAAACATCGTTAAATTGACGATTAAAAGATTGACTAATATTTCACTAAACTTACTCATGAAAAATTGACTAATACATCACTGAATCGACCAATAAAAGATTGACTAATAAATCACTAAACTGACTTATAAAAGATTGACTAATACATCACTAAATTAACTTATAAAATATTGACTAATAAATCACTAAATTGACGAATAAAATATCCACTAATAAATCACTAAATTGACGGATAAAATATCGACTAAAAAATTACTAAATTGCCTGATGAAAAATTGGCTAAAAAATTTCTAGATGGCCGAAAAAATCACTTTGTTTGACTTATCAATTTTCGTCTCAGGAATTTACAACGACTGCACGTAGTTCTCCAAGCTTACGTCTCTCTTCCTGTATACTTAAAGCGAACATGCAAAATATCGCACGTCTTTAAAGTACGTGCTGCGCTAATTGCCGTGGGATTGCTGACGCAGCGCTGATAAGAGCACGGTCAGCATGACTATATGCAGAATGTTTTGCCATCGATAAAACACCTTATAACTAAAAATTAATTGCCTCTGAATGAATGTCTTTTAGTAAGGATTTTTTTATAAGAGTTTTCACCACCGATGTTCCCATACCAAATCAATAATTATTATCATTTTTGTCCTTCAGAATGCAACAATTATTATTATTACCGTTACTATTGTTCCTTTTTCTTCGTCGCTTACTTTTACGAAAGTTCTCTCGTTACTTGCCTTCGCAACTGTGTTACGAGCTAGAATTTTAATTTCGGCTTTTCATCCCCATTCTGCAAACGCTTCGAGTTTACGAGCCCGACAAGCGGTGCGAGGGAAGGAGCGCGAGATAGAGCCGAATGATTCTCCAGCGGGAAATTAAATCCTCGAGAGAGATTAACGAGACGCACATTTCATATGGCTATTCGTAGAAGCCAGAAAGTCCACGAATTAATTCAGCCGCTACAACGATTATTAATTTCTCGCCGGACAGTGAATGAACAGACATATAAATGACGACAACAAACTATTCAAGTGTGGGCGTGAAAAAAAATAAAAATAAGCTATGCCAGGAAATGCATTTATTTCACGATTCATGGGTTTATTTTCATGCTTTCCTCTTGTCATAAATTTTCCGCCAGGCAGTCAATGAAACGCTCGTAAACAATGAATTATTTATATGGACGTGAAAAGAAATTTGCTATACAGTCTGACGCGTATTTTCCGCTATTGAATAGTGAATATGAATATTCCTGAATACGATTTATATACACACAATTCTCTTCACGAAATATACGTCCAGATTGTCTTGAAGTAAAAATGAAACGTTTAACCTGTAATTTGCTTGTTTAAAGATTTCCTAAAAGTATTTGAAAAATGAAGAGAATCGTAATACAATTTTTAAGGTTATCGAAATCTTGCATTTACAATGTCGAATCTTCACGAAACGCTGAAAATTCTTTTAAGTTACACTTCAATTCGCAATATCGTAGCAAAGATGGCATGATGAGAAAAATTGCTTATGAAAAGAAAGTTCAAAAAAACCACGCATGTTCGTTGAAATTTTACAAAACTAAAATAATATAGTATCCAGACTGTGAAAACACAAATTCCCAGAACCTTATTTTATACTGCGTCTGGCGATCCCAGAACTTTAAGGAGGTTGGAGCGCTCCACACTAGTTAAATGAGTGATCATTTTTTTAAATCGTGTATACAAAGTTATATACAACAATTAACTATAGTTAATTAATTAAATAACTATAATTAATTATAATTAATTAATATAGTTATAATTACACGATTTAGAAAAATAACTATTGTTAATCGTGCTTTGTATTGAAATAGATATCCTGGACCTAGAAAAACATTAATTTCGATGGATTTACAGAAATATTAACTGGCTTGTGCTAATTTTCAAAAAGGTAAATATACGCTCAGTTTTTTAAAAGAATAATCCGTATCATTTCCTCGATTGTTATGTATCACGGCTCATTCTCTTCTTGAAAGATGCTCTACCCATTCACGATCCAGATATTTTACAGTATTTACTATTGAAAAATTACAGCCAATTGTTTACCCATCAATAAAATTCCTTCGCAAAGAAACAGCTGTAATTTTTTAATGGTAAATACTATGAAATATCTAGACGGTAATTGCGTGAAGCATCTTTCAACAAAGAGAATGAGCCGCGATACATCAAAATCAACCGAAAAAATACAGATTATTCTTCAAAAAGCCTGAGTGAATATATGGCTTTCCGAAATTTAGCAGAAAACCGGTAATATTCGTAAAAACCGAGTATAATTTAATTTTTTCTAAGTAGAAGACCTATGAGAATCACGATCCAATATAATCAATAGATGCATAAAAGTTTGTCTACATAAAATAATAAATTTACTTAGTAAAACTCCCCAATCCAAAACGACAGCGTGGAGAAAACGCTTTTCCATCATCAATCTACATTTGCCTCTTTTTTACATCGCCTCTATCTTTCAACCGAGAAATTGCAGCGTAACTTCCTGTCTGCAGTAGATAAAAAAAAAATTATCCAAATAAACAAGAGTGTATTCGATACCGAAACGGTTTTATTGTAGATAATTGATAATCTTGCAGGTCGAAATGGAAAAACGATTGCTCGATTGTGTGTGTGGAGAACCACATCGATCAGTAGTCTCGGACGAGTGCTAGTTGCATTGCGCTGAAACGGTTTGTTCGTTCGAGCCGATGCAATTTGTGAGCCTGCCAATAACATGTTGCACTTAATAGCACGCCCACGATATCCTCCCTTCTTCTTCCTCCTCTGTCGCTATCGTTCCTCATGTCAATCGCTGAAAAAGCCAAGATAATTTTATTATGGAAAAATAAATGGTATAATCCAGAAATATAATTGCAGGGAGTTCGTCGTTTTGCCAATACCCGACAACAGTGGCAACAGAATTCTGTATCACCGACTGGCCGATGATCGGCCAAGTTCTTACATGTTTAACGATGGGATCAAATTACTGTTAATGGTGTTGGATGCGAGCCTCTACTATGATGGCTGTTCAGAGGGATTGATTTTTCTCTTCGACATGAAAGGCGCCAAACTCGGCCACTTAACCAGGCTCTCGATCACGAGTATTCGCAGGTACTTTGAGTATATTCAAGATGGACTTCCGGTGCGATTGAAGGCCATCCATGTTCTCAATGCTGTGTGGTTCATCGACAAAGTGATGGCTCTCATCAAGCCATTCATAAAACGGGAACTCTTCGAAATGGTGAGTACTCTTTGTATGTCTGTACTTGTTGTTTGCTGCAGTTAACACTCGGCGTTAATTCTTTCATTGGTGCTTCAGGAATCCCGTGAAATGCCCTATATATGAGGAATTTTTTATTAACTGCGCCACTTTGTTCGGTCGATCTCCGATAGTACAACAAGTAGTACAACAGACTGAATGTTGGTCCGTCGAAAAAATTTTTGCGAGCGTTTCTTTTCCATTTTTCCATATACTTTCGAATAATGTTAGAATCATAACTTCTTCGATAGAAGAAAATTATTAAAAAAAAAAATGAATAATTTTTTGTTTTAGCAAAAACACGTCTTCATTGCCGGTCTTAATTTCACAGGGCGTTAAGCATTGTATGAAGATTCTGAGAAAACAATTTTATAATGAAACGTCAAATTTTTAGGGTGGAAAAAATTATTGATTGCCTTATTCGAATTTCTTATTTTTCACTATCTAAAAATTCGAAGTGTCATCTCGGGATTTTTCGCTCAGAATCTTTATACCAATGGAAATGCCTTGTGAAATTGAGATCACAATCGAAAGTGTGTTTGCTTAAAAAAAAATTATTTATCGCTTATTTGCGGAAGAATTCACTTTCTTTCGTTGCAAAAATATAGTCTTTAACATCATTCGATAGAAAATGGAAATTAATGATCACAAACATACTTTGAGAAATCGATATTTTCTAAGATATAGTTGTATTTAAAAAAAAAAACGTAAATCCTAAACGCCCTTCAAAAATCTGAAAAAAAATTTCACGGAGTACAACAAACTGACAAAAAAAAAATATCTGGGAACTTAACCGAAAAAAATGGTCCAGTTCATGGGGAATGCCTCATATATATGGTATACATGAGATATTGTGACGGTATTTATGCGATGTGACGCCGTGATAAAATCGCGACGTTTTATTTTATATTCCATTTGTTTTTCTAATTCAGTAAACAAAAAAATGATATGTTTAAGTAACATTTTATACACATTTTTTCGTTAATTTTTTTGGAGGCTAGTAAATGTAAAACAAACGTCGATTATATTTTTGCATAAATTGCTTTGTGCATGATGGTAAATAATCAGGAACTGTTGGAGAATTATTTACTTATTACTTTTTTTATTATTCTCAAATTTCCTTAAAATTAGCATGAAACAGAAGTTGGATTTTTTTTTCATTTCTTCCAGAACGTTAAAAACGAAATATTTTTGTGTTAACTGTATACGAAACTGGAAAACAAAATTTACAGAATTTCGTAAATGATTTTTAAATCGATTTCCAGATTCACTTCCACACTGGCGAAGTTTCTGAAATTTACGACGTCATACCACCGAAATGTCTTCCGAAAGATTATGGCGGTGAGCTCGAATCCTCCGCGACACTTCACGGTAATAATAAAGACGTTAAATACGCTTTCAAAATTATCGTATGTGAATTCCCGTTGATCTCTAAAATTTTAATTTCCAGAGGAGCAGTGTAAAAAGTTGGATGAATTAAGAGAGTATTTTCAAGAGGAAGAGATGCTCTTCCGTGGCTGGTCCAGCAACGACAGCGAGGGAAGAAGATCATCCAAGTCATCGAATCGAGAGTCGCCACAAAAGCAACCGGAAATCGGTGGCATCAAGGAAACCGGAGGCATCGATGTCGAAGCCGTTGATTGATCGTTGAAAAAAATGTTATCGATGAAAATGTCCGAATGACAAGTAACTAGACATAACGAAAAATATTTCATACTCATTGTGCACAATAAAGCTATTAAGAAATTTTTTTAAAGATCTAATAATAAAGATTTTCCAATCGATTTTAATAAACCCTGTTTACATTATTCTATTTTTGCTCGTTTAATTTTGATCATGGATTTGGCGTAGAGGGCAAAAAATTGTAAGTTTTTGGCGGTTTATCGCAAAAGGTAGTTCTTTTAATTTGAATTACATCTTTTTACGCTTTGGGTAAAAATAAAGCCAGAGGGAAACCGGTCTGAAGAATTTATGTGAATCAATTATGGGGTGTATTTGGAATGAATAAATCGGTCATTAAATAAGTTATTTATTTGATGACTAGCCTAATAGAATTTTATTTAAAGCAAATAGATTCTCTTCGATCTAAATAAACCTTCATCTGATCAAAATAGGCTTTATTTGATTAAAATAAAATTTCATTCATTCCAAATATACCCTATAATGGGTTCAAATAAACTGATCAGACTCATTTCTCTGGATCTATATTTGACCTGTGAATCTACATTCACAGGTCGAACAGCTGTTGCGACATCAGGCGAAGTATACGAAATTCTACAATTTCGTATACTTCGCCTGATGTCGCAACAGCTCTTCAAATTGAACTGTACACTCACCGGTTTCCAGAAATTCCGTCATACTTGTTGAGAATTTGTTTTATCAACCGCTCACAATACCTCTTTCGTATTGTCAGGGAAAATAATGACTGTTATCAAACCGTTCAAGACACGGAAGCTCTTTAAAATAATGCGTTCAGTTGAATTTTTCTGAAACTGTGCGAAAGTACTGAGAAAAAAAACTAAATTAGCGTATAACGTCGTTTAAACGATTTTTTCTTTAGGCCAACCAAATTTTCGATTAATTCAATAATTATTATCTTAAGTTGATACATATATATTCGCGGTAACTCAAATATTTGTCATACCAACTGAGAACTGATTTAAAACTTTGATTGAATTGATTAAAAAAAATTAATTCAAACTTTTTTTTCTACGTGAGTATATATTTCTTTTTTCTCGGATCGGTTTTTGATTAAATAAAATCTCAGAGAATATTTTTTTTTAGAACCTGACCAATTGTCGACTAATTCGAGAACGTTTTGTTCGGTTGATTCAAAGTCGACTTCTTGTTAGTGGAATGATGTTCAACCTAGGTCATCTTCAGATCAGATTACGATCTAATTTCAGCAAGTTGTCTAAATGTTGACAACGTTAGCTCAATTTGAGGGCAACTTTTAGTGAGTTGACTGAGATCAAAGCAAATACAAGTTCCTCAGTCCGAGATAAATGGTCGTTAACTATCCTATAGTCGACCCAATGTTGACCTACACCAAGAGAAATCTGTCTTATGAGATTATTCGTATCAATGATAGGGTCTATTTAAATGCAAATAATTTTTTCTTAGTCGCCCGAATAGCATTTTATTTGAACGAAACACACTCTATTTCATTTAAAGAAAAAATTGATTTTACCGACATAGACTCTATTTAATCTAAATACATTTTTACAAAGGACTTGTCTCGTTAACTGAAGAATAAATGAATAAATGAATAAATAAAATAAATAAAATTTCATTCTATTAAAATAGACTCTATTTGATCTGAATGAATTTTTATTTGATCGAAGTAGACTCTATTTGATTTAAATAAACGTTTATTTAATCGAAATACTCTATTTAATTCAAATAAAATGTTATTTGTCAAATAATACACTCTGTTTAACGTAAATAACATTTTATTAACTTCAGATCGACCCCATAATTGATTCAAATAAACTCATCAGATCGATTTTTCGGACTGTTATACATACCAAGAAAAAAGGGTCAACTGTAGTTAACCCATTTCTTTTCGTATGTCTCATTCAGCTTTCTGACCGACTTCTTGCACGAACCGACCGTCGATTTTCGGTCAACTTTTCAAAAGATGACATGGACGTAAATGGTCATAATGGATTGTATTGAATTTCGGTTAAGCTTTTGATAATTGACCTCTTGTGGACTAAGTTCATTTAGAGAGTTCGGTTAAATATTTGTCCGTCCATTAAATGTTGACAGCACATCGACCCAAAAAGTTGCGCAGTCTCAGACGAACATTGGTCAACGATCTTATAGTTGACCGAATGTTGACCTAAAACATACCAGCAACAAAAAATGGGTCATTGAGCTTCTCGGTCGACTTCACGCCCAAACCGTCCGTCGATTTCCGGTCAACTTTCGGTCGGACAGTTCTGCCAGTTTCATCGAAAAACCCGAAAACCCATCGATGGAATATCTTATATATGTAGCACTCATGTAGAATCATAGTGTAAGTGGATCCACCAATTTTTAAAGGCTCGTTGCGATCAATAAAATTATCATTAAAAATCGAATAATAATCATTGTACTTTTTGGTATTGTCAAGGCAAACGATGATTCTTATCGAACCGTCAATGAAACAAGAGCTTAACGTGGTTCTGTCGTTTCTCATAAGTTCGAGAAAAATCAGAGAAAGTTGTAAACACTTGTCGATAGTATAAAAATCTTTAAAATATGGATGCTAATTAAAGCGACTGGAAAGATTTATTTTGCATAATAATGAATCCAAAATGTTATTGATAAATTGAGGAAATAAGAACAATGTTTACCAAAAATCCCGGAAACCCAACTTTTCATTTTTATGAAAATGATTCGCTGATTATTCTTTGTGTTTTGAAGTTTTTTTTATGTATAGAGTAAATGCGCCAAAAGACTTCATTTTCAATGCAAATTACAAAATCTGGAAAAATCCATAGGTATTAAAAAAAAATTGCTACTGCTAATTTAAATTCTCTTTAAAATGCCTAAAACAAATAGAATACAAAATATCTCGATAAAATAAAGACATGCTCAATACATTGAAAACCAAATAGAGAATCTTACTCCTTCATTATTCATTTTTGTTTTTCACTTCGAATTTAGTGATTTACCCCATGTAAAAAAAGAACAATTCAGAGTAAATTATAAAATTTGAAAAAATTCGTGCGCATTCAGAAAAATTAACGAATAATTTGTACCAAACAGAAAAATTAGGTTGTCGAAAGTTCGTTGAACAATTTTTTTTTTTATCAATTTATAAATAACATTTTGGAATTATTATTATTCAAAATTAATTTTTTTCAACGCCTTTAATATAAATGATATTTTAAACGTTTTTGTATTATCGAGAAAAGTTTGCAATTCCATCTCATTTTTTAAAACTTATGCGAACTCGATTCGAGGCGCAAGGATTACCTTGAAGAAGACCTGAAGCTTATTTTTGCCTCGTGCTTAGTTATCAGTAAAAAAAGTCAACCGAAACAAGGTACAGCCTTTTTTTATCAACCGCTTATTTTGCCGAGTAATTGCCAATATGCAGTCAAGTACCAGCTCGCACCTAGAATGATTATGCAGGTGTAGGTCGTGAATACAAAACATCGTCACGTAAAGTGCAACACGATTGCGTCTGGACTTGCGCGTTGACCGAACCCGAAGGGTTCTCGTGGTGGCGAAGAAGTGTCGTGGTCGATTCTGATTCGACGAATTCATGATGCCGGGTAACTTCGCCTTGGTTTGCCTAACCTACGATATGGGGCATTCCATACCAACTCGACCTCTTGGATTTCATCCTCGATTTTTTGTATTATTGCTCTATTACCAAGCAATAACCACAATTTTTATTAGATTTTTTTGCTAAAAATGAATATACTTATTATTATTATTTTTTCAACGGATTTCTTCTTGTTACATATAGTTACAATTTGTGAAACGAAATCACAAGACCAGAATAATTCTCAAAATATATACATAATGACATCCTTTTGAAAACATAAATAAATAAATAAATAAATGAAAAAGTGACATCAGATAGTATACAGTGATAACATATAGAGTGAGCAACGAACACTCGCTTCCTAAATACCTTTGGTAAGAATTTTACTCATATTTACCTATGATTATTTATAACGAAAAAATTGAAGGCCATTTTTCAAAATTCTGCCAAAATTCCCATAAATCCTCTATCAGATACTAAAATTTTTGAGATTCGGCCCAAGGTAGGCCGGACCTCGCTTCTATTTTTTACGTATGTTTTTCAAAACGAAAATTGAAAAAAATTAGATGCGTAAGAATCCTTTCACCGCAGGCTTAAACATTTCTATGTATGTCGACTTCGAAGAATTATTTTACATTTCATAAAAGCGTTTTTTTTTCAACAAAAATGAGAAATGTAAAAAAAATTAAATGACTCATACGCTTTTGAAACGTTAAGTAAATAAATAAATAAAAATACAACACATGTGACGCCTACTATCGGATATGGGTTAAATTTCTTATTTCGAATACTCGATTTTTGTGAACTTTTGCAGATGCATAAATTATGGCCTTCAATATGTTCTTTAAAAATAATCAGTAGAATAAAATTTAAAAATTTGAAAAAAGAATCATCAAAAAAAATCGCTCTGAAAAAATCTTTAAAAATTCTCCGAAGTTGGAGATATATAGGAATGTTCAACCAATAGCCTGATATGGTGAAAGGATCCTGACGCGTCTAACTTTTTCTATTTTCGTTTTAAAAATATTCGTGAAAAATAGAAACGAGGTCCGGTCTTTGGGTCTAAGCTGGGGGGGGGGGGGGGCGAGAGCTATTGGAAATAACATATAAAAAATCTGAAATAATTTATCTAATTCCTTTTCTTTACTATTTACAGCAGATGTTGAACCGAAAAAGAAAATCGATGTTTCAGCATTGTCGATTTTTTAGAATAGCCAAAAAAAAATGAATAAAAAAAATGTGCCATGCTTGATTGTTGTGAATAGTATGCAAAACACGAAAAAAGTTGGCAAGTATATTCAACATTGTAGCAGGGGATACATTTTTTTCGAATCGAGGTCGATACATAATTTTAATTTTTACGTGCAAATATTTTTTTTTCTTAATGTGAAGTCAAATTGAATCTAATTAAGTCCTGTAGTAGTAATACTTTTAATGGTATTTGCCAGTGATATGATTTTTTTTAAATTTATTTAGTATTATTTAGAAATTTCAACGTGCGAGACGTCCAATCAAATTAGCGAAAATGATGCGAGAACGCGATTGGCAACATAAAAAGTCGTCATACAAATCGATTGAATTCTGATTATTTTGTAAGTTTTATTCCTATTTTTAGTATACAGGCTCCCTAACTAAACTCTAGGTCACTATAATAAATGTTCAAAAAATCATATTTCTGGAAATATCATTCAAAACTGTTATTATTATAGGAACTAATCAGTATCAATTCAACTGTACTTTACGAAAAAAAAATAGTAACACCCAAAAATCCATAAAAATGGTGTCGCGCTTGATTCGAAAAAATGGATCTTCTCCTACATCTTTTAATATTTCGACCTGCCATTTTTTTTTTGGTGCTTTGCATACTATTCTCAATAATCAAGCGTGGCAGATTTTTTATACAACTTTTTGGCTAGTCCAAAAAATCGACAGGGCTAAAAAATCGATGTTATTTTCTCGGTCTAAAATTTGTTATGAAAAGTAAAAAAAAGGCATCTAGGCAAATTCTTTCAGATTTTATTAAACAATTATTTACAATAGCTAACTCTTGCTGAGCCCCCCCCCCCCCCCCCCCCCCCTCCCCCCTTCCCTCATGAACATTGATATGTGAGTCAGGATTTATGGGAATTCCGTCAGATTTTTAAAAAAATGGCCTTCAATAATTGCGTTTTTATTTAAAAATAAATTTTTTGCAGACGGGGGAAATGCGAATAAAAAAAGAATGATAATAATAATAATTTCGTTATAATGATCATAAGTATAAAAATTAAAAAATTAACAATCTGATAAAAATTGAGGATGCATTTCAGCGGTGGAACAATAACATAAAAATTCAGGGATGAATTTCAAGAGGTCGAGGGTCAGGCCGAGACCGAGTTGGTATGGAATGTCCCATATATATGTACATATATAAGCGTGTACTACGCTCGAGGTTCATGCGTATAAGCGTGCATATTCCATAATACACCCGATACAGCGCTGTAGTATGTTAGTGCCCGTACATCAGGCACGAGTCGACGCAAACAACGCACATACAATAAACAATAAAATACAGGAGAAGCTGAACCAAGTTGTCAGCGAGCGAGAAAGGCCAACGACCTTTTAGCTCTCAGTTTTCTCGACGATTAACAGTAAAACGCTAAACGCGTTTCGGTCACCGGCGAAAGAAACGCGTGAGCTCTCGAGGAGCGACTGTAACTTAGAGCATCGGCAAACGAATCAGAACGAACGTTCAGTGCGAGAAACGTCCGCGCCAACGCCGCAGGGACTAAAACCGGGTTTTTCTGACAACAGCGAAAATATTGACGACGTGGACGCGATTTCGCCAAGACTAGACCGTCGTATATTCGGATTACATTTGCTTAGATCAGGAAAAAAGATACTGTGGATTTTCGTGGAGGATTTCGTTTACATTACAAAATGAGACTGCTCGTGTCGGTGTTTTTTGTTGCCTTAGCGAGCATCGGTCCTGTCATCGCCGAAGACTGCAAAGGATGCGTTATCCTGGATTCCTTGTCGTTTCATAAGGTGAGCGGAAGTTCTATGTAACATAATTAGTGGAGTTTTCTTTGATGGACAAGATTTTTCTCTCATGAATTTTTATTAGAGGTAACGATTATTCTGGCGGATTTGTAGGTTTTGCGGGTGACTGTACCGCTTAGGTCCTTTGACCGTGATAAGAACGTTGTCATGGCTACCAGTTCACGCAGACTCAAACGCGGATTTCAGGAAGATTCACTGCGATTTATGCATTAGTCGAATGCACGCAAATTTTGTTGTAAAAAGATATGCGAAGTTCTAGTTGTTGCTTATTATTGCACTTGTCTATTTTATCTGGTTATAATTGTGGCTTTTATTTATTTTTGAAATTTTTTTCTTATCGATAAAGATGGTCCGCTATTAATATTATGTATGTTTATACACGAGCAATATTTAATCTGGATCATTGGAAGATTTGTAATCCTCCATCAAGATTTTTAATAGTATTGGCAGTTCAAAAAGCACAACTTTTTGAGTATTCTGTCCTAACCTAACATGAGGTGTACAAATGGATGTAACTTTTGAACGATACTGTACAAAATCTGAGCGGTAATTCATTGAGGATCTGACAATAATTCAAATGAGATATTGCTCGTCATAATTAGACTATTTTTATGGTTCATTTTTTGAAACTAGAAGAAAATACGGAATCGAATATTTTTATGTGTCCGGCCATTTTCAATTCGAATTGAGGAAAGTAGAACTTTGTTAACCTGCCGTTCATTATTTATTGTTTTGATTAGGTTCTCAGTTTCTTGATACTTTTTACTTTGACTGTACTACGTGGCAATATTTCGTTTTCGATCGACATCGCGTTTCCATAGAAACCGTGGCTGCGCTTACGAGCAGAATAGCGCGGGAATATTTTTAAATGTCCTGAAGGATTTATGAAACTTTTCTTTACTCCGGTCTTTCGTTTTTTGTCAATGCGCAAAATTGGGGTTCTTAGGGTCCTCGATTTTTTTAAGTGTTGAATAAACTAGCCTTGTGGCCAGTTTGTGAAATTTGTATGTCCAAAATGGTTCTTTACGATCAAAACGTTTGATTACAATTTTACAAAAATACAGAAGCAAATTGTTAATGATATGCAAAACAGGAAAAGCTAATGAAATGAATTAGTAAAATTTCATGAAGTCCCTCATTTTACTTTTTTTTAAATAATCTATTTGTAAAAAAAGTATTGTTTGAGTAACAAATGGATTTGGTTAATAATAAAAATGAATGTGACATTGCAAATAAATTTTTTGTCGTTCAAAATATATCAATATTTCGGACTTCCTACTTTGTTTTTAATGCAAAAATCATCACATTCTCCGTATTTTTCGCAGGTTATATCAAAATTCAAAGCGGCGCTCGTGAAAATAGACGTCGCATTTCCTTTCGGCGAGAAACATGAGGAATTCGGAAAAGTAGGAGCGGACACAAAAGACTCTATGGACCTTCTTGTGGCGGAGGTCGGCGTCAAAGATTTTGGCAACAAGGACAATGCCGATCTTGCGAAGCAATACGACATCAAGAAAGAGGACTATCCTGCCGTATTGCTTTTCGTACAAGGACACAGCAAACCCTATCGCTTCTCGGTTGAGAAAAACGAGGAATTTACTGCCGATAATATCAAGAGATTTGTGAGAGCGCATTCCAACGTTTATCTTGGTTTGCCTGGATGCGTTGAACAATTGGACAGAATTGCCGAATCGTTCAAGCAAGCGACTACAGAAAAAGATCGAAAAGTAAGATTTCATACGTTTAATATTCAACAACGTTTGCCCCAATTATTCTGTTATTGGTGATAATAAGTTATGATAATTTGTTTCATAAATTACTAACATCCTTTATTAATCGACTGAGTTTTTTTTAAATATCTAGTTGCATTTATTTCACCTGCATATAATTGTACGTTCAAAAGGTATGCATATTTCTTAAACATAAATCATCTACAAACGATAAAAATACTGTCAAGAGCAAATATAGTGAGCGATGAGTAATGGTTAAACGGCTGTTACTATGTTATTTATCATTTCTACTCTTTTTCGTTCAATTCTTAGTGAATTATCTGACGTTGATTTTGAGTAAATATTCAATACTATTTTGAGTACTGAGTCACACAAACGTCATAATTTCTTATTTCGTCTCGAGACGATCATACGACGACCAATAATTTTTTATTTAACAACCAAGCATCACTATTTATTGTCTAATAATTTTACCGACATAAAATATGTAATTTAATTGCATGTTTAATTGGAAAACAATATTCGAACTAAATTCCAAAAACAGTTGAAGATAAATATATTCACCGCAATCCCAAAAATTCGACTACTCGACGTCGAGATCCCAGCAAAATAATCCGCAAAATATCTAGGCATAAACATAGACCACAAACTGAACTTCACTGATCATTTACAACAGTGCAAACAGAAAATGTCAACAAGAGAAACACACTTCAGGAACATTACGTTCAATAAATATGTTCTTTTTTTTTAGGTTCTACTAGACAAGGCTAAGGTGTTTGAGGAGACGTTGCCTGAAGAGCATCGAGCCGCTGCGCGCGTATACGTGAAAACAATGGAGAGGATATTAGAGCGAGGCGACGTGTTCGTTCAGACCGAAAGCGCGCGAATCGACGGTTTGCTGACGGGCAAATTGTCCAAGGACAAGAAGCGCACAATGGAGGAGAGAAGAAACATTCTCCAGTCTTTCGCGCACAGAGATGAGCTCTGAACTTGGGAATTATATTCTTACTGCCGAAAGTTCAGAGTTCCTTCGAGCGTACTGTGCAATGAGGTCTCGATTGGGACGCTGCAATGGTTATTATTATCCGTGCATCCGAGCACTGCTCACTTTTTGACGCATCACATTCCATATGGGATTTTGTAATAAGTTTGTTGAATAATATATTGAAGGAAAATCGTTTATTTTTACGTTTATATGCATCTTTGTACCCAATATCGAAGTCGATCGCGAATTGCTGAACCGTTTTACTATTATTTCAGAAACCTTGTTTACACTCCTCATGCAACTCCTTATCAGTACATTATATATTATAATGTGCTGATAATATAGCTTATACCAATATATCATGCACGCATATTATTCAGGGAGCGAAGCGTGCCGAAAGCATTTAGGTCATTATAATAATGTTTTCATACATGCATACCGACAAACGTCGAGCCAATAATTACACGGTATCGCTCAATACTCGAGTGAAAAACGTTTCATAATAGTATATTACGGTACAGATGCGCGAAAATTTGTCCTGCCGCGCGTGCGTTTGCACCACGAGCCGAAAACAAGTCTTTCCTAACAATCTCAACAATCGCCGGCTTAGCGCAAAAATCACCGGGTATTTTTTTGCAAAGTAAAGACCGAAAATCGATCGTAACACCTGTGAGAACAACTGTTAAAAAAACCCGTCGTTTTTTCGGTAGTCAACACATCTAAACGACTGTGAAAACAGCTATGCATAAAATTTATATCCGTTCATTTTTCGGTAAACGATTGTTTTCACAGGCTTTTCGACCGATTCTAGGTATTTTTGTTTGACGGTGATTTTTACGTCAAATCAGCAAAAAAAACGACGGTTGTCATGATTATCAGCGTAGCAATCACACGAGTTGGGAAAAAAAAAATTTGCGTCGAGTATTGTACGAAATTTTACTTAGTAAGCTGGAAAAGTAAGATTTTTACGCATGCGAAGCATAATATTTATCATGAACTCGCTGATTCTGAAACAAATGATAACGAAAGTCGTTTGAAATTGAATTTTCAATAACGTCCACTGGCTTATTAAAAAAAAACATACTTTCTTACATTAACGATCAATAGTGTAAGATTTTTAACCATTTTTTTGTGATTGGATTGTGATTTAACGAATTTTCGTGATTGAAAGCCAATTTGTTAGCACTTTGGTGTATAACCATTCATTCTCAAAACATTCTTAATGAGGCGAATATTTATTCCAGTTATGGGTCGGAAGGTAGGAAAAATTATACATTAAGTTAAGGGTTGTTTAGTTCGTTTGTTCCTTTTTTCGTAAAAACCATGCTCAAATGAACCGTTTTTATGCGTTAAATATCTTCGATTTGCGAAGCCGTTCATTTTAGTAAAAATTTCAAACTGTATCACTTCTAAAATGTAAAATTTTAATTGACAATAACGGATGAATTTAAGATATGCACCCCATAAATTTTCATTAAAAGACATATTAATAGTACCAATTGTTATTCTAAAATCTTTTAATCCACATCAAACATGAAATATTTAAATAGCGAAAGTTTTTTAATCTACTATATACTACGACGGAAGTTACGTGTGATGTAACAATGTTATTCTTGTGATATATTGCGATTATATAACATGGTCGTAACATGTGAGTTCGCAGTTGCCATATACGAGTAATATAACGGATATTAAAATTTTCCTTGTAACGTTAATGAAATGTACCGGTTATTTAACAATGTTCTATTGCTAAGTCGAAAATTACAACTTCCATCCCTAGAAATCTTGACGACCGTCGTTTCCAGCTGATTCACCGTAAAAACCACCTTTGAACAACCAGGTGGTTGTTTGCAAAAAAAAATAAAATCGGGCGTAACGACCGCGAAAACAATCGCCCCAAAAATGTTATCCGGTTGTTTTTTTCGGTTTTCCATGGTCAATCGCAAAAAAAAAGACCACATACTATTTTTTAGGGCAGTCGTTTTCACGGTCGTTACGAATAACTTTCGGTTTTTTTTTATTGCAAAAAACCACCCGGTTGTTTTTACGGTAAAACGGTGGTTGTTAAGATTGCTAGGGATGTAACGTCCCGGAAATATAACCTGTTAAATTCTTTAGGTTGTCGTTACATTGCCGCTTACTGGAAAGAAGTCAATAGTAAACAAACCCAGTCAGTGGATACCCAGTCAGTGGATTTACATTAAAAGGCAATAATAAAAATCACGTTAAACCCACAAAAGTGATTAGGAACAAGCTCGTCATAAAAATTTATAGTAGGATGGTTACCTGCGAATAAGCCTCAGGTTCGAGCACTCCCATTGTCCACCGGAAGTCCTAAGAAAATTTTCCTTTAGTACGGTAGTGCCACACATTGCGCTTCGGAAAGAAAAACGTTGGTTCAATCGTTCCAAGCAACAAACAACATTAAAAACCTTAACAATTTCTGGAGAGGGGGGAGCTCGCTTGTTTCTTCTTCTTCTATCTTCTCTTTGATTGGGTCCGGCGGACGATGACAGAGACGTGATGACCAATCCAATGTGTCCTCTATAATAAACTTGACGGCCAGTTTTATGAAACGGATTTTGTGGCTTTTCCGGACTCTTTTAAGGGGAGGTACAACGTCTACCACGTGACATATGAGTCCCAGAAAGGTAGCTGCAATTTTGGGGGCACTACCATTTAAGGCTATTGTTATTTTATTTGTTTTTTCATTTTTATGTATTTATTTACGGATTCCTCCTTGACATATGTAGTTATACTATGTGGTTCGAAAACACGAGAGCAGAATTCTTAATTCTTAATACATATTACATACAATCTTTGTTTTTTTAAACAAATAAGTAAAATCAGATACTATACAATGTGATGGAACAGCTACTACTCGTATCTGAGGACCGTTGCGTTCGCGTGCGTTTTAAACGATTCCGACGACACTCCAGTAAAGTGCATTTTGGGAAAAAAAATACGGCACCGGACGAACAATAAAGATCCGCTTTCGGTGACGTATTTATTTTGTTTTTACTCATGCATGCAAAACGCTTGATTTCCGCACTGTATGCAAAGGCGATGCTCAAAATGCTTCCACCGATGAGTAAAATGCATTACATTTTGTAGCAGACGAAAAAGGGGCGAGCTTGCTGTAAATAAGAGTAGCGCTAGCATCTTGTTGTTTTTTTAAGTCTTGGCGTTGAGACGCTATCGCGTCTCTTGATTTGGCCATGTGCAAAATGCATTTACCGGTGAGCGAAGTACTTTGCTCACTGGTTTAACACGTAATGCCATCTAGCGTCGCCAACACCTTGTCTCGGTATCATGTTATGTTCGCACTCGCAGTGCGCAAAGCGCCCGTTCGGCTTCTTGCATCGGAATATACTTTTCTCAAAATATTTACGGCTTCTCCATATTATTGTTTACAGCTTTTCTTATCGACTGCCTGGGTTTCGTTTCGCCTTTAGGCGAAGTGAAATATACTCAATCGGTAATAAAAACTGTAACCAATAATTTTACGCATGCCGAATGTTTCTGGATCAAAAAAAAGTTTTAAAACATTACTCTACCAATCCTGGATGTTGTAAGACTTTTCTTTTATTCAGAAACATTCGGCACCCGTGAAAATAATTGTTTACAGTTTTGTCATCGACTGGGCCCAGAACCGCCGCGGAGGGATTGTATGCAGATTTTTCTCTTACATTTACACTTACAGGCTAATGGTAACAGTAACGTCATATATCAATAAACGCACCCTAGCGGATTGAACCTACATCATAGGTATCACAAGGTCGGTCTTGGACCTTCGTCGGTATCACAGACATTGATTATGCCTACAGGGCTAGAAAGAAACTAGATTCCCGTACAGGACAAAAAAATACTAAATAGTGGCTTGACCAAAATACAATAGATACAAATCTTAAGATGAAATTTAAAGCAATCAACAATTTAAACTACATTTAAAATAGAAACATTAGATATACATGGGGCATTCCATGACATCTCGATCAAGGTCTGACGATAACATTTTTTTTAAAATATTTTTAGATATTTTAAACACTTTTTATCTGAGATATAATGTTTTTAAATTCCTAAAAAAATCTCAATTTTTTAAAATTTGAATGTCATCGTCAGATCTTGATCAAAATCTCATAGATGTATGCCCCACACTCAAGGATGTATGACTTTTTTTTATTTTCTTTTGAAAACACACATTTTTATGTGCACGAAATAACGAATTCTGGATATGTGTTCGGCATAAAACCATCTACTACACTCAAGATATTTTTGCAAAACGCATATCCAAAATTTGTTATATTCTGCGCATTATTCGAAATTAAACAAAAATCGAAATCAAAATGAAGAACAAAATCTGAAAAAATTCATATGCATTCAAAAAAAAAAAAGTATCATTTTCATTAAAAAAAACAGTTACTTTGACGGTTTATTCGTTGAACAATTGTTTTTTTCACCAATTTGTTAATAACATTTTGGGATTATTATTCTGCTAAATGAATCTTTTCAGCACGTTTAATATGCATTATTTTTTTCCGATTTTCATCCCATCGGGAAGTAATCGAATTTGTCTCTGAAACTCACTTTCGGCGGGACTGTATCTATCGTACATCCTTAATCGGGAGTTACAAATTTATCCAAGTCGGTAAAAATCTACTCCAGCATGTCCCTCCTCTAGTGAGTGATAGCCAAAGCTTCGCAAGAAGGTCGGTAAGGTAGGCCGCGATGGATAACGAGACGATATTCCCTATAGAGAAAAGTCGCTCGCTCATCGGGAATCCCTTCCCCAGGATTGTAACTTCGGTCGAGATCGTGACGCCATTTTGGCCGTTTGGGCGGTCGTTCGGGCAGCTTCGGCTGGGTCTGGGAATCCGGCCCGAGGCCGGGGCTTCGGGTTTTTCGGTTGCTAGTCGCGGGCAGGGTACGAGCGGTCAAGGGTGGTGGGCCGCGCGGAGAGGAGAACTCGCACCGTACATACATACATGCCAACACACACCGTAATGCATATCCATACACACAACTACAGTCAGTATCGGTAGGACAACGGAACGCGAAGGAACTTAAGGCAACGGGCCCAGAAACGCGATTAGTACGTGTTTCACGCAGCAGCAGCAGCGGAGACACGCACATTACCAGTGGCAGAGCTTCGTAAAACAGGTACAACACGTACGGAGTATATCGCGTAAGTTATCAACGGTAAAACGGCGTCGGAGCGTCAAACTGGTTAAACGTATCCCGCAACCAAGTGCAACCGAAGAGCTTATACTTATATACATACATACGCCATCCACATATATATATACATATATATATGTATTAAACGACAGGAAGAAAAGGCACAGGGCGAGCGAGAAAGCGCAAGAGTGGGTGGATATCGACGGAGCCGTGAGTATTCGGGCTTTGAACAGTGTTGGGCCTTGAACGCAAGACGACTGCGGCTGGTGACGCAGCCGTTCGTCGAATCTCCAGTTTTTTCGTTGTCTTTATCTTCGCTTATCCGTGAGTGTTGAATTCCTCGTGCATTGTGTCGTGTTCGTCGAATTGTACAAGAAGAAAACATTGTATGTACATATATACAAACCGTAAAACGGCGATAATCGTTATCGCGGATCGGCGGGCGTCGCTGGTACGTGAGGATCGTGTAGGAATCGAGGAACGCGAGAACGACGACTAAGCGACTAGCCAGCGAAGCTGGATCGTCACGAGGTCATCGCCGGGCGGTAGTGATCGCGTCGTCGAGCAACACATCAGCAGGAACCTCGAGAAGCGTGGCTGTAAAACGTCGGGACACTGGGAAGAACGGTTCGACGTACGGTCCGCGGTCGCAGAGTAGGCCGTAGTCGCGCGTCGCCGGGTGCAAGGTACAGGTGCAAGGTGCGGGTGAGTTGTGGAAGGTGAAAAAGCTATAGAGACGAAGTTAGAGAGAGAGAGAGAGAGAAGAGGATAGAAGGAGAAACTGAAGTACACAAAGTCGTAGCGGTGAGTGGTGCGGTCGGTGTGTTACGTTTGTAAAATGGACGGTAGCTCGGAGCCGCCGTCAGGCGTTACGGCGATGGAAACCAACAGCGGTAGCAGCGGTAGTAATAAAAAAACAAATAGTAACGGCGGCGGAATGAAGGAGAAAAATATTGGCACTGGGGTAAGTAGCGTCGAGGAAGCAGCGTCTTCGGATTCAAATTCCTCGGGGTCTTCGCCCGTAAAGACGACGACGACGAGCGGAGTCGTCGCCTCGTCGTCCTCCTCGTCATCGCCATTGGCCACATCGGCCATAACGGACTCGGGATATCATTATCGAGGCAGCGGCGCCAGCAACGGCTCGATACAACACGCGACTGGCGTCGAGAGGAGCGTCAATGGCAGCGGCATTATCCGTAGTCATCACGCCAGTAGCAACTTCGTTCTACCGAGCCCGATACCGTCACCACCGGGGTGTGGCTGCGTCATCAGGGCACCCAGTCCCGATCCCGATGAGATTAACATCACCATAACACCCACGACCGGGGGACAATTTGAACTCACCGTTGATCGTAATGATACTATCGAGAATCTTAAAAAAATCATATCCAAGAGGCTGAAGGTCGCCAAGGAGAGGATTTGTTTATTGCATAGAGAGAGGTAAGTGCGATTTTGTTGATAGGCTTTTTTTTGTTTTGTTTATTACGTTTATAACGCTTATTGATGATATTAACTTTTTGAATTCTTTGATGCAGCATAAAAGTTTGGACGATTTTGTACCATGTGTACGGGTTAATAGTTTCATTGAGGTCACCTCTAACTGCGAACCAGTTAAAAGTTTGATATTTACAACAGTCGCTCTGTATACGTTCGTACATAATAATGTATGTGTTGTTGTATAGGACAGCTGCTTGGAAACGGTAGTGGGGGACCGCGGACTTAGAACTAAAGCGTGTGAACTGTTTAGCGCTGTCGGTTTATCAATAAGCGCTGGCGTCACGGTACGATACGATTGGGACAATTGAATGAATTAGGGTAAATCTTTTTTTTTGAGATATTACTACGAAGTGATGGGCAAGCACTGTTATTATTTTTTTTGGTTTGTTGTTAAGCGTCTCGTTGGGTGTATGAGACGAGGAGGCGGTGTACATATGAGTAGTCGAGGCAGAGACGAGGGGAAACGTGCGGTTTTGTTCATTGCCGTAAACCTCGCTCGCTTCTCCTTTTTTTCCCCCTCGTCGGGTTTCCCTTTGGGCGACGTTTCTGCCATCGCCAACAGCAACTAAGCTGCGATCGTTCTACCGCGACTCTCTCTCTTTCTCTGTCTACGCTCCTTGCCCTTTGTCCTTATCGCGCTCACGCACACGGCTGATTAAGCTGCTCGCACTGCTACAGCGTTTGTTGGATAGACTATCAAATTTGAGATATTCCGTACGGGAATAAAATTTACGACGACCCAGAAAATTACTCAGTGAACCTCAACGGCTAAAGGACGTACTCAAAATTTTGAGGGAAAGGAAATAGGAATTTAATACAATGTAACTGATTCTACTGTGTAATTGGATAAAGTATCACTGTGCATTTTTTTTAGCGTTTGTTGGATGGACTATCAATTTGAGATATTCCGTACGGAAATAAAACTCGAAGACGACCCAGAAAAATTACGCAGCGATTCTCAACGCCAAAAGGACGTACTCGAGTTTTTAAGAGAAATGAAAGAGAAATTTAATACAATGTGACTGATTCTACCGTGTAATCGGATGAAGTATCACTGTGTATTTTTTTTACCTTTGTTTCTTTTGCACGTCGCTAATACACTGTTGGAAATTTTTGTATGAAAATTAATATACACTATGAGAAGTTTTTTTTTGTTGGTACGCGGGTATTAAATTTAATATACAAATATTAATTGATATACACAAAAATTGTTTTAGAATAAATATACAGTATACTAAAAACTTTATGAACGTTGTGATTATAATAAAGCCATCGGAATTTTGCAACATATCTGTTTATTAAATGAAATTAAATATACGGTATCTGCAGAAGATCTTTAAATGCACATATTAATTTTCAAAATATTGCTAACAGTGTAACTAAGTAATTGATACAACGAAATGAATAAACGTATTAAAAAAATTAATCTGAGATATATTCACGACTGCAGCGAACATGGAATTATACTATTTTCTACTGATCAATTCAACGAAAAATTTTGACTAAAAAATTGGATCAAATGTCCACTTATTCAAGATTTCTAAATAAACAGTACATTAAAAAATCTCATTTTTATTCTAATCCGACAACACTGAAAATAAAAATGCTTATGAGAATTCTCACGCAACCACAAAAAATATCAATATCAATATGTAGCTTTCGGGAAAAATTTCAAACTGCAACACAGAGATAAATCCTTGTAACACAAATTAGCAGCAAAATAATTTGATGACCATAAACGTTTGAATTAAAAATTGATATCAGATTAATACCCCCAAATTAATTAGTCCAATAATAAGCCAATTACCAAGAACCCGCAAAATTTTTTGTTGTCCGCAGAATTCGTACCCAACCTAAGCTCGACAAGCGTGTACCGCCTTAAAGCCAAAAAACTGGGCGCCATGAGCAAGGAAATCAGTTTCGTGCATCACGAGAGAAGCGAACTAGCTCGTATCCTCTGCAAATATATATACACATACATCTCCACACGCGTACATATCCCTGATTGCATTTTTCGGGCGTCGAGTGGGTCGAATTCGAGAGAATGAGTGGGCGTCAGCGGGGGCACTATAAGTCGTCTCGACCTCCGCGTGTCTCTCGCGTCATTCAGACCGATTCCTCTTCGCGCTAAGCCCTCAACAAAAGTTCGCCTATATATCGTTTCCAGTGGTAAAACTTGGCGCCGTAAACGGGAAGAAGGTGGAACGGAGAGGTTGGCTCAGGAGAATGCGTTAGGCCAGTCTATACTAGGCTGGTATGCCTTGCTGTAGGTAGTTGCACTGCCATACGAGGTCCGTAGTAGGTGGTGGTGGTGGAGGTGGCGGCGGAGGCATACACGCCTGTTTCACGTACGTGTCTTCACGGTGGAAATTGCGCGTACATGAAGTGGCACGGTGACAGCTTGAACGGACGAACGAGTAAGAGAATCTATGTATAAGAGGAATAGAAGAAAAGAGAGAGACGGAGATAAATAGAGCGCACGTTCTATTCCCGGACATACCAAGCACCGCAACTTTTTCTCTCCTTGTCTGGGCTTTCTTTATTTCTTCTTTTTTCCTTCCCTTCTTTCTCACACGGTGATTCGTGGACCCCGGGCGCTCGATACACGATTCTCGAGAATAAGGACCCCGGCTGACGCTTACTTATACGCTCGTTCGGCCTACAGTCGTCGTCGTCGTCGTCTGCGTTCGCGTTTCTTTGTGCCCAAGCGCTCAGAGAACGGACCAGGGCTCGAGACACAGGTAACACCACTTTGTGGATGTGTATTGGAGGCATATATATGTGTACATGTGTGCACGACGCGCTTGCTCGGCTATGCTCTCTGCGGCTGTGAGTGACCCGGCAACGCGTCGGTGGACGAACGTTCCGAGCTAAGGGATCGGACCACTGTTGAGACACACGGCTCTCGGTGACTCGCGATATTTCGAGACCGAGAGCCGGTGATACCGACGCAGAGCATCCACCTATCCCATGCTGCTAACTAAAGATGCACTCGGCTGTGCTGCTTGCTTGTTTGCCTACTACGATAGCTGTAGAGCTTGCCGGTTAAGGTTTTGCCTTCCGACTGACTCTTCAGTCAACACTGGCCAGTTGAAATTCAGACCCTCGTCCAAACCTAAATGTAGTCTACACCCAGGGTACACGAAGGCGAGAAGCGTTCCTTTGACACTCCTCGAAACCTTCGAAAATGGCAGATATTACTCAATTGGTGTGAACGACGACTACGATGTTAGAAAAGATTCGAAGTTTTTATTCATATAAACTCGTCATCAAAATTAAATAAACAATTGTGGTATAGAATTCATATACTTTTCCAGTATAATTGAAGTAAATCATAAAAATTCAAATACTTTTACTGTAAAATTTAAGTGAATTATTAAATAGGCTGTACATTACATCAATTTTACATTACACTTGTATACTAAATTTGATATACTAGTCCAGGAATGAAAACTTCAACTAAAAGTACACTTAATTTCAATTAAATTTTTTGTACAGTGTACTGTAGGATGAAAGTTTTATTAAAAAACCGGACTCTCTGGTCTTTGAAGATACCGAATTTGGTGAAGATTGATAAAGAAGTTTGGTTTTCATGAGTTTTTGAAATTTCCGAAAAATGTTCGTTTTGCTCTAAATTCCAGTAAAATTTCTCTATGAGGAAGCAAATTATAAAATACATAAACTTCTCCATAGGCTTTGCGAACGATGAAAATTAATGAGAAAGCGATATGCAAAGTTCTACTTTGCATTTGTTTCCTCTAGACTTTATTCAATTGAAGTAGACTGGAATAACTAAGCAAACTGCACTTAAAATTAATTATATATATATTCATAAAATCAGAAATTACAAAAATTCAGCGTGGATTGTCCTTTAAGAATATCTAAATTTACTAAGATTTTAAAGCTTGATTTGAATTATCAACGTCTGGAATGCATTAAATAAACGACAAATTTTGCAATGACATCTATTGTAAGCTCTCCAATTGACCTGTTGATATTGAAACAACGGCAATATCAACAAATTACAATAATTGAGTCACGAACATAACACGATAACGAATTGTGGAATTCACAGCTGCTTTTCTACCGCAATAATTTTGTTAAAATAGAATTATAATAATTCCATCTAAAAACAATCAAATCTGTCGTATAAGCCATGTAGATCAGAAGCATCTACCGCTTTTTTGTTTATTTATCACACCCACTTATAACCACATATCTTAGAAAGCTTAGAAAAATTTAGCTGCGTGACTCTCTTATCACGTTGCTCATGACTATAGTCACTCAAGTCTGAGCTCATATTTTAAAAACAACTCAGGATACTTAAGAGTGCAAATGATAATAAATATCTAAACTTCCGGATCACGAGTAAGATTAAGTGTCATTTATTTTCATCATTGTTCATTATATTCCTTGCAATGCATTATTTTTCGTGATTAGCTATTTTTAAGGGTATGTATTAATCATAACATAGCCATGTATTTAATTATTTACCATGGCTATGTATTACATAATCACGAAAAAAAGGGAAAATGATAAATTATCGTTATTTATAATTTGAATAAGCGAGGTTTTTCATCGGGCTAAAATTCCTTAGGGGCAATGACAAAGGGCATTGACGCCAACATCGCCCTGTTGGCCCAGCCAACGCCGAGGCTCGTCGTAGTCGTAGGCCTCGAGAGGGAGACCCCTCTCGAGGCCTATGTGTATATACAACTCAGTGGTATAATAAGTCCGACAGAGAGAAACCGGGGGAAGGTTGGCTTTTAGAAATTCAGGCGTGGTGTGTACGGTCTGGTACGCGTACTTTACACGGTCTACGACGAAACTGACGGGCTCTCCACAATTTCCCAGCAGAAACGCTCCAGCAGAGACTGTACTAAACCAATCAGCTTCACTGTGGAGAGAAGACCGGGTACAGTAGGTAGAGGATACAGATGAGGGCGCAGGTTCGAAAAGCTTGCACATGGCGCCACGGTTCACGAACATGCAGCACCTACCCACATCGATACGCCGGTGAACCCCCTATAACACTCAATCTCTAATTCCTGCAGATCTGCACACATGAATTCGAAAAAAACGAGCCTAATTAGATTAAATTTAAAAAAAAGTTATCTAATTGGATCACTTTCTTTTTTTTCGTAATTTTTAACATTCATTGACGTCTGTGCATTTAAAAAAAGTCAGTTTCTGTTGTTGAAGACTTCCCACGTATTATAGGCTTCTGTAATTATAAATTTTACATCGGTATGTAACAATTTTTGAGCATTTTATGACTGCAAATTATCATAAAGTAAGAAACGATGATAACGATTGTTGACAACCAACAAAAAATTAAGCTGCAAAGCTGAACGTTGAAAATTGCTTCCTTATTTTTTTTTGGTTTTTTTTTTACAAAGCTATCGCTATGAGGAAGTATGTTCATCGATTTTGACTTCCGCACAGAGGAAAGTTTGTAAAAAAAAAAAACAAAAATAATGAGAAAACAATTTGTAATGTTCAACTCTGCAGCTTTATTTCTTATCAGAGTTGAATTTCTTGAAAATTTGAACTAGATATCTAATTATGAAGAAACTGATATTATTGTTGAATATTACTGATGTTATGTAAAAAATTTGAGTTCGCTATCTTATATTTTCCTGAAGTTATTGCGATAACATCATCTTTTCTGTAAGTTAAAATTCTGAGAAATTTAAACCACATTGCAGATTATGATGAAACTATGCGTTAATCATCGCTAAACAGTGCTGATTTCATGTATAAAATTTGAGATCGTTATCTCGTGTTTGATGAAATGAGGGTAAAAACGCGAAGTTTTCGAAAATGTTTAAACTCCATTTTTACAAAAGCTGGAGTGCCCGCGTTCTTAAAAAAAAACAAAAAGCTATAAAATTCAAATTTTTGCATACATTTCGAGAAAAAAACTGCACCAGTCAAAGTTAGACTGCTGCCACACTTGCATAATCAATTTTAGCTCAATCGGTTAAACGGTTTTCGAGTTACAGGTGATTAAAAGTTGAAAGTCCTGCACACAAACACGCGAACCTTTTTTCTAAACCACTTTCCTCGATGTTTTTCAATATTCTGAGTGTCCCGACATGAAATTCTCAACCACAAAAATTTTCATGAAACCAAAGCTTTATCTTTGAGGAAGCAAAATTGTGAATATTCCGAAACTATAATAATTTTACTTAGGTAAAATCTGAATTTTGAAAAAATGTCCTCAAAAAGCGTTACGAAATTCAGTAAAACGAAATCCCGATATTGATTTGCTGAAGATATCTTCACATACTACTTTTTCAATGGAACGTATGCCTGATCCAACATGGCCCGGGCTTCTACACACACATAAATATCCAAACACGTGTTTATCCGTGTAGTTAAACTCTCACGTGTGTACAATATGCGTGGGTGAATCAGTTCGACTGTAAGGGCGAGGGAAAAGATCGTGGGAGTCGACCGCACGGTGTAGGATCCCCGCGTGTCGACCCGACTCTTTTCTAATGCCCTTTTTTCTTCCCATGTCGTGAGAATCCGGGAATTGGTCGACAGCAACGACCTCCTCCCTTCATGTCGAGAAAAAGAGATTTTTTCTCCCCTCTTTTATCCAGAGCACGACCGTAGAAGTATCACGGGTATAGGTTTTTAAATTCCTGCAGGAAAACGTGTGCACACTGCCTCCTGTATTCACCTGGCAGGCGCAGAATGGAAAACGGTGGAATGCACCTTTCGAAAGGTCCGTAGATCTCAACCACCCTTGCGTTCAGCTTCCTGTTCGTTTCTAGACTAAAACGTGTAGTGCATAGGTTTCTCATGCACTCGCAGAATCTATTCTCTTTTTTAGTATTATCGGATAGCGCGAAACTCGGTTAACACCCAAAAATATATTTTGCCAAAACATCTGTGACAAAAATATCCTAGGAAATGATCCTAACGGAAAATATCCGCCGCCAAAAATATCCTGGGCTGAAAATATCCGGCAACGAAAATGTCCTGACGCAGAAATATCCTGTGCTAAAAGTTTCCGGCGGCAAAAATGTCCTGACGCAAAAATATTCTGTGCTGAAAATATTCGCGCTACAGTTTATGTTTAAAAAGAATAGAATATTAATTACTGTGTTAATTGTAAATGAAATGATACAAAAATGTAGCCGATATCGGACCTATTGGTAGATATTTTTAATGGTGGATATTATTGGCACAGGGTATTTTTGTCAGAGGATATTTTTGGTAGGATATTTTTATCCAGGACATTGTGATGAGGATTAAATTGGGTGTAGCCGAAACTCGTGAAAATATTGTCTCTAAGCTACAAACACTACAGAATAGAATACAGCAGAGAAAAAAAAACGAGTTGTCTTTCCTCCTTAAGGCTTTACATTTTGTTCAAATAATATTCTGTCAACAATAGACGTTAATAGTCTATACTAATTTATCCTGTGAAGTGAATGGGCAGTTGTCAGTGTCAAAAGGCACTAGTGATTGATACGTATCGATTTAAAAAATATATATCTGAAGAGGGCTCTGATAAGAGTCGAAAAGTAACTTAAACTCAATTATTCAAATGACATGATTGTTATGTAAATAAGACTATAGAGATAATATAACCTAGCGGTCAAAACACTGGGAGTTAGTCGTGGAAATGTAACCTCTCATTACCACATAAACCGACATTGTAGCTATTCATTTCTGAATTCGGAAAAGTGCAAACGCACTTATGGAATTATAGCGAACTGTGTAAAAACACCGCGTGCCTGGTCGATTCTTTACCAATGCCCTTTTGATGTCCTTCGTGTCGAAGGACTCCAAGAATTGGTTGTCAGCAACGATCTTCTTCTCCGATATCAAGAGCAAAAGGTAGAAATAGGAACCATTCTCCTCTTCACGAAGAGAAGAAGGGATCCTTTTTCTCCCTTTTCCAGAGTATAACCGTAGGAGTTTTACGGGCCTTTAAATTCCTGCCCACTGCTGCCTATATTCACCTGGCAAGGCACAGAATAGAAAACGTTGGAAGACACCATTCGAAATGTCCGCAGGTTTCATCCACCCTCGCGTGGAACTTCCTGTTCTTCTCTCGACTAGAACGCGCTCAGCATAGTAACGACACGGTTCGTATTATAGCGGATTTTTCAGTATAACGCTATTGAATACAGCCAGTGATCCGTTCGGATCGAAAACCACGTACGATACGCACATCCGTACAGTATAATGTGGCAGCAGCAGCAGCACAGAACAGTAAAGAGGGAGTGGAACAAAGATCCCGTCCTTGCGGTCTCCGTTTGCCGGTCCTCTTTTGCAATGCATGCAACGACGTGGGGAAAAAATGTACACACGTATATTTATCTGTATAGAGTGTATATTTATGTGTATATAGGTCTAAAAGAACACGCGGAGAAGCCCATCGAAATCCTCGTCCTACATTTCCAGTTCTCAAAGAAAAATATACCGTTTCTTTTAACTTCCAACATATTCTCCACAAAAGCGAGGAAAAGAGATAAGAGATGCTATAAAGAAGAGAAAAAAACCGAATCTTTTCTGGGAACACCTGCATGAACGCTCTTAACGTCTTCGATACCGACGCTCATTCGTTATGTCGCGGCTATATCACCGAAAGTTCTTCCTCCGCGCTGCCCACAAACCCGTATAAATATGTAGTACGTACAGCTCTCTGTGTACCAGTCAAGTTATGTGTATGGGTTATTCGTATGCCACGAGGGACAGAGGACGGAGGCGTTGCTAAGGAAAACGACAGTGTGCAGGTATATGGGGCATTCCATACAAACTCAACTGCGTCTGACCCTCGACCTCTTGGAATTCTCCCTGATTTATTAAGTTATTGATTCTATTTCTAAGCAGCAATCTCGATTTTTACGAGAATTTTTTTGTTACAATTTATGTACTTATTTTTATTTATAACGAAAATATTGAAGGCGATTATTTAAAAATCTGACGAAATTCTGATAAATTCTGTATCAGATATCAATATTTTTTAGTTTAGGCTCAAAGTGGGCCAGACATGGATTTTATTACTTTATCAATTTTTTTAAAAACGAAAATTGAAAAAAGTTAGGTGTATGAGAATCCTTTTTCTGCAGGCTATCGCTTGAAAATTTGTACAGACTCCAGACTTTGGAGAATTTTTTTAGATTTTTTCAAAACTATTATTTTTCATTGGTTTTTTTTTACTCTATTCTTCTGATTATATATAACGAACATATTGAAGGCCATAATTAAAAAATCTAAACAAATTAATAAAAATCGTGTTTTCGAAATAAAGAATTTCAAGCCACCAATTCGATAGTGAACGCGATATGTCTTGTAGGTTAAACAAAAGTTGCCTAACGTCTCAAAAGCGTACGGGTCATTTGATTTTTCAAAACAATTTTTCATTATTATGGCCAAAAAAATGCTTGAAAAAATCTAACAAAATACTACACAGTCCTGACATGTATACAAACTTTCAAGAGATAACTTGCAGTGAAAAGATTCACTCACTTTGGGCCTAAGCTTAAAAATATTGGCATCTCACACAGAATTTAAGAAAATTTTGTCCGATTTTTTAAAAATGCTGTTCAATATTTGCATTATAATTAATCATAAGTATAAAAATTATTACAAAAGAATCTAATAAAAATCATAGTTTTCGCTTAGAGATAGAACAATAACACAACAAATCGGGGATGTATAAAAGTATAAAATTATAAAATTATTAGAAAAAAATCAAATAAAAATGATAGTTGTCGTTTAGAGCTAGAACAATAACACAACAAATCGGGGATGTATAAAAGTATAAAAATTATTAGAAAAAAAATCTAATAAAAATCCTAGTTGTCGTTTAGAGCTAGAACAGTAACACAAAAAATCGGGGATAAGATCCAAGAGATCGAGGGTCAGACCTAGGTCGAAAAAATCTGGAATGGCCCATATATACGAGGCGCTCGCGGTGTACGAAGGCGCAGCTCTCGAGGTGTGTATGCGCTGTCTCATTCTCCACACTGGGACTACCAAGAGAGCCGCGCGCTTCTTCGCTTCCTCCGCCGTCGAGTTTTACCTCTTCCACTCAGTTCCTCGCTCGCTTGTTTGCTCGGCCAGCCTGTGTCTCTTGGTCTCCTTCTCTCTCTTTCTCTCGTACAGCGAGAGAGTTCGCTCTCTCTTACCTCGGATGGATGAAAATGCGCTAGAGGAGCCGACTAGACGCTAGTCGGGACTGGAGGTCACGTGCTCACCGCGATTCTCCTACGTCTGACGTGCCTCTCGCGGTTATATCGCGTATATAGAGATCTGGTAACGTGCTTATATATACCTGACTGCATAATTTCACGACGAGCGGGCACTGTGCAAGTATACTCGTACGTATATGGGCGTAATAATGAAACGTGCTTCGTGATAACCGTGGGTTAGCTCGGGTTATGAGGGTCGACGAGCGGTACGGGTCAGTCCTTGGAATAACGTTGTAATCACACGTAGAGAAATGGATCCGTGAATATAGGTGCCACTCGCAAATAAATATGGCACGGAGATGACACATGGCTTCATTAGAACAGCGGTTTCGGCAATGAAACAGTCCGCAATAAGAAATCGAGAAGTTTACTTTTTGTTTCTCATCAGAGCCTCTTCAGAGAAATATTTTTGCGACATCGTTACGTATCAATCAGTAGTGTCTTTCGACATTGAACAGTGCGCTCATTTACGCTATATGATAAATAAGCATGGCCTGTTGATGCTAATTGTTGACCAAATCTTATTTCAATAAAATTCCGCTTTGGCAGCAGATTGGCTGCGAGAAACACGTACAACTGGCTTTTCCTGTTGAAACTTTTTTGAGAATGTTCTGTCGTTGTTGTTGGATAATCAAGAAAGTAGTGTCAGCTCCTAACCTATTGATCGTTGCTCCACCTACATGAAGAGAGTCAGAAGTTTCATTAGGAGGATCCGGTTGGGAAAAAATGTTTTGCCTTTTTCCCTTAAGGGTTTAAATTTTGTTGAAATTATATCAGGAGGGTGACAGTCCTACTGTTAAAAAATCTTATATTTAAACTAATTCTAGAGAGAAATTTAGAACCACTTAGAAAAAATACAGATGGCTGCGAGGGATTTAACAGGAGATAATCGCTAGAATATTTAGCCAATCGTAAAAAGACCTATAATAATCTTTCTAGTAATTATAGCTAATACCTGTTACGAATAACAAAGAAAATCCTCTTTTCCTTGAGCTAAAATCGCCCGCATGGAGAAAACTGGAGTAATTTAAAGTTATTGGATGCAGACAAGTCCTTTTGCACTTATGCAATCGTTAGTAGGTAATTCGAGTGGTTATATTTATACTGAAGACGGAATTACTTACCTATAGACACGTCGAATTATGTATTATCATCTACTCTGTATTTTCATTGTAACACTTAATAAATTATTATTATCATTTTTTAAAAAATAACCTCATTGAGTAAATTGAAAGCATTATTATTTTGCAATATCCTAAACACATTTGACGTAAAATATAAAATTTCTTACTTGTCATAACTTTTAGAGCAACCAGTGATCAAATTTTAAGGCTCAATAACTTATTTCTTCCGTCGAAGAGTGCATTTTGGATTAAATATAGCGATTCTGGGTGCAGTGAAAATGATCTTTACCGTAACCAACTGTTCAATGATTTTTTTTTATAGAGAAAGATTTATTTATGCATTTAAAATTATAACCTCATGAAGACTGAAATAAAAATTCTTATATTCAATCCAGAATGCATTCTTCGTCGAGCAAAATAAGACAAAAATTTGAACACCGGTTTCATCTGAAAGTTACTAGTAAAATTTATAGTTTTTACCTCACAATTCTGTTACACTTTTTGTACTTACAAAATTGCAGAATAATAATGCTTTCAATGTACTTGATGAGATTTTAGTGTAAGATTTTTTAAAAGAAGCCTATCATTTTCAAAATATTCAATATGACTTTTTTTATGTAACTGAGTCCCCTTAAATTATTTCCCAAGGACTGTCATTAAATCCGGCGTATTTAATGCTTTAGCTATTATAATTTTTTCATTATTTAACGATCAGCTGTCATTCGACAACGCAATGTGACGCAACAATCTCACCATTAGTGAATTTTCGAGACTTTCCAGGCAAACGTAAATAATTTATTCACCGATACGACCAGACTGTTAGTCCCATTTTTATACTTACGCAAAAATATTCAAATCTTCTCTATGTGTACAGTAGGTATTATCTTCATCTCCCCAAGGTATAATAATAAAGCGAGATATAGTGGTACACTCCATCTCTGCACCCTGTACTCTCGCTGGAACTAATCCGTTCGTCGGCTAACGCCCAATGGTCGCATCTCTCCGGCCATAACAGCACACAGCAGGCGCAAGAACGTCGACCACGCTGATGTAGGTATATGCGTAAGCTCTCTCGAGCGTTCCAACGCGATGGGAGGCGTGCAGAATGAGACAGAACGAGTGAGATTACGGTGTTAGGCAAAGATAGATGGAAGGAGGGGAAATATCGTAAAGAGAGAGAGAGAGAGAGAGCAAAGGAGAAAGATAGTTACTGCACGTCCCTGCAGACTGCCTTCGTCGACCTCTATGTTTTATTTATCACGTATCTCTTAAGACACATGGAAAGTGTTTAGCCCATACAAGTTAACAGTTGCCTCGACTGCTGTTACGTTTTTGCCGTCGCTCATTAGAAACTCGTTCGGACTTAGCATTCCATCGCTCGCTGAGAATTCCCTGAACTCAAAGTTTGTTGAATTATTACTTTACTATTATAATTCGGTAATTTGTATTGATTTAAATTAGTTTATCCTTCTTTTTCCGTTGTGAAACGGCCTCTGAACTGTTGGAAACGTGTTCCGAGAGGAAGAGAGATGTAGGAGCGTGACTGATCGGCCTGGGGGTCACGTGCAGGAAAGGGTCTCGAGGGGAAACCGCCAGAGAGAAGCAGCGCTTCGTTGTATTCTGTCTCGTTCGTTCCCTTCTTTCTCTTGGCTGGTCTCGCTCTTTCTCTCTCGCTTCCATCTTTTTACTTGAATCGATTCCGAAAGTGGAGGCCTCGCGCAATGGCCCCTACCCGGCCTATGCCTCCTCTCTCGAGCAGCCGAGCCTCGAGCGCGCTCGTGGTCGATCGAGTGAACGCGCGGTGTGCCGAAGCGCAGGATCCCTTCTCGGTTTATAAGCACTGTATACTGCAAGTACGTCGGTAATATAAGGCCTCGATTTTGTGCTTCACGTCTCTCTTAACCCCTGCGTCGAATATCTGACTCCCTGCCTCGGATGCCATCACAATCACGTCCAAATCTGCTATATTGTAGACTCACGACCATGTATTTCTTGCATAGGATAAATTGAGAAATTTGGAAAATAACTTAGACAGGATGTACAAATCTATCTGTCGATCAATATACACTGAGAGAAAAGCATATCGTTGATTCGACGATTTTACATGATAAATGATATAAAAAGTATAAGGCTTGCAATGTTTTATAGTTAAAGTGATGATAATATGGTTCAATAAACGATACTTGCAAGTTTATTGACAACAAACGTTGAAATGGTATATGCCACAAAACGGCATATTTGAAACTGTTAGAATAGTTTTTAAAACTATTAGAATGATAATTGCTACTATAATTATATTTGCTATGATCATCAAATATTGACGTTCCTCCTGGGAATTATATGACTGATTGATCCAACTATTTTCTTACATTTGCTATAACCATAAAATATAGTCGTTCCTCCTGGCAACTATACGTTATAGTTGAATTATCGTCGGACTAAGTATTTTTATTATTAAATTACGATATTTTTCTCTGAGTGTAAAATAGGGACATCCAATCTTTAGTAATGGCAAAGAAACAGCTATCAGAAAATTAAGAACAGCTGAAACATGTGCAATTCGTCGGCTAACACGCATCCGCCATCCAGTTAATGCCCTGCATAACCCACGCAATACACTTCTTCACGAATCTACGGAAAATTACACCTATAACAACGAGAACCAACTTTCCAAAAGATTCGCTGCGACCCAACTAGATAGCCTCAAGCCTCTTTGTGTACAACCCACACCAAACATCGACCATTCATACATACCATCAACTAGAATGAATAAATAATAGATAAACCAGCGTATAAAACCTAATATACACAATCCAAAAGCGAAGGAAAACAAAGTTTAAGGAAAAAAGGAAGACAGTGGCTGAAGGTCGATGGCCAATGTTTGTCAATATATATGTTATGTTATCTATGTCATATATTTCAACAAAATTGTGTTCATTCTTATAAATTTTAAAAGAGCTTCTACCCCGTTAATAAACTCAGTAAATAAATAAAATAACTAAATAAATAAGTATCGACCATTCTTCCTGGCTATACTATACACATGCACTGACAGTAAATAATTGACTTCAAATTCAAAATCACATTTCCTCCATAAATCATTTTTCTGCAAGTTATTTTTGCTGAATAGGAATTGCAAGTCAGTCGGAATGCCTTTATTGATAAATGCGTCTATTGAATTGAATTATAAGTAGAGAGGAAACCTTTTCATATTACCTAAATTAAATTTGATTTTCATACATTGAGGAATTACAATATTGTTGGTCTAGTCCCGGTTAACGGAGTTGGACGATTTGTTAACCAATAGAAATCCCTTCAGAAAATAAATGACAAACGTATAAACGAATAGAGCCAGCAGTTGAAGGATTACAACGGCCGACGATTGCCGGTGTAATCATCGACCTGAATTCGTTGAAGCACTCGGCCACCCGAAGGTTTTTCCACGCAGAGTTAGTAAATACTCAAAACGTGTGGACTAATGCCTGCATTCGCGAAGCATTAATTCAACTGCGAGAGTTCGCCTTGAAATACATAGCAAAGCGTTTCGCTTGTATAGATATACAAGGTTCTACCGCTTGTACAAGAAAATACTTCTAGCTACTGTCTAGGCTTCGTACGCCGATGCTTTCGTTCCGATTAAGGGGGTAGAGCTCCTTACGCACGAGCCTCGATCGAATTTCGTTCTTGCACAGATGGTTGCGCGTTTTACACACGCAACGGCGAATGTTAGCCACCGCGTGCGCAAGGGGCGAGAGGAGGAAGGAGATGTGGAAGACCAGTGAGCTGTGAGCAGAAGCGAAAGGTTTAAAGAGCTAGAGGAGCCTGTCGCCGCAGTCTCTCGCTTTACTCCTCTTCTCGTCTTCTTCGCCATGACCTTACTACAGTGCGAGACACTTACTCGCCGTCTGCCTCCCAACGACCTTACTCTACAGTGCATGCAGCATCGACTACAAAACTGTGCGGAAAGTAGCGTGGCTGTACAGAGAAAGGGGTAATCACGGTCACGGGGGCAATGCGGGTCAGCGGCATTTCACAAAATCAATAATTATTGCTTGGAAATGAAATATTTATTTTTCGTGTTTATGTTATGTTAAACACGAAATTTTTTTTTCTTGTTTACGTTATGTTAAACACGTCAAATTTGTTTTTCATGTTTATGTTATCTTAGGCCACTCAGAATGCCAACAAACATCGAAAAAAACGGTTCAGAAGAAACGTCCGAATGTATATGTGTGTGAGTGTGTGCAGGGGTTCAAAATTTCAATCACCTGTAACTCGAGAACTGTTTAACCGATTGAGCTAAAATCTGGTGCACAAGTGAAGTAGCAATCCGTTTTTAAGTGATGCAATTTTTTTCGCAATGTATGCAGAAATTTTTGTTTAATAGCTCTTTGAATTTTTTCGAAAAGGAGGTGCGCGCTCTAGCTTTCGTAAAAATGACGATATTTTGCAAAATTATTTTTTTATACGTGCGAGTACTGTTAATGTTCTTTGGTATTGAATTTGACCGAAATTGGAAAAGCGGTTCGGATTTTATGCAGTTTTGGAATTTTCGAGAAATTTACGTTATTGCTCTCATTCTGGTCAAATATGAGATAACGATTTTTATTTTTATATGTGAATTCGGTACTATTTATCGATGATCAGTACATAGTTTCTTCATAATCTGCAATGTGGTCTAAGTTTCTAAAAATTTTAACTTTCAGAAAAAATTATGTTTTTGCATTAACTTTAGGAAAATATTATTGTGAAAAGAAATAAAGCTCCAAAATTTAACTTTGCAGCTTTATTTCAATTATTTCATTGCTCTGCCTATTTACCTGTAAACAAATGACTAATTTATCATGTTGTACCAATGCAAAACCAATATTGATTTAAAATAGAGAATTACAGATCAGAATATTGTTTGTAAAGAAAGACGGATTGTAACTAAAGATACTTGAAAATTTAACCATTATGCATATATTTCCTGTTAATTTTTTGCATTAATTTCATTTGTACTAAAAGGTTGATACCTGATTTGAATAGATTAAATATCGACTAAGAACACATGATTTCTAGTGCCTATAAAGCACGAAGGTTTGTTAAATTCATTTTTAACATACCCCATATTCCCCACTTTAATATAAATCACCCAAATTAATACGTAGTTGAGTAAGCGAAGAAAAATTGTATAATTTACTAGGTTATGGCAATTAGGTATTTTATTAAAATCAACAAAGAAACTCGAATCCACCGATTTCTTTCGAATAAATTAATTCTTCTTCATCTGTTTATCTGTAGATTAATTTTTAATTTTTATTTATCAACACAATATTTAGTCGAAAACATTAAATATTTTGTTGAGTCTATTAAATTTTCATTCCATCGAACGAAATAATTAATGAAATATATAATTGGTTTAACTAAATGGTTCAATTGAAAAGATTAAAAAAATGGTTCATTTGGCTAATTCCATTGATTCAATCAAATATTAATCTCAGTGTAGCTCGAAAAACGTTTTGTTAGTAAATAAGAAATAATTCTTAGTGACCGTGATTCCTCCATGTTTCCCTAGTCCGAAGGTTGTGCAGAGTGGTTTTACTTTGCGTATCAAGGTATGCCTACACTATGTGCAAGAGCAAAGTGCAAGTTGTCCAGTCATGGAGACTCCTGTTGACTCAGACTCTTGCCAAGCTCGCTCATCGCCGCCCACTTTTAGCTAGCTCGTTCGCTTATATTTGCCACTGTCACCGTAAACGCGGTGTCCCTCTCAGTGAAGTACAAAAGCGAGGTCGAAGATAAAAAGAAAAATTACATTCTTTCTTTACTTTTTATTGTCTGCGAGAAGACGACTGTGCGGTGTAAACCAGCGAAGGAAAAACGTTGCGCTTGGCTCTTATCTGCGTCTCGTAGAAACAAAGCAACCAAGATTCGCGTACGTGTCGATGGCGCATAGTATGACTGATAAGTTTCTTGCTCGTTGTTCAGACTCTTGACCAACACGTGTTACTTTCTTATACGTTGAAACAAACGCAGTTAAATTTACATTTGAGGCAATGTTTTTGTCGCCAATTAATAATTAATCATATATTCAAGAACTTAAGGTTTTCATATTGTGACGATGCTTGGTTATTTATCTAACTAATGATACAGTTCTTTTTTGTTTACGAAAATATCTAGATCAGCCATTAAAAAAAGTTGGCCAATAGGAATTTATGTATTCGTGGATTCGTTTGGCAACAGAAATTGTAGAATTCATTTTTAAAAATAATACTGTTCCAAAAGGGTTTAAGAGATATATACTTTTTTTAAATTACATCAACAGATTAATGAATTATCCATGAATAAATAACATCAATTTAGTGGAGAGTAATTTAGTCGAGAAAAGCAAGTCATGAAGTGAAATGTTAGCACGAAATTTTTTTTTAATTTATATTTTATTCATTTCTTTTTTAAGATGTCATTAATTGTAATATTCGACGACAATTTTTGACTCAGGCATTATTTTCGTTTTTTATACGCTCAGCACTTTTATTACTACTATAATGTTCTGTATTCGCAGTGACACGTTCACACGCACATAAACTAAGCAGTCGAGCGTGCACGCACCCGGAATCGATATACTGAGACGCTTTGTTCGATCTTTTTGTTCTAGGCAGCTGCGCGAAGGTACTCTCAGGGAAAATCGTCTTCAAGATGGAAGCAGGCTCACACTACTACCCAGTGTGGAAACTGGGCTCATGGTGAGTGTCGTTACGTATGCAGGCAGCTTTACTTGCATACCAGGCTGGTTTATAATGCCATGGGGAACCTTCTGGGCGGCCTCGTTGGTCTGCCCAGCGCGGAACGCCCTTACGCAAATTTTTCATCGCCAATGTTCCCTTTCCGAATCTAATGAATAGTTTCCCGATGGAAATTCATGGTGACAATAGCATATTTTTTGTGGAGAAAAATTCCGATCGTACTTTCCATTGGTACGTGACGATCATTCAAGTTCTTAAAATTGTATTTAGGACTGTAGAAGCTAGACGAAAATTAGCAATTCAAATTATCGAATGGTGAGTTCTCGAAAAAAAAAATCCAAGCATTGACATATATTTGAAGGAATCTGTAGGAATCCTGCCGAATTCTGTAATAAACTGCTTCCTAAGGATCTGAAGATATTATTATACACTTTGATGATGATAATTAATTGAGCTAAGTTTAACAAAAGATATAGTTTTCCATTCAGGATGCTCCCTTTATTTGGTAGCTCCTCAAAAACGCAATGTGTAAATAAATTCACAACAATATTGCCTCATAAACCAAATTGCAAACTTCATTCGAAAACCAGTATTTTGGAATTTAGTATTGTAGCAATAATGTACAAAAACGTATGTAATCATTTATAAACTTACTAAGCACTAGCGATAAAATTTATGTAAAATTGTGTTTACAACATAATCCAATCTCAATTTATAATATACAATGTCAGCGGATGCTTGGATCTTTACCAGACTGAGCAAACGAAAAATAGCTTGGTATTTGAGGCAACTATGGGTATGGTTTAAATAACGATATATTCCGTTGAGTCGATTGATAAAAACAGTCAATTTTATTTAGTCAAAATAATGAGTACTATTGAAACAATATATATATTTCGTTGAGTCTATTAAATAACTGTATGTATTTATTATATACTGTTGAAATTTTTTTTGAAAAAAATTCCTTTACTTAGTCGCTCAAAAATAAATCGGAAACATGTTTCATTTAAAAATTCATTTAACTGAAGCAATTAGATGTTACATGGGTTCAAATAAATATTGTCCACATTAAAACAAATATTATTTTAATCCAACGATAAATTCAGTTGGTAGGATAGACGATATGATACGATATCATATGATTAAATATTTCGTCTCACGTTTTTCACAGGACAGATTCATTGAATCATCACAATACGCGGTCGAAAAGTTAAAATATTTTGTTGAGTCAATGAAATTTTGATTCCATGGAACGGAATTATTTATCAAATATATAATTGGTTCAAGTAAATGGTTTACTTGAAACGATCAAAATAAATGGTTTATTTGGCTGATTCCGTCAATTCAATTAAATATTTCTTTCTGCACATGAAATGAATAAAAAAAAAGCATAAAAAAATAAGTGCTTCGGTACTCTTAGTTTATTCCACTACTGTTTTGAAGTAAGAAAACTACATATACATTTTATTTTCATTCAGTAAATACAAACTTCAGAATAATCACGAAATGGAAAAAAAGAATTCGAGATTTATTAATTCAACGCTCTTTTTCCGCACGCTTCTTTACGATGAAATATCGTTGCAGCTCTCTTTGCACCTCGAGGTCTGACATTGTTTCATCGTCTCAGGAGTTCCGACATGGACGTCGGGTCACTTGGTTTCTCGGTCACCATATCGCGTCACGCGTTATATTTTACCGCTGTACGCGAGTACTAGAGATATAAAGTGAGCAAGAACGGTGTATATGTCGAATATATATTGTATGGCGGAAGGTTGACAGATCTCAATTGAGTTAATTAGTACTTTTGTAAGTAATAATATCCACTCCACAAGAGAATTTCCGTTGTATTGACTAAATATATTTACATGAACGTAATATTGGTTTTAGAAGTGGAATCGGTTTATTCAATCGCGCCGCAATGGATGCGATTTAAATAAAATGGATCTAATTGGTAATCAAATAATTCGTGGCTCAATAATTAAATCAAAATTGCGACCTCGACAGGATATTCGAGATGTAATTACCATAAAAAAAATCGCTATATACGTATTCGACGAATACACTACTACATAGATGTACTATCTATATAGATATACTATCCATATAGTATCTACTTGCTACGCTCGTACTCTTTTCTTTTCATCCGTAATTTATTGTGACCAAACATAATAGTCGCAAGTTTATACAATTCGTCACTCGACGTGATTTTATTATTGCTTTAATCTTTCGATACAATCGACTTCCGATGTGCCATGGTTTTTTACGGAAAGATATTCTATTCCACAAATGCATAAAACACAACCATTAGAAATGCGCGAAATACGTGACTGCGTGATCACAACAGTCTGAAGTTAGCTTTGCGTTAAAACCATTAAAAACCAATCAGAATGTTTGAAAACTAACTTCGGTTTTCGATATTTCGACTTTCAATGTGCCATGTCTTTTTGAACAGAGGATTAGCAACAACGTGCTCGCATCGCTCACACTTTTTTTCCTTTCGTTTGTCTCTTCTTATGTCTAAACATGAAATTTTGCATGTTTATACTATTCGGCATTTTTCGTGACTCTATTTCTGCTTCATTGTTTTGATATAATCGACTTTTTATGTGGCACATTTTTTTTTAACGAAGAAAAATAAAAGACACAATGAAAATCTATCTTCAGAAGTAAAATTTATTCTATTTCACAACTGCGAACTAAACAGCAATTCAAAAAGCGCGCCACGCGTGATCCTGCAGCGATTACAACAGTCTGAAGTTGGTTTCATGTCAAATGTCATAGACGACCAATCAGAATGCTAGAAGGTCGCTTCAATCTTCGATATTTCGACTTTCGATGTGTGCCATGTATTTTTTTAATGCGAGATACGTATAGCAGAGCAGCATGCGCCGTTGCTCGCCTTGTCTTCGTTGCCCGTTGCGCGCGCTGCTACGCGGTACTTCACGCTGCACCGTCAACCATCGCTATCAACAGCACGAGTGGCATAAGTACCGAGACACGATTACAGCCATAGAGTTTTTGCGGTTGCGTGATTAGTGTCGGACCGGAAAACTGCGTCGACAGAAATAGAGGTCTTTTTTATTTATTCTTCATAGTTTGAATTATTCCTAAAAACGTTCCAACCTTGGGCTTCCCAGTCGCCTTACGAAGAAAAAAATACGATTTCATCAGACGTTACCATTTCCTCTTTCGCAGTCGTGACTGCCGTCTTCAGTTTTGATGACACGGTCCCCCAGAATTAGCGAGGAGAAAGAGAAAACACTGAGTGCGGTTCATCTTCGCTCAATTCCGCTGAATCGCACTTCTAACGTAGCAACGCAAAATGCCATAAAATTTAGCAATGTTGCTGCTACGATATTATTCGCAATCTAACAACAATAAAAATTTGTTCAATATTTGTAAATCCGCTAAATTCACAAAATCGTTCCACCATTTTTGCTTCCTCATAAAGGAACCTTTGTTTCCTTGAATCTTTTTTTAAAGATTTTTATGGCAGTATACTCAGAATAGTACAAAATGTTGACAAAAGTAGTTTAGAAAAAATTTCTGTATGTGTGTATGTATGTCACAGGCTTGAAAATTTTGAATCTTTATAACTTGGGAATGCCTTAGGATATTGAGCTGAAATTTCTACCATAAATAAAGGGGCCGAACCTCGTTGTTCATACAAATTTTTATTAAAATCCCCATGATCGTTAAATTTTTACGCGTTTTCGAATTTTTTTTAAATGTCTGTTAAAGTGATAACTCTCTTAATTTTCCGCATATTGAGCTTAAAATTGGTGTAAATGCGTTCATACACCGGTGATGCCTATTGAATTTGGTCAAGATCGGTTGAACCGTTAACATTTTATAAGGTTTTGAATTTTATAATTTTTCTATTTTTTTTCCGATGTGAATTTTGGTATCGAATATCGAGTTGAAAGTTAAATGAGTGTCAGATTCATGATTGAAAGAAAAAATACGTCAGATATAGCTCAAAAATGATAAACGATACCATATTTTCATAGCGATTTCGTACGATCTATACCGCAAAGAGTAGCGATTTGTGTCACATAAATTGACCATATCCTTGCTTCCCAATTAAGTTTTGAAAAATCTCGGGTTTATATCGTGTTCTACAGGAAAACAAAGATAGCGTATTCAAGAGTGTTTCCGGATCGTTCCTCATTATTGTATTTTCACAAAGCGGAGGTATGCGCTTATTTATTTATTTGTAACAAGGATGCAAAGTAGATACTTTTACATTGATTGGCATACCTCTTCACAAAGGTCGCTTTGTAAAAAAGTAAAAGGAATGAGGAAGCAATGTGCAAGGTTCTACTTTACATTCTTTTTCAAATCATTCGGAATATTTTTGTTTAATATCATATCCTAAAAAACAAAAATGAGAAAAGTAAATCTTACAGAATTATTTTTATCTGTATATCTGTGAAAACATTAGCGTGGGTATTTAAATAATTCCCCTGAAATGGGCTATTTATTGGTGGTCCAAATGTGTTGCTGCAATATAAGAAAAGAACTTTCAGTATCAGCTGTTAGGTCAAAGTCTGACACTCGATTAGCCTAACGGCTTATTTTGTAAATATACTGTAGTATTGACACAGTATTTTTTTTCTCATCGGGGAATCTACTTTTTTTAATTTACTGCGGTTGAGAAAACGCTTTTGCTCGACGATTAATGTCGTGGTCGATGGCGTTTACTTTCGTCATCGCATCGTCACCCGATACGCAGATATAATCGTGTCGCCGTCCATTGAGCAGCTTGTGTTGCTTGAAGCGATAACGAGTTAGGCTTCTTATCATCATCTGGAGAACTTTCGTTGTCTTGAGGTTCACCCGCTCTTTGTTTATCCTACGCAATCTTGTATACTCGACTGATAGCAGCAGGTTCTTTTGCTTTCGGTACAAATCAATGTGCGCACTAAGTAACAGGAATGTGCGTTTGTCCACGCAAATACGTAGAAAATTCCAGTTTCCAGTCTGTTTGTCACAAGCTCGCGTTCTATTTAATTTACGTAGCAAATGTTTCGTAATTAATAGGTTTACCGCGTGAATAGAGCCTCTGAATCCATTTCGTAAGCTGGAACATACACTTTTATAACCATAGGACAAAAATTCCGTCGTGCAATTCTCAGTTCGTACTTTCGATTTCTACATTTTTCTCAGCGAAATAAAGAAGCTATCGTTCTACAAACATCGTAAAAATAAAAATACATAAATAATGTAACTAAAAATAAAATACCGATAAAGTAAAGTTCCGAAATAGAATAATAATCCTCTTTCGAAAAAGACATGGCAGATCGAAAGTCGTAATATCGCAATCTGAAGCCACCTTTCTAGCATTCTGATTGGTCGTCGAGAATTTTCACACAAAGCTAACTTCAGACGCAATTTGAAATAGAAAACATTTTTTCCGTATTTCTTATATTTCTATATATTTGCATAAACAAAAAACATGGCACATCAAAAGTCGATTATATCGAAACACTAAAGCAAAAATAGAATCCCCTAAAGTCACAAATCTTATAAACATACAAATATCATCTTTAGCCATAAAGAAATACAAATACGAGGAAAAGAGTGCGAGTAAAGCGAGCGCATTGTCACTGGTAAAATAAAACAATAATAAAAAAAAGGTGCCACAAAAGTCAATCCAAATCCAAGACCCAAGCAGTCTAAAAAATGCATTCCACGAAAGAATAATCAGTATGCATAATGCAAATGTGAGAAGAGCTCTAAAGAAGCAAGCAGCTCAAGTCGTACTGCGACGTGTCTGCAAATCGTGTTTCATTTTAATCTCGACTCCTTCCTGCTTGACAACTGAACCTCTGCAGAGGCGAGCCCCTACATTTCTCCCCTGGAGCCCATAGCGATTATCCGGAAATCTAATCTAGTCGAAGAAAGTCTTCCTCTAGCCATTCAGGAAATAGATTCAGAATTCGCTCAACCCTGTCCATCAGCCCCCCCAGAAATAAAAAAAACTCGAAAGTTCATGCTATCATCTGGCATGAGAGGGGAAAAACAGCGTGTACGCGATGGTCGCATGGGAAATCTCCCAACATGTCTATGGCTTGGCCGTTTCGAGCATCCATCCACATTCGCATAGGGCGCTAACTGCAGAACACACCATATATATATGTGGATGCGTATACACTGAGGTATAGGCGTATGGCGAAGGTATATATCGTGTGGGTCAACTGCGGGCGCGCTGGTTGCGTTGTTGCTCGCTCGGTGCACACGGTTCCGAAATTCAGTGCCTCTTGTCGCTCTCTCTCTCTCTCTCTCTCTCCTGCTGCTGCTGGAGAGGGAGTGAAGTGTACTACAGCGTCGCTCTGGCAACGTCGCCACGGCGACTCTGCCGTCGGTGCGCCGTCGAGGTCCTTATCGTTTGCACAGCACAGCGGCAATGGACCGGGGCGGCGGCGCAACGTGCCGTGCGGCTGCTGCTGAGGCTCTCCGCACGTCCGTGACTCTCTCGGCGTTCGCATTACGTTCGCTCGACCGTCCGCCTGCTTGACTACCGCCCGGCTATTGACTGTCAGAGGGGGAGAGTAGTGGTCGTGGGTCGACGTCGTCGTAGTTCTCTCCCACTCGAACCCCCTTATCCCACTAGTCATCCCAGATCAATTTTAATACAACCCGCGTAAAATCAACTATGAGGAAAATATGGCTAAGAGGATGGTTTAGAATTGTGGCCGGTGAATATTAGGACAGTTTGGGCGGAGATCTCAGTTTGGTATCTTACTCTCTTTATCCATAGTATTGGAATAATGAATGATAGGGTGTGTCTAAAAAATGGTATTAAAGTTTGCATCATTAGAATGCAATGACATGAACAAATTAATTATAAAAACGAAAGTTAGTGTCCTGTGAGGAAGGTCCTGATATAGGGTGCTTTCCCACTCGAACCTCCTTATCCCTTAGTCATCCCAGGTCAATTTTAATACAACCCGCGTAAAAATCAAGTATGGGGAAAGTATGGCTAAGAAGATGGTTTAGAAGAGTGGCTGGTGAATATTAAGACAGTTTGGCTGGAGATCTTAGTTTGGCATCTTACTCTCTTTATTCATAGTATTGGAATAATGAAAGATAAGGCGTGTCGAAAAAAATGCTATTGAAGTTTGCATCGTTGGTATCTAACGGAATGAACAAATAAATTGTAAAAACGAAAGTTAGCGTCCTGTGAGGAAGTCCCTAATATAGGGTGACGTTTCTTTCCAATACTGGTTATCAATGTTAGTTTCGGTTGTACTTTTTATTGTCATTCGTGGTCATCAGAATTTTTTACAATTCATTTCGTTGCATCCCAACAATGCAAACTTCAGCATCATGGAATAAACTTTTTTTTTTACTCACTCTCTGGAGTCTGGATCATAATATGGGTCGACGTGAAAGGAAAGCTTCGTACGAATTTTTTTTAGAGCGGGCTCAACGACCTTGTGTATTTCCCATTTGATGAACACGGAGAAGATTAAAATTTCTGTTTGGACCGATATAATTATTTCTGTACATGATTCAAGGCGCGCAGGATTATAGGCAAAAAAATTTTTTCTAGTTTTTAAGCTTTTTTTTTATTTGAAAAATCATTCTTCCAATTGAAAAATCTTATCTAAATTCTTTTAATTAAAAATCTTAATCTAAACTATGAGACGAAAAATCCTGCCTACTTTGGCTATAAGATAGAACATTTTTACACGTCACAGAGTAATATTCAGAATTTTTGCAGATTTTTAAATAATGGCCTCTGATTTGTCACTTTAAAAATATATTTAAAAAAAAATTACTATAAGAAAACTGCATTTAAGAATCCAAGTAAGTTTACAAAAAATTACGAGCCAAATTAGAGAGATCGAGGTCAAATCCTGGTCGAAACGGGTTGGATTGTCCCTCATGCACTGCATTGTCCCAAACAATTGCTAATCCTCGCTGCACAAATTCAAAAACATCGTGCCAATATGCAAACTCATCGACAAAAACATTTTCACTATGCAAACCCTTGTCTTCCATTTTGGAAAACGAACGTGGGCTTTGCCATTTGGTTAGCATAATATTGAGCGAACCGGACAACAATTGCAGGGCAAAGAATAGAAATAAGGGTATTCTTTGATTACTCAGCCAAAGTACCGTACCCTTGCCTCTTTCTTTCCTCGGCCTTTCTCTCTCGGTGAGTCACACGGTGGCTACGTCACAACCGGAGGAAATACCCAAGCCGAAAAGACGTGAAGGCCCGACTATGAGCGTTGCCGTTAAGAGATAGCATAGGCCTGGGCTTATCTCGTATTAGAGCGAACCTGGAAAGACAAATGTGTGTACAACACACACAGACACACACGGATTGCAGTATATAGAGCCAAGAATTGTTGTGGAGAGAAAAAAGGTGTTGTTTCTATTTCGTAAACATAACATACGTGATACCCTCTCTCTCTCTCCCCCTCTTCTTCGCTGCAAAGTGATAGAAACGGAACGTCGCTCGCGAGGGCGTCCATATAAACTTTTCTACACACACATAAGCTCTGCTTCCTCTTTTCTCTCCCCTCCACAACACTTTATTAATACGTCATGGGCTCTCAGTCCAGCTCTAGAGTCGAATAATAATACTTCTCTCGTGCCACCCCCGCGTTACGCCTGCTGGTTTCACTCCGCAGTTCTCTTTCATCGTCGACCTACGTCGTCGTCGTCGACGACGACGACGACCACAACGAGTCCATCCGGCGCCACGCCCCCGCGCAGTCTCAATAAACAGAAGACGAGATGAAACGTAATCAAATCTGTATCTAGAAATAAATTAATTGCAGAAGATTAGATAAAGGTTTTTATCACATTGGGACTGCGAGGAAGAAATCCTTGATTCTTCGTTTTCCCCTACGTCTTGTCCTTTTTACGAAAGTCAAAGTGACACAAACATAGGAAATAAATCGGCGATCTTACGAATTGCTACACTCTAGAATCAGTACGAAATACTGCACTTTACTGGGGTGTCGTTAGAAACGCTTGAGACGCAGGCGAACGCAATGGTCCTTAGATATGAGTAAAAGGATCATTAACAACATTAGATAGCGAACCTCACTAAAGTGATGGGGGAAGGGGGCGTTCGTTGCTACTGAGAGACACTCACTCTATATGTTATCACTGTATAGCATCTAATCTGATTTTATTTGTTTATGTTTTTAAACGAATTTCATTATGTGTATGGGGCAATCGACCGCGTTTTTTCCAGGATTTGGCCTTGACCTCTCTGATTTGATTTCCAATTTTTTGGAAGCTCAGTTGGACTCGAATGCACCAGATTTTTTTTCGCAATTTTTGTAAATATTTTTTCAAGTGACATATCGAATGCCATAATTTTAAAATCTGCAAAAATTCCAAAAAACGATCCGTTGAATATCAAGTTTTTCTAGCTTATTTTCAAAGTTCAAAGCGGGCAAGATTTTACAAGAAAAATCTTGCCTACTTTGGCTATAAGCTAGAAAATTTTCATAATCGTTAAAGTATTTTTCAGAATTTTGGCATATTTTTTAATTATTGCATTCAATATGTCACTTTAATAATAAATTTAAAAAAAATTGCTATAGAAAAAAAAATCTCGTGCATTTGAGAATCCAACTAAGCCTAAAAAAAAAGGACGAGCCAATGCGGAGAGGTCGAGCTCAAGTCCGGGTCGAAACGGGGTCGATGACCCCGTATATATTTTAAGAATCATTCTGATCTCGAGTTTTCATTCCACAAATTGTAACTACATGTGATACAGAGAAATCCGTTGAAATGAATTACAATTACAATTACAATTACAATATTTTCCATGTCCCAAGTTTTTAAAGTTCACTCTCGGTGGATCATATGACTAACCGTGATGGGAGTCCCTGTTGAAGAAACGAGAACGGCGAGAAGTATAGCGGGTTGAGCACTTTGGGAACGCCCTGCAGCTGCCGCCCTTCGATAATACGGGATAGTTGCTGTGATCCCGGCACCCGCACGCTACACACAATCTCTCACCATCTTCTTGCGTTATATCCATTGCTCACGTATATTTACTATTCGCTGCGTCTGCAACGAGGGTCCCTAAGCCCAAGGGTAGGATGATGATCTTCAGCAATCGCGATGGACAGTGTCGATGTCACTGCAGGGCTCCTTCATCGAGCCTCCGATAAAACGACTCGTTTTATACGATGCTGAGGCAGTAATGTAAAAGAGGCATAATTTTTAAGCTGTACCAGAGACACGTCGCGTGAGACGGCATTTTATTGTTAACTTTCTATGGAAGATAACCGTGACTTTCATTTTGAGTAACTTGACATCTAAAATGTGAAAAAAGCGTCTATATGGTTATAAAATACCGATGCCAACTCGCAATCTCCTTATATTTTTTCCATTCTTCAAAAAGCCAGTCATAAAACAGAATTAATGTTTATTTTCCGACCTTATGATAACACTGAATCTAATTTTCCTGACAATGTGATTCTTAAGTCATAGACGTATTTTTTTGTAAGAATAAGGTGACGGTCACGTGATGCGTCATATGACCGGTTTGTAACACTGAAAACGGGTGACTAATTCTAAAAGCATTTTTCATTCCCGTGCCTAGAAAGTGCACGCCCTTTTTGAATTAGTCACACGGTTAGTAGAATGACAAAGCTGGCTTTACAAAACGGGAAACAGAGAAAACAAAACAACTAGCACCTGTGTCAGTAATTGGAAGGCTTTTATGGCGGTCGAGCTAAGAGATATTCCGATCATGTGGTACGTCGTCTGCTGGGACCCGCAGCTTCGACGATCACTGACTATTTTTCGTGTTTTTTTTTAAGCAGCTTTATGTAGGATGAACCTATTTCTTTTTTTCGGCGTTGTGTTTTTAAGCCTTTCCGTCGTTGACTTATCCATGCTAATAGAAGCAATTAACGGCTATAAGCTCTCCATGTTCTTTGTTCCTATGGCACAAATGGTTATCTTTAATAATACTTTCCTAATTTCCTAACTTTCGTCGAATGGCATTCATATTGCGTAGATACGTATCACATAAAAGTATTAAGTTATCATATACTCGTATTTAGGGTGAGAGATAAGTTGAAAAAAATACTGTGCACTTACTACAAAAGCTAGCAGTTTGTTTTTAACTATAGACAGAAAACTCAATCGCGTCATTCCACGAACGAGCAAATAAAATCGCAATGCACACCGCTGTAAAAATAGTATACTTGCTGCTAGAGTGCAATAATAGAAGCTTTGCATGCCTGGAACCAGTCTTTGTTATTCTTTTTTTACACTTCTGAGTTATAGCAAGTGCGCTTCGCACCTTTGCTACATTTATGAATATTTATAAGCGTTCGTACAAACTTCAGTTTTCTATATATTCCGTGAATATTGATATGCGTATCTAATTGACGTATACAGATATTGTCAATATACTATAAAATATAAAGCTCTCAACCGACTTGCGTCAAATACAATCCTAAACGTTGTTATATGACGTGCGTATCAAATTTAAGAATACATAAGAAATTTCTGAAAACAATACAAACATGTTTTTAACCACTTTTCTCGTCATTTAGGTTCATATTGAGCATCTTTGCATGGAAGTCTAAATGAATAATTTATTCAAGAATGTTATTTAATTGAATTCCATCGACTTTAGTCAATAAGGTTTGATTTTGTAGTTTGCAAACTACATTGTTAATATGTTAAGTTTTATATTGCACAAAATCATAATATTGACATAAGCGCATTTGTACCCACTCGAATTTCAGGCGAAAACGCTTGGAGAATGAAGAAAATCGTAAATTTGTAAACCTACCGAAAATCAATATGGCCGCTTCAACTGTCAACACCACCTATTTTGTAGTATATACATATTTCCAAGAATAACATTCATAAAACGGAACTGGTCGTGAATTCTATGAGGTTTTCCGTAAATTTAAAGATCACCGGACTGGCGATAGTACAAAAGAAGCGCACGTGATAACTACGTTTCCGTAGTTCAGTCGGAGAAAAATACTTACGCTCTTCTTTACCGACTATGATCGTTTCTAACAAGCGAACAAATCTCCGTAAACGTAGTTTACATTATACGTGCGTTTCTATTGTGCTATCGCCAGTCTATTTATATTAAAAAATGCGGAGAACCTCATAGAATTTGTGTCCACTCTAGTTTTTCTAAAGAGATTCCTATAGATGATCATATTACTTGGCGTCGAGTCGCTACCGCGACTCTTGATACTATGAAACAGGTGGTGTTGACAGTTCGAGAGGCCATATTGTTTTTTGTTAGGTTTACAAACTTCCGACGTTCTTCTTCATTTTTCAAGCGTTTTTACCCGAAACTAGAGTGGACGCAAGTGCGACTATGTTGATATTATAATCCTGATCAATTTGAGACACATTTGTAATACAATAACAGCGTAATTTGTAAATTACGAAATCATACTTTTTTACCGACCAAAGTCGGTAAAAAAATGTACTTTAGCATCCTCTTGAGTAGTAATAACGATATTCGGCTTCTGTGGATTCCCAGAATCGCCGAGGCCCGCCGCAACAGCGGCGCTATCTCGCTTGGTACCTGCAAGGCAGGATACGAAACTATAGTAATACCGTATATACAGTGGCTCCTAGAGAGAGATCCGTCCGCGGTGCGTTCTGCGGTTCCTCGTTGCCGGGGCAGAGTCAATGCTGGCGGATGAGAGCACGGCTTGGTATTGGTGTCCTCTGTCGCTCTCATCTCGAGGTAGAATCGCTCTTCTTCTTCGTCAGGGGGCCACAGGGACGTGTTTTACACGCCAGGGGTCCAAACTCCCCGTGCGCGGAGCGCTGCTGCTTGTGCCTGTTCTCTCCGGCGTCCTGTGACTCGAAACCCCATCGTATACTACAGTCTAGGCATTTCTCTCGTTCGTTCGGGTAACAGGACCCTCGGCGCTTCGCTCTCGATCCATCTCTCTACATTTGTCTCGCTTCTTGCACGGGGATCTCTATGTGCATGCGCCATACGCTCACAGGAGCTCGCTGCGTCTGTTCCTCAATATATATGTATATACATTTGCGTGTGGATATATGTATATATGGGGAATTTCATCCCAATTCGACCTGGGTCTGACCCTCGAACTCCACGACTTGGTTCGTAATTATTTGGCCCTTCAAATGCACCACATTTTATTTTTTATTTTTTCTATACAATTTTTTCAATATGTCTTTGAAGTGACATATGGAATTTCATAATTCAAAAATCGGAAATAAGTCGGAAAATACTTTGTTATTTCAATGTCAACTTGTAGCCAAAGTTGGCAAGATTTATCTTCTTTCAGTTTATAAGCTTTTTGGATGAAAAATATTATCAACGAATAGAAAAAACAATTGATCTACTACAGGGATTGGCCAAACACTTTATTTATGTAGAACTGGATTTTTTTTAAAACTCGTTGAGAGTTTTAGGAATTTTCAGATTTCGCCGGATTATGTCTATTCAAGCACCATAGGAGTCACATTCTGACACCAATTGTTTGACAAACATTTCTACGTATATACAGAAATAGTGCAAAACTCTGCAAAATGTGAAAGAAGATGATTTTAATCTTTTAAAATCCCTCACGCACACGAATGTAGACATAACCACAAAAACAAATTGTAATTCATTGATTTTCACAAGCAACACAATAGAATTATCAATGTTATAATTCAGAAATCATAACATTGACTCCCTTAAAGATTTAACTAATTTATTTATATTATCGCCGGTCGAAATGGGATCAACATTCCTCACACTTATTTCAATAAAAATAGTAAGTGTAGGTTGAGATGTCAAACGACATCACTGTTCATTCATATTTGAGTATGAATATCTAAACAGAAAAGTCTAAAATTCTTAAAGAGGACTTCGGAGAGAGTCGAAACGTTAATTAAAAACAGGAAAATCATAATTTATTTTCCCTACAACCGAACATTGCCGCAAACATACACTATATATATAAATGATTATCGGTCACGACCTCACGAATTCGTAAATACAAAAATATTTGATCAAGTCGTCCATAGTACATTGATTTCTCTTCTATTCTTTATGATTTAAAAAATAAAAACTCTTAAAATCCACTCGAAAAAAAATATTCCCCACTTTGGCTCTGACAATGAGTTAAAAACGTTGATATTCAACAGAGTATTTCCCAGATTTCAAAATTATGGCATTTAATATGTCACTCTAAAAAAATATTTAAACTAAACTTGCATAGAAAGTTTTTTTCAAACCTGGTGCATTTAAGGACGTTGAAGGCACTAAAAAAAACCAATTCCCCTAAAAAATTACGAGTCAAATCGGAGAGGTCGAGGATCAGACCCAGGTCGAATCGAGATGAAATGCCCCGTATATATCTGTATATACGTGTTTATAAGTATATGTCTATTAATGCGTATGCACACGTTCACATAAAGCACGGCAAGGCTCAGATCGAGATAACGTGGAAGGGAGAAGGTGATGTGTATAGAGAGGTAGGTCCGCATGCGGTTCGGACTCTCAATGCTCTCAACGCAGGCTCTCTGAAACTCTCGGTTCCCTTGGCGCTTGGCCGCTGCAGCAGATCTCGTTCAGAGCCGTTCTCTCGCCCTCTATCATCAAGCCTCTGCCCTGCTCTGGCCTCGACCGCCGACTCCGAGCGCCGTCGCCGCCACCAGCGACTCGCACGTCCTTCTGCGTCACTATACTCGCGTTGTGCTGCTACTATACCTAATATACATACTCCTTTGCGCCGCCGCTTGTTGTATATTCCCTGTGTCTTTCTGTCGCTTCGTGCCCTCTAGTTACACGAATAGAAAGACACCGCCGTATGGATACGCGCACATCAGCAGTTTCCGAGGCTTCTGCTTTCGCAGTGTGTTGTCCCGCACGAATCACGGGCATAGCAGCGACACGTGGGTCGCTTCGCTTGGTCGACATCGAGCTGCCACTGCTACTGCTGCTTCTATGTACTACTAGCAACAACGTGCTCGCTTCGCTCGCACTCTTATCGTTTCGTTTGTCTCCTCTTTTGGCTAAACATTATATTTGCGAGTTTACACTATTCGTCATTTTACGTGACTCTATTTCTGCTTCAGTGTTTTGATATAATCGACTTTCGATGTACCATGTCCTATTTTTATGCTATATATCCTATTTTTTATTTTATGAAAAAAATCTATTTCCAGAAGGAAAATGTATTCTATATTCATAACTGCGAAAAAACAGCAATTCAAAAAGCGCGCCACGCGTGATCTTGTCGCTATTGTAACAGTCTGAAGTTGGCTTTATGTCAAAGCCATGGACGATCAATCAGAATGCTGGGAAGGTGGCTTCAGTCTTCGATATTTCGACTTTCGATGTGCCATGTCGTTTTTAAGAGAGGACTACTGATAGGTGCAGCTTTCAAAGGTTAAAAATGCGTGTACAAGATAGGCAGATTAATCGTTTTTTGGGTTTCACTTATCATCGATCTTCGTGTTTCTTTCTCGTCACTTGATACTTTTGATGAATCCCTGGACTGCTTTAATGGACACTGGTTATTTATTACTTAGCATATAACTGTAGGGCTCGAAGATAAGGCAAATAAAAAGAAGGAATTGTTTATACGAAATGACTAGGGCAAAAAGGACTTTTTTGTGTTCTTATACTGGTATATTGACCTTTTTATGTTTATTAAATTTTGATAATGAGTTTATAAATAAAAACTTCCAATCTTTTCTAACAGTGCAGTTCATTGTGTGGTCATCACCTTGAGTTTGGACTCCAGGGAAAAATACAATATTGGAAAAGACAAAAGATCACAAGATATACTGATTAAAAATGTGATTCATTAGAAAAAATGTTCATATAGTCTTGTCAACTTGGTGTTTTTGTGGTTACTCAGCTCGGTTTGCCTACTATGATTGATCCGTCAAGTACCTGAGTTTTCAAACTCGTTTATTATTGATCTATTAATGGTTAATATCACCACTTTCATTAATGGTTCTTCTCACATCTAGCTTAAAACGCTGTCAATTTGATGTTCAACGTTTCAAAAACATTAAGTTATGCAAGGAAAGTTTTCCGTAAATTTTCAAGACGTTTTTCGCAAAACTCAATGTTTTTCTGACCTTTAATATGATATTGACAGCTTTTGAAGCGAAATGTAAAAAATAATAAATCACTAGAAGTCATACTTTATTGTTCAATAATAATCAAACCGGGAGTCTGAAAAACTCAGATACTTAACGGGTCAACTCTGGTAGCCGAGCTAACTAACCAGAAAAACACCAAGTTCACAATATTATTTCAAAATTTATATAAATTAACCCAATTGGAAATTACGTTTCCTTGTGGAATCCTTCGTTTGTTCTAACTTTCAGCGAAGTTCTTTCAGTCGTTTAGTCCTTTTCCCTGAATAAAAAAATGTGCTATTCTCGATTATGGAAAAAAAGCCCGTTCTTCGACATTTTTTTGGATACTGAAGATTTTTTTATATGAGACCAATATATGACCTAAATATGATCGTTATTGAATTTAGTGAGAATTTATCAAAACGGTCAATTTTTAGAAGAGTTTTCATTGTACCTAAAATTATTAGAAAGCCCCTGACCAAATTTCGCGCTGAAAGTCTGCATTAACATTCAGAAGAATACACCAAACATTTGCTAAAATGAAATACGACTACAAATGAAGTATGCGATTCCGCAACATCGTTTTGATAATTTTTTGACACGAACATACAAAGCTTTTATATTGCTTCTGATAATGTTCCATTTCCACGATCGACATGAAAAGTTGGGTTTTGTGTCAAATGAAAAATATCCATAAAGCTAAATGCTCAATATCCCATCGTTATTCAGTATTAGTCGATTTTTAAATATTTCATGTAATGCATTTCGCCAATATCAAATATGTTTGATGTCCTCATTTCGTATCGACGTTTCTCACTCGATATATGTGCGTTGCGTGTGGCAATATTTATTTTGATTAAAATCTACACCTACCACAAATATTCGTTTAATATTTATTCAATTTATTAAAATTGTATTTATAACAATGACACAACTCGCGGTGATCTATCGATACGACAAATATTTTATCGACTCATTAATTGGCCTTTCTTCGCTTACAGTTTATTTTATGAGTTTAGTGAAAAGCCGAGTGTGAAGAAATCATGAAACTACGCGTGTGATGCAATTCATTGGTTTGGTCGCAACCTCGAGAAAAATAAAATATTCAAATCGAATTATGGGTATACGGGGAACGTGGGTACACGAGTTGGCATCAGCAGAAGACTTTCCAGGGCTCTAAAGGAAGTCCGTTAGGTGTTTGGAGAGTGAGTGGTGCGGGCGTACCGTGTAGAGAACGTCGACGAACGTACGAGCGAGGGATGCCCGGCGATGCCCGCGAGGGCACACAGAGAGCTTCGCGAGGCCCGCAGCGAGGTTTCCTCCTCCTCTGCTCTGCAGGTCTTCTCCCGACTGCCGATCTCTCTTAGTATGGGCTCATCGATTAGCATCATCTTTGGCTTTCTCGAACGCTTCACTGTAATTCTCTCTATGCTGCCCGTTTTTTTCCAAACCTCACATCACCAAAATCCACACCGAGACAACAAAAATCGTTAAATGCACTAAATAATTTATTTGAATATTATATAATTGACTCAAGTAGCTTGGTATTTCAAGCAATTGCACGTATGGTATAAAAAACGATATATTTCGTTAAGTCCATTATATTAAAAAAGCTGCAAAGTTGAATTTACAAATTGCTTCCTCATTATTTTTTTTGGTTTTCTTTTTTTACAAAGGTAGCTTTATGAAGAAGTATGTTAATCGATTTTGGCTTACTCATAGAGAGGCTTTGTAAGAAAATCCAAATAATAGTGAGGAAGTAATTTGCAAAGTTCATGTTTGCAGTTATATTTTTTATCAAAGTTAAATTTCCGAAAAATTTTAACCGCGTAACAAATTATGACACACTGAGTACGTATTATTGCTAAATAGTACTGATTTCATGTTCAAAGCCTGACTTCGGTATCTTATGTTCTGTTAAGGTTAATGCAGCAACATCATTTTTCTAAAATTTTTATCTGCAGTAAATAAAATGCAGTCTAATTTTTTTCTACGTAAATGATTTGTTTATATTTCTGAACAATAAAACACCAGTGAAGCAGAAAGTGAAAATTTCATAAATAATTACAACATTCACTTCCTTAAGTTGCCATTGCGCGAATTTTTCATATATTTTGCTTTTTCTGGTTTACCGATAGCGTATGGATAGAAATTTTACAAAAAACGTTTGATTCATTGGTTTCGGGCAACAAAACATGTATCAATAAATTTTTTTTGAAAAAGGGGGGATAACAAACATATTCATAACTGATTCAAACTCGAAATAAAAAGAGTACAAAATCGTGATACCTAGAGAAAATAAATTCCATTTTTGTTCACCTCGAAAACAGCTAATCGTCGACTTTCTAAATGAAATTCCACTGTGAACAGCACAGCTCGGTACCTAAAATCTCATGAAATGTCTCGATAAATTACGTCATACGAATTTGTTACCTCGCAGAGCTCTAGCCAATCTTGTTTTGCTTATCAACTACTCGTATTGCCCATGACTCATTTCTTTTTATCTCTGTTGCTTTAATGCGAACGATAATGAAGTTGGCAATATTTGGGTTGGAAGATGTTTATAAAATGTCAGAGCACAACAAAGTACGTATGTTGTCTTTAGGTCATACACTTTTGGGAGAGAACGATTATATATAGATTCCACTTCTTTGTTTTTCATGCTTCACGACTTTCCTAAGCGCACATTTATATTTGTGCAGCCTCAACTGTATATTTAGATTAGCACATGTTATTCAACATTAATGATCAACGGAAAGCCATTCGTCAAATTGCAATATCCTGGGATACGTATTAGATAATTTCGCTTCGTTATATGAATTTCACTGCAGAAATTCTACCCTCAAATTAAGATTATTATTCTCCAACAGAAGCTACTAATTACAATTAAATTGTAAATGACATCTCAACTTCCACATCAACTAATCCCTTCTCCGACAAAAAAAAACATGTTTACATCTGCAATTTTCCACACCGCAGCTAACCGCAGTCTTTGTTATTTTCAGGGCCAACGTCCGGAGCAAAGCGTGATGCAGGCTCTGGAAAGTTTGAACGACTCGCAGGTTAATGACTTTCTCTCGGGCAAAGCTCCGCTGAACCTGACGATGCGATTGGGCGATCAGATGATGTTAATACAGCTGCAGCTGTCGACGGTGACGCCAGCTTGTCCGGCCAGTAACACCACCAGCAGTAACAACAATAACAACAATAACAACAACAACAACAATAACAACAACAATAACACCACCAACAACAATAACAGCAGCAACAACAATAACAGCAGCAGTACCACAACAAACACGGGCTACAACAACATAACACCTTGTGGCACAGTAGCATCAGCAACAGTCGACGGCTTGACCGTCGGCCTAGCTTCTCACAACGTCAACACATCATCCTCATCAACGAGTACCGGCACAACGACAACGATGCAAAGTTCTTGTCCGTCGAGCCGCGAAAATACCGCATCATCGACGAGCTTAACCTCCTCGAGCTCCTCAACAACTTCTTCAAATTCCTCCGCAAATCTTCGTTCGGCATCGCCGCGAAGATCAGCTATTTTAGCAGCTCGAGCAGCGCGAACTTCCTCTTTAATGAGCAGCCTCGCCTCAGCGCTCCAAGCGGCCGCAAGCTGCAACAATACATCCACAAGCAACACAAGCGTTTCAACCGCGTGTACCACGACAAATTCTTGCGCCGAACGGTCCCTGAGCTCACCGATGTCCCCTGAGTCCCCAATGTCCCCGGAGTCACCGATGTCCCCTGAATCCCCGCTGTCACCGACGTCCCCATCGTCCACGACGTCACCAACGTCCACAACCTCCCCGATATCCCCGACTTCCCCGACTTCGCCAACACCTTCCCACATACCTTCGTGGTTTCCATACTCAAGGTCCTCATCATCTTCGGCATCAGCTTCGGGCTCAGCCTCTGCCACCGCCCCGACGTCACCGACTTCGCCAACACCTTCCTACGTACCTTCGTGGTTTCCATACTCAAGGTCCTCATCATCTTCGGCATCAGCCTCGGGCTCAGCCTCTGCCACCGCCTCCTCAAACACTCTCCAGAGTAATACTCCGTCGAGGGTTAATTGTCGCAACAAAATAGCCGGAATACCGTACATGTTCCAACGGCAGCATCATCGGCATCACTATCACCACCATCACCATCATCACTCGAGAAACAAACATCTCAGCCCCTTGTCCCCGGAAAAATCAAGCTGCGAAAGCGCCCAACAAAATTCTACCTCAACGAACGCGTCGCAAATGCAGGACGAGAGTATGGCGACAACTACGATACCCGGTACGCCACAGAAAAAGGATATTTGCAACGGTCATCATCATCATCACCATCATCATCATCATCACTCGCAGCAACAATCGCCGAGCCATCAGCAAGACGTTAACGGAAGCAACGACGGCCTCTCCGGTCCACAAAGCCCCAACGGATCAATCGTAGGACTTGGAAATTCCAGCAAAGTCTCCGCCACGTTGGACACGAGAGCTCTCGCCGAAGCCTCGCGAAACCTCACGCAGAAGCTCAAACAGCTCTCCTCTGAGGTACTCACCTCGCGGGTCGACCTCGCCGAGGTATATTTACCGAAGCCAGTTCCCCTGTGTTATTATTATATATTGTCGTTATTTCGAGGGCGATACGCAATCAAATTTCAACGATCTCAATGAAACACATTTTTAATGATCTTTTCTCTTAATTCATTTAATAGGAACACGCGAGACGCAGACAAGGCGCCATCATTGAAAGCATGCATCACCACGGAAAAGGCGTTTACTCAGGAACTTTCAGTGGTACTCTTAATCCCGCGCTTCAGGATCGTCATGGAAGACCCAAACGCGATATCAGCACCATTATTCACATTCTTAATGACCTTCTGTGCGCCACACCCGCCGCTGCTACTGGACACTACAGGCATCATCATAGACACAGCAGCGGACGTCAACAAAACTCATCCGCTATCGCTGCATCATCCGAAGGCTCTTCAGCCAATACTGGAGCGTCTGGCACGCCCGGAGGATCTTATAATGATGGTAGGTGTTACGTCCGATACTTATTTCAAAATTATGGACATGATGTTAAGATAAAATTGGGGCATTTGTCCGATTAATATTTTGAATTATGACGCGTTATTTATTTTGTTTTCTTCATAGTTGGTTTAAGGACTACATATATATCAGGATGTACCAAAAAAGCCTTATTTTTTTTTCTTTGCTCTCCGCCGTAAATATCGTAGAATCCGTCTTAGTAAAGATCCTATGAAAAGCGGAGCTTATCATTTTTATTCTTAAAGGTCAAACGTCGCGTTTGACGTTTTTCATTCTTAATCCCTTCAAGAAGGGATTCTTCTCCCTGCTAAGAAGAAAATTTTAAAACATACAATCAATGACTACATCTTACGAATCATTAAATTTTAAACAAAAAGTCTAAAATTTTGAAAATTAGTACAAAATATTGTGACGAATTCTATATCTTCAATATTTGGTATTTTACAGAGCCTTAAATTTTTAATGTAATTTTTCCGTTTTTTTTTTTAATATTTCTTAGCTGAAACTATTCAAGTTATAACAAAAAGTTAAAAGAAAAATTCGTCGTCCATCTGACGCTACAAAAAAGTCGCTGGCGAGTTTTTCGTAATGTTGATGTTTACAAAGTTACAGACCAACAAAGTTGTGGTGTTTGTATTTTTAACTTTTATTGAGTGAACTGCTGATGTTTGTACAAAAAGTCAATAGGAATTTTTCAAAACATTGAATTTTTTAAACAATTGTCCGGGTGCAATTTTATATATTGCTAACGATTTAATGAGTTACAGACTCATTAAATCTTATTTCGATGGTTTTTTACGTATACCAATTTTATACCGGATATGCGTAACATGCGTTTACGTAATATTGCGATAATTTAGTATCGCTACAAGTTTTGCATCCATACTAATTGTCTATCACACGTCACTACTGTCAATTTATCAATGATTACCATTTTCTCATTTATCGCAGAGGAACTATCGAAGGAAAATGAAGTAAACACAGGGAAAGATCCTTTGTGACTCAATTTTCCTCCAACTTATGTAATATTGCGATAATTTATCATCACTACAAGTTTCGATAAAAAAATTATTGTTATTGAACGCGATTGCTTGTTGCACCAACCGAGAAAAAATGATAACATCAACAAATTCTTCAGCCTCCATTTACATCGCATTCATAATAATTGTCTATCATAGATCACTATTATCAACTTATTAATTATTACCACTTTCTCGTTTATCGCAGAGGAACTATCAAAGGAAAACGAGGCAACGAAGGGAAAGATGAGGCGACTGCGTTTGGTAATGGAGCAGCGAAGGGCCAAAAGGAAAGCGAGACGTCAGGCTCGCGCGGCGCCTTACACAACTCAGTGGGCAGCGCTGACGCCCGATCCGAGTTCGAGCCACGATCCGAACACGTCGACCTCAGCGTCAAGCGGTGGAGCGAGTGGAAATTCGACGGAGCCGCAAAACGAGCCTGAGTTACAGCCTTGCAGCCCAGAGCCCGTTGTAGCTTGAGGAAATGTTCGATGTCTGCACGCGTAGGCAGTGAAAAGTATAAACAACGGTGATGATCAGAGTCAATCCAAATGACTGACTGAGATTGCCGTCGTTGGTGAAAGAGAGTTCTCGTCGAAATATTATATCAGAATTGCGCCACACGGCTGGATTTACCGATCTAGCAGACAATAATTGTATTCGTGGTCGATTAATTTGCGTGGCCACGCTTTCTCGCTCGTCCACCGAGCCGGTAAAAGCGTGAACACGGCGAGTGCGCGTGCGGAAAGTTTTTCGAGGGGAATTCTCGTCAGGCAGGCCGCGTCGTCAGGGTTCGTCGATGTAAAGGATTTTTAGTAAGTATAAGAAAACAATATGCGATGAGAGAGAACCGCGCAATGACTATTGTAAAGCGCGTACCAATGTGCAATGATTTGTGCCGCTGCCTACGACACCTGCCTGACAATAACGATATAAACAAACAAATATTTTAAAAAAGCGTTCGCCCAACGGTCGAAGAACGGCCGCAGGGCGATAAACGCGAGCACGCTTGCTCGTTTTTACGTTACTTGTGAAATATAGATTAAATTCGATGGAAGTGACGTATGATCGTATAGGGAGAGAATTATGGGAATGGAGGAGGCCCGGATTTTCACCTGGCAGTGGAAATTCGCTCTGGCGTTTTTCCGTCGCCGAGGGAACAACAAATAATAAAAGCCTCTGCGATCGCCTCGTGAGAAAAAGATTATCTCCCGAAAAAATCGCAATGCAAATTAAGTTTACGTTTAGAATGGGAATGAAAAAAACAAAAAAAAGTTAAGGAAATTCGCGTTAGGGAGCTCCTTTCGAGACGCGATTAGACGGACTGCGCAACATAACAAAAATATAAATATGAAAAATTTACTTCGGTGGCATATCGCGCGCTCGATTTACTCGGTGCTCAAAAGATACCGAAGGCTCTCTTCTTTGTTAGACGCCTCGCTTGTTTTACGATCGTTTTCACAGAGACACTCTCGTTTTCGCGAGAAAAAGAGAAAAAGAGAGGGAGAGAGAGAGAAATACCATTGTCCTTAGTATCGTTATCCGAGGTTAAGAAAAAAATGAAAATTAAATGCATACGTATGGGTGATCCTAGTAGGTAGAGTTTAGAAAGACCATACTGCATGGCCTCGACGCCGAACATTCGTTAAGGTTTACTAGGCACTATATTAAATCCTGTATCACCCTATAGTATACTGCCTTAGGTTATCTAGAAAAAATTATTATTATTATTACTATTATTATTATTTTATTATTATTATTACTATTGTCATTATTATTAGTATTAACTATTACTACAGTTTGCAAACTGGCTCAATATTGTATCATACGATTATCGAACCTATCGAGTACCAAAATAAATAAGATTGCTTGCCAAGTCCAAATAAATCGTCTCGCACTCTTGAATCCCAATATCCTATAAAATAAGAAGATTCCGTCTGCGAATTGAATGCAATATTCAACATTGTAACCATAAATTGGTGAATATCGTGCTGTTTTTTTTATCGAAGTGGTATCGAAAAATATTTACTTTTCTTTTTCTTGTAAAAAGGGATTTTATGGGAGACTGCATTTTTTTTTTTAAATTGTCTTTGGCAGTGTAAGGCATGAATTTTAAGCAAATCGAATATTCTTCAGGAATAAATTTATGCATGGAAATAAAACGAACTTACCTGGCAGTGAAGTTCGATTGTAATTATATGTAAGGCTTCGTTTGAGAGGATTACATCGGTAGTAACACTGCTTCCTGCTACCGATCTAATCTTGGGAATGGGGAGAACGTATAAAAGATATTAAATTCTATGAAGATCGGCAAAGGGGTTCGGATATTACAATCGAATTTCCAATTTCTAAGTCGCTTCTACGTTCTAAAAATTGGATTAAATCGGCTGGAACATTAGATATGCATGCAAATTTGACGAAAATCCCGAAAGACATGCGTGTTCCATGGAAATTTTACTAGTTCTGCAGGATTCATGGACTTATCTAAGTCTCTTTAATTTCAATATGTTAAATCGTCCTTCTTTTCCGTCACAGAACATTTCCTCCAAACTTTTGTTTGTCAAGTATCCAGCGTAATATACGTTTTCCGAAAATGCATATGCCTAAATCATAACATTATGATAATGAATAAAAGTGGCGAAATAGTTGAAACTGGTTTATTTAAATTATTACCTAGATGACATACAATCGTAAAAACTTATCGACGTTACAAATTTCACCTACGACGATTTTTAAATTCATTTCTGTCTTCGGTTAATCCTAATTAACGGTGGCGGCTCATTACGAGGACTCGAGGTACGCGTACTTAGTGTACGACAGGAGCTAAAGTTGCGGTACATTTTAGACAGAAAAAATTCGGCAGTACCTCGAAAAATCGTTTTGTTTGGCGATTTGCTGTGACACCGGCTCCTCGTCACAGCGCTGATTGGTACTTAAATGCTAAACGTACGTTTTTTTTGTAATTCAGTCCGCCGGTTGTACCCTGAACCGCAGCGATTTGCCGAGATGTTCGAGTGTATTCGAAGCAAGGATTGGCACCATTCGGATGAAAAAGCATTGATTCAAAGACATAATTCGACTAATTATTGTGCAGAAATCATAAATTCCAACGCTTTTATAATAAATACGAATAGTATTAATAAAGTATTCTTCTTAGTGGAACGATAATCTTTCGAACGCGTGAGAAAACGTGATCATTCAGTAAAGAAATGATTAACAACTTTTTCATTCAAACGGTAAGTTGATCTCCGATTCAAAGATAGTTACTCGGTCACGCGCTTGGTCACGTCCGGCTGTCAAATCATCACGAGGGACCACCAAAAAAGGGTCCGACTCGTCTGTCAAGGACTCGTTACAATAATTAATGAATTAATTAATCAATAATAATAATGAGAGTAATTATAATAATAGCAATAATAATACAATGCTATAGTATACTTTACATAAAGATATATGAAGAATGAGAGATTTGTCATCCGGAAGAAAAGAGAGCACGGAATTTGATAATTACTACGGAATTCGAGAAAAGCTACGCACGAGGAACACTAAACATTTTAATCGCGAGTCTCGTCGCAAAATGCGCGTACACTGGTAAAAAATTGTTATGGAATATAATATACCGGTACATAAATATATAGAAAAAAAGCTTCTCACATCGGTATATTAATTTTCATAAAGAATTATTTTTTTACAGTGTATAGGATGGAAAGTAAGAAGAAGAAGAGCTTATATAAACACGCGTCTATCCAAGTCATTGAAGCACAGTATATATACACGTAATAAATTTATATGTTTAGCAAAAATTCAACGAGATGCGACGGAAGGTGCTGAAGTGCAGGGACAAGAAAAAACATTTGTCGCGGTAAAAACCTTCCGATAAATCGCGTTATGGCACGTTGCTGTACAGTACAATGATTCGAGACTCACGCGTGGTTTTTTTTATCACACCGGGCCGTTGGCTTTGCGAGACTTAAGGATGTATACGTACCGTCCCGCCAAAAGTGAGTTTCAGAGAGAATTTCGATTCCTTCCCGATGGGATAAAAATCGGAAAAAATAATACATATAAAATGTGCTAAAAATATTGATTTCGCATAATAATAATCCCAAAATGTTATTAACAAATTGGTGAGAAAACAATTGCTCAACAAACAATCAGTCAATCTAACTTTTTTTCTAATGAAAATGATACGTTAATTTATTCGAATGCATACAAATTTTTTCAGATTTTTTCTTCATATTAATTTTGATTTTTTTGATTTTGAAAAATGCGCAAAATATTACAAATTTTGGATATGCGTTTTGCAAAAAAATCTTGAATGTAGTAAATGGTTTTATGCCGAACACATATCCAAAATTCGTTATTTCGCGCATATTTTTGTAAATAAAAAAAAATCAAAATCAAAATAAAGAAAAAAATTCGTATGCATTCAAATAAATCAACATATCATTTTCATTAGAAAAAAAGTTAGATTGACTGATTGTTTGTTGAACAATTGTTTTTTTTACCAATTTGTTAATAACATTTTGGGATTATTATTATGCGAAATCAATCTTTCCAGCACGTTTTATATGCATTATTTTTTTCCGATTTTTATCCTATCGGGAAGTGATCGAAATTGTCTCTGAAACTCACTTTCAGCGGGACTGTACATATCATACATCCTTAATTTCTTCTTTCTTTTTTTTGGGGTGAGGGTCAAAATAGCGAATGACCAAAATAGCGAATGGCTAAAAAAGCGAATTTCAAAATAAGGAACGTCTAACTGTAGAATGTCCATAATTATGGAATTCGCTTTTTTAACCATTCCCTTTTTTCATCATTTGTTATTTCAAATGCATTTTAATAAGATAGAGGTGAAAATAGCGAATGGTCAAAATAGCGAATGGCTGAAAGAGCGAATTTCACAATGACGAACATTTTAGATTCAGACATTCCTAATTTCGAAATTCGCTATTTTAGCCATTCACTATTTTGGGCATTCGCTATTTCGACACCCACCCTTTTTTTTTGTTACTATAAAATGTAAATGTAAAATCGTTATTATCGGTTTTCTCTGTTTTGGCAGTTGAGTGTGTAATTGTAAATATTGGATCGTGGAGAGAACGATGGGAAGGAAATGGGAGACGGGAAGAGAATCCCTCGCGCGTTCGGTCCACTCGTTTCTCCTCAGCTCCTTTTCTAGTAGAGATTGATTTTTTTGGTAATGGTTTTTCGACACATGTGACAAGTCTTTAGAGGCGACGCGCAATAGTCGCAAGCACCGTGACCGCACAAAAATGCAACGTTTCGCCGTCGTTCCATGCATATGCTACACATATTTGCCTCCTCGAGATCGGCTATCCTCGTTTCGAGGTAACGCAGTCTTTCCAAGTCTTTGTCCTTCTCTCTCTCCCGATCTCGATCCATCTTCTCGCTCCCCTTGTCCTCCGTTGCCTCCTGCTTTTTCGGACTTTTTGCTGGACTCGTGGATGTTGCCTCACCCGCTGAATTGTTTCCTGCGAATGAACGCAATTATAGTTGAAAATTTGATCCGAAATTATGACTGGACGTTCAAATACAAATATAGGTGAGTGAATGGTAATAAACACTGAATGAATAAAATGAATTTGGCTAAAATCTCTTATGTAAAATATGAATCGTTTTACACAGACGTGTAAACATTTGCTATTTTTTATCCCTTTTACAAAATTTGCAAATAAATGCAACTAAAGTTGAAAGTTTTCCCCCGAAATTACGGGGGAGGTTTAAATAAAAATATAAGCGAGTAAAGGTGAAAAGACAAGATTAATAAAATAAATTTAACTCAAATGTCGTATGTAGAATATGAATCGTTTTACACAGACTTTTCAAGAACATTTGCTATTTTCCATACCTTTTACAAAGTTCGCAAATAAATGCAACTAAAGTTGAAAGTTTTTCTAGGAAATTACGGCTGGAGGTTTAAATTGAAATATACGTGAGCCAAAGGTGCAGAGACAAGATTAATAAAACTAACTCAGCTCAAACCGCGGATGTAAAATATGAATTGTTTTACACAGACGTATTAAGAACATTTGCTATTTTGCATCCGTTTAACAAGGTTTGCGAATAATCGCAACTAAAGTTGAAAGTTTTTCTCCGAAATTACGGCTGGAGGTTTAAATAAAAATATAAGTAAGTAAACGGTGAACACACAAAATTAATAAAACGAATTCAGCTCAAACCTCTGACGAAAAATATGAGATGTTTTACACAGCCGTATTTAAAAAATGCACAACTTTTCATTCATTTTACAAAGTACGAAAAAACTGTCCCAAGAAGTTTCAAGACTATATTTCAAAGCCGTGTTCGTTTTCCTAGAAAACACGAATTTATTTTACAAGAAAGAATAACAGATTACAAACATTTTGTGACCATTTTTGAAAAAATGAATTAATCAAATATTGCCATTATAATGGTTCGCAATCAATGTTCTCGGGATTTTTAATGTCATATATTTCTCATCTTCACTTTTTACCGATTTTATCATTTTGAAAAACCTTTTGTTTCGCAAGGATATTCAGAAAATCCTTTGAAATTTCAGAAAAATTATGAAATGCAACAAGATGGATAAGTTCGATTTCTCACCTTCAAGAACTTGCGGTTTTGTTCTGCTGCCGCATTGGCAATTGTCACCAGTTGGAACGACGCTACCACCAGGGTTGTCCGCAGTTCCTTCACCGTTTCGTATTATTGATCCCGCGCATTCTTGACACGTATCCACATCGCCAGCTCCCCGAGAACCCTCCGCCGGTTCTTCGTTGACAATTGGTACAGCTTCGGAAACCGTTGTTTCGATCTCAAGGATCGGACGTTCCGTGTTATTTGCAGGTGTTAAATCTTCGGTCGGTCCTCTTTCACTCACGTTGCTTCGTCGACTGCGATTCCTGAAGGATCTAACGAGATCTCCGACGCCCGTCGTTTGCTGCTCTGGCAGCAGAAGCTCCAAAGGCGTATTTCCTTTGGAATTTCGATGCTCCAACAGAGTGCCACTGGTATCAACGCTCACAAGAAAACAGGCGAGAGTCAACTCCGTTGGTGCGTTTTGTCTCGAAAGTTCTTGCCAAATCTGATAAGCGATTAAATTACAAAAATAAAAAAATAAATCAACGTTTTTATTAACATTTTTGTAATTGGCAGTAGTAAGTCTTTAGTCGTTGCCAAGTTTCGTTTCGTTATTCGATATTGTAATACAACTATGCAAAATCCGTGATTATGTTCATAGAACTCAGAATTTAGAGAAAAGAGTACATCGAAATATTTACAAAGAAAAAATCCTCACCAAATTACAACTCGATCAACGACTTCAACATAACTTTTCACCTCGCCCACTTTAAAAGTCTACCAATTAATACGTGTGATCCACAACAAATATCCGATGTTCCAACATTTCCAGTATATTTTAATTATTAACAATTTTCAATTATTAACTAATCGTTACTATTTCGTCCCGATAATATATTAGTGACTCCAATAGTTTCTTTTCCGTAACGGAGCCATTGCGCAATAGCCGAAGATCTGTCTTTTCGTAGAAATTTATACACGGCAAAAATTTTGGAAATCAGGGCGTTTTAATCGTAACGGTGACTTAAATTATTCTAGAATTTTCGGGACATAAATTACGTTATTTGCTTCCAATAGAATTTCATTGTGAACGGAAAGTTCGATTGATGGAGAAATTGATTGGATTGACAAATATGCCGCTGCAATAAGTATTGTCAATTTTTTTTATTGATTGTACAAAAAAAAAATGTACGAGAGCGGGGCAATGAAAAATGAATTTTTATGCTTACCGCATGAATGAGGGGCGAGTCTCTATTGCTCTCCGGTGTCGGAACCGTCGCCGGTTGATGACGACTCTTGGCAATCGCTATATGTAATACCGTGTCACCCTCTTCGTCGGTACTCGCGATATCGGCGTTATGTTTGAGCAACAGCTCAACGAGAGTCCAATGTCCCTGAGAAACCGCGAGATGCAACGGCGTTTGGCGACGATTGTTCCGGAGATCAACGCGAGCTCCTCCTCCAGTTTCCGATAACAATAATGCTGCTACTTCGCAGTGGCCGTTCAACGCGGCCAGGTGCAATGCTGCAAAACCATCCTCCTTTTTCACGTCGATTAGCTGCCGACAGCGAGCCACGAGCCGTTCCGTAGCGCTACAAATCACAGATGTGAAAATAAATGTTATTCTAATTAAGTTAGAAATAGTCTATAAATAAAGCTGCAAAGTAGAACTTTGCGAATAGCTTTTTAATTATTTTTTGGGTTTTTATTACAAAGTTACCTTTATGAGGAAGCATGTTAATCGATTTTGGCTTTCTCATAGAGGAAGCTTTGTATGAAGAACCAGAAATAATGAAGAAGCAGTTTGCAAAGTTTAACTTTGGAGCTTGATTTTTTATCAAAGTTTCATTTCTGAAAACTCTAAGCCACATAACAAATTATGACGAAACTGCGTACCTATTATTGCTAAGTAGAACTCATTTTATGACTAAAGTTTGAATTCGCTATCTTATATTTTGTTAAGGTTAATGCAATAACATCATTTTTCCAAAACTTAAAATTCTGACAAATTTGAACCATATTGCATATAATGACGAAACTATGTACTTATTATTGCTAGATAGTATCGATTTTATGTATTAAATTTGAGTTCTCTGATTCTGATTTGTCTCATGTTTTGCTAGAGTTAGCTAGGGCAAAAACGTGATTTTTTCGAAGATTTCAAAACTCAATAAAATCCGAACCGCATTTCCGATTTCGCTTAGATTTAATACTAAACAACATTAAGAGTATCTAGACTTATAAAAAATTATTTAGGAATGTATCGTCAATTTTGCGCATGCCGTTTTTTTCAAAAATTTGAAATATAAATTTTAAATAAAAACTTCTGCATACAAATCGTAAAAAATTGCAAAAATCAAAGATGAACTGCTACTTTACTTATATGCCAAACTTTAGCTAAAAGTAGAAGTTTGCAAATTGCTTCCTTTTTATTTTTGGTTTTTTGAAATAAGGCTTCCTCTATGAGAAAGCCAAAGTCGGTTAACATACTTCTTTGTAGAGGCAGCTTTGTAAAATAACAAAAAAAAAATTGAAAAAACGAAAATAGGCATTTCTTCCTCTGTCACCACGAATATTGAAATAATTATACTAGAGTTTAATCAAAGTTTCTAATTAAAATAATTTGCAATTGCGGTGAATTGCGTTCCATAAAAAATTGCTTATACTTACTGAGCGTTTCCTTTGAGTGCTGCGTGATGAAGAACATTAAAACCCCGTTTATTCCGAAGTGTAAATTGGACTCTGTCGCAAGAACAGAGAGCGTCAATGATATCGAGGGCGTCCTTTCCGATTGCGTCGTGAAGAGCCGTGTCACCGTACGAATCCTGCAGATTTACGTCACAATTATGACGCAAGAGGACTCGAACGCATCCCGCGTGTTGCTTGTTCACGGCAACGTGAAGAGCACTGCAACGGCCGTTATTAACGGCGTCGATTGGTGCACCGCGAGATAGTAGAAGTTCCATTACTTCCGGTTGATTACTATAGACAATTAAAACAAAAAAGATGACAATTGAATTTAAAAAAAAAAGATGATGACAACAACATTAGTCGTCTATAAAAAACGCCGCATTTCGAGATAAAAAGTTAAGTAAAGCATTACAGATAAATACACAATTGAAAAAAGCTCTCGGATTATTAATGGCCTCTCTTTTAGGAAAAGTATTCGTAGCACTGATAAATCTGTAAGTTGACAACAAACTACAAAAAGTGTTGGTTGAATCGTTAATATTCATCACATACATTCTCAACAAAGTGTGATTAATTTGAAATACAAATCCTTTGAAAAACAAAGGTACAAAAAAATTAACCTTATTGAAAATATTCAAATGATTAATTCGGAATTATGATAATGCCGAAAAGTTTTTAATCAATCAGTAGTCAAATAGATCATAAGAAAATGGCTACTATATTGTATGCTTTACGAAATTGATAGTTGATTCTGTTGATATTTTTGAATACATATAAATTTGCAAAGGTTTTTTTTTGAGAATGCCGGAATTGGTTAATACTTGATATAAACTTATCGCGAAGGTCCAAAATTCCGAAATTTAATATCTCACCTACATTTTTGACGAAAAGTTTTCTAGCGACTTTCGTAAAAAATGTATTATAACCTTCGAAATTTTAGACCTTCGATCATTTACCATTCAGAACTTTGGCTCCAAGAGACCAGGCAATCGAGGTTAAAGTTCCGAGTAGTAAATGCACGCAAGTCTAATATTCCGAAACTTATTATCTCACCTTCATTTTTGACGAAAAATTTTCTAGCGAATTTCATTTAAAATGTAGGTGGGATATCAAATTTCGGAATTTTTGACCTTATTGTATTCACCATTCGAAACTTTAACCCGGCCTCAAACTTATGAAAACATGTCTGTTGTTCTCCAGAATAGTCAGTTTTGTTGTTTTAAATAGATGAAATAATTAGAAACAACGAACCCAAAAGCTGCGTAATGTAGCGGAGGATCGCCGTCTTCATCAACGGCCCGAAGAGATGCACCGCCGTCTAGCAATAAAACGCACAGCTCCCGATGACCCTGATGTGCCGCTACCTGAAGACAAGTTTTCTTTCCCCCGCAAAGACCGCTTGGCCGAGCATCCACGTTTCCCGAATATTTGCGAAGATATTCCCTAAGTGCGGAGACTCTAGCCTCGCCTCTCGCTGTGTCTCTCATCAACTTTTCCATTTCCCTAGTCGCACGTTCGAACGGGAACGACGAATCACCTGAACCCAGAAATTCATCATTCAGCCAGTTATTTTTCATACTTGTTGGATAATTCTTTTATCTTTGCTTTTTACCGGAAGAACTTCCGCGCGTCCATTCCGAGGCCGAAGCTGGTGAACTTCCGGCATCTGGACCCGGTTTAATACGCGTCACGCTCAGGGGATTAAAAGTCCACGTGTGACCCTCCATCGTCACTCTTATGTCACCGTCCCCATAAACCTTTATTACTTTTCCTGTCTTTCCTAAAGCCTGTGTGAGAATTTATATTAAAATTGTGTGAAATTCAATTTTTGTTGGCTAATGATAATCATCAAGGAGGAACGCAATTTACCCCCTTCAAGAAAGTGGGTATGTTTGTTTTTGCAAATAATAGCTTGTCAAAAACATGACATTTAATTCCGGGAACAAAATTTTAAGTATTTCCGATGTTATTGTAGATGAGCATCACTTTAAACGCCTTTTTCTCTGTGGTGCGTTTTTCGGAACTTTTTGCACGATTTCCCAAAAACTCTCCAACCCATTTTCATAAAATTTGACATATTGTCTCTCAAACAATATGAAATTTTGCTCGAAAATTCATCGAAAACATCTATAAATCGAAGTTTTTTTTTTTGTGAACACCGTAATTCTATTAATTTTTCTTTAAATCATATTTTGAAGACCCAACGGTAATAAAATCCACCAGAGGCTAAAATGTTACGGTCGTCAATGATATCATCTAAAATTCTTAATGAAAGGTTTTATGAAAATGTATGTTAATTATTAAAATAACAATAAATCTTGATGCAAAATTCTAGTTCAGTAATTTCAGTAGTACAAAAAAAGTGCAAGAAGTCCTTCAAGATTGTAAAAAAAAAAATGCAAAGCCCTTCTAATTGTTAGGATTGATAAAACTGCTAAAAAATGATAAATGTTTTACATAGAAAATGAAAAAATGCTCTGGTATTGTCTAAACTTGAAGTATGATACAAAATTTTAAGTACTTACGCTCTTCATCGCCTCGGTCCACTCTCCATGTCCTTGTTGATAATTTTTGACAGCAGCAGCATCAGTCTTGACGCTAACGAGATCGCCAAGAGCGAATGTTTCCTTGCTCGTTACTTTGGTCAATGCACGAGGATGAAAAGTCCATCGATTGTTACAGCCCTCGTACTGAACTCTGATGTCGCCTTTGTCAGTAACGCGATGAACGGTTCCGATTTTGCCGATGTAGTCGACCATTCGCGGATTCCATCCTCCATGACCCGCTTGCATTTCTTTGAGAGTCTCGACGTCTCTCAGGACTTTTACTTTGTCACCGACATTGAAAGTCAAGTGCGAGGGACTGGATGTGGTGCTGGAAACGCTGCCGCATGGAACCGAAGACGAAGAACCACTGACGACTTCGCCCTCCGCGACCGTAAGCACCGCCTGACCGAGAACTGGCAAGTGTTCCTTGTAGTAAGTTCCCGCTGTCGCTTCCTCGATGTAGCAAAGATCTACACAGCCTTTATAACCGAGTCGGTAAACGTTCGTGCTACCGGACGACCAAGTAACTGTCGCTACTGATCTGCTACTCTCGTTGTCCCAGCCACGAATGTCCATTACTCTGCCTGTTTTTACTGCAGGGACGAAAATAAAATTAATTGGAGGAGTGAATCTATCGCACTGTGAAAAAATATTTGGAATATTCATATATTGTATAGTAATTTATAGTAAGCCTGTGGAATGTATTTTTACTAAACACGTGTATGAAATTCAATTCAATGTATGAAAGAAAATGAAAAAATCCAATGTACGTGTAGTAAAATTGAATATAACTTACATTCGAAACATGACTTTATAAACGAATTCAGGAGAATTCTATATTAATTTCATGTTACACGCGTGTAGTAAATTGTCTATACTCGATTTTGTAAACGACCTTCCTACACTGTGTAGTAATTTTACCTACATTTCTTCAATAGTGTGATTTTCAAGTAATTTATCCTATATTTGCTCTCAATACAAACTCGTATTCTTTACACTAAGTAGATGTAGAATTTATTTTTGGGCCAGTTATTTTAATAATTGGCTTGAAATTCATGGTAATAGTACTTTTATTTCTAAAATTTTCTTTAATTTCATTACAAAAGTACCTTGATATAAATAAAAACTTCCAGTCTTTTCCCATAGTGTACACATGTGTTTGTGTTTTCCATGCATTAGAAATTAAAACCAATATTATTCAATTAACTTTGTTATCACAGCATCCAATCTTCTACACTGTTAGAAATTTTTGTATGAAAATTAATATCAAGTATTGGAATTTTTAGTGGGGATACACATATTTCGAATTAATATACAAATATTAATTAATAAACTAAAAAATGTTGTAAAATTAATATAAATTATACTAAACACTCTGTGAAAGTTGTGTCTACAATATAATTATTGGAATTTCACAGCATACCTGTAAATTAACAGAAATTTCATATAGCATATCTGCAAAACAACTTCCAATACATATATTAATTTGCAAAATAAGTTCAACAGTGTATTCGTGTAGAGAAAACTTTTCAACAGACTTCTTTTTTTTTAAACAAGTAAAATCACTTTCCATATTTTGGGATAAAATGTCAAATTTGTCTTCCTTGAACATCTACATTTTAAAAAAACCAATATTTCCTTCTGCATAATTCCAAATTAAATTTCAAAATTCAAGTTCTTTGATGATAACATAATGATGCATAGTTTCCAAAGGTCAATAAAATTAATATCACACAATAAACATTACCAGGTCCTCCATCCTGATTGCCCCATTCCCAGTCCGGTCCTCTAACAACTTTAGCTCCAATAAATATGCCTTTCAGCGGGATTTTCGTACATCCTTCCCGCGCCGTCAGTTGCACTCTGTCCACAAAAAGACATTAATGCCATTTTCTCATGTCAAACCCACAACAAAAATAAAAAGAAGAATCCAATAGCTTACCCCACTGCGTTAGCCGTCTGAAACCTCTGAAAAGTATGTGTCAAATCGTGCACATCGCCCATGTAGCACTGAGTGCAGAGATCGTAGTCGAAGCACTGTGCGCACTTCCACCGTATGCCGACAATGCCGTGTCTCTTGCAGCCATCACAGACAATATTATTGTGCTGTACTCCAGCAGTGGCATTGTCAAAAACAAGAAGATCGTAATAACCCTGATAGCCAATTCTGTAGTTGCTTCTCGAGCCGTGATCCCACTGAACAATTACAGTCTTGTCCGGTGTTTTGTCAGTGGGATACGAAGCAGTCGCTCCGTTACCCAAAGGCGGCGGAGGCTTTCCAATCTCAACGACAGTGCCTGCGTGGCCTTCGCCGCCATCCTGGTCGCTCCATTTCCAATCGTAGCCCCGCACAACTCTCAAGCCAACCTCAAGCATTTCCAAATATTCTATCTACGCTCCTTCTGCAATAACAGCAGTTTCCTCACCTTTATTTTCTTCTCCCTCGACCGAACAACATCAAAAGCAAAAAATCTCGAGATGCTGAGTGCACCGAATGACCCAAGCTCCACGCTTGAATGACAAGTCATGTATGACGTTAGGAGGCGAACGTATGTCGAGAATGTACTTTTTATTTATTTTTATCTCCCGAGTACACTGATAAGAGATCGTAATCTGATGCGTACGAGGAAAGTATCAAAGGTATCGCTTGACCCCGACGGGGAAGTGACTGACAGGAGGGAGCAGACGAGAGTCAATATGATTACAGCAGCATCGAGAGACGGACATTCGAATATATACGGCGTACACGTAATACACATATTACTTTTGACGATGGATATTATTGTGACTGAGCTACGAACCTCGAGCTATCGGACGAATACGCACGTCCTAGGAATTTCTCGGCAACATAATAATACCAATGACGAGCCTGCGGAATCTCGTGGGTGGATATTATTTCGGAAGTTTGACAGAAATAGAGGTGCGCGATTGTAGTTAAAAGACCGAGAAAGAAGACTGTCCGTCGACATTACTCAGCGACGACGAATAACACTATGCGAACCAGTGGTGGACGAGAGGATCGGCGAATGTAACAGCTAATGATTATACCACATTTGATACATTTGCTTGTTATAAGAAACAAGCTATTCTCCGATGGTGCAGCAGCGGATAAACTAGGAATCGGAACAAGTCTACAGCAACTAACTTGACACAATAGGACCCTTTTTTTGTCTTTTTAAGGTAGTCCTCTCGCATTAGCTAGTCAAATCAGTGCTTAATTTCGAATGACGTTTCCACACATTTTGGTAGTTTTGCTGACAGTTCTGAAGAGTAACTTGTTCATCAGCATTAGATCTTGATATATAAATCCATTCACAGACACGATTTGAAATTAAAATACATGCTGTTATGATTTTATATTCAAAAATGTAATTATTTTGAACATTTTTCATGCTCTAAACAACTCGTAATATTTATGGATTGTTTTAACAATACGATTTTTGGTTAATGTGAGTATTCGAGTTAAAAAATTGCGGTGAAAGAGGTGGACAAATTAATAAAATAATAAACCAAATATATGAAAAACAATACAATAACAACCGATATAATAATACTATTAAAGGCATAGAAATTTAGTATTTTGAAGCCAGGAAAGCGGATTCGGTCTCGTGGAGGATTAGAAGATATTTCACAATAATTAACTTTACGATGTTTTTCTTTAAAATTATTAATACTCTTTATTTTAACTTTCTGGCCTATATCTCTTTATTGGTAAGGTGTTAAAAGGAGCGGGCCTGCTCTCGTCAAGATATCCAATATTTAGCCTACTTAAGTTAAAATAATATTAGTGATTACACCTCGCGTAAATCTAATTTATATCGAGAGCTCACTCTCTCTCTTCGCGAGTCTCTTCGACGGCACCTCGTCCACGACTCTCTCTCTCAACTTAAGACCCAACGGCCTCGCTTTAAATTTTTGTGTTAGCGCACGCGTCAAATTTCAGTATCGCCAACATTCGGCTATCCTGAAAATAATTTTGGTCCCTCAAAATTGTCAGTTCTTTAGTTATACGTTAATAAAAAAAAAAAAACTCACGATTTTGTTACATAATCACTTAAATACGGAGGCGGTCGTCGTACACGCTTTTCTTCAGTTATTACATCTCCTTGATCTCTCTTGGATCCAACGGAGAAGTCTTTCAATTTTTTTACAGGTTTTCTGAGTCCTTTTTTTTTAATTAAACGTTCCTCGCTCTCGGACTCGTCGTTATTTAGTATCGCAAAATTGTTTATTTGATCTTTTATCTTTAAATCGTCTTCGACTACTCTTTCTTGACCTTCGTCATCCTTATAAACTAATTCTTGAGTTTCACTTAACTCTTCGTCTTCTCGGTCAATTACAATATATTTGTCTCGAGCTCGCCACAATTTTAATTGCGATACATGTGCCGTAGTGTGTTTATTTACTCTTTTTCCCCCGGATAATCTCTCTATTACATATGTATCACTCGGGTAAACTTTTGTTATTACATATGGTCCACGAAATCGTCGTTGAAGTTTTGTGCTCTCACCTGTCGCGGTATGATTCACTTTGACATACACAATATCTCCTACATTATATTTCACCTGCAATCGGCGGTGCTCGTCATAACGTTCTTTATACTTTTGTTGAGATACCTCAATATTTTCTGTATTTTCTTTTTGAATTGCAACTGGGTCTCGATAAACTTCACAATGTCGAGTTAGGTCTCTAAGCCTACCGTCTCCAAATCGTGGTTGATATCCCAATAAACTTTCAAATGGAGTTTTTCCCGTCGCTTTACTGACACTTGAATTTACGTCTCGTTCTATATTTTTCACTTCAACGTCCCAATTTTTTCTTTCGCCCTGTTCCGTTCGAATAATCATTGCCGGCAGAAGAGTTCGATTCATTCGTTCGATAAGCCCGTTAGCTTGCGGGTGTCTACTAGAATTTAACGTATGTTTTATGCCATGTCGTGTACAAAATTCTTCAAAACTTTTCGCCGTAAAGCTAGTGCCTCTATCAGTGATTATTCGATCGGGTGCTCCGAATTGGTTTACGACATTCTCGAGTTTTCGAATTGTGAGCGAAGCACTAACATTTTTGACCGGTTCAAAAATTACGTACTTGGTCAACGTGTCAATGATTCCCAAAATATATTTGCTCCCTTTTGATGAAGTTATGAACGGTCCTACGTGATCAACGTGTATTACAGAGAATGGTCGTTTTCCCGGCGGTATTGGATGCAATTCTCCGGATTGCATTCCTGAGCTCTTTTTGCTAAGTATGCACTCCATACACTGTGAGATATGTCTACGTACATACGCTCGCATCCTGGGAAAATAATAATACATTTTGATTTTCTCTAGGGTTTTATCTACTCCAAAATGACTGCTCAGATCGTGATATTTAATTGTGATCGCTTTTCTCATACTATCTGGCAACACATACAAGTCTACTTCCCTATTTCCGCGTTTTATACTCTTGTACAAAATTCCATCCCGTAGTTTATAATCTCGTACCGAGTCGAGGTCGGCTTTTGAGTTTTGCTTTAACGGTTTTAACAAGATGTCGATTATTCTCTTCAATCCGCTATCATGATATTGATGAATAAGTATTTCATCTTCTCGAACAGTGATTTGTAATACCTGAGCCCTTTCAACGATCTCATTTTCCGTCGGTTCTTCGACTGGAGCTCTTGATAAAGCGTCGACATGTTGCATCGCAGTGCCTTTTCTATGTATAATTTCGAATTCATATTCGGAGAGTGAGGCCGACCATCGAACTACTTGTGGATTTATGGTCTTGTTCGCGTTTAAATAGACAAGTGCTTGACAATCTGTCACTATTGTAAATTTCAAGGGAAGTAAAAATACTCTCAACCGTTCTACAGACCACACCATAGCCATAAGTTCCAACTTACTCGAGTGATAGCCTCGCTCTACCGCTGAGGTTCTTCTACTGACAGCAAAAATCGGATGTAATTCGTTTTTCTCATTACTTTGAAACAATATTGCACCTAATCCCTCACAACTAGCATCTGTATGTAATTCTGTCTTATTCGCTCGTGGATTGTAAATTCCGAGTACGGGTTTTGAAGTTAACAACTCCTTGATTCGTTCGAATGCTTGATTCTCTCGTTCAGTCCAATTAAATTCCACCGATTTTCGTGTTAACTCCGTCACTGGAGCGACAATCTTAGCGAAATTTGGGACGAATCTGCGAAAGAAACTTGACATTCCTAAGAATCGACGAACATCATGAACATTTCTAGGAGTTGGGAACTTCGAGATTGCATCTATTTTAATCGGTCCCGGTTCTATTCCATTACTCGTTACTACAAAACCCAAATATTCTACTCGATCCATACCAAATTTACATTTTGAAAGCCTCATCGTCAACCCGGCTGTCTGCAGTGCCTGAAAAGTAGCTCGAAGACGCTCCATTAATTCTGTCCAATTTTTCGCTATTACAAGAACATCGTCTAGATAGAAGAGTAGAAATTTATTTCTCAGAGGACCTAAAGCCATTTCCATCATTTTAGAAAAATAAAACGGAGCATTCATAAGTCCAAACATCGTTCTAGTGAACTCTCCCGTCTCGTCCGGGGTTATAAAAGCGGTTTTTTGACAAGCTTCTTCTTTAAGAGGCAACTGCAGATAACCATGTGCCAAGTCCAATGTTGCGAATATTTTTGCGCCGTTTAATACTTCCAAATATTCGTCTATATTTGGCAACGGATAATTTATTCTTTCCGTTTGCGCATTTAGTTTTCTATAATCAACAACTAATCTCGATTCTCCCGATTTTTTTTTAACTAACAGTACCGGACTAGCGTAAGGCGACGAAGTTTCCCTAACCAACCCAGCATCCTTCCATTCTTTTACAATTTCTTTTATTTTATCTCGCTCTTGACGATTAGTACGATACGGTTTTGAGCTCACTGGTACACTACCCGGTTTCACGACAATGTCCATTTCAATCAGATTCGTCTTACCGATTTCAAAAATATTTTGAGCCACGCAAACTCGAAACTCGTTCAACATGTCCACTAATTCTTGACGTTGTTTCGACGTCACCGTTACATCCGTGAACACATCTTCTTCGTCTATCTGAGTTCGTCGAGGTTGAAGTTCTGGGACTCGGCGTTCGATACCCATAATCTTCGCTCCTACTCCAGTGTTTTTCTTCAATTCCTTGGGTTGTTGATCGCAGTTGATCATTGGCATAGAGATCGTCTCACTGCCGACTTCCATGTTGACAAAATTAATCGAAGCGGGTGGGAGAATTTCGTCGTGTGCTAATTTTGGTGAACTATCTTTTCTGTTTACAGTCTCTGGCATAATCTTCGACAATTCCACTGTCGATCGTTCGACAAAAACTAGTCGATCACCGACCTTGAAATAAGCTACGTGGTCGAGCTCCGTAAATGTCCTTCCTATGAGTACTTCTTGATTTTGAACGTCGTCTGGCACGATGCGCAGTAAAACTCCGTCACCTTCAACACCATCGATGTTTATCTTCGCTTTAATTACTCCACAGGATTTGACAACACGGTCTGATGTCCCGAAACCACTCAAAGTACTCGCCATCCGAATCACGGTAAAATCGTTGCATAAAACAGCGGACGCTTTAATTGTGCAATCCGAGCTTCCCGGGTCGATCATCGCTTGAAATTCGCAATCATTTATTTTTATCGCCTTCAAATATTTCGCGAGATTTTCATTAAACTTAGAATTACATTTACCCTTGATACTCGGGTCGTATAGGCTAGAACTAGCCACGAGTTTTACTTCCCCTTTATCCAAAGGCATCGGTTTGCTACAAATTTTTGCGTAATGCCCCGATTCACCGCAACGCGAACACACAGTTGCTCTTTTCTCTTCGGGACATTTGCTCGAAAAATGTCCGAACTTTCGACAATTGTAGCACTTAATTTGAGATTTAGTTTTATTGTCTTTGTCCTTGTTTTCATTAGGCGTTAATTCACGTGTCACATCACTACTTGGTTTAGACGTTACTTTCTCTCTCGGTTTACGTTGTCGCTGATGATCAAATACTTTAAGAGATCGTTCGAACGCCACTAAGCTATGGAATAGTTCATCTTCGTCGCGATTCGCCAACGATAACGCATAAACAGCCGCATCTCTTGATAATAGTCCAGAAGACACTTGACGTTTTGTTTCTTCAAATGTCAATCCAAGAGTTTTGCACAAACGAACTTTATCATGATAATAATCCGATAAGTTTTCTGACTCACGTTGTCTACGATTTTGCATTTTCTCCCACAACTGTGCTCGATCCAACGGTGGAACCCACGTCTTTTTAAATGTTTCACGAAAATGTTGCCAACTATGAAATCCTCCGCTAAACGATTGAAACCACGATTTTGCTGCTTGTTTTAGGTGCATTGTTGCCGTTTCATACAGAAAAGATTCAGGCCAGCTATGAACTCTCGCAGTAGATTCAATTTTATTGAGCCATTGTCTAGCCTCCACCGGTGTCTCATGACCAAGGAAATCACCAACCGATTTTGAGAGATCGGGCATGACGTGAAAGTTTGGCATACCTTGAGATATCGATCGATTTTGCTGTAACATCGTGGCATTTTGCTGCAACAACTGAGTCATTAAACTAAGAATTTGATTCGTATTGGATTCACTTCCTATTGGTGGAGACTCATTCATTCTATCCGAACCGTCATCTGGCGATCCAACGTGATCGATTCTTGCACTATTCATCGACGAAGATCGTTCACCACCACTACGCACTCGCGGTATAGCACCTTGATTTTTGTGTATCGTATTGTTCAACGAATTCACCTGAGATCCTGATAGTCGCGGAGAAGACAAATTCAATATTGGAGGTCGCAGAATATTTTTCCCATCCAACGATGGTCTCGGTACATTGTTCGAACCAACCGGCTGATGCATAGACAATTCAGGTGGACCCCCACTCGCTTCTTGTAACGTAGGTAGTATAGGAGAATGAAATCTCGGAAATTGATGAGAACGTCTCGTCGAATGATGTTGTGAACTTGCCAGAGCCCGTTGAAATTCCTCGAAACCGTTCGTTGAATGTGCCATTTCACTTGTTTTGATTTTTTTTTTTAAATATATAGACTCACGCGATTCAATAACTCCGAAATGGCTGCCTACCGGCTCTTCCCATTTCCAACCAAGGTGTCGTATAAACAAAAATTAACTCAAACACGAATTCATTGTCTCTTTTTAGTTTATATTAACTATAATATGAAAATCTTTACTCCAATCCCACTTCTGAATTATTAAAGGCATAGAAATTTAGTATTTTGAAGCCAGGAAAGCGGATTCGGTCTCGTGGAGGATTAGAAGATATTTCACAATAATTAACTTTACGATGTTTTTCTTTAAAATTATTAATACTCTTTATTTTAACTTTCTGGCCTATATCTCTTTATTGGTAAGGTGTTAAAAGGAGCAGGCCCGCTCCTTTTAACACCTTACCAATAAAGAGATATAGGCCAGAAAGTTAAAATAAAGAGTATTAATAATTTTAAAGAAAAACATCGTAAAGTTAATTATTGTGAAATATCTTCTAATCCTCCACGAGACCGAATCCGCTTTCCTGGCTTCAAAATACTAAATTTCTATGCCTTTAATAATACCAATAACAACAAACAATTGTAGAATTGTTGTGTTTTATTTTGTGTATTAAAAGATGGTTCATTAATTGACCGGAGACATTTCCTTATAGTATTTATTGTAAGAAAGTTGTAACGGTTTTATGTCTATCCTAATCTGTCATGAAAATTTACACATGCTTTTGTCACTTTTGAATATCGAATTTTAAATGGCGAATTTGTGCGGTCAATCATTGAAGCATCTTTTAAAAACAAAATAAACTATTGCTCGTCATAATTAGACTAATATTATGGCATATATTAATACGATGCAATTTTTTTCAAAATGTATGCAGCAATGGTTGATTTTATAGCTTTTGAAATCTAAAAAAAAAGGACGTGCGCGCTCTGAGTATCGTAAAACTGGCGATTTTTCGCTAAATAATTCTTCAAATTTGAAGGAACTGGTTAAACTTGTTTGATAACAAGTTTAATGTTTCATTAAGTTTAATGTTAAGGTAAGTTAAGTAAACTTAGTTCTCAAGTTTAATGATAACATTAAACTTAAGAAATAAGACATCTTTTTGACATTTGTGTGAACAAACTAGATAACATTAAACTCAAGAAATAAGACATCTTTTGGACGACATTTTTGTGAACAATCGAGATAACATTAAACTTAAGAAATAAGAAATCCTTTGGCCAACGTTTGTGTGAACAAACTAGATAACATTAAACTTAGGAAATAAGATGTCTTTTTGACAAAATTTTTGTCAACAAATTAGATAACCTTAAACTTAGGAAATAAGACATCTTTTAGGCGACTTGTATAGAAATAGATTAGATAACTTTAAATGGATAACTATTCGAACTCCAAAAAACGCCATTAATCGGTCAAAGCAAAATGACAACTTGCGGACAACTATTCAATTATTCCTCTTAGAAAGCTTAATACCGTCATCTTTAAGATGACACTAAAAAGATATCAATGTAAAGTCATCTAGCGGGTACCGTTCAGACAGATCGAAATGGCAACCTAAAAACGATAACTTATCGGTCACAATTGTTGGACATGTGTGCTACCTGGGTAACTTGTGACAATTTCATCGCAGATACATTTCTGAAAAATGGAAATATACGAATACATACCCACGAATTACATAGTTGGCTATCGTTGCCGTCGCCTTCGCATGTCGTTTTCTCACGTTGGCAGCTATGAATCAGCACCGCGCTCAAAATGTACAACGGTTGTCTCTTCGAATTCAAAGTTTAGTCTAATATTAACAAAGTGGTGAACGAATACTAGTGTATACGATGATGGAATTTCCATTGGGATATCGGGAAGTCGTGCCCGATCAGACATTGCCGGAAAAATGGAAGGAAATCACTTTGAATACCGGTGAGCATTTTTCCTAACCTCTCTTCAGCAACTCCGGCTTTTTGGTGTATTATGCGGGATAAGGGTTGTGAAATAATTTTTCTTGATAGACTTGTGACTCTCGACGATTCTCTGTAGGAAACTATCGTTTTTTCTTTTTTTCGTGTTCAGAAAAATGCGTTTTTCAAAAAGCGTGAGTTCCTAACCTCTAAATAGGTAACTCTTCGCGCCGATTTATTCCTGGTTTCTCGTTGATGCGGCGATTCTGTTTGTTTTGTTACGAATGTAAAACATGAGGTTTAGGGCTGCACAATGTATGACATGATTTTTCGGGACGGTTTCAGGGTTTATTAGCGATAAGCACAGAGCCGTTATGAACTGATGGTTCAGTTCATAACATCAATGAGTGAGACTGTTGATTAATGATAACAAATTGAAGAGTTACGCACTATGTATGAGTTGAATCTGTCATACTTTTTAAAATATTTTTCAAAGTTTCTAGAGGATCAATTGATTATTGTCAAAGGTAGTTCCATAGTATTATATATTTTAGTATCCGATATCTATAAATCTATCTAAAAATTCTATGGATATTTAAATATCATATGCAACGATCATCGTACATTATCCAAAGCGATAAATGTCCCGTGTACACCATCTACGAAATCATACACAAAATGCATAATGAAAACCGTTACGATGGATTATTTTCTAATTGTAATAACCAATATCTTTTTACATAAGTACAACAATCTATGCACATGTACAAATCTCGAGTTCAACGACTACGGTTGATGACTCATTGGCATTAGAAATTATATTATAGGAATTACAATTGTAAGAAAATTAATGTATCGTATCGAAATGTCGATACATGCGTGTACTACTAGAGTATCCATTATTGACTGTATACAAGAAAATTTTAATTGACATTCTTTCAATCGATTTTGAATAAATAACTAAACATCCTTGAATCTACGGCTCTCTTGAAATAAATATGTTTTAGTAAATTTTCTGGTATTAATGTAATCTAAATGTTACAACACGATTTTCAACAGGTGGAAGTCAAAGTACTTTGCAAGACATTAAAGTGCCGGAAAGGGCAGGAGGCTATTCTTACAAAGATAGCTCCAAACACTTCACTCGCAACCGCTTTATCTACTGGCGGATATACCACGATGTACTGGAACTAGTGGAGCACAGTTTGGATGTTAATCTTGCAAACTGCAAAGTCAGATACAAATTCACGGATACTCCAATATTGGATGGAATTTCTATTCACGAGACAGTAAACTCTGTTATTATACTTGTAGTAACAGTGTCCAGTGTACACAAGCTTTCTTTTCCACATCCCGATAAACTGCACAAAACTGAGCATTTGTTGGGATCACATCCAGATCTCAGTGTACAGTCTATTCTTGGTGAAGCGTCTGTACAAACTGCTAGAGATCCTCACTCTTTTCATGTAATTGCCAGTGCTGGAACAACTAGTAAGTTTTTAATAATTCTTCACTTAATCATTATGAAGTAATAATTAAGTTCTAATTCATTAAAAATTCTATACAGTCTTGTATGAAATTTTAATTGTATGTATCTATTTTTATATATTTATTGTAAATATCTATTGTAAGAAATAGATATTTCTTCACCAATTTTCTGATATACCTAAGTTCCTTTTGGCTATTCCAAAACCATAGAAATAATTCAACTCCTCTGTGATATTTTTCTATGGAGTATCTAAAAAGTACGGTGATAATAATTGAATATGACATAATTCATGAAATGCTTGTATGCAATCGTTCATACGAGACGATAATATTTATATGATTAACAATCTAGTAAAGTGAAAAAACTGATTTACATTTTATAATTTTATCGTGAAACGCTTTTCCCGTTAACAAATAAATAAATAAAAAATTCAGATTCTCCGGTACCACATGCCGCAGCATCATGGTTAACTTTGCCTCACGAAGAGGCATTATTCGCCCTGGCATACAATTCGGGAACTATACTCGTTCTCCGCTTGGATACGATAACGGGTCTCGTCCACACGAGCGAATTGAAGCAGGATTCGATTATGCCGCGATTTCTGAGCGGCATTGCGACCGCTTTCAGAGGACGAAGTTCCGAGGGTCAAGTCGCGATGTCCCTCGTTATTCACACCTGCGGCAATGACACATACTTATTCGCGCTGTGCCGCGAGGGTAACGTGCGTATGTGGTCCTGCAATAAAGCACAATGCGTCGCTGTGGCCGACGTAGCGATCGACAATCGCGTAGCTTCTCAAGGAGCTCACGGTCACATGCTGAGAAAAGTCCTGGGCTCAGATAACGAACTTTATCTAGGCACGTACTTGAAATTCGGCTCTGGATGCGAATTCAGTATTCTCAAACCTGTTCAAGACTCTGGTCTCTTCAAATTCGTTAGAACCTGCACGCTATTCGCGCCAGACGTGAGTGTTTCATGCATATTTTGATATTTTCATTCTTTTTTTTTCCAATTTTTTTCTTAAGGATGTATTGATAGGTACAATCCCGCCGAAAGTGGGTTTTAGAGACATTTTCGATCACTTCCCGATGGGAAAAAAATCGGAAAAAATAATGCATATAAAACGTGCTGAAAAGATTGATTTCGCATAATACTAATCCCAAAATGTTATCAACAAATTGGTGAAAAAAACAATTGTTCAACAAATAAACAGTCAATCTAACTTTTTTTAAAAAATGATATCTTAACTTTTTTGAATGCCTATGAAATTTTTCAGATTTTTTTCTTTATTTTGATTTTGATTTCTTTGATTTTGAGAAATTCGCAGAATACAAAAAATTTTGGATATGCGTTTTGCAACAAAATCTTGAGTGTAGATGGTTTTATGCCGAACACATATCCAAAATTCGTTATTTCGCGCACATTTTTTAAAGTGGAAAAAATCAAAATCAAAATAAATAAAAAAATCTTAAAAATTAATATGCATTCTAATAAATTAACATATCATTTTCATTAGAAAAAAAAGTTAGGTTGACTGATAGTTGAACCATATTTTTTTTTTTCCACGAAATTGTTATTAACATTTTGGAATTATTACTATGCAATATTTACCTCTTCAGCACGTTTAATATCGATTATTTTTTTCCGATTTTTATCCCATCAGGAAGTAATCGAAAATTTCTCTGGAACTCACGATTGGCGGGAGTGTACCTATCATAACATCCTTAAGATTTCTTCTTGTCACATGTAGATACAATTTGTGAATCGAAAACACGAGACTAGGATAATGCTTAATATATATGGGTCTTCCATATCAATTCAACGACGTTGCGACGGTGACCCTTTCCGATTTTGTTTATTTTTTAATATGTTTTCATACATGTAAAAAGAAGTCTTAGCCAAATTTTTAGCTCTTTGTCTCCATCCATTCCGGAGTTATCGATTTTTGCTTGAAAAATGTATATATTTGACCATAATTATGATAATCTCACTTTATAGGTCATTTTTTTTTTCATTTTCAACGCTCATTCTGAAAACAAAGTTACAAAACTGAATCAAATTTTGTTTATGCTTTTCAGCCATTTTTAGTCAGAAAATTTGTGTTTTGTGTTCAAAAGGACACTTTTCATTTTTTTTTAATTCAAAAAATTCCACGTTAAAAAACAAAATGTTTGAGCCATGGCCCAAGATGGGCTTCAAATACCTCCTCTAACTTCTGAAGTAAACCAAACAAACAAAAAAAACTCCAGCATGGATTCTTTTAGTCTCGTTCTTTTGTTTTAGTTTATTTACTACTTTCAATACATTTTTTGTACTCCTTATCATACTCACGTTCACAAAAAATTATTTCCATTTTTCTTCTTATTCTCATTTTCATTTTTCCTTCACAATCATTTTTTTTAAAATGCTATGATGTCACCATTATACCGCTTGTTGCATATTATACTCTAAATAAACATGTAAAATTGCTATGACTAAAAGCCCTCTGGCGATAGCCTGCCATAGTCAACAACTATGACAAAAACATGGAATAATAATAATAATAAATTAATTAAAACATATTGTGTCTGTGCGCACGTTAAATACAGTATTTTATCTAAGAAATTATTACATTTTACTTGTAAATCGATAAAAAATTTGCTTAGAATTTAGAAATTTCGACGTGAAACCTTGATTTTGCAGCAACATCTCGTCGATTTCGCGTTCACACCAACGCGGCTTTGGGCGGTTTGGAGGACAACTGACATGGACACCGTAGCCGTGACTCATGCTCAGCTTCCTTTAAACGGAGCTCAAGTTAATTCCGAGTGGGAAACTGCGGTTCTTGAGCAACCTCCAGATCGAGACTACATCGTCAGCGATCCAGGAACAGATCCCCGACAAGCATACATCAATTACATCTTCCATCCTGGTCAATTTTCCCTCGCGGACATCACTCGAGCTTTGAGTATTTATCGAAGATCGAATATAATGGCCGATATGACGCTATCGCCGTCGGTACTCAAAGAACGTGTCTGTATGGCTGTGGAAGCGGAGATCCAAGCGGAAGTTATGGACTACGAGCTGATGGACGAGGACTATTTGGAAATCGCTAATCGCTGCTGGTCCAAATTTTACTCGTGCGTTATTCAATATCACGCGAACGGAACGCGACCCGTTGGTCTTCTTCTTTTACCCAGCGTCTACGGAGTGGCGCTTCTCAAGAAATCGTCCTTTTCCTTACTTCGGCCAATGGAAGCCCTCGAGCATCTCATGCTCTCCAACGAGAAGTCTTACGCGTCTCGTTTCAAAACGACTCCCGTTTTGTCGCAAGACGAAGATACATGCCAAGATCTCATAACTCTCATGTCTGCACTCGTTATGCTCGAGGAACAATTGTCGGAAGAAGTGAAAACTGGGATCGAGAGAGAATTATATCATCTTCGAAGCCCGGATATTATCGTCGAAGATTTGTTCTCCAGACTGGCGATGGAACCGGACGATCCCGTAAGTTCTTTTCTTTATATTAAAAATACAGTAATCAATATTCAGAACAGTCTTCATGACATGAGAAATGGTTAACTTGATGCATGTACGTTTAAAAATTTATTGTAGGCCAATGAAAAATCGGATATTTTCTTTTTATTTCGAATGATATTTCTACTGTCCTATATTTTACTTAGAATTTAGTAAAATCCGTTATTTGTTTCCTGGATTCGTTTTCTTGTACTTTCTTGCCGAGATTTTTTTTTCGTTAATATCTTTGGTTGATATAATTTTGGAAAAGCCTAGAATTAATTTTTTTAAATCCAATGATCTTTTTTTCACTGGCATTTTTTTAATGGAAATGAAATTCCGTTTCGTATTCTTCATTAGCTCTCGGATTACGACTTCCAAATGGAACTCCACCACAAATTAGAGAATATAAAGGATCCTTCGAGCGCAATGGCAATGTTGCTCGAAGCCTTGACTTACGGTAAGCCGAAAAAAATGAATCTGAACGTGGAAGAGGATGCGTCAAGGATGCTCCTAACTGTGAACCACCTCTTCGGCAGTCAATTGGGAATATCGACCGTATCCGAAAGCGTCGCGCAAATAACGCTCTTGAGATTCTCCATATGTCGAGATCTGCTAATTCTTCAGCAAGTCGTTCTTTCGCGACCGGAAGTTTTTGACTCACGAGTTCTCCATGCCATAAAATCTTCGCTCGCTCCTCGAACCGTTGTTTTGACTCAAGCTTATTACGTTGTTATGTGGATTTGCGAATCTACGGCAACTTGCACGCCGCCACAAGCTCTGCTGTAAGTTTTTGCCTGAATTACAAAATTAATTCCCTCGTTATTCGCTGTTTGTATACAAATTGAAATAATAATAATAATAATAATAATAATAATAATTTATCACGCTTTTTTAATAGGGAAACGAGCGTACAGAGACTCTCCTCTTTAAAATTAGTAGATTCCGGAGCAACATCAGGTCATCGACAGCAGAGATCGCTATCGCTACTCGAATTGTTTGTACAAAGTGGCGGTGCGAAACACGCTCATACATTAATGATCCACGCTACTGATATGGATCCCAGCGATCTGACACCTTGGCACTACGGAATGCTTACTCACGTTACGCTAATCGCACAACTCGTGTATCCTTTTTAATTTACCTACACTATAATATCAAGGGAAACAAAGAGCACAAAAAGAGGCATTGGGAAATATTATTATCGATACTGTCGTTTTTATTCAATTTGGCGTTGAGCTATCAAAAATTCTCACGGATTTTTAAACGCATTCGAAAAGCACTTTGACTAAAACAGAAACCGAATGTTCGATTACTAGAGAACAATTTATTTTGCTTTCTCATAAAGAAGCTTTGTTTTCGTGGAAATTTTTTTCTTCGAGATTTTCATACGTTCAATAATGTAAAGACACGTTCGATGATGTTTGGTATTGAATTTAAGCAAAATCGGTAAAACGCTTTCGATTTTATAGAATTTTAAATTTTTCGAAAAAAAAAAAAAATGTTCTCTAAATCACGTCGAATCTCACCAGATGAACCGAAATATTCTACAGTCGAAAAATACTACAAAGCCCTGCTACGTACAAAATTTGAAGCTGATCGGTAAAGTCGTTCGGATTTTATAGCATTTTAAATTTTTTAATGAATGTACATTTTCGGTCACAACTTCCGCAAAAGTTAAGAAAGTAAGATAAAAATTTGTACTTAATCAAAATGTAATGTGAGGGTGTTTTAACGGTGTTTCATAGCTGCACACAATATGGATAATTGAAGAGAACAATAATTAAGAAACAGAAAATTTTAAAAAAACGACAAGAGATCGAAGAGGACGAAACATGGAAAATAAATTGGAGATAGGTAAAAAAAAGTAAAAAAACAGTTGCAAAGTAGAACTTTGCACATTGCTTCCTCACATAAAATTTTCAGACAGTTTTAAAGAGGAAATTTTAAAATTTCAATTTTTAACAAATCTACCTCTATGAGCCAAAATAAATAATAAATGTCTTCCTCATAGAGGTAGATGTGTTAAAAATGGAAATTTTAAAATTTCCTCTTTACAACTGTCTGCAAATTTTTGTAATTGTTATAGCACTTTTGAGTGCGAGAAAAGTTCACGCGGACTTTAGGAATGAAAATGCTCTTTTTATTGATTTTTTAAACAACAATAGCAATGCTTATTTTAATGTAACGATCAATATAAAAATTAAAAGTTTTCCTTAACCAATTTTTCGACAGTTGGCCAATTTCGAGCAATTTTATATTCCCAGAATGGCTGCTGTATAGTTGCCAGTTTCTTCTTGTTCAGGAGTACGTGCGATTGCTACGAACTTGGTGCGAGTGGAACAGCGCCTCGCGAAAGTTTATACTCGCGGTGGCGCTTCTTGAGATGGGAGAGACGCGAAAAGCTTGTGATCACTTTTTGCGAGCTTCGAGCGGCGTTCTGACGGACTCTTTTCTTGCCGAAATTCTCCTCGAATCCAACGTAACGCTGGAAAGCACCGCTCGCGTTCAGTACTATCTCAAAGTTATCGAGCTCTTCGAGCAGCACAACGCAGCGGATTGTATAATTGAACTCGCCGAAACTGCAATAACCGTTGCGACTGCCGACGATCCCAATTTGCCGACACTTCATTCCATAGTTTTCACGCAACATTTGAACCTCGGTCATCACACGGAAGCTTATCACTGCTTAAACGCGAATCCCGATGCTGCCAGACGCGCGGATTGTCTTCGGCAACTCGTCGTCACGCTGTTTGAGAGAAAAAAACTCATCGATTTGGTGTCATTCCCATACGTCGACATGTACGAGGACCTGGAAAGAATAGTGGAGGGCAGAGCGCGAAGCGTCGACCTTATGGAAAACAATTACTACAATTTCTTGTACAGTTTTCACATAAACAAGGGGAACATGCGAAAAGGTAAGGATTTTTGAAATTTTATCCGTTGCATTAAGGTAGTTCTGTCGCGAAGGAAAACCAAACTCAAAAACTTGATTCCGCAGTATGTTTTAGTTTAAATATTGAACCTTACGTTCCTAAAAAATCAGTGCGCCTCACGGACCACTAGAAAAAGTAATTAAATTCTAAAAATCGAAGTTTTTAGTATAGCGCGCAATGGAGAAGTAGTTGAATTTATCTTCAACTCAAAATTATCATACCTAGATGGAAGATACAAAAATAGTACATTACGATACTAGTGCGATGAAACTTTTCCGCGACGAATGTGAGTTTGCAACACGAGCTGAAGGCGAGTGTTGTTATCACACGAGATCAGAAAAAGTTTCTCGCACGAGTATCGTATACAATTTTATGCCACTAGTACGATAAGTGCCTGTTTCACGCACGCAAGCGAAGCGAAGTGTAGTAGGCACTTCACGCACACTGTGGTATAAATATAAATAGTACATTGTATTCGTCAGTAAATAACGATTCCACTGAGCTCAAAAAACATATGGGTTACGGGACAATTAAGAAAGACATGAACGTTAAAAGCGAAACGCGTACATGCCACACGAGTTCGCTTACTAGCGGGACAGTGCCTGCCCCACACTCCGCACACTGCTGCACCTACGAGCTACGATTCCCACCACTGTCTCCCGACAAAACTACCTTAAGGATGCAGGAGTGCGATGGGGTGCTCAACGCGCTCAAAAGTGAGAATTCAGAGAGAAATTCGAACACTTCCCGATGGAAGAAAAATCTTTAAGAAATAAAGCATACAAAAGGTGCAGAAAAGATTAATTTTGCATATTAATATATGAAACATTGGAAAAAAAAATTGTTCAACAATTGATCCGTCAACCTCACTTTTTTTCAAATGAAAATGATTCATCAATTTTTCTGAACACGTACGAATTTTTCCGAATTCGAATCATCAACATTTCGTTTTTTTTTTTTTTGAATTTTTTTCTCTTAAAGAATGCATACTAAGTCAGAATTTTTCATATGTGTTTCTCACAAAACCACCCATTACACCCAAAAAGTTTCCAAACAATTGATCAAATAAATTCGCGGATACAGCTGATACAAGGAAAAAAACGTCAATTTTCAAACATTAGACAAAATTCTGAAAAAATTCATACGTATTCTGAAAATTTAACGAATCATTTTTATTCGAAAAAAAAGTTAGGTTGACGGATAATTTGTTGAACGATTTTTTTTCGTCTATTTGTTAATAACATTTTGCAATTATTAATATTCAAAATTCATCTTTTCCGCACCTTTTGTATGCTTGATTTTTTCCAGATTTTGATACCATCGAGAAGTGTTTAAATTTCTCTCTGAATTCTCACTTTTCAGGAAGTTGAGCAACCGATCGTGCTTCTACATCCTTAACTGCACCGAATGTATAAATACACTTTGTTTTTTTCACTCGCCTTTCATCGAAAATCACAGTAAAACACTTATCGTTACAAATAAAGTACTTTATTTCAACGAAATCAAATAATCAAGAAATACGAATTCAGATTGAAAAGGTTTATTCGCATAATAAGAAAAATATTGGAAATATTTTTACGAGCAAATTTGTTTATTACTAAAATAAAAATTCGTTTCGTCGCCGCCAAATATATTTCTAGAACAGAATAGAAAAATCTCGAAAATATTTACGGATAACGAATTGGTGTCAATTTTATTCGATAATCGAAACTTTATACGCGTTTTAGCTGCTTCGGTGATGTACGAGCAAGCAATGCGACTGAGTCAAGAGTCGCATTCGGCTCCGATAATTGCTCGTCAAGCTCAGTGTCTTTTGGCTTGCATAAACGCTCTGACACTCGTCAATGACAAATACAAGTGGATCGTACGGCCCGTAGTGGATCAGAATTATCCCGACGAATCGAATCCAAAGAAAAAACGGAGTATAGACGGCAGAGAGGTTCTGCACTACAAAGTCAGGAAGCAGGTTGAAGTTCTCGAGCTCAAGGACATTAAAAAAGAGTATTATTTGGTGGACGCGCGGCTGAAATTGTCCAAATTGAATTCGGAGTTACACACGATCGCTCAGGCTGGACCTTCGGAACTTATAGCTATTTTGTCAAGCGTTGGACTGTATACCACTGCTCTGCATTTGTGCGATCACTTTAACGTTCCGAAAAGTCCCGTGCTCGAGAATCTCGCTTCGCAAAGTCTCAGACTTAGTCAACAAGAAGATCCGAACGCATGGGACTGGCTCATACATAACGACGTTTTCGGTAAGACTTTTCAACCCTTTTTACCCTTTTGCTTCCTTGTAAGGGAAGATTTGTTTTCGTTAAAAAAATGTTGCTTAGTTTTTCTACGTCAAGATGCTCAAAATGCTCCACAACTTCGAGAAAACTGATTTGTACAAAATTTGTGTGTGGGTATGTTCGGATTCTTGTTAGCACGATAGCGTTCGCATAAATATCGTTTTAAATATCGGCTTAAAATTTAGCACACAAATAAAGTGTGGGTAGACAAAGGCTGTGTTCAAATTTGGCGAAAATTCGTGAAAAATGTAAAAATTATGACATTGTGATGTTTTAAATAGAATCCCGCTCTAACTTTCTTATTTATCAAGATATTGAGCTCAAATGTGGTCCACGAATGGTCTACTAAGCACTGATAACTGGTACAAAATTTTGTGAAAATCTATTCAACCGTTAAAAATTTATGGAATCTTGAATTTTTCAATAAATAAAAAAATAGGATTTCCTTTCTAGTACGAGTTTAGTTATCAAGTATTATCCAAGTTAGTAAGAAATCAGTTATAATGTAATTAATTACACAACGAAGCTTCCTTTACGGGGAAGTCAAATATAATACAGAAGTTAAGAATAACTGAATATTCGGGAAAGCTAGAAATTAACGGGAAAGCAACGTGTTTTCTTGACGTCACAGCAAACGCAAAAAATGAGCGAATCACACTGGATTTCTAGCTTTTTATATTGTCCATATAATTCGCCACAGATTGTCTCAATTTTTCTGTATTCGAGTTACTTTCCTGGAATTTTTAATAATCACTAATACGATCGTAGATATCAACGGATGTGGAACAAATGTCGCAAATATCAGCTGGAGGCTGCTGGAACGGCTGACGTTGTTACACGAAAAGGAAGAGAGTAGCGAACTGCACAAAGGTGTCGCGAGAAAGCTTCTTCATCACGGTGCATTCCTGCCAGAATGGCTCATGTCATCTTACAAGGTAAAATAGATGTTTTTTCAGCATTTTACAACAATATCGTTGATTTTTTAGTGTCAATACTAACGATAATAATTGATAACAGAAACGCAATCCCGCGGAACTTCTTCGGCTAATCCTAAATACCGGCAGAATATTGGAAGCTGCGGATTTAGCCCTCGACTATATTAACGCGGTTATGGGCGAGGGCAAAGAATATTTCGGTCTGAAAACTCCGCTTGTAGCAACCGCACCGGCTGTTTGGTTACCATACAACACACTGGAGTTATTGTTACTTGAACTAGAACATGCCAGCAAGGAGGATCATACTTATATCGAGGTAAAGATGAATAAAACATTTTAATATTTTTTTTCGTACGAATATGTCAAGATCGTAATATTCCATATTAGTCGGTAAATTCCGTGAGTAGAAATTTTACATGACCTACCGTAAAAAAATACTCTTGTCTTTGTGGGGTGATAATTCTATACTCAGACTCAATTTACCGTTTTCCCTTTGTTAAAATGTTCGGTTTGAGAGGGTTGAAGCGCTTTACACTAGTTAAAAAAAATGCTAAATTTAATATTTAATTTAAACAAACTTTTATGCGTCTATTGTTATGATGGATGGTGATTATCATAGCTACATATGTCTTTTATTTAGAAAAAATTTCATTGCACTCGAAATCCACAAATATTGACGGGCTCATGCTAAATTTCGAAAAGGCACACATTTGTTAAGCTTTTTCAAAGAATAATCGGTATTTTTTTTGCTTGATTTCCATGTATTATGGCTCATTCTCTTCGTTGAGGGATGCTGCATTTATCGTCTAGATATTTTAGAGTATTCCCTATTAAAAAATTACAGCTGTCTACAAAGAAATTTTATTGATTGATAAACAAATGGCTGTAATTTTTAAATGGAAAATACTGTTAAATATTCACATCGTGAATTCGTGGAGCATCTTTCGAAGAAGAGAATGAGCCGTGATACATAACAATTGAGCAAAAAATACGGATTATTCTTTTCAAAAGCTCAGCGAATACGTACCTGTTCGAAAATTAGCATAAACCAATTAATATTTTCGTAAATTCATTGAAATTAATGTTCCTCTAAGTCGAGGGTATCTATTTTAATACAGGGCATCATTAACTGTAGTCAATTGATGCATAAAACTTTGTATACGCGATACAAAAAAATTAACATTCATTTAACTAGTCTAGCTCCAATCTCCTTAAGGTAAAAGACTCGAAGTCGAAGTCAAGCAAGTATTTTTCGTTACTTTATAAAAAGCAACAAAGTAGAAATAAGTGCCAGTCGATTACAAACCTCGGCAAAGTAAAGAGGAGATAAATTTGCGGCGTGAAAATCCGAGAACGCTGAAAAGATCGTATCCGAGAAAAAAATTACACATATGCAAATAAATCACAATTAATGCAAACAAATGAAAAAAATTCTCAAAATATATACTTCTCAAGGAATTCGTTAAATTTCACCGTACGACGTTCATTATTTCTAGATATCGGTTCAACGATATCTTAAGCTTCCTTTATTTATCATTCCGTCAGGATTATTATCGATGTACCGTTTTCTTTGGTGTATTGCAGAGTCACGAGCGTCTGAAGAGAACCTTGGACCATTACGTTGAGACGGTCGTTCGTGTATCCGACGATATGATTCGATACAAGGTTCGAACCGCCGCGGGCGTCGATAGTAAGTTATCGCACAAATTTTATCACTAGTTTGTAAATCGCTGCTTGTCCAGGTCCGAGTCTCTATTTGTCAGAAGTAGATAGGTTTCTGATTGAGCGACATTATAACGATAAAGACAATTATTGTACCGAGAATTCCAGTTACAACTGCTGCAATCATTTGTGGACATCTGTTGAACATCACCTAAAACACGTGGAAAAAACGTCAATCTATAAATTTAAAGCCTTCGTGGAATCGGATATTAAATTGTTGTGTATTACCATCAGCAGAACGACAATTGCTGTTATAAATATCGATCCGATCGGTAACAGTAACCATATTGCTGAATAGTGTTTCTGCATTTCTGCTTCTAATAATCATTCAATATAACATTCGTTAAAATATCTAGAATAGTAACAATCCCCTATAGTGTACATTAACAATGCCAATAACTAACGATCGATGTGATCGGTGTGAAATAATAAAACGTGACTAACTCTTACTTTCAAAATCGGAAGAATATGGACCAAAGTTCAATTAAAAAATATGGGACCCTTGTTCAGCACGTTTATCATGGTTGAAGGATATTTTTTTCCGAACCAATTATTGCCGTAAATTCACAAAATCATTAAATGATCAATGTGATTTACGATTCTTTTCTCAAAGAACAATCTCTTATTTTTCGGCGATTTTAGATTTTCGAAAATCGCTCAACGTATTCATTACGTAGATTTTTTTTCGATGAACGTTGCAAAATACCAGTTTATTGTTTAAAAAGTTCTGATTTTGCTTATGGAAAACTGCTATTATTATCAAACCGGTTGACGTAACAAAAATCTACCGCTCAATTCCTGCATGAATTTTTGCGACTGAAGAGTCCTTTGTCCCGTCAACACCAGTACAAAATTGCGTGGTTGTTTTTAAAAAACTTTTTATGTATAGTTATTTAACATTATGCGAATGTGTTTGCTAATGATGTTTTTCTAGGTTAGGGACACTTAATGCAATACAAAACGCTCACCAATACTGTCAATGAACGCATTAAGCTTTGTATGTATTGTTTTAACAGCCTTGACAAATTCTTGGAAAAGGCGCTTCGAAAATGTCGACTGTACTAATTTATTATTAACTCGTTATGGTTGCAAAAAAAAACTGTTATGTTGATAACGTTTTTTAATATGTAATAACGCAAATAATTTGTGATTATTCACTTCCCGTGAATTCCGCAAGCTCTAATCTAATCAAAATTTCGATTATAACTCATGTGATCAACGTTTTTCAGAAAGGAAACAGAAATTTTATTTTGCATTCCAAAAATATACGAATGTTCTTATTTTTAACTTACATCCGGCCGCTTTGATAACTATTACGATAAGGTAATTTATTTTTCGTGCCTCTCGTTAGTCGGTCATTACTTGTTTTGCCGCGTTTTGTCGAGTTTATACCCGATTGTATGATAACACTCACCAAAGCCTGCTCAATTTGTTTAATTTTACAATAAAACCGAGCCCGTTAAAAAAGGAATAAAAGTTCAACCTTTTCTAACAAGCTGTGATTTATCTACTGTAATCAATTGTGGAATGGGGCGTGATTTTTTTTCACGGTAAATCAGTCCATGGTTATTCGTTTCCCGGGTTATAATCAGTGCACTTAAAGCAGCGTTTAGGACAGAAAAAAAAACCGAGAGCTAATTTCCCGTTGATTCATTCAAATGTACGATAAAACTAACCATTGTGAATCCATTGAACTTCTCGTATTCCATGTCCAGGATAATACAAGCCCGTAATATTTTTGTTTATGATTACAGAGGATAGAGACGTCTGACTAACAGCAGCGTGAGTCTCTTGTGTCAACATGTTTCCTGAAAACAAATAAGCAGGCCATGGATTGATATCGACCGTACTCAGAGCCTCTAACAAAATCAGCGATCAATAGCCGAGAAGTGAGTCATGGCGCTTTGTATCAGTTTCAGAAACACTCCAATTGTGCCAATAGAACTTCGAAAAACAAACAAATCAATTTTCACGATAATTGTAACACCAAAAAAAAAAACATGAAACTTCCATTTATTTAATCAAGTTTTCCCAGCGACAGTGACGAATTAACAGCGAATTCATTTTACCATCGAGCAGATCCGCGAAATAATTGTTCCAACGTTTTGTATACTTGTAAAGAAATGTTCCAATGACAATGGTAATAAAATATAATGAAAATTTTATAAATCTGCGGTTTTATAAATAACTATCATGTATTAATCAGCCTGTTTTCCAGACCGTAATTAATTAATTTTTCTACTTTCCTTTGAAATTCTTCCCCATTTACAATAATTAATTTATCGCCCTTCTTTTTTTTACAGATTTTGTAATTGTCATTCATTTTAACAGATTTGTCCTTGTCACATATAGTTACAATTTGTGAATCGAAAACACAAGACCAGAATAATTCTTAAAATATATACGTAATGACATTCTTTTAAAAACATAAATAAATAAGATACTACACTTTTATCGGGAAATCTGACTTTCATTTGTTTGTCAATTTAAGCATCAAGTTCAAGACTCACCCCAAAGTACGTGCATGATCACAAGACTTCCTCGCGTCACGGACACAAATATATTTGACCATCATACAAACATATCGCGATCGTTCACAGACACGCGAGTCAACACGTGATTTAGCTATCTCATATTGGAAAACTTCCTGCAACGATCTTTTTTCTTGACGCTCACATAGAGATGAAACTCGGAAATGAGTGTTACACTCTGTGGGAGATCAACGACCTAATAGAATTATGCGCCTACCAGAACTATTTCCGTACTGCGACGTTGTGACTGCATCTGCACGGTTTCACTGTCTGCACACAACGTCGAGCGAATACGACAGATAAACCCGATGTCAAAGGTGGAGCGTTCTCCGTTTTACTCCCAATCAAGTATTACGTATGTGCGACATACAGAGTTACAAACGATGCTCGTATCGAGACTTAAGAGCTTGCGAGTTGTCAGACACATAGTTCATACGGATGGATTATGCTGCATGATCGTAAATCAATTTTTTTAAGTCGCACTTGCGCTTATGCTATATATAAGTTACATGAAAAATCGAAGGTCTAACAATAGAAACAATGATACGCGGCTATTGAAAGTCAGCCTTTTTGAATACTATAAAACCGATTAGTGGTGACTCATTGATATTATAACAAGAATTGCTCCGAATTGATATTGATGATGACAGGAATGCAAATATAGAAATTAGGACGTTGAAGCAATGATATGAAGTTTGAAACACTTTTGGGTAGTGTTTTTTAAGATATTCTCCTCATTTCGAGGCAATTTTTGCAACCTTCAACTACTTATTTATTTATCACGATTTTATAAGATTGAAACTAATTCTAAAGTCTTTGACAGTTGAACGATCGAAGACTGTTTTACCAACTGAATTTTTTCACGAGTCTTATGTCAATATCGGGATAAGTATCATTGTCGAATCATAGTCGAAATATAGTATAATTTTTGCGATAATAGGAATAACAATTTCGCACTTCATGTTTGGACTTTAACGGACCAAGTTCATGTTTAGACTTTCAGAAATGGTATGAGTAACAACCAATCCAGGCATTTTTCATGTAAAATCGTAACAATTTAATTAATATTGAGCAACATTTTGGTTTTACAAATACGTAAACCTCATAATCCTCCACGAAAATAAAGGAGTAAAAAAAAACATCTACAAACTTTCGGTGCTTTTTATCGCGCTTACGATAAAAACCTTATTTTTAGAACCGATTTTTTTATTGCCGTTTTTTACCAAGCTGGTATTTAGTACAGAGCGCTTGAAGGACTTGAATTATGTAAAAATTTTAATATTATTTCCACTAACGAATAAAATTTCACTAAACTCCAATTTTTTTAATTGATGTAAAACAAAGTTGTAGAGTAAATGCTCGCATATTGATTCTCCATTATTTTGAAAGTTTGACGAATCTATTTCTATGGGAAAGTATCTGAGGCATTCCGTTTTCGTTTCGACCTGGGTCTGACCTTCGACCTCTCCAATTTGGCTCGTATTTCTTTGTAAGATTGGTTAGACCCTCAAATACACCACACGTTTTTATTTAATTTTTCCTATGAACATTTAAAAAAAATATTTCTTCAAAGTGATACATCGATTGCTATAATTTTAAAACCAAAAAAAAAGTCTGAAAAATACTTTGCTGAATATCAAAGTTTTCTAGCTTATAGCCAAAATGGGCGATATTTTTCTTCTTATAGTTTTCAAGATTTTCTGATTTAAAAAACTATTAGAAAAAAGGAAAGACATCAATCTACTAAGGACGACTTTTTAAGCATTTACATAAATAAGCGTTGGGCCAGTCGCCTGAAGTATATTAATTTTTTTCCTATTTTCAAAATAATCTTAATAGTACTGATATCGTTAATCCTTTTTAATTTTTAATAAGTCACTCGCTTTTAAAATTCTGATGCTCAAGGAACTATTTTTCAGTATTTTTCCGGATTCTTAAATCATGGCATGTCACTTAAAAAAAATATTTAAAAAAATTTACATAGAAAAAGTCAAAAATAAAAACCTGATTCATTTGAAGCCGAACCGGGATGGAAAACCCCATATGAACATCAACTTTGACTTCCTCATAGGCGAAGATTCCGCGCGCTTTCAAACCGAACCAACTTCACTACGATTGATAATAATCATATTAACCATGACAACAATAATGCATTCTGAGCCTCCCACTTATCAGACAGTAACAATTCCTCATGAGTCCATTAATATTTCTTTTAGTGAATTTGTAGCAGTGATATTCCCACCATTTCCATCGAGCTGATATAAATGCAATAAACCTATATTCATGACTGACAATTAAGATACAATAATAATAATAATGATAATAATTATAATAATAAAATGATACTTGTGTCTGGATTAGTAATTAGTGGCGCGTTTTCAAACCGTATCAACTCATGAGAATCCATAATAATCATAGTAACCATCACAATAATAATGGATTTTGACCCTCCCGCGAATCGGAGAGCAACAGAGAAAGAGAGAGAGAGAGAGAAAGCAACGGCAACGAAGTCATACTAAGCATAGAAGCACAGTTCTGCACAGTTCTTGTACTTTTCATGGCCCGAAAAATGCTGTGTTTAGGCTGTTAGTACATGACCCCAGCCATGAGGTGGCGTTTGTAGCGCTGTGTATATGTGTGGCTCACAGACGTATCACAGACAAGCCACTACAAGTAAACCTCATTGGCTCCGCCCCTTACACCTATCCCTTACGCTCTCACACTGGGGTCATAGCTGGGGTACTCATGCGCTCTCTCTTCCTCCCATGCGACTTCTCGAGTAGTTTGATCGAGCACGTGCTACGGCTCGGACGTCTGTTTGGCTCAATCGAGTTTTCGGCGACGAGTAAAGAGATAATTGAAACAGCGTCTATGAACAACACGTTTGTACAGTAGATGCAGTAATTCGAAACGGAACAATCCGAAGCTAACGTTCCATCGTTTCCCTCGATGTAATCGGACATAAGGCTCGTTTATTTAGATAAACAGACAATGTTACAATATTCCCCGACACGAAACCAATATCTTTTTTTTTTTCAGTTAATTAGATTATATTCTGACAGAGAAATTGTAAAAAATGGTCTTGCAGATAAAAAAAAATAGAACCTTGCAGATTGCTTCCTCATAAACGAAGTTTTATGGTTCAACTTTGCAACCTTAATTTTAAAAAAATTGTATTTTCGCGAAATCATAATCGTCAATAGATAATAACAAAGCTGCAAAGTCGAACTTTGCAAATTGCTTTCTCATTATTTTTTATTTATTTTTTTACGTAGCTACCTTTACGAGGAATAGTATATTAATCGATTTTGGCTTCCTCATAGAGGAAGTTTCGTAAAAAAAACCAAAAATAATGAGGAAGCAATTTGCATAGTTCAACTTTGCAGCTTTATTTTTTATCAAAGTTGAATTCCTGACAAATTTCAACTACATAATTTATTATGACGAAACTGTGTACCCATTATTGCTAAAAAGTACTGATGTCTTTGAAGTTCAACTTCGCTATCTTATGCTTTGTTAAAGTTAATGCAATAATTTTTTTTTTCAAAACTTAAAATTCTTACAAATTTAAACCATATTGCACATTTTGACGAAACTAAATACTAATCATTGCTAGATAGTGCCGATTTTATGAATTAAATTTGAGTATGCTCTCATGTTTTGCCAAAATTAGGGCAAAAACGTAATTTTTTCGAAAATTCCGAAATTCTATAAAAAACGAACCGTTTTATCGATTTCGGTCAAATTCAATACCAAACAACATTAAGAGTACCCGCATTTATGAAGAATTGTTCAGGGAAATATCGTCAATTTTACGAGAGCTTCAGCGCGCACGTCCTTTTTTGAAAAATTTCAACATCATACAATAAAAAGTTCTGCATGAATTTCGTAAAAAATTGCAACAATCACAGACGAACCGCTGCTTCACGTGTGTACCAAATGTCCGTATTTTTTTCCGGAAAGCGATTTACCTCTTTTTAGAATTGTGCAACTGTCTAACGATTATAAAAACGTTACAAAGTGTAACAATCTGTATAACAAAAGTATTATTACACCGTTATGCTGATTTTAACATTTTTATCATCATTCATTCCATTCGAAAGATCGCGCCAACGAGGTAGCCAATGGGAGGGCAGAATCCGATCACTGGGCGATGCTTCTCTGTGTTGGGTGCAGATCGGTCGAAGGCAGCGCTGCCAAGCGGCCGTTTTCGGCCGAAAAGTTTCGGGGCCACGAGCTCCATAAGAACTGTGCTTCTATGCTTGGTATGACTTCGTTGGCACCGGCTGCAATGAACGCGCTTGGCGTCGAGTCGTGATGTCGTGTATACAAAACATTCGGGCGTGCGAAGCGTAAAAAAGTGGCAAAAATGATAAAGATATCAGCTCTGAACGAGGCTCCTCAAGCTCGACCGGAAAACGATGACGAGGACACTCAATCAATAACGAAAGAAGCTCAGGTGAGAGGTTTTCCAAAATCATACATTTTTCCCTTCAACATAACCTCTATTCCGGCATCGGGTCAGGTATTTTCTGAGTAATATCGCATTTCTGCACGAACCGATTGAACGCATACGCTAAATCACGTGCTCAATTGCACACGAAGCTGCACAAATATGTCGACCATTCTCAAATGTTGGAAATGTTTAATTGTTCTGTTGTGTGACATTCCATGCATAATCCACTCAACACAACAAACTTATGTGTTTCACCATCTGCACACGACCAAAGAAGATTTAATCCCAGTTACACAGCAAAACTAAATGTAATCCGCCTTAAGGTCTTTCTGTCACTTTGATTTTATTTTGGGTAAGTTTTGAGACAAATGTGGGAAAATTACAAATACTTCTTGATGGTTGAAATTGTTTTAAAATAGTCATGCTTATTGAAGGCACCGATAAGAATAATTTTGCATAATAATTATTCCAAATTGTTGACTAATTGGTGAAAGAAAATTGTTTAACGAATTCCCTGGGAATGCAACTTTAAAAACAATGAAAATCAATTGTTCTTTATTCTGTAAAAGTATACATTTTTGAGGTTTTTTAATTTGCTCTGATTTTTGAAGAATTTTTCACATGGGATAAACATGTGGAAGAATGCAAAATTGAAAACAAATTCAAAAAGCTGAAAAAATTCATAAATGTTCAAAGAAATAAACCAATCATTTTTGTAATAAAAAAAATTAGGTTGTCCGGTTATTTGCCAATCAATTTATTAATAATATTCTGGAATTATTATTGTGCAAAATGATTGTTTTCAGTACCACTAATATGCATGAATTTTTCGAGATTCGCATACCATTACGAAACTATTCAAATTTTTTCTGAACTTATCAGGAATGAGCAGCAAGTGACAGAAATACCTCAATTCAATGGAACAGCCAATGACCGTACAATATTGCAGAAACTAATTTTGTCATGCTACATACACACAATTTTGCGTAGTTCCAATTGCATAAATTCCCGTAATGAATAAATGCATATAACAAATAGCAAAACTACATTGTATCTTTTTTCATACAGACTAGAAGTCTGTAAACACTATTGCATGATCTTATACAGGAATAGGTGATTTTGCAGAAATTATATTTTGCATCAACTCTACGTGAAGATCGTGATAACAAATTTTTTTTATGAAATGAAAGTTTTCTTTATGAGGAAGCTGAAATACTGTCTAACAAACTAAATTACATATTAATCATAGCCATCGTGTCATTTGAATCAGATGGGTAAATTAAAGTTAGCATATTGATGTAAACAAAGAAAAATAATAAAAAAAAGACTGTAAATTCACTAGTCGCATATGCGTTTGATCTTGTACAAATGCGGTATGTCTATTGATCTTACTTTAAATACAATTTCAATTTATTTATAAGAAATTTTCCTGAATTTTTAGCAATTACCAAAATAAAATACTAAACACCAATATTCTCTACAGGAACAAATTGCTCTCACTGAGTATAACAGAGCCTTGGAATTGTTGAAATGCGGTAGTGTCCAGGATGCCCTCACAATTTTTAAAGACCTTCTGGACACAGAACTCTTGGATCAGGTGGAGAAGCCGGAGATGCCGGATGGTAGATCGCGACCGATGCTTTCCTTGAAATACTCTTGCTTCAAAAACATCGGTGCGGTTCAAGCATCACTAGAAAATTACGAAGACGCTATAGATAATTATTGTGAAGCGGCGCATCTCGATGGCACAGACGTAACAATCTGGTATCGGATCGGCTGTCTCGCCATGACGATATCAAATCTTGAACTAGCTTGCTCTGCATTTAAACAGGGTCTTAAGTGCAATCCCCATCACTGGCCATGCTTAGATAACATCATTTCCGCACTTTACGCTGTTCCTGACTACATGAACTGCCTTCTATTTATTTCAATGGCTCTCGAAAGGGATCCAAGTTATGTTAAGGGCTTGGCGTTTAGAGAGAAAATATTCAAAGATATTCCTTACTTCGAGGAGAGCTACAAATTGTACAATGCGGATTGGGCTCTGGATCCACCAATGGACACAGAGTTTGATCGAATTTTGGGCGAAAAATTGCTCTTAGAGGCAAAAGAAATTGCCGATAAGTGGGCAAACGCTTGTAAGTTCGAATTCGAACCGAAACCATTGCCAATTTTGTCGCTAAACAAGCCACTGACCGAATCCACTTGGCTGGAACTTGGAGAAAGTCTAGTGGACATGCACAAGTGGATGGCCGAGAATTCGTACAATTTTGTGAGTCGCGTCACTCTGGAATTCCAGAAACCGGAGGAAGAGGAATGGCGAGTTTCTTCAGTGGAGGATAATAACGCGGAAGACGCCGAAGACACTGAAATGACTGAGGCATCGGAGCCTGGAAGCATCGGCGCGAAAAATGATGTTGAAATGGAAAATATGGAAATTGACTCGAAACAGGAAACTGATTTGGAGGAAATGGATGTACTCGAGAATTCTGATGATCCACGAGTACCCACGGCAGATTTTGAGACGGAAATTAAATCTGAAGGCGAGGATGACGTTAAGTCCGGCTCTAGCGATATACAGATTATTGAGGACGAGGATCCGTTCAAAATGCCTAAAGCCGATCTCGTGCGATCGGAAAAAGCCTCCGAAGATCAAGATAAACACTCGGAGGAGCCACTTACGTTTCAGGTAATATTCATTGAAATTATTTTGTACTTTATACAGTTTTGAAAATTTCTAAATATTCACTTTTTTGCCCTAATTTCGGCAAAACTTGAGATTACGATCTCAAATTTTAAACATGAAATCGTTACTATTTAGCGACGATTAGTACACAGTTTCATCATAATCTGCAATGTGGTTCAAATTTTGTTAGAGTTTAAATTTTCCGAAAAAATGATGTTATTGCTTTAAATTTAGCAAAACATAAGATAGTGCACTCACATTTTATACATGAAATCGGTAGTATTCAGCAGTAATAGGTATACAGTTTCGTCATCATTACCTATGTAGTTCAAATTTTTCATAAATTCAATTTTGAAAACGAATAAAGCTGCAATGCTTAACTTTGTAAATTGCTACCTCATTATTTTTGGGTTTTCTAAAATACAAATCTTCTTTTATGAGGAAGCCACAATCGATTAACATACCTCCTCAGACGTAGCTTTGCAAAAAATTATGAGGAAGCAATTTGCACGGTTCATCTTTTTTAATGTATTCTACAGCGAGCGGGACAAGTCCTGTGTACACAATCACAAGAATGGCAAATAGACCCTGTGAACGTATTACAAATTACATTATCATATAACCATAATTAGTACGGTGACGTTATGAGAAAAAAATTCTCTAGTTACGAAAGTTGCGCATCAATCAGGACACAAACAGTGATGACGAACATTAATTCCGCTTTTAATTTACGCGCCGCTCGAAAACAGATTTGTAAATCTCCATGCAAGAATTCTCGTTGTGTTATATTTATGCCGAATTAAAAAATTTTTTCAATCAAATATTGAGTTCTTCAGTAAGTGGGAAAGTTTAACGAAATCAAACTTTGTTAAACTTTCTTAAGTAGTATAGGAATCATATGTTACTCACAAATTGGTACAGAATGATCAATTGTATCAAATCTTGACTATCGAACGATTTTCTATTTTCGATCAGCAAATTCTACAGGATTCCAGCACGTCGTCTAGTGTATATGGGGCATTCCACGTCAAATCAGCAGGCCATGACCCTCACCCTCATCAATTTTGTTCATTTTTTAATATGATGTTATTACCGACCCATAAAGGTCTCGAAATTTTTTTTTCAGATTTTTTTACCACAAGTAACATCTTTAAATCGTCGAAGAAGAACCAATTTCAAAAACGCCTTATTTAGAAAGCTGAAAAAATTCACACTGATTCTATGATTTAAAATATGATTCTATGATTTAAGATATTAAATATGACAAATATTTCGCAAATGCATTTCGCAGTCCGCGCGATATTGTATTGCGAAATGCATTTCCGAAATTTTTTCAACGATATCAATTGTTTTCCGGCATTCTGGTAATTTTACCATCTTCAGAGAAATTGAGATCCATTGATATTTAACAAAGTTATCCTGATTTAAACAATTAAAAATCACATTGCGACATGAAAAAAAAGAAAAAATTCGGAAAACATAGTAAATATTGAGAGTTGTGATCACAGCAAAAACAACAACTAGTAAATATTGAGATCACATTATCGCGTGGCACTCAAAAATCATATTTTAAATCATAAAATCAGTATAAATTTTTTCAGATTTATAAAAATTGTGTTTTTGAAATTGATTTTTTTTTCAAGATTTAAAAAATGTTACTGGTGGTAAAAAAAATCAGAAAAAAATTCCGAGGCCTTCATGGGTCGGTAATAACATCATATTAAAAAATGAACAAAATCAATGAGTGTGAGGGTCATGGCCTGCTGATTTGACGTGGAATGCCCGATATATAATTTCAACAAAATTACAAATTAGATTTTTGCGCGCGCCTTCCTCATTGTTTCCACCTTAAACAGAAATGTATAGCTCTATGACAAATTGCACCACGTTCTTCTTTGCAATCTTTGGTTAATCGATCTCTTATTAATGATTTCCAGGACGCAATGATAGTCGCTGACGAGGAAGAGGTAGAGACTCCAGAAAAAATTTCCACCGAGGTGATAAACTGCGAAAAATCAAACGAGGAGCCCGTCGACAAATCAAACGCCGGTAGTTCGGACAAGGGCTCAGAGAAGTTGAACGAAAAGTCCAACGACAAATCGTTCAAACCGGAGGAAAAATCGAAAGAGCGCGCAGAGGGAAAGGAGGAAGGTCAGAAGGTGAAAAAGAGACGACGAAGTTCGCTGTGTTTTTTGCAGCAGTGGGCGTGGAGCGCGAACAGTAGTATGCGAAGATCCGCGAGAGTTCGAGGTTCAAACAGGCGAGAAACTGAGCGCGACGACGTTTTGCTCGAGGATACTTTGCGAAGAATGTTTCCGAGCAGTTTGCTTCCGGACGGCGTGAAATTAACCAAAGACGATCCCTTCAAAAACGACGATTCAATGGACACGATGGACCTGTACCAGTTGTTCGCAAATCGCGAAAACAATTGCAATTTAACGGAAGGCAGCAAGAGTTCCGAAAGCTCAAAGCCAAGCAGTCCGGAAATCATCGAATTGGCTAAATACTTTGGCACCGAAACCGAGAAAACCGACGTCGAAGAATTCATCAACGAACACAGCGGCAAAAGCAACCTCATGATAATAATAGCCAAATTCACGGAATTCTTGAGCATGAAGTGGAACCACGAGTGGCCGAAGGAAATGGGCGATGTCTATCTTCAAGCTTATACCTTCACGAGGGAACACATCCCGCATCCATCGCCTTTCGGCGACGACCAAGACCACGGAATTCTCAAATACGACGCTGAGATGACGCTTCTGTTTGGCGAGCTTCACACGGATCGTTGGATGGATAACAAACCCGATGTTTTGCCTACATCGAATCTAGATCGTCTCGGCACTGGAATGCCGTCCGAAGAGCTCGGTCACATTATATTCGCGAGCGTACGCGAAGATTTATTCAACGAGGAAAACACGATTTACCTTCTGCGAGTTTTATGGCTGAAAGCGAACATATTTCACTGCCAGGGCGACACGGAGATTGTGATAGAGACTCTGGAGTTGCTTCTCAGTCACATGGAGGAATTTCAGCAGCATCAGAGTCCGCTTCCGTCCGTGAGACTGCCAAACTGTAAGTACAATTCGCGGATAAATATTCCGGTTATTCAGAAGATGCTAACGGCGATTCGTCGCGGTCAAAAGCTCGGAGAGGTTCAGCGCCTTCACGACGAGAAAAAATACGCCGAGCTCGCGGCTACTTTGCAGGATACCTTTAAATTCGCGAAGCAGAGACAGAAACTCGTGCCCCACATAAAAGTCACAACCGATCGTATAGATCAGTTAAGAATGCTTCTCGATAGTTTGTGGAAGCTCGAGCAGTACGAGGAATGCTACGTTTGGGCGGAGGCCTGCCTCAACGAGTCCTGGCAGAATTATCTGAACGCAAGCGAAGAGAGCGAGCAGCGAAAATGGTCGGCGAGCGTCGTTAAATGCCTAGAGAAAATCGACGCTTGCGTTTCCGAAGTTAGCACATTTGTCGTTCGGTATTTGCCTGAATCGCGGCTTGCGCGTCTCGTTCAAAATCTCGTGCAAATGGTTTGCCATCAGTTGGACGTAACGGAAAATGCGGTCGAGATGCCGCTGGAAACTGTTTTGCCTTGGATTATTTTGCACTACGTTCTCCAATACGAGGAAGACAAAAGAAGAGCCAAAACACCTTCCCACAAGACGAAAGAGCATAGTTCCGATTTGGAGGATCAGAATGAGGATATTCCGACTTCGATTATGATTCTTTTGACCGCTCACGAGTTTCTCGGGCGCCATTCGTGGTGCTGCGCGAACGGGGCGAAGCTTTTGCTCTTTACGATGGAACTCGTAATTCCGCGATTGCGAACGCCGCAATTTGAATCGGTACGCGACAAACTCGGCAAATATCTCGAACAAATTTTTTATTGCCTTTACGGACATCCCAACAAAGAGAAAAAAACGAAACCGAAGTCTGGGGGAAATTTGGAGGATCACAGCGTGCCGCATATCGATCTTACGTGGGAAGGCGCGCAACTGTTGTTCGATTTTTATAGACCTGATGTTTTGCCGGAATACGATTCACCACGCGCTATTTCCATTAATGCTGATACTCACAGCCTGTTCAAAAAAATAATTTCACTCGTTCCTGAGGAACATGATCCCAGCCCGCTCATCGACCAAGTCACTGCTTATATCGTTGGCGATAGGGAAACTATGCCGACCGTTAAAAAACCACTGCCATATCAAGTCTCTTCGGTTTATGCTCTTCTCGGAGACTACTTACACAAGTACAATCAATATTCCAACTCTACTAAGTATTTTCTGATGGATCTCTGCTTGCATCCTGAGGCTTTCAACTCTTGGACCGCTCTAGCGATGGTTACCAGCACGGAATTCGGAATCGCGCTCACGAGCTGCATACCACTGCCGTAAGTACACTGTTGAAAATGAGATTAAATTTACAAGACAAATATTGGAAATTACTATTCAAGTGCATATTAAATTCACGAACTTTGTGTAGTTAATGAGAATTAATATATATTTTGTTGTGAATTTCCAAATAATCCTTTATTTTTCTATATGGATAGTACATTTACAACACACAAAAATTGTAAATTACTATCCCAATGTGTAGCTTATTCACGAATAGGATTTTTTGAAGTTTATGAACATTATAAAAAACGCATATATGAATTCTCGAGAAAATTAGAATAAATTCACCAAAACAAAGTTTGCTCCATGAGGAAGCAGAACAATAACGCGAAATCCATCATACCAAATTACTACACTGTAAACAAAATTTGTTGTAAAGTTACAACACATTGTTATGACGTTTTTTTTTACCAGAACTGCTTATGAAATTTTAACTGCGACCTTGAATTTTACTAGTATATCAAATTTACTGTTATTGTATTGTTATTTTACAACGCATCTGATTTGTGAATTTAATGTCGCAGTAGAAATTTCATTAACGGTTTTGGTACAAAAAACTTCATACACATGCGTTGTACATTTACAACAAATTTTTTGAATAGTGTTTTCCAAGCGGTTATCGTTTCTGAAGAACTCGTGGAAGGTATTGTAGATAGTTGAGGATATGGGTCTCAATAACAGTAAATAACACTGTGTTGACGTTTGCAAATTCAACACAGAAACTCAACATTGCTGAATTCAATACACGTTTTCTCGATACATCACATTCAACGTATTCAATTTCAACATAACGGAAATAATAGACGATGTAAACTCTTTCGGGGGTTCTGCTTTTTAGTTTGATACTTGTTTTACTAATTTGGGCAGAGCTTGCAATGCTCGCTTTAGGGAAGAACCTTTTGGGGTGCGTGCATATGTGTATCTGCATAGATGGCAAAATAAAAAATAGAAAATCTTTCAAAAATCGGATTCTGGGCGGGCGACTTACATAAGATCTTGAAAAAAATGGAGGCCTGCGTAATGTTTTTTTCGGTAATATTGTTTCAACTCGGGATCATTGTTTTAACGGTAATGTTCTTTTGTATCATTGTTGGTTATTATATGTACTATTGTTATGTAATTCCATGCGATTTTTGTTTTATTAGAGACATCAAAAAGCTTCTCATGGACGCGAAAATAGCCCAATCATGTTACCAACGCGCTGTGGAGCTTGAGCCGGCTCAAAGTCAGCTTGTTATTTGGATAGAGTACGGAAACTTCGCCTACACCGTGCATTCCTTTTGTTCCCGTTTGCTGAAGCAGGAAACTGACACACTGAGCATGGAAAAATTCGAAGCTCTAGAAACTCGTAAAGAGGAAACACTCGAGATAGCTGTCAATTGTTTTATTTCTGCAAATCGTATATTCCTCAAGATTATCGCTGAAAAGGGTGACGTTCACGATGAGCGGTGGCTTTATCATTATATGCTGGCAAAAATCGCAGAAAAGAAAAATGAGGATCCACTCGTGTATCTAGATCATTACGCCAAGGTAAGTCCATCACCTATTCACTTTCGTCTTATAGCAGTACTTTATTCGAATCACGAAAATGAAGTATTTCAGAAGCTTTTCGTCATTTAAATATTTTTCATTCCCTCTTCTTTGAATCTATATTTCGCCACCAATTTGAATAAACGGGAAACACTGAAAAACCATAAATGATTAATATTTTTTCGTTATTTCCATTATTTTTTGTATGTTTTAATTTCTTACATTCAAAATGCTCAATCAAATTATTTCAAGTATTGGTCACATCGTTATTTAAGTCTAGGTTTGTACGGATAATATCTGTTACAACTACGTTGTAACGATATTATCCGTAATTAATAAAGCTCACAGTAATTAGAAAAAAAAATGTTTATAGGCTAGCGATTGGCTTCACAAGAACCATGCACGTTACCCATCGGAAATACCTTACAAAAATTCGCCCTCCCTGTCGGTTGAAGCCCTCGAAGTTCACTACAGGATCCACGCGTGTATCTTAAAGTATCTTGAGCAGCACGAGGGTAAACCGTTGAAAAAGTCGCTAAGCCAAGCGTTTTTAAATCATTTGCTCGACTGTGCAAATAGTCCGTTCATGCAATTTACCTCCAAGTTGAACAGAAACGAACGGTTGGAAAACAACGGTTACCCCGAAGTTATTTACGGCGAAACGATTATTACGGATGTTCCAAAAAGTAGAACGAACCGTTTTAACAGCGTCGAGGAGATTCCAGCGCCGGAGAAGCCGGAACCAAGCAAATCCTCAAAAAGCGAGAATCGCAAGCGTCAAGCCGAGGCCCAGCATGACGATGCAGGCAAAAGAATAAAATTGGGTAGCGTGTCGCATTTGCAACTGATGCAGGATGTTGTGGGCATTATAGACGATCTCATAACAAATGTCTGTGACGTCGTGGCTCATCGTGATGGTTCTAGCGACGAAGTAATGATCCTATCGAGCGACGAAAGCGAAAAAGCTCATCGCGTTACTTTCAAGGACGACAGCCAAAAGAAAGAGCGGGTGGCAAGCACGAGCGACGAAAGGGTGAGTAATTATGTTGAACCGAAAGTATCAGAAGCTACGAATCCTGAGGACAAAGATCGTGAGAATGTTCAGGATCTTATGGACGCGATGATGAAGAGCGCTATGGAAATAACCAACGATATTCAGACATCGCCACCTGAAGAAGAGGACACACGAAAATCCGACGGTAAATGGCTGCATAACGAAGATGCACAGTCTGTGGAGGACAAATTGAGCGCTGGAAAACAGGACAAAGAGGCCAAGGAGAAAAACGCTGAGAAAAAGAAGAATCCAGTTAATACGGTTAAGGACGAGGTCACGCTGAGCCGCAGAGGATCCCAGGAAAGCAACACGACAACGCACACGACAACGACCACGACGGAAACGAACAATTCGAGCTCTAGCAGCAGCGACGAGTCTAGCAGCAGCGAGGACAGCTCTGAGAGCGATAGCTCCAGCGAAAGCGATAGCGAATCCGCGGAGAGCGACGTAGATAAGAAGAAACCCGTCGTTGAATTAGGGGAGAAGGGTAAGGATAATGAAAAAATAGTTAATCTTGTTTGTTGATAAATGTCTATTTATTCGCGACTCTATCGACATGTTTTTTGGTTTTCTTTTTGCAGAGGAATACGCCACCGAGGCCGAGGTTGGAAAATTGATAGCGTATTGCTTGGCTGGTCTTGAACAATGCGTTCTCCGCTTTTCCGAACATTACAAGTCGATTTATCGGCTTTGTCATTACTTTTTCAACAACAAAGCTGCAAAAGACAACACCAAATGCCGGGATTTGCTGCTTGGAACTTACACATGCCAGTATTATCCTGGACGCACGTTTAACGGGCTATTTGCTGATCGGAAATCCATCAATTTCTTCCACGTGAGTCACGAATACAGTTTTTTTTTTCGATTTTGAAAGAGTTCACCAACGTTTTTTTTTAAATATCAAAAGCGGATGTAATTTCCATGGGAGGCACGAATGCACTTTTATTTTTTATTTGATTTAGAAAGGGTCCATCAATTTTTTTGAGGACTGCGATATCGAAAGCGGATATAATTTCTGCGAGAGCACGATGATAATTACATTTTTCATTTTATTTTGAAAGTGTTGACCAATGTTTTTTTCAAGCCTGTGACGTCAAAAGCAGAAATTATTTTCACGCTTTGGGATTTGTTGGTTAAATTTGTGTAGTCGAAAACGACGGCACCTTGAGCTGCTGTATCGTATATTGGCGTCAAAGTTGGCAATGTAAATGACTTTATTAAATTCGCCCAGAGCGCCAATACGGTCATCGTTATATTCGCCACGTATATGAACAATACATAGAAAATATATCTCGCATATTATCTATGTATTTCCCTGCATACTTTTTTCATAAGAGACGATTCAAAAATATTCTGCTGTATCAACCCAGGAGAATATTAATAGTGTGCATGAAAATTGCAAGGTACTATTCATTGAGTAAATTAGGAGAAAATCCTAAAGGAAAATCGATGTAGCTCCACGTCGAATTATCGAATGAAATCATTGTGTACTCGACAATATTTGCCTCCTGATTCAATTTAAAACCTTAGTTTTTAGCTGTAAAAAAATTCGTTGCACTTAACCGTACATAACTCGATCATTTGCGTCGAGTTTATTTTTCAAAACTATACTTTTTCAGAGCCTTCGTTTCAGAATTATTCACGTCTTTATGCCTCATGCGAAAGATTTTAACAGCACTTGCTGGAATCCCGCGACGAAAAAATTCTCCAAAATTTCCGCGTTCGGTTGTTTGCCTGTTTTGTTTCGGTAATCGACCAAAACGCTACCCTCGGCAGTCCCGTCGAACACGGGCGTCACATTTACTACAATAGTTTCCTCTATCAATTCCGGCCACAATGCCAAAGCGACTAATGTTACATCCGCAGATATCCAAATGGAATCACCAAAATTGTTGTTTTTCTCGACCCGATTCAAGAAATGAATTATTCTTGAGTCCAGAGCCCCGAGAATATCCTTCCTCCACTCCTGTTGGCAGAAAGAATTTCGTAAACACGATTGATATATTGTAAATCGTCTAAACACAATCCTTTCCGGTAGAAAAAAGAATTCCAGTGACAGTGAAATACTGAAAAATCGTGCATTAATGAATTCATTTCTCATATTACATCCTCATTTACTTGATTTTTCTTATAACCGAAAGGTTCACTTTCTAAATCGATATTCGGCTACCATTGTAAATCGTTTTTTTTTTCTTTTTCAATTTTGACGACAAGATTTAACTTTTTTAGTTTCTCATCACATACAAAGTATGTATTTGAATTCATAGTGTCTGAAGTTGCTACTTATGACATTTTTTTGCAGATGAATATTGCAAGAAAAAAGAATAAATTTTATAAAATTTACTGAACTCTTCATTCTATTGAAAAAGAATTGCAACCAAAATGACATGTTGTTACTATTGGAATTGAAGCCCGGAATGGCGTCTCCCAGGGTAATAAAATAGCCGGCGGTGTTGTTGTGCTATTTAGTACAATAAAATCACTTTCCGGATCTTGAAAAAAATTGAATTCTACGTTCGGAGCAATATTCCCAAAGCCGTGAATAGTAGAACCCATTATGTAGAAACGTTCGACGTTCTGGACAAAAGTTTGATCCAGAGTCATCGCTAATGCGATGTTGGTCAGTGGACCGAGAGCCAGGATACTAACTTTCCCTGAAAAGTGGAAAAGAGCAACGGTTCGATTACTTGACATGTTATACAGGTTGTAACATCAATTTATACTGTTAACTCTCAGTGAATCGAAGACGTTGCTAAGGATCAAATGTACCGTTTGGACGCTAAATATTAAAATAAATGCTCTGGGTAATATTTTTTGATTGTATATCATCAACTGCTAAAAAAGACATGCCGGTTCATTGAAAATCGAAAGTATCATTTACATTAATTCAACCGGAACAGCCACGAGAAATTTACAGAGACATGAATGAGAATTAACGTTAAAAAATTAACGTATACCAGTTTAACACTAAAGAATTGTTAGGTATTGTTAATTGTTCACGATTGAAGGAAATTCCTCTATTAAGAAGCAAAAATGTCCAGGAAATCACAAATACAAGAAATAAAGTATTAAAGTTTTCCATTTAAGTCGGTAAACGTTAGTTACCAGGATTTTGTTTGGCTAAATCGACCAAAGCAAGACTGGCGTGCTTGGATCGATCGATTGTCCCAATAATCTCCTCGCCAAAATCAAAATCGCCCAAACCATCTTCGCCGTAGTGTTTGGCCTTCGTGTAATTTTTCATCAAAGGCCTGTGTGCACCGATATATACGGGAATCTGTAAATTTGTAACAATCGCATTGACTGCACCGACTTATTGATATTTATATTATATTCTTTTCACTTTTACTCACGTCGCTCCTATTCCCAATCGTCAAAATCTTTAGAACATTCAAACCTACGTTCGTGATGTTTGTGTTACCGTAACTGCAAGTAATCGCAAGTATTTCCAAATCGGAATCTTGCAACTCCTCTTCAGCGACCAAAGCCAAAAGCATTGCACTTGCGTCATCGCCACCAGCGTCTGTGTCTATTATCACTTTGCCAGGACGTTTCAAAATAGATCTGTCAGAAAAATGAGTTTCAGTATTCGTTGAAAAAGTCAGGTCAAACAAGTTTTTTTCATTTCGAACGCAGATTTATACTATGCCATTCACAGATTATTATTTATGTATTTAGACTACAGAACTATCTACTGAATATTAGTAGACAATCATCAATTGTTAAGAATACTATCAAAAGTAGAAAAACAAATTTGAAAACGTCATTTGACAGGAGCGAAATGGGTAATGATTAATTTGAAAACGAAAGCAAGTTTAGATAAGTGTAGTCACCTTTTGATAAGATTTTACAATTTCATCTATTTTTTTCTAAACGGATCGAAACTAACAATAGACAATACAAACAGCAGTCAGGGGATTTTAGTTCTTAAAGGATTATACAAGCTTTCGAAATTGCAAATAATGCGTTTCTCACTTGGCGTTTATCGAAATCAGATAAAATCCTATCAGTAATCCCAATGATTTGCATTTCTTCATGATCACCTAAAGTTTCTGCTTATCTCCGTGCTGCACAAACCATAAAAAAATTATTAGCCTCGCCTTTAAGGCTTCACTATTCGATATTGCACAATAATTATCACTGCTAATTTTAAGTTAGCTGCAAATTTTTTGAAAATAACAGCGATGTTCAACTCGTGTAGTAGAAGTGGTATATTCACTTAACCGTGACCCGAATCGAAAGTAACGTTTCGACACTTTCACATATTGCAGCTGATTGCGACAACACCCGTGATATTTTGCATCACTGGTGTATCAAGATTTGTTATCTCATGTTTATGTACAATCGTCACTCCGAATACCAGTTTAATTAATCTCCATTCTTTCTTTCTGGCAATTTGCACGAGATGGTGCATTTGAGATAACGCTGATAAACGCGGATTAGCGTTATCGTTTTACATGGTTCATTAACCGGTATTTAGCGCGATTAAACAGGCGTCTTATACCCTCCCCTCTTCCGGATGAATAATCAGTCATTATACTGAAAGACTGCATAAGAAAGTGCGGTATTATTTACTCAAAAAAATGATAACAGCCAAATTTCGTTGACCCAACCACACATTTACTCAACTTAAACTACACAAAAGTATTCCCAAGTGTAAAAATCAGTTGTTGTATGACAACAAGACCATTTATCTATTAAACTGCTTTAAGGAAATTACGACATTGACACAAAAACTGGTGATTTAATCAATAACTCTTAAGACTTTTGCTATATAAACGCCAAAAACATTTCAATTGACATTAGGAAAAGTAGACCGAACGTAACACAGAGAAATAAAATGAAGCTCGTGTTTATTGTTTTTATTTTTATACACAAATTCAGCACATTCTCATTATAGAGATTCAGGGTTAGCCTACATTTTTTCAATACTCATCAAGCTTACTAAAATTATGCACTTATATTTTCGCAACTTATACTATTTTACATAATTCCTTTGAAAGCTTATATGTTAAAATAAGACGATGCGGAGAGAAACATTTTTAATGAACTTTGGCTGGAAATAGAATGAAAACGAATTTCTTTTGCGCATTCTCTTTAAATAAAAAAAAATATCTATTGCTGTATGTAGAATGATCTTTTTTTCGTTGAGTATTCTTCTCTTTAGCAGCGTATTCTTGTAGGGCCTAATCTTTGGTAGAATTAGTAATGATGACATTTTTTACGCGAAATATTCTAGCAGCAGTTCTTGGAATTTTTCTACATCAGCAGAGTTCAGAATTATAGCGTTTTTCTGTTTGCCCGTTAATGAACTATAATCGACTAAAACGCTACCTCTGGCGGCTCCGTCGAATACAGGCGTGACATTTGTCACTACAGTCTCCGTTATTAACTCCGGCCACAGTGCTAATGCGACTAAGAGCAGATCCGATGCATTCCAATTCGGACGATTGAAATGGTTGCGCTCGACTCGGTTCAAAAAATGGATAATTCTTGAGTCTAGAGCTCCGAGAGTATCAGTACGCCACTTCTGTTGGCAGAAAACAATTAGTTAACACAGTGATTATAATTTTCAAAGACAGCAGATGCACCTTTTTTTCCATTGAAAAAGGAATCCCATCGATACAATGGTTAGTTGCTTCATGCAAACTTATTATTCAACTTGGAGTCACGTCTATGATCGATTTCAGCAGATAATATTAATATAATAACAACGCTACATTTTCTGTATTCAAAAATTATAAACGGAAGATATATTTTCATCAACGAGCTTTTTTTTAAATGTGTCTTTTTAACCGATGACATTTGTTGCATCAATAGGGAATGGAAGATTTCGCCTTACTTTTTTTTCCAAAGTATATGTAGAATTGATAAAGAATTTGAAATACTTGCTTTTATTTGAGGATATATTTTCATTTTTATTTATGACAAAATAAGAGTAAACATGCGTAAATCGTGTTGAAATCTTTACTCTATAGGAAAATAAGAATATAATGTTACCATTGGCATCGCTGCTCGTAGCGTCGTCTCCCAAGGCATTAATACAGCCGGCGGTGCTGTAGTGCTGTTTAGTACGATAAAGTTGCTTTCTGGATCTTGGAAAAAATTGAATTCTACGTTTGGACCGATATTCCCAACTCCGTGGACACTAGAACCCATTATGTAGAAACGCTCGATGTTGTGGACGAAATTTGGATCCAAAGTCATTGCTAACGCGATGTTAGTAACTGGCGCAAGTGCTAGAATACTTATGTTTCCTAAAAGTGAACATTAGCATAAACAGTTTAAAAAATCTGTAATTTACATATTTTTACATACACCGAGAAAAAGATTTACAACCCCTTGTATGTCTAATATTAGGTTCAGCTGTATAAACAGACGGTTAGGTAATGTTACTTTCTTTTTAGAAGTCAAAACCTTTTTCTCGATTTATAATTTACATGAAGAATATGTAAATTACATAAATTTACATATTCGTGCAAATATTAATCGTTAATTAAGAAATGTTTACACTCAAACTAAAGAACGCAAGAATAGAACTATCTTTTCATAAAAAAACTTATCATTGTTAACTATCATGAAAATTAATCTAAAAATCTTCGAAATTTTCATACGGGAATAAAATTATAATCCACTGGTGAATTTTATTTGCGAGATTTAATAACCGAAATGCAAGAAACGATCTATACATAGACAGTTCAAGTCCTCGTTCATTGATTCTCAAATAATTGTTCCTACGGTCTAGATTTGATTACTTTAGCACTTATAGAAGTGATAGAACATTTGAATTATACATTTAAGTCGGTAAACGTCAATTACCTGCATGTTGTCTTGCCAAATCGATCAATGCAACGCTAGCGTGCTTTGAGTGATCGATTTCCCCAATAATCTCTTCATCAAAATCGATATCACCCAAACCATCTTCGCCGAACCAATTGTCTGGAGTGTAGTTTTGTGTTAAAGGCTTGTATGCGCCGATGTACACGGGAATCTGTGAATCCGTATAAATCGCATTTTATCTACCGAATTTATGAAATTTATATATTTTTCTTTTTCTTTTACTCACGTCACTTCTATTCCCAATTGTCAAAACCTTAAGGACATTTGATCCTACGTTAGCGATATTTGTGTTACCGTAACTGCAGGTAATTGCAATTATTTCTAAACCGGATCCTTGTGACCGTTCTTCCGCTACGAGAGCTAGAAGAATTGCAGCTGCGTCATCGCCACCAACGTCTGTATCTATAATAACTTTGCCAGGCTTTTTCAAAATTGAGCTGTCAAAAAAAAACGATTTTCAGGGTATATTTCTAAACTCGTTTTGAAAAGTCAGTTGAAACAATATTGTCGCAACAATTTATCATTATTTTAGGAAAGATGAAAATATTGTTTCTATCTTAACTACATTAAAAAGACCACATTTCATGACTGTAACACGGTCGGAAAGTTGTCGATTCTTAAGCGGCGGGACGAAAGGTAACGAAGCGGGGAATAAAGTCTTGACGTGGGAAGAAAACTACTTTCCTGTGTGAAAACTGCGTAATCCGTCCGCCTTTTCCGGTTTATCAATTACATTTCGATTTCCGTTCTATTTGGAATTGTGAATTCCATCAATTCGTAATAACAATACTTAATTATATGAAACGGGGACCGCGACCTTACTGATTTGTACATTAGAAGTTTGACTTCACAATTTTCTTAGATTTCATATAATGCTTTTCTCACTTAGCAGTTATTGAAGCGGTCAGCCAAAATCCAATCAGCAATTCCAATGAACGTTGGATCTTCATAATGCTAGACAAATTATAACACATTATCATGCAATTCATCAAGTCTTCTTGATTAAATACTCGATAATGTTAGATTAGTCAATGATAGTAGTAGAATCTTCGATCATCGTCCATCGGAAAAAAAATACTTTTATTATTATGTCCTTTGCTCAGCGCAATCAACACGCGTCAACAGACGTAAATAAATGTTGTAAAACGTGACTGTAAAAATATTTATCTCTCGAAAAAAAAACAAAAACATAAATTTTCCCCGATGTCGTTGAAAATTTTAAAAAGCACAATATAACCCACCTTGGAAAAATAAGTTTTTTAAGTATACGGTCTACGTTCGTATCGAAATGAACGCTTTTGAGGGTCTTGTACGACTGAGCGGGTTGTCACTATAGTCTTAGTATTTTATATTGGATTGATCAGAACTGGCGATTCGTTATCTTTATGTTTAAACGTTTATGTCAGTCACGTTTTCAATAACCCACAGCTGTTGGAATTCGTATAAGTTTTACTTTACCTCTTATGTTTAAGGCTTTCGCGGTTAGAATTGTTATCAGAATTTGAAGCTCCTAGAGGGTTTTCGAATCCATGTTTTCGGAGCGTCGGCGTAATACTGAACATAGACGCGACAACCATTCGAAAATTCCAATGGGCTTTTCCTCGTCTGTCCTAGTCGATAGCAACAACTAATTATGCGTCGCAGTGGGTCAGTAAATTTATGTCGCGAACTAATCGGGACAACAATTTTAGCATTCATTTAGATAGTAAAGTTTGTTGCCCGGCAAAACGTGTGCAGAATTCACTTAAGGTAACAACCGCTTCCTCCCGTGTAACATACGATCCTTTTTTCCCGATTGGGCTGAAAAAAAAACTACATTTTTCGCTTTTACAAAAACGCAAAAATAGCTGGTTTATAAGTTGTGAATTATAACTAATGACGAGTAGGCATTTTTGAAGATTTTTATTACTCGCACGGGGAAACAGATCCATTTTTCGCCCTAGGGAGTAATGAAACTGAACGGAAGCGTACGCGTCAGAGGTTTGATGGATAAGTTGAATGGCGCTTTGTAGACCGAAGTTTTGTCCAAACGATAACATTATTTATTTACGACTCCAACACTGAAAACCTTGAAAAGTAGAACATTTAGCACTCATCGAACTTCGTACACTAGGAGTTATTAAAACTACATAGAGTTTTCCGGAGTTCTCTTCACGAACGAAAAATTAAAAGAAAAACGGATCAGTACAGTTAGCTTTTTTCTGCACTGTAAAAACATTCGAAAAATTCACATACTGTATAGTAATTTAATGTGTTGTATTTTTACTTAACCCGTGCAGAAAATGCAATTTAATTAATGTACACAACAAAATAAAAATTCAATGTTACGTGTGGCAAAATTGAATTTAACTTATGTTGAAAAAGATGACTTTTGTAACAAATTTAGAAATCTGTACATTTGTTTTAGTATAATGTTCTTCAATTTTTACTTTATACTCGTGTAGTAAATTTTCTATACCCTTTTATATAACAGAACTTCTTGCATCATGTGGTAATTTTACCTTAAATACTTTGAACAGGGTGGAAATGGTGAGGAGATGGTAAAAAAAATGAAGTAGATATACATGAGAATAGTCCAAATATAATTATTTCCGATGAGTAGTTCTTTAAGGATTACATATATTTTGAGTGACACATTTTTTTTAGTTGTCTTATACGTGATCATTTTTCACTTAAATGCTTGGAACATTCTGTTCTGGAATTCTTTTACATCGAATTCCTCCATAAGGATGGCATTAAGTTGCTTCCCCGTTAAGTTTTTGTAATCGACTAATACCGTACCCCGAGCAGCCCCATCGAATACAGGCGTAAGATTGGCCACTGTCGATTTTGTTACCAGGTCGGGCCACAGCGCTAACCCGATTAATGTTAGATCCGAATTACTCCATGTCGCACCGGTGAAAGTGCTGCGCTCGACTTGATTCAAAAACTTCATTGTTTTTGAGTTTATAGCCCCGACGACGTCAGTGCGCCATTTCTGTTTGCAAAAGCAGTTAGTAAACACAACATTATTATGCAAACACATTTGTAAACAGAATTGTTATTGCTTAAAAACAAAGCACCCTTACAGAAAAAAATTATTAGCGTCGCCAATATGCTATTGAGATCCAAGAATTACAGTCAGTTTTTTAAAACAGTTTCCACTATTAAAAATTTGTAAAAAGCTGGAAAGTTGAAATTTGCAAATTGATTCTTCATTATTTTTATAATGAATATTCAATGAGTATTCATTACACAACCAAAAATAATGAGGAAACAATTTGCAAAGTTCAACTTTGCAGCTTTATTCTATATTGAAGTTCAATTTCTGAAAAATTAGAACCACATAACAAATTATGAAGAATCTACGTACTTATTATTGCTAAACAGTACTGATTTCATGTCTGAAGTTTGACTTAAATATCTTATGTTTTCTTAAAGTTAATGCAATAACATCATTTTTTCAAGACTTGAAATTTTTTAAATTTTGAATCATATTGCGTATTATAATGAAACTCTGTACTAATTATCGCCAGATAGTACCGATTTCGTGTATGGAATTTGGGTTCGTTGTCTTATGTTTGGCCAAAGTTGGGAAGAAAACGTGATTTTTCAGAAAATTTCAGAACTCCATAAAATCCGAATCGCTTTTCCGATTTCGGTCAAGTTCAATATCAAACAGCACTAAGAGTACGTGCACGTATGAAGAATTATTCAGCATAATATCGCAATTTTTATGAGCTAGAGCGCGCACGTATTTTTTTTTTAATTGTTGAAAATGAAAATTTTTGCATACATTTAGAAAAAAAATTGCATTATTTAATGATGGACTGCTGCTTTACTTGTGTACCAAATTTTAGCTCAATCGGTTAAATGGTTCTCGAGTTAGAAGGGATATAAATTTCGACGACCTGCACACACACAAACACAAACATACATACAGACATTTTTTCAAACCACTTTTCTCGATTTTTTGGAGCATTCTGACTGCGCTGACATGAAAATCTCAACAAAAAAAAATTTTTAAACAAAGCTTCCTCTATGAGAAAGCAATAACTATTTGATTTCAAAAATATTTTGGCGACTCCTACATTTTTTTCCATAGGGGCAGTTAAAAGTATTTCCAGTAGAAAAAAGAATATTCAACTGTTGATACAACAGGTAAAGTTATTTCATGCAGATAAATTAATCCTGTGTCCCAGAATGCATTTATTGCATTTATTACATGTCTTAAATTTTTTTTATGAGCGAACAATGTGTTTTCCGTCATAAAGCTGGCTTATACCATTCTCACTATTCGAAGTAGATAATGACTTCGTTAAGCTTCTCGACGGTTTGGAGAAATCAACAAATAACTGCCGCAAAATAAATTCAATATCTAGATTCAAAATATTTATTTAATCTACAAGTACTTAGACTAACTATACGTAACACCGGTGAAGCAATCAGAGTCGACAACAAAATTTAGACTTAAATAGTGCGTGCCAAATCCCCTTTAAAAAAACATGCGCATGATGCAGCTGCAGCACGCGAAAGTTTTTCTTCAATGGAGATTTGGCAAGCAATTTGAGTCTAAATTTTGTTGTCGAGTCTGATTGCTTCACCGTTTCATTAGGAATTGAATAAGCAATTAGATACGACCATGGAAGCACATACAGCCCCGGATTGCGTTCCATTTTTCTATAAATTGATCCGGAATTTATATTCTACTCGAATAAAATAATAAACTAAACTCATGTCTGAAATAATGAATTACCGTTGGAATTGCAGCCCATCTTGTCACACCTGATGGCAATAAAACGGCCGGAGGTGTCGTTGTGCTGTTGAGTACAATAAAATCGCTTTCCGGATCTTGATAAAAATTGAAATCGGCGTTTGGAGCGATACTTCCGTGACCGTATATACTGGATCCCATTATGTAGATACGCTTTACGTTGTGGACAAAGTTAGGATCCAATTCCATGGCTAATGCAATGTTGGTCAATGGACCGATGGCCAGGATACTCACGTTTCCTAAAAGTTCATGTTATTAAAATTTCAATCACTTAACGGCAGTATTTCGGGTTCAAAGATCCAAATTATGTAAAACGTGGCTTATATTACAGGTCTAGTAAATTAGTACAATCTGTACTACACAAAATAGACATTTTCCATGACGAATTGTTTCAAAAGTCTTATGTGAGTGACTGGAAAAACAACAAAGTTTTGCTATATACTGAATCTCTTGTTGTTTATAGCTCATCTGGAAGGAATTCCATCTGCATCTATCAGACTGAAGCAGAATAACTTCTATATTAGTGTGCGGACCAAAAATAAATGAACGTTTTCATTTTATTGTTGTCATATTTTAGGTAAAGTATCAGAAGGAGTGAAGATTTTTGATTGAATATTAATACCAAAACCAGGATTTGAATGCAGAAAGCACACACCAAATTTCATTGTGGTCCATAGAGTTTTTCAAAAGTTATTGCACGCCATACAGACGCCAGACGGACAGACAGAAATGAGTGAATGTGTTTTTTGAAATCTAGGACACTCAAAACATGTAACATGTATTTCCATTGAAATCGAGCAGCCGACTTTCTTTTGGATTGCAATACTTTTCCTTCTTACATACTTCGTATGTGATAAATAAGTCAAAAAGTCATAAGGAAAATAATTCTGTAAATTATAGACACAGGTTTAAAATTTTTACTTTTTTCCTCACACCATTTTTGTGCACTGTATGTCTTTAAAAAAGTGCAGAATTATAATGTTTAGCTTGCACTTAATGAGGTTTACGTATAATTAAGTGTAATTTTTACAGAATTTATTTTCTCATAACTTTTTTCACGTGACTCAGGCTCCTTAAACCAGTTACACCATTGATAAAACATTTAAGTCTTCAATCACCAGCGTTGCATTTCGCTAACTGGACTAACGCGACGCTAGCGTGTTTTGAATGATCGGTTTTTGCAATAATTTTGTCTTCAAAAGGGATATCACCCATTCCATCGTTGCCAAAGAAATGGTCAATCGTGTAATTTTGCGTCAAAGGTTTTTGCGCACCAACGTACACGGGAATCTGTGATTTCGTAAAAATCGTATTTTAGCTCTTAATTCATGGAATATGATACACCTTTCTTTATCACTTTTACTCACGTCAGTCCTGCCCGCGATCGTCAAGATTTTCAGTACGTTCAATTCTACATTCGTGACCTTTGTGTTGCCGTAAGTGCAAGTGATAGCAATTACTTTGAAACCTGAACTTTGCGACTTTTCCTCAGTCGCTAAAGCGAGAAGAATCGCAGCCGCGTCGTCGCTACCAGCATCCGTATCAATTATTACATTGCGAGGCGTTGGCAAGTTCACACTGATAGAAATGTGAAGTTTTATGTGAATTACTAAAGTTTAATAGAAAATATAATTGAAAATGTATATTTTGTTTTGTTTCTACACACATTTTCTCAGAGAACTTTATTTATGGGATAGCCATAATGAAAACAACATACATACTATCTCCCAAAAAAGACTTTAAGGTCAACAACTCAAAACCTGAGAAAGCAATGTGCTATTTAATTTTTTTTAGTGGTAATATCGTCTGTGTTTGCATTCAATGTTTCAGATTCACATAGAATTCCAAATACCCAATTTTTGGGATGTGGTAATGATAGAATTTTTTTTGAATTCTTGATAGAATCGCAATAGCAATTTAATTGCTGAGAAACTGTTGTAGCTACAGCTATCACAATTTTGCATAATCATACATCGGCAATTTGATTGTCCTCAATAATAAAATTTTGTATCATATAATTCATAATAAATAATAGCCATTGATAATAAAATGACACCAAATTATTTTTAATTAGTTCCATCAAAACTAATTAAAATATAATGCGTTTCTCACCTGGCGATTATCGAGACCACACCGAATCCAAAAAGCAATACCAAGGATCTATAGATCTTCATAATCACTGGATACTCTTGGGTATTTCCGTACTGCACTGAACACAATAAATAAAATCAATCAAAGTTGTTGATTGCAACCGAAATCAGTTTTCAAAACTTTCAATTGGACCACCAAAAGTTATAAGGACCTCTTCAGAAATATTGGCACTTATTTCATTAGAGCGATGCACTCCATCCTCTTTAACTATATAAATATAGTTCATACAACCATCATTGCTCTGTAGTAACGTTCGTCCCAATTTTCCTTGTGGAAAAGCATAATTCTACTCACCTAATAACGACAATTATTGCACAACGATCGAAAACGCTTGATTTGACATGGACACTTCCACAATCTTGAGCAGGGATGCCGAGGTAATAATCGTAGAAATATACTCGTGGCGTTCTTTATAAACCCACTGGGAGTCGACAGGTGTTAATAGCTCCAATATTTACCTCTAACAATTTGTCATTAATCGGGTATTGAGATAACGCTAAAGGAAGTAAAATCGAATTTTGATTGCCAAATATACCAGGCAACATTTGACGCGAGCTATAAAAAACATCTTATCGCATAGTAACATGATTTTACACTTTTGCTTCCTCATTTTTGGTAAAACATTAGATAACGATCTCAATTTGCATACATGAAATCGGTACTAGTTAGCGATGATTAGTTGATAGTTTCTCCATAATCTGCAATGTGGTGTAAATTTATGAGAATTTTATTCCCAGAAAGAATGATGTCATAGCATTAACTTTAGCAAAACACAAGATAACGAACGTAAATTTTATACACGAAATCAGTAGTATTTGGCAATAGTAGGTACTCAGTTACGTCATAATTTGTTATGTGGTTTAAATTTTACAGCAATTTAACTTTGTGATCGCATAGTGCTGCAAAGCTGAACTTTGAAAATTGCCTTCACATTATTTTTGGTTTCTTTTTTTTTTTAAAGCTTCCTCTATGAGAAAGCCAAAATCGATTAACATATTTCGTCATAAAGGTACCTCGTAAAAAAACCAAAAAACGTGAGGAAGAAATTTGCAAAGTTCAACTTTATAGCTTTTTTAAATTCTTTAAAAGCCTTAAATGCGACAAGGGGTTCAAGAATAGTGAATAGACATTACAACATTAAGAAAAAAAAATGCCATTCACAGAGTATATCTCGGAAACGATAAATCGTATTGAAAACTTCGTATCATAGAAATTTGCGGTGTCTAATGTTTTCTATAAAAAAAATTATACTGATTCAATTCCATAATTCTGAACCTGAAGTGCTAAATTTTTACCTTCGATTATTTGTTGGATAAACAAACTTCGGTCTCGGCAAAAATCACGCACTTTCCACCCTCGTGGCATAATATTTCATAGTGTGATTGGGTGCGCTCTTATTTTAAAGGATAAAATTCTGTAGAAAGGGTGCATAGAGATAATCAAAGTGTAATTACGGTCATTTATTTATTCTTCAAAAATTGTGTAAGCACATGTTGACAATGTAAATTTTTTGTAGCATCGGTCGAGTCGCCATTCTTTACGCGAATGATTTTAGAAGCAGGTGCTTGAATCGATCGACATCAAACTCATCCAAAAGAATGGCGTTTTTTTGTTTACCCGTTGTATTTCTATAATCGACCAAAACTGCACCTCGAGCAGCTCCGTCGTACACAGGAGTAATATTTGTCAATGTAGTACGTGTTATCAAGTCCGGATACAGTGCTAACGCGGCTGTTATGAGATCAGGGGAGTCCCATGTAGGACTCTTGAAATTTACGCGCTCGATTTTATTCAAAAAATTTATCCTCTTTGAACCCAAAGCTCCAAGGGTCTGAGTGCGCCATTTCTGTTGGCAAAAAGCATTAGTAAGTACGGTTATTACCTTTAAAATGTAAGTTTAATTTGATTCCAGTAGTTTAAGAAATATCCTACTTTCCAAACAATATTTCAAGTTGTGTAAACGGATGAATTAATTTTATAATTCATGCTAAGATTGATCAGTCACTTATTATCCAGTACTATTTTGGATCAATTCTATGTCATTTATGTTTTTGTCAGTGAAAAATGTGTCTACTTCATGTATCATTCAATTCTCAAATTGGTAATTCAACTAAATTTGGTCTTAGCTGATAGCTGCTATAAATGATGTCCGTAATGATTATTCCTTAAATCCATTACTGTTTCTAATGTAAGATTAATGCTAGTAATAACTCCAGGAAATTTATACCTAAATTCACCCAATAACTGTAATATTACATTTCGTTGGTTTCTGTTGCAGAGAAGATATAATTTATGAATGTCATGGCTCTGTCAATATCGTTGGTGATTTAGCGCCAATCACTAATAAATCTTGCAAAATAAGTCCGAACATTGTATAAATTATACAGAAAATCTTATTCTACTGGAAAATAAATTGGAACTGAAAGAAGGTATTACCGTTGAGATTGAAGCCCAATCTGACACTCCTGAGGGCAATAAAACTGCCGGCGGTGTCGTGGTGGTGTTGAGTACAATAAAGTTGCTTTCTGGATCTTGATAGAAATTAAAGTCGGTATCTGGAGCGATACTTCCACGACCAAAAGGACTAGACCCCATTATGTAGAAACGCTCGACATTGTGGACAAAATGTGGATCCAATGCTATCGCCAATGCAATGTTTGTCAATGGAGCGATGGCCAGGACACTTACATTTCCTAAAAATAAACATTCACGAAGATTCTATCACTTGTCCATTTGTATCACTGCACCGAGAAAAATATTCAATTGATTTAAAGGAAATAGGTGCATTGCATTTTTTTCTTTGATTTCAGTGAAATGTTGCATTTGACTTTCGAACAAGGATGCAAAGTAGAACCTTGCACATTGCTTCCTCATTATTTTTCCTTTTTTACAAAGCTACTTCTATGGAGAGATATGCTAATCAATTTTGGCGTCTTCATAGAGGAAGCTTTGTAGAAAGGGAAAATAATGAAGAAGCAATGTGCAAGGATCTACTTTGCATCCTTGTTTCAAAAAAATACATAAATAAGCGCTTTGTGAAAATACAATAATGCGAAAGGATCCGGAAACACCTTTGAATACCCAATCTTCTCTTTTTTTTCCTGTAGAACGCGATAAACACACGGAGTCTTCCGAAATTTCATTGAGAAGCAAGGCTCTTTTATACGACAGAAATCGCTACTTTTCGCATTATAGACTGTACAAAGTCGCTATGAAAATATGGTATCGTCCATATGATTTTTGGGATATATCTGACGTATTTGTCCCTGTTAATCATGAATGAACAAAATTCGCATCGGAGAAGAAAAATCGAAAAAAAAAATCAAAATCTTATAAAATTATAACGACTTAACCGATCTTAACCTGATGCAATAGGGATCATCGGTGTATGAACGCTCACATTCATATAAATTTTGAGCTCAATATCTCGAACATTGAAAGAGTTATCGCGTAAACAGACATTTTTAAAAAAGTTCACAACCGCGTAAGAATTTAACGATCATGGGAATTTAAAAAAAAATTGTATGGACGATGAGAATTGACCCCTCTATCTATGGTGAAAATTTTAGCTCGATATCTCAAGGCGTTCGTGAGTTATAAAGGTTCAAATTTTTCGAGCGCGTAATGTACATACATACATACTCATACAAACATTTTTCTAAGCCACTTTTCTTGACGTTTTGGACCATTCTAAGTGTACTGACATGAAAATCTCGAAAAGAAAAATTTCCCGAAAACAAAGCTTCCTCTATGAGGGGGCAAAAGAATATTTAAATGATTCAAAGAAACGATTACAATGTTTCAAACAAACGGCTCAATTTTTTCAAAGAAACAGTTCCATTGCTTCAGATTATAACGAAATTTCTTTGGGTTAATGAAACTTTTTCGGTTTTAATTACAAATCGTTCGACTCAGACCCGTGTTACGATTTGCCAAACTTCCATCAAAATAAATATTAAAGGCTGGCATCGTCGAAGCATCATAACATCTATTCAATAGTTAATTACAAAACGTAAATATATCCAATTACCGGCATGTTTTCTCGCTAAATCGCCTAATGCCGCACTAGCGGGTATTGATCGATTGATTTTTCCTTGAATTTTCTGGTCAAAATCGACATCGCCTAATCCATCCTTGCCAAAGTAGTCGTCGAACGTGTAATTATTCATCAGAGGCTTGTGCGCACCTACGTAAACGGGTATCTGCCAATTCGTAACAATTACATTAGAACATTTTCATTTGCTGAAATTTATACATTTGTCGGGATCTTTTTTACTCACGTCACTTCTATTTGCAATCGTCAAGATCTTGAGCACATTTACTTCCACGTTCGTGACCTTTGTGTTACCGTAACTGCAGGTAATTGCAATTACCTCAATGCCACAATTGTCCTTTTCAGCTGCTAGAGCCAGGAAAATAGCAGCTGCGTCATCACTACCAGCATCTGTGTCTATTATAATTTTCCCAGGTCTTGGCAAAACCAAACTACAAGAAAATTTTATTTGTGCATCAATTACTCAAATTAATCGGAAAATATATATCAAACATTAAGATCCTTTTATTCTACAATATAGTTCAAACATTCTGATGTATACTGATAAAAATATCAAATTTACTCCAAAGATTTGATATAGAAATTCAGGCCCTAAACAGCGAAGTGAAGCTGTTTAATCCTTTTTGTATTATGAAAAGATAACGAATAATATAGAATAACAATGGAAGGCTCACTAATTTTTAAATGATCCTAAGTGTTTTAAAATTAATATGGAGCGTTTCTTACTTGGCGGATATTGAGACCAGACAAAAACCAGCTAGCAATCCCAATGACTTATAGATCTTCATAATCACTGAATGCTTTCGCGTATCTTTGTGATGCACTAAACCTAAAAAATGTTGTTACTCAATATATTTTATTTGGAAAGAAATTCCAATTAATCATTATGCAAATCCGTCACTATTAATCTTTCTCTGGGTTATGTATACATGCTTGATTGAGTATCAATGCTGAATTAAGTGGTCATATTATTTTTATTCAACAGCTATTGCTATCACAGAAAAATCGCTGTGGATGAAACCAAAGTTTCACTTACCTAGTATTGATGATTTTCGAATATCTTAAAGCGACCAAATCGCTCGAATTTACGTTAACCCTTCGATAATTCGGGGGGGCTGAAGATTTCGTGGGCTCTTTTGAACGACTACTGAGATTCCGAACTTCGTTTGTGCTACTGTAAATTGAGACTCGTGTTAAATAGCCCCAATGTTTTCTTTAGAAGATTCCACATGAATCTGGTTTCGAGATAACGACAAAGGAAACAAAGTTGCATTCCCATTGTTTATAGTCGTTAAACCACAATTCAATTTGACGAACATAATGTGACATATTCTCCCCTCCGTCCTTCTACGTCATTGGTAGCGTCACAACTAAGCGTCATTATAAGCCAGGTTGTCAACGATTGCTTGCCGAGAAGAAATTTATAATGATCGTCAAGTCTAATAAGGAAGGGCACAGAAATTCGCTTTCTTCGCTAAAATTTACTCTTTCCAGAAAATTGTTTGCAGTTTTTAGCGAATTTTTTGTGAGATGATCTGGATGATAGAGATATAATTGATCTTTCTATCGCAAATTTCTCCCATATGCATTTTCTATTAGATATAAAACGAGGATTGTGCCTATAAAAATGATCCAAATTTGTATTCGACATATAAAAATTAGCAGAAAAACTTTTACATTTTTACATTTTTTACGACAATTTGCCCCTTGGTCGATGTGAAAAACTATAATCAGAAAGTCTCCTTTGAAAATGATCTTTCTATCCCAAATATCTCCCATATGAATTTTCTATTAGATATAAAACAAGAACGGTCCCCACAAAAATGTTTACAATTTTGATGACGTCTTCCAACCAATTTCGTGTGATGTAGGCAACTTTATGTGCAGAAAACAGAGTCAAAATGCTTGATATCCTTAGTACTGCATCTACATAATAAGTCCTTCGCAGGTTCTAGTCAGCAAAACGTTCAATACGAATTTTGAGCACTGTAATTACATAGTGAATCCACTGCAGATACTAACGAGCACAACATTCAATACAAACTTTGAGTAACTTTGTTTTATTCAATATACTTGATACTTTTGGCCGAAAACGTCGACCGCTTTAAAAAAATACGATTACATTGTTCAATATCGAATGTAGCGTATCACTTTTGATTTAAAGGACAATAGCCAGACTTAAAATAAGTGAAGAAGCAGAAGAGAAAGTTAGAATCGTGTAGAACCTCTTCCTAAACTAACAGAATAAATATTTATTGTTTCAGGGCGTGTGGAGAAATCCTGTCGAGGAAATAGATCGTCCAGGCAGCTTTGCTTCGCACATGTCAAGGTGCGTTACCCTCTTGATGCAAATTCTCAAGGAGACAGACGACAGTTGGATGCTGATGGAGTTGTGTGTTCAGTTGCGTAAAACACCTGAGCCTGATAAGTGAGTTTATTAATTTATACGTATGCAGACTTCAGATCAATAGAGATTCGGAGATTGAACAAAAAAATATGTCATACGCATTATTATTTATTTAGGAAGTACCTCAGAGACTCGGAGCGAGAACAACTCGCTCGACAGGCCCAAACACTTTGTCAGCAGTCGCTTCGTAAGAGAATTCAAAACATGCCTCAAGCTTCCAACGTCGATCCAAATATGCAGCTCTATCGGCCGGATCCGCGAAAGTTTGTGTTGCTAGACGTATACAAAATCTACCGAGAAGTTGCGAGGACCTTTCAGGGCAAGGATTCTACTATTCAAACGTTTGCGACACTTCTCATCGATACCTACAAAGCTTACAGCGGCGTAAAGGTAAGCAAACACGCTTTTCCCTGTTTAAATACAATTTTTCATGTTTTTTTGCATTATTTCTTTAAGACTGTCGAGGGAAACGCTCTGGAAGTCGCCTTGAAGTTCTGCCATCAAACCAGCAAGAGTATTGCTTCAAATTCCATTCCCACGACGAGCATCACTTCACAACCGGCAACTTCATCGAGCCCGGTATGTAAACTTCACCTTGTTATGCACTTTATACAAATTCCTGTATAAAAATACGACTTACGGCACATACCCAATATTTAACGTTTCGTCTATTAGCACTTTTGAAAGTGTGCAAGTTAAAAATGGGGTTATCATCACTCAACATTATCGGAATCCGTTTTAATCCGATTCAAAAGAAAACAGAATACCACTAAATATTTCATTCATCGAAATTTGAAGATAAACGTCTCTTGCGTTCGGTTTTTTTTTTTTTTTTTTTAAATCATAATGTACTGAACTTGTTACATTAAATTCGATGCTGCTATTAAAATTTTCTGAAGAACGCAGCAAAAACGTAACTGAGAAGCTAATTTGTTCAATGATTTCCCATTCATCATAATTCCGACCATCATCGAGAGCAATTGAATTACATTTAACACTTTTGTCAAATTACGCAGGTCACATCATCTCAACCGCAGAGTTTACCGACTTCGCCACAAACGCAGCAAAATCGTAAGCCCTACAAGAGTTCGACATCAACAGGTCGTCCTCGAGGTCGTCCGCCGAACATCAACAAGTACATGCAGGCGTTGCAGCAATCCGGAGGATTAGGCGGTCAGTTTAACGCGAAATCGGGTTTTGGAAATTATCTCGGTGTATCGGGTAACCGTTCGCTAATGAATCCATACTTCATGAGTCCATTGATGGATCCTAATATGTTATCAGCTGCGTTACTCGCCGGCGGATTAGGCAGCAACATAATGGATCCTCTCGCAGCTGCTAACTATCTAAATCAAATGGGAACTTATCAGGATATAATGCGACAGTATCAGAGTAATTTATCGTCGATGACGAATCTCGCTGCCGCAGGTTTCGGCAATATTCCCACGAGTTTGCCGAACAGCGGCAGTAGCAGCGTGCCAACCTCGAGCACAGCAAGCACCGGAAACGTTTCTAGCTCAGGAAACCTCGGAAATCTTAGTTCCATGGGAAATTTGGGAAGTTTAACGGTTCAGCAGTTGTTAAATTTGAGCAATTCCACAGCCACGACCTCGCGTCCCTCTTCAATGTACCATCAGTCAAGCGCTAAGACAACCACAACCACTTCAACGACAAAAGAGGTTCCAAGTATATCGATAACACCTGTTGGCTCGAATTTGCAGCAACAACAGCACAAAACTAAAGCCCCGAAGCATTCGTCATCGCACAACGAGCCTCTGCCCGCGCATTTGTCGAAATCAATGCCAATATCTCAAGCTACGGTAAAACCCGTAGCTCACACACCAGCCTCTCAAGTTTCCCTGCTTAAACCCTCGGTTATTCAGCAAACTAAGACCGCACCTCCGAAACAAATGTCAGCGCCGCAAATTCGAGTCTCCAAGTCGCTTACGGAGCCTCAACCGGCGCACAATTCCTCACAGATCACGCACGCGGGGATTAATAGCGGAAATTCCGGAGCGAATCCAGGAAACGTACCGCAAGCGGCACACACGGCACTCCAAAGCGGCCCGCTTAGCATTTCGATGGGAATGCCGCCGTCGAGAGGAGGAGGCACTTCTCTGCAGCACAAATTACTCTCAAAGAAGATGGCGCAGCAATCGCTGCCTCCTCCGAAAACGCAGAGCGGTTCTTCGACAAAAAAGCACAAACAACCGAAAAATAGCGTTCCGCAGTTGCCGAATACGCTGCAGAGTCTTTTGAATACAATGTCAGGACCAATGGGCACTGCGCCATTTATTCCGCCGGAATTGAGCGGAATTTCTGTCAGTCCGGTCGGGCAATCGGTTCAAAAACCTCCGCCGCCGCCGAAACATCCGCCGTTCCGTAAAGTCAGTAACAAAATGAAATCCGTGCCAGTCGATATACAAGGAGCGATGCAGAATTCTATGCCGGCGGCTAATTCCGCTGAAACGCTGTCCATGCTATCGCAGCTTCAGCAACACTCGCATTTGGAGATAATACCGCAACAGAAAAGTCACGCGAAGCCGAGTCAAGTAGATTATTCGAAAAATTTGCCACTTTCGCTGAGCGTTGTGCCGCCGCAAAAAATAACGGAAAATATTAGACCCACGAGCACGGACTGCATGTCCGTTTACGAATTGCCGAGGAATAAATCGAACAGTAATCCACCGAAGAAAGCGGAAAACAAACACGCGAAAGAAAGCGTAGAGATAATCACTCTGGATGATTGAAGAGGGACGAAAGATTGCAGAATTTAGTAGAAAAAAATTTATACTAAAAAAGAGGTCGATTGATGTATATTTGGCGTTATTTTCCCTTAGTTGTTGCAGTTATTTTTGTTCATTTTGGTAAATGAAGAAAAACCAAAATCACAGTGTGTGTGATTATCGTTTTTTAAATTATTTCTAGTGCACCATCAATGCGCTAATCTTCCCTGAAAGAGCTCGTGTTTGAGGCTCTATGCTCAAGATTCCTGTGAGAATTTTCAGCGGGACAATTTGTGATAAAAATGAAACCTTGCAGAGTTAGAGTTTAATATGTAAAATATCGATACGTATATTCCGCAGATGTGCGGAAGTGTGTGTAACTGTGTGAGTTACACAGCAACGACTGAAACATTATCGTATATAATTTATTTAGTTTAGTCATTTTTTCACGTGAATTAATAAACGATACTGTTTAATAAAGTTGATTCTTTATTGAGGCGAAATTTCGTCGCTACGTCTTCACGCGAAAGCTTCTAGTAATAATTTCTTGAAGCCTTCGATATCGAAAGCTTCTAAAATCTCGACGTTTGGCGGTTTTCCTGTTGTATTGCTGTAATCAACTAGAACTGAACCCTGAGCAGCACCGTCGGAAACTGGCGTCACGTTCGTCACTAAAGTGCTTGTTACTAATTCTGGCCACAGAATCAACGCTGTCGTCATTACATCGGCTGCGCTCCATATCGAATTATCGATACTTTTGTGCTCTGCTCGATTCAAAAACTTCATTCTTCTCGAGTTTGTTACTCCGAGAACGTCTGTGCGCCATTCCTGTCGATACAAATTAGATTGTAAGTGTACAGCATATTTCAGTTGCTCAAATACAGCAATTTGCATCATCTGATGAAAATTCTTAAATAAGCAATTCTAAATATCTAAAAATCGATACTCAAGCGCACTGGTGAGTGCGCTAATTTAATGATTCTAAAAGAGAGTTTAGAATTTGATACGGCGTAAATTATTTGAGCGGTTGAAATTTTATGGCATTTCGAACGGCAAGAAAGTACAGCGAAAAAGTTAGTACACACAGTCAAAACAAAGTAGTAATCTTTTGAAAGATTGACACAAAAAACTGTCAATATTAAATGATTATTACTCTGACAAAATTAATGTTATCTAGACAATAATCGCGGCCAACTTTACCGTTGGAATCGCAGCGGAAAGAGCAGTTTCCCATGGAAATAAAACAGCCGGAAGTCTTCTCGTACTGTTTAAAACAATAAAATTGCTTAGTGGATCGTGCTCAAAATTAGCTTCCACATTTGGTGCTACATTTCCAATGCCATGAACGCTGGATCCCATTATATAAAATCGTTCGACATTGTTCGCAAAGTTTGGGTCCAAAGTGATGGCGACTGCGACGTTTGTCAGTGGCCCAAGGGCCATAATGCTTACACTTCCTGGAAATAGCGTTTATCAGAACCTACTTAAAATAGAATTAATCACTCAATCGATTTTATATTGGGAATGTTTTTAAAGTTGGCAATTTTTCAATTGTCATGGTAAAAGTGACCACAAATGTACTTAAAAACGTGCTAGAGAATTGTTCTCTGTATTTTAGGTGAGCAAATGTTCACCTGACGATGATACAAATTTTAATCAATTTTGAATAGAATTGATTATTATTTTCACAATGTTTTCAGATTTGTAAGAAAATCGTTAACACATCGTGACGTGTATTATTAGGAAACTGTCATCTTTATTCTAGAATTTATCATTCCGAAGCCCTAAAAAATTCTCCATGCGAAAAAAACAGTCAACCGCAAGCTTCGAAAAAATCTTTTAAATAAAAAGCACCCGGGGATTGCAATATCATCCTTCAAAATTGTAGTTTTACAATCATCATTGAGCTTATTCCACTAAATACCTGCATGTCGTCGCGCTAATTCAGTTAACACGATGCTAGCGTGTTTAGATCGATCGATTTCGGCGACGATTTTTTCTTCAAAATAGAAATCGCCCATTCCATCCTCTCCAAAGTAGTTTGAGCTAGTGTAATCGCGCAACAGTGATCTGTGCGTACCGATATACACAGGTATCTGCGGATTTAAATAAGTTTGTATTAATTTTTTTTCGAACAATCGAAGATAAAAATTATTTACTTACGTCAGCCCTATTTGCAATTGTCAAAATCTTGAGGACATTCGACGCTACATTTTTCACGTTCGTGTTTCCGTATGTGCAAGTGATTGCAATTATTTTGAAGTCTTGAATCTGTTCCTCAGCCCAAAGGGCTAATAGAATTGCGGCTGCATCGTCAGCACCAGCATCCGTGTCTATTATGAGCTTCTCAGGCCTTTTTAAAAATGCACTGGCAGAGGGATGATTTTTATTGTGATAAAGACAGAAATAAATCAAACTGTAATGAAATTTTTTTCAAAAATACAATTTAATGGACGTTGTTTAACATTTATGTTCTATGGTGCTCGGGGCTTAATTCATTCTTAAAATTATTCAAATTAAAGGAGTATGACGCTTTTCTCACTTGGCAGATGCTAAGATCAAGCAGAATCCAATCAGCAGTCCTAACTTCGTATATTTCTCCATGGTAACTCGTCACTTCTGCCCAATCTTGACACTGTCGAATGAATCAAATGGTCACGATTCTTTCTCCGACAGTTATATAATTGGGTGAGATGTCTACCATCTTTTAACTTAGCACCAATTAAGAGTCCTACCGCTTTCAATTCTTTTTAAACGAACTCAAGCGGCTCATACAACGACCAAATTGGTTGAAATTGTCGGCGTGGGGAAAATATAAATTGGATGGAGATATTTTATTCCCATTTTTTCCTTCATAAATTTATTTTTTATCAAGAATATGGCAGGTATATGAGACATTATTTATTATTCATAAACGTTTGTACCTCACTTTGATCATTTGGCTGTAATTTTGCTGATTTCAAATATAACTTTGTTACCTGATTTTTTTTAAAGATTTTTTTTATGTACCAATAATCCAGAATAATAATGTAATTTATACAGGGTAACAATTGATTTCATATTAAACATTGCCATAAAATTGATAAAAAAATATTTTTCCATTCCAAACACGGAAATCATACAGGGAGCATTCTCTGTCGATTCAGCGACTTTTTTTCAACCCTCTTCAATCTGTGCCTCTCAATATTTAAAAAAAATGACATTTTTTTCAAGTGCAAATATGTCCGAAACTTGGAGTTACTGAAAACAAAAATGTCTCCGCATAAAAGTTTTCCTTTTTTGTTACCTTTCGAGTGAAACATTGTAACGACTCGGAAAATATGATTTTTTTACCGAAAAACAGAGGAATATTTTTCAAATAAAAAAAGGGATTTTTTTTCCATTGAAAAAATTACAGCGTATTCCTGCATGTCCGTTGATATCTCACAAAAATCGCCAGGGTGGCACCGATTTATGTTCTGGTATAAAAAAATGTGAATACTTTTTTTAGTGAAAGTTCCGAAAAAGTAGGAAATCATTACTTGGTAAATTCATAAACGGTTCTTTTTTTTGCTAATAAAATTACAGAGTATTTCTGCATGTCTGTCGATATCGCAAAAAAATCATTAAAGTTGCACGGATCGAGGTTTTGGTAAAAAAAAAATCATTCCCCCGTTTTTTCGAAACTCACACGAATAATTTTTTTTTATATAGCAGAAAAAAATGACCATTTATGAATTCGTAGAATTACGATTTCCTGGTTTTCGGAACTATCACCAAAAAAATACATCTACATTTTTTTATACCACAACATTGATCGGTTCCACTCTGGCGATTTTCCTGAGATGTCAATAGTCATGCAAAAATACCTTTCAAATTTTTTTTATTAAAAAAAAACCCGTTTTTTTTTAAAAATAATTCCTCCATTTTTCGGTAAAGAATCATATTCATTAGAAAGTGATAATTATTTCAAACATTCCGTTCGAAAGCTACTAGATAAAACGGAAACCTTTATGTAGAGACATTTTTTCTCAGTACCTTCAAGGTTTCGAGATATTTGGACTTTAAAAAAATTTCATTTTCTGAAGTATTGCTTTCAGAAATCTGAAAAAATTTACATAGAGTGCCTTTTACTGGTACTTCAATATTATGAAGGAGATTAGAGAGGGTCGGAAAAAAGTGGCTTCATAGGATACTTGACTACACTGCATATCATTCATAATCTCTTCAGTTACATAAGTACTATTTAACGTACCTGAAAACCAGAAGTACTTTACGAATATCTTTCAATGTTGATTGAGCTGTTGTTGACTAACATGCAGTCCTTCTTCAGGTACCGGAGAGAAGCGATCTTCAACGCAAAATCGAAGTTATCCTAATGACAGTGAATACAAAAACAGCAGAAGTGAAATGATTCGGAGTAAATTTGTCAAACCTACATCAGATCGAGATAAGAAGGCATAAGTCTTTTATGAATGTCAACATTGATCACAGGAGAGCATCGTTGAATACAAAATGCCTTCAACTAATAACTCAACGTCTTGAAATGGAAATCGTATGTAGATTGTTCAACTGGAAAAATTAACTGACCAGATAACTGAACGTATTCCCATGAATATTTAAAGGTACTCAAAAGTAGAACGATGTTCTTTCACTGACGGCGCTAAAAAATTCTTCATCGTATATGGCTTAATACTTTGCAATATAAGCATTTAACTTTTTAGAGTAGGAAACATGATATCTGTTCGGCAGGTTTTATGACCCGAGCATACAGAACAATCTTTTTGTGAGTGAAAACTTTTTTAAAGACGTATGTATTTATAATATAATAACAAATATTCATCTAAATGATCGAATCGCTAGTCATGATTGGTAATCTATTTTTTAATTATTATGGTTGAATTTTTTTATTATGAAGAAGAAAGAATGCTAAATTTCTAAATTTCCACGAAAAATGGTATCAAGTTAAAAAAATATCCAAAGACAATCATTCCAAAGGCTAATAACATTGATGCTTAGATATCAAATGCTTCAAATTATAACAAATAGCATACTACTCAAAAATGCATTACTAATCTATGGATTCAAGCAAACTCTCTAAAATCGTTTTCAACGCCATCAAAACATTGTCTCCTGATCGGCAATTGACGACCCGAGACATGTCTTGAAAATGAAAAGAACACGCGATCGTAATTTTTATATGAGAAGATTATACGCTGTGGCAACGCTGTAATTTAAATAATTTGTGTAATTACTAACGTATTGGAGTGGAGTGGAAATAGAATTTTGTCTGTATAGAGTGGAATATTGTACAAATGACGTGTCGCTTCAAGAAGCATTCAAGAAAATATTTCAACTTAAGATGCAATTGTATCAAGCTTAATTTACCAATAATCCTGAATCTCGGAATAATTCTAAAATAACTCGGAAAATAACATTTCCCAGGCAAATTGACTTGGGAAATTACAGAGGACACTCAACTGCATTGCGCATCATGAATATTCGCTCTTCAGTTACGTAAGTACCAATAACTTACCTAATAATCGTACTTCACAAATATCTTTCATACTAAATATTCACGAATATTCAGCGTTAAGAGCAGCGATCTTCAACGAAATGTTAAAGTAGAATTGATACATAAACGGTTACAGTAAAGTGTTACGAAGTAGGTTTTTTCAAACCCACAGAAGATCGAGATAAAAATGCACGTAACTGTCAATACTGATCATAGCATAGCATAATAGAATACAATATGTCTGTACCTCGGAATAACACGTCGCCTTGGATACGGAGATCTTATGCAGAATGTTCAATTGAACTTGGAAATCATAAAGAGAGTCCGAAACATAGCAATTTCAGCTCTATACGACGAAGAGATGCGAAACGCCACTTAATGGTGTCAGATCTTCAGTACCGCTAGAAACGGAACGACTATTACACATAGTAATAGTGGAGACAAGGCGACAGAAGCAAACTACGTTCATTCTGTGAAAGTACTACAGAAAAACTTGATCTCAACAAACTAAATCACAGCTTCGTCCGGTTCGACCGACACGGTTACAAAATCCGATTAACTTCAATGGAAAATCCAATTTGTACATCAAAATATAATAAAACAACAGTAAGAATAAAATTAGCGCCTGTAGAATGTATTTTATACGTCACTAATTACCAGGAAGTTGATGCGACAATAATTAAAACTAATCACATTTTTTTCTCTAAATATTCAATTGAAAAAAAAACGATTGTACAGTTAGGCCAAGGTTAAAGTGTTCTCATAAATATTTGAAACAACTCAGGACCGCAAGGATCTTCTTAAATTGACTGTACACATAAACGTCAAATTGGGTGTGTATACCTTGTACTGTTAGCATTTTGGCGTTAAGAGTGGAAAATATGGTATCTTTTTAGCGAGAGCTTGAGATCAGCGCATTCGAGGTAGTAAAAAGAAAGTACTACATGCATTTATAAGAGTCTTCTAGTGCGTTTGGTTAAAAAAAAATTCATATTCTTATAGTTTGGGGCTTAAGATTGTGTTTCAAAAATTTTAGAGTGATTTTCGTAAAAATAGCCGAGCTAGGAAGGTTTAACCGATGCGACTCTGTGGAGCGCGTTTCGGAGGCTATGGTGTATGATGACAATTATACCATAGAAAAAAAAAGAAGAAGATTTGCACGGTGGCAATAAAATTGTGGAAATTGGGACATTCTTGGTCACTTGTATTTTAAATTATGGATATCAAGTATTGTGCAAATCATGTCCACGATAGGACTCAAAATTTGATATAACGTTCGTATGTGCGCAAACGCTAGAGACAACAAGCGCGTCAAACGTTGGAAAAAGCTGCCAGAAGAAATGAAAAAGGGGCTGAACATGACTTTAACAAAGCTAAGGAAAGTATCCTGTATGGCTTTGGTATAGCCGATTAAAGGTAAATTGCTGAAATCAGTCAATATGCACGCTATAACTGATTGACGAAATTTAAACGTGTTTTTCTCAAAATAACATTTTTCAAATCAGGCATGCATTCCTCCAAAACTACTAGGCGAACCGACTTGCAATCTTGCACACATCTAGAGTACATAACGTCCTATCGATCGGCCCTTCATTTTCATTATTGCTTTATAATTACTATTTTTCCAGACCACGAGAAGAGGAAATTTTACCGCGAAAATCAGAGTACAGTTATTAAAGCGCCGCCATTTTGTAAATTTTTTAATTAGAAGGCCGAACGATAACCACATTCACAAATAATAGAATTTAAAAAAAACGTTTGTCTCAGATAACCAGGACGGCCACAATCTCAACGCCAGACTAAAAGAATTTCCGCGACATGACCTGCGCAACAATAAATATCTTGTCTCATTTGGAATAAAATGCTTTGAAGAAAATGCAAGATGTGGCTTCGATCATGTATTGATATAACTGTAAGATATTAAAACTGAACATTTAACCTTTTTTCTAAATTTGGTTATCAAAAAAGTACCTCGAAAATAAATATATACACTAGAAGTGACCCTTAACAGAAGATCTACATATGGCGATATATACATCGTAATGATCAAGCATATATTGTACGTAATGCAGTCTAATTTATTCATTCTTCAAATTCTACAACATCGATTATTCGAAAATATATAATAATGGACTTTATATTTCACCGGTATGTTTGCGTACGCGAGTTTATTGCACTCAAAGACGTGGTTCACTTCCTATAACTAAGCATCGGGAATCCACCAACTCCTAGACCCTTAACGGCGAACAGGGAACCAGCCTTTGGCTGAGATTTGAGATCCTCTTCATTCAGCCCTTGCCTCGCAGTCGTTACGTACAGAACGTCGTGATTTTTACCACCGAAAGCGACACTGGTCACTTGTTTTGCGGGTATCTCAACGGTTCTCACCAATTTGCCCGTTTTCGGATCCACGCAGATAACCTGCAGAAATTTGGGATCAATCAGCTTGCAGAAATTTCGTATTGATCGTAATTTCAATGCATACTCGATGTACTTCAATGTATTTTTTTTCTTTTATGCTTTAGTCCTTAGGAAATAAAAAATTCCAGGACTTAATAAACATACTAATAATAATACACTCGGAGAAATCGCAGTAGGACAGTCAACTGTGAAGTGACAACTCTTCATTTTTTACCTATGCTAATATTTTCATAGTTACGGTAAGTGTAAAATCATTTATGGTAACAATCTGATAGTTGTAGTAACCATGATAAATTTGTTCGCAGGAGCTGGAAATTAATGGTTTTCACTTTATAGTTCACTAATACCATAATTTTCTCGTAGTGTATTCACTCAATCATTTATTCATTCGTTTTCATCACGACGTATTCATTTATTTATTTAGTTATGTATTTATTCATTTATTTATTTACCCGTCCTCCGTCGTAGCAAGCGATCCACAGATTTCCGGAAGTATCCATCGTCATACCGTCAGGAACACCGGGAACATTGTTCTTTGTGAAGTCGAACAGAATACGTTTGTTCGCTGTAAAATTAAATCATTTTATATAATTATAAATAACAGAAAGACCAAATGTTTCAATATAATATACATACTCAAAAAGTTATTATCAACTTCAATAGAAATCAATATTCGTTAATTCACTTTAACTTCGGAGAATTATTTATACCGATATCTAGAAATGCGTGGGCGCCAATCACTTTTTTTTTATATTCATAATGCTCGAGTCTAAACAACATTATTCTTATAAAGAAATCAGAAATGATGTAGCACATGTCTGTGAAATTTTTATTTTAAGGAACCAGCATATTACACACATAAGCCGCTCTTTTTTGGAAAATTTCATTTTTCGACTTTTCTGAACGATGAAAACTTATTGTTATTAAACCGTGGAAAAAAGCGCCAATCAAAAAAATGTTGTGTAAGGGAACAAAAAACTTACTTATATTTCCAGAAGGATTATCGTAGTCGTAAGCGTAGATGTGGTGTGTAGGAGAATCTATGTAATAAAACGTCTTGTTATCATGACTCCAAACCAGACCATTGCTTATTGTCACTGGCGCTTCAATACGTTTTGGTACCAAGTCAGTGTCGATTCGGTAGAGCGAACCTAAATCAGGTTCCGCCTGAAGGCCCATAGTACCTTAAAAAACATTGTAAAAAAATATTTAATTCATCGAGTATACGATAATTTTTTATTTGACACTCGAATCTTCAAAATTCGAGATTATTTTGCGGTGCCCAACAAAAAAAACGTTTCGTAAGAATTTAAATTCGTTTGGATTGAACTACTTTTTTAATGCAGACGATTTAAAATTTTTACGAGATATGTTGTAAAAAAAAAACATAAAAAAAGAGTAAAGAGAGAAAAAGAGTATTTTTGAGAAAATTCACTTTGCTATTTTTACGTATAGATGTATTTTCCCACATTAAATAAAAATATATCCTGCATTCCTAATGAAAACCCACTGATTGTCAATTTTTTCGAGAATCATTGGATTTTATAGAACTTTATGTTTTATTAATTTATTTGATAATCAATTTCACAACTAGATACAAATTTCACATATTCTATGTATTGAATCTCTTCGTTGAGTTAGAAAACGATCTCCAATGGCAAATCACTTCTAAAAAAGCCATTATCAATTGAAATCGTGATAATTATAATTTCAATACATCTTGTACGAGACAAGTGAATGCAAGTTTTTTAATCCCCATACGGAAAATCAGCTAAACTCGAAATTTTCAATTATCCTGTCTGCTAATCAAATTTTTTTAAATATCAAATCCTCAAAATTTAAGTAAGTAACGTACCACCCCAAAATCTACCACTCGGATCAATCTTTCCATCGTTGAACCTGGTGCCGTTGCGATCGGTATCCACTTTGGCGAGAACTTTGATTTTCGGTTCCGTAGCATTACTCTTTGGATCCCAAGTGAATTCTATGAAATCGGTGCCCGCGCCTGCAACGAATTTGTTTTTCTCTCCCGCAACTGGCATCGCCACACCAACTTGTCCATTTTCTAAAAAAAAAAAACAGAAACGATAACGCAATTATAATTTTAACGTAGTTCTGTAGCTTAGTTCATTTCGCATAAATTCAAGAAAAATGAGAGGAAATTGCAAATACTTCTCGATAGTATAGAAATTTGGAAAAAATCATTCTTATTATATTTAAAAGTTTGATTTTTTTATAATATTTATTTTTAAATGTTATTAACAAAATGGTAAAAAAAAATTGGTCATCAAATTTTCCGGGAACCCAAACTTTTTTTTTGAAAATAATTCGCTTATTTTTCCAAATACGTTTTCATTTTTTCTGATTTTTTAATGCGCTTTAGATTTTTTTGATCTACAATAAATGTTTGGAAAAACCTAAAATTTAGAAAGCTGAACAAATTCCCAAGGATTAAGAAAAATTAACGAATCTGTTTGTGACTAAAAAAATTAGCTTGCCGGGAATTTTTTTTTATCAGTTAGTTAATACCATTTCGAAATTAGTATTTCACAAAATGATTCTTTCCGGCACCTTTAATATGCATGAATTTTTGTAAAATTTGTATATCATCGAGAAGTATTTGCAATTTTCTCTCATTCTTTAAACTCATGCGAGATGAACACCAAGCGACAGAACTACATTAATACAGGGAGATTAAACGCAGTAGCGGCACTGTAATTAAAATAATCTGTACAATGACTAACTTATGTAAGTTCCGGTTAAACTTCCGGTTGCGGGGTTGTAACAATAGAATTTCTGTTCAGGAATGTCAACAAAGTAGAGAACTTGAGCTTCGTCGTCCCAATGTGGACCTTCGCAGAGTGTAAGAGGTCCGAGAACATGTTCGACACAGACTCCCGTTTTTCTTGTGCAACTTTCTGCTTCGGTAGACCTGAAAAATGAAAAACAGATATAAGTAATAATTTTGGTGAGTATCGAATAATTTTTTTTTCTTGAAAAAACTTTGCTTTAGTAAAAAAAAAATTATTTTTCAGATTTTCATAAAAAAAACACTCGAAATGGTCCGAAACATTTTAAAAAAGTGGTGTAGAAAGAATGTCCGTATGTACAAATCTGCATGAGTGTGCAGGGATTCGAAATTTAAATCACGTGTAACCCGAGAATCGTTTAAACGATTCAGCTGGAATTTAATACATAAGTGAAGTCGGAGTCAGATTTTTATTGTTGCAGTTTTTGAAAAAAATTATGCAAAAATTCACATTTTATAATTTTTTTGATTCAAAAACAAAACGGGAAAATAATGTAATTTCCGTCAAATCTACGATGCTTTATGAAATAGTCCTCCTTAAGTGTAGGAATATTTGATATTGTTTGAAAATTTCGTAAAATTTATGTTAAAAATTAAGTTATGTTAAAACATTCAATTTTATTGAATTATTTAATTTCATTTAATTTTATTGAATTATTTAATTTCATTTAATTTTATTAAATTATTTTATTCATTTATTGCTATAAGTTTTTTTTGTTTTATCGTGTCACCAATTACAGATCTGAAGTAAAATACGAAGTAGGAGAAGAAAATGCGGAAGATAACTTGTTTTGTATGAAACTCGAAAGATATTCGAGGTCGGAGATTATAAATCTAAACACATGGGCGAAAATTCTAAAGATTGATTTCTATTAAGCAAATCAAAATTCAGAGTTTCTGTAATTAATTAAGTAAGTAATTAAAAAAATTAATTTGATTCAAACCCAACTCGACCTCGTGGAATTCATCCCCGATTTTTAATGTTATTTTTCTATCTCTAAACAGCAACCACTCAGATTTTTCGAAAATGGCCTTCAATATTTACGTTATAAATAATCATAAGTATATAAATTGTTAGAAAAAAAATCTAATGAAGAATGATGAAGAACATTAAAACCTAGAATTTTCCTATAGTGCATTTTTAATAATAGCTTAAATGCTTTAGCTCGAGGAGAAAAACAAATTTGTTGTATCATTTAAAGAAAATATATATTTCGAGCCGTATCTCCAGATAAGCGAATATCTGAAAATGCAATTATCAGCAATTGAGTTCAACAACTCCATCTGCTCAATTGCACGCGAAGCGCTAGATAACCTACAGCATTTGCGCACAGTATCTTTCACATGACAAATGCAAGTTGCGCAGCTATAAAATCAATCGGATGAGCGATAGCTTGCAGTAAAAGGATTCTTACGCATTCAACTTTTTAAAATTTTTGTCTTAAAAAAATATTCGTAAAAAATAGAAGCGAGGTCCGGCCCACTTTTGGTCTAATCTTAAAAATATTCATATCTGATACAAAATTTATGAGAATTCTTGCCAATTATTTCAAAAATAGCCCTCAATATTTTAATTCTAGATAATAATAAGTATATAAATCGTTAGAACACAAAATCTAATGAAGAGTCATGAAGAACATTAAAACCCGTCAATTTTCTGTGGTGCATTATTGATAATAGAAATTCAAATGAAATTTTGAATTTAAAAGAAAATTCATATTTTTAGCTGCATCTCCAGATAAACGAATATCTGAAAATGCAATTATCAGCAATTGAGTTCAACTCCCTCGCCTCAATTCAATCGTATAATACCGCAAATACGCTCTTTTTTTACAAGGTCACTGAATCCTCATGCGCCGGATAATCTACAGCATTTGCGCACGATAACTTCCACACGACAAATGCAAGTTGCGCAGCTACAGAATTAATCGGATGAGCGATAGCTTGCAGTAAGAGGATTCTTACACACTCAACTTTTAAAATTTTTTGTCTTCAAGAAAATTCGTAAAAAATAGAAGCGAGGTCCGGCCCACTTTGGGTCCAAGCTCAAAATATTGATACAGAAGAATATTTGATACAGACTTTGTAAGAATTCTTGCCGATTTTTTAAAAATAGCCCTCAATATTTTAATTCTAGATAATAATAAGTATATAAATTGTTAGAAAACAAAATCTAATGAAGAGTCATAAAGAACATTAAAACCCATCAATTTCCTGTGGTGCATTATTGATAATAGAAATTCAAATGAAATTTCGAATTTAAAAGAAAATTCATATTTTTAGCTGCATCTCCAGATAAACGAATATCTGAAAATGCAATTATCAGCAATTGAGTTCAACTCCCTCGCCTCAATTCAATCGTATAATACCGCAAATACGCTCTTTTTTTTACAAGGTCACTGAATCCTCACGCGCCGGATAATCTACAGCATTTGCGCACGATAAACTTCCACACGACAAATGCAAGTTGCGCAGCTATAGAATTAATCGGATGAGCGATAGCTTGCAGTAAGAGGATTCTTACGCACCCAACTTTTAAAATTTTTTGTCTTTAAGAAAATTCGTAAAAAATAGAAGCGAGGTCCGGCCCACTTTAGGTTCAAGCTCAAAATATTGATACAGAAGAATATTTGATACAGACTTTGTAAGAATTCTTGCCGATTTTTAAAAAATAGCCCTCAATATTTTAATTCTAAATAATAATAAGTATATAAATTGTTAGAAAACAAAATCTAATGAAGTCATAAAGAACATTAAAACCCATCAATTTCCTGTGGTGCATTATTGATAATGAAAATTCAAATGAAATTTCGAATTTAAAAGAAAATTCATATTTTTAGTTGCATCTCCAGATAAACGAATATCTGAAAATGCAATTATCAGCAATTGAGTTCAACTCCCGCGCCTCAATTCAATCGTATAATACCGCAAATACGCTCTTTTTTTTACAAGGTCACTGAATCCTCACGCGCCGGATAATCTACAGCATTTGCGCACGATAAACTTCCACACGACGAATGCAAGTTGCGCAGCTATAGAATTAATCGGATGAGTGATAGCTTGCAGTAAAAGGATTCTCACGCACCCAACTTTTAAAATTTTTTTGTCTTCAAGAAAATTCGTAAAAAATAGAAGCGAGGTCCGGCCCACTTTGGGTCCAAGCTCAAAATATTGATACAGAAGAATATCTGATACAGACTTTGCAAGAATTCTTTCCGGTTTTTTAAAAATAGCCCTCAATATTCTAATTCTAAATAATAATAAGTATATAAATTGTTAGAAAATAAAATCTAATGAAGAGTCATAAAGAACATTAAAACCCATCAATTTCCTGTCGTGCCTTATTGATAATAGAAATTCAAATGAAATTTTGAATTTAAAAGGAAATTCACATTTTTAGCTGCATCTCCAGATAAAAGAATATCTGAAAATGCAATTATCAGCAATTGAGTTCAACTCCCTCGCCTCAATTCAATCGTATAATACCGCAAATACGCTCTTTTTTTTACAAGGTCACTGAATCCTCACGCGCCGGATAATCTACAGCATTTGCGCACGATAACTTCCACACGACAAATGCAAGTTGCGCAGCTATGGAGTCAATCGGATTACTAGTAAGATATTGCACGACGCACGGAAAGAAACCATATTATATATTTACATGTTATGATGCTATATGGAAAAGCCGGTTGACCAATGGATTCACTTTTTCTTGGAAAATCCTCAAGAGATCGTAATCCTTCCTCGAGCCGCGTAATCACTCAGGTCCCGCCGGTGAATTTAAAAATCGCACAGCTGATGTTCTTTCGTGAAACTTATAAATATTTATAATACCGCTCTTGACGTACGACCCGTGCAACGCAGACAATCCACGGAGACTGGACGTATGTTACGTGTGTGTAAGTTCACGTTGCACGAGCTAAAGCGACGATTTAACGCCGCGCCGGAAGATCGCCGGCAATTTATAGGCGCTTGAGGCTCATCATTCATATTTTCTCTCCCTTTCTCAAAGCGAATCTACTGATAAACTTATTCTTCTCTCCTTGCACCTGATTATCGCCATCTGTTGACAACATGTACCACAATATCTACTGATAAAACCGATACGACACTGACCAAAAGGTTGGAAACAGTGTTTACATTATAATGGCTCGTTTTGTTAGATAGCTATTTATTTTGAAAAAAACATCTCGTTAAGTGCAAACACTCGATAAATGCAACTGAAGAAAAAAAAATTATAAAAGCGACGGGGAATTATCAGTTGGAGATTTCGATCTAAAAATGATTTCTGATTTATCTTTGTTTGATAACGCGAGATCGTTATGAAACCGTAGTTTTTTTTCTTTTCTATACTTGTAAACATTTTATCGCAATGTTTATACCATTGTAAGTCCTTGAGAAAAATTTAAAAATAATTTGTTTTTTACTTCGTGTTTTGAAAATGGGCTTGATTGGGTAATAAAATAGATTGTATTGTTTGTCTGTTGATGTGCGGTGCAATTATTAAAACGTGAACGCAATTTTTATGACTTTTAAGGGTTATAAAAATTGCGAATGAGGTTTTTTATTTTTTTTATAAATGCGCTATGTTCACGCATGAAATATGTTACTCCTCAATCGGTAATAAAAACTGTAATAATTCGCATAAGTTTTCAAAAAATGAGAGGCAATTGCTAACGCTTCTCGATAATGTAAGCATCTGAAAAAAATGCATGCATATTGAAAGCGTTGAAGAGATTAATTTTTCATAATAACAATTCCAAAAGGTTATTAATAAATTGATGGGAAGTAAAATTGCTCAACAAATCTTCCGAGCATAATTTTAAAATGCATAATTTTAAAAAAATTTTATGCCATCGAACAGTATTAACTATTTTCTCTCATTTTTCTTGAACCTATACGAAATGAACACCAAGCGACGAATCAAGATAAGATTTGATGAATCTGTAACTTATAACTGTTAGCAATACATAAAATTCCACCCGGAATTTTTTTTCTTAAATTCAATGTTCTAATAAATTTGAATTGACTTTTTTGTATTAACATCGGTAGTTCACTTAATAAAAATTAAGAATACAAAAACCACGTCTTTTTTGTCTGTAACTTCGTGAATGCCAACGATACGAAAAAGTCGCCAAAAACTTTTTTATAGTGCGTCAGACGGTCTACAAAATTGTTCTTTAACTTTTGACCTAACTTCAATAGTTTAGCTAAAAAATGCAAAAAAAAACGTAAAATGTACAAAATAAAATGTTAAGGCTCTGCAAAACATCAAATATTGAAGATAGAAATTCTACTGAAATAGATTTTTTCTTCGAAATTTAATGTTTCAGACGATTTAGTGATTGATTTTATAAAAAAAAAATTCTTCTAAGTTTGCCAGGATAAAGAATGTAAAAAAATTACTTTTGTGTGTTATTTAAACGGAAAAACTTTAAACACGATAATAGATCTCTTAAAATTGGATTTATGAACTCCGCCTTGTATATTTTAGGCGAAGAGCAAAAATTAAAAAACAGATTTTTGTTGGCTCACCCTAATACATATAGACACTTTTTTCAAACAACATTTCTCAGCGGCTTAGAAAATTTTTAGTATGCTGACATTTTTTTTCCGAAAAAAAAACAAAGCTTCTATAATGATAGAAAAAAAGTAAAAGCTAAATTTCCACGTTCAATTTCGCGAATGTACATTTTCATACAGAACAGTGAGTCCGAATATGCAATGCAAAAAGTTCTACATGTTTTATATATTTTCAAGTATATCCTAAAGATTATTCGCGTAAAAAAAAATAATGTATATTGAATATATAATTGACTCAAATCGCTTTATATTTGAAGCAACTATACCTATAAAATAATTATATACATTATTAAAAATAACGATATATTTCGTTGAGTACAGTAAGTAACTGATAGTATGTATTTAATATATATATATTTGAATCAATACAATTATTTAATTAAATATATGTACACGCGGAACTGTTTCCATAGATACAATCCGATTGATTAGAATTATGCCTTATTGGAGCAGATTTAATGTTTCGTAGCAACAGAAAGTTATTTCCTTAAGTGCATCAAATAATATAATTGAAAACAATGACTGAAGATCCAATGTATTCATATTGTTATCTGCAGTAAATTAAAAAAATTCATTCACTCAGACGCTCAGAAATAGATAGGGCATATGTTTCATTTGAAAATCCATTCAACTGAAGCAATTAAATATTACCCGGCTGCGAATAAATATCATCCACATAGAAATAAATACTGTCCGCATTGAAACAATTATAGTTTACATTCATCGATAAATTTAGTTGGTGAGATGAAGATATGATACGTTACGATATGAATAAGTATTTTGCTTCACGTTTTTCATAGGACAGTTTTATTGAATCAATACAATATTTCGTTGAAAAGATTAAATATTTTATTGAGTCAATAAAATTTTGATTCCATTAACCGAAATAATAAATGAAATATATAATCGGTTTAAGTATAAATGGTTTACTTGAAAATATCCAAATAAATGGTTTATCAACTGATTCCCTTGATTCAATTAAATATTTCTCTCAGTGTATTACAATATCCAATTAAATTTTTTTTTTTTAAGTAAGATTTTCCGTTTTTCATTTGTATTTCATTGTCCATAATATCTATATTGTTAATTTGTTTTAAATGTTGTTAGATCACGTGCAACATAGATCTGTATTTGCTGATTCACATTCCCCAGTAAAATTTCGATTCAATTCCAATATTCAATAATTATTTCGAAATATTAATATTCGAACTCTACATCAGAATAAAAAACTTGCTGGAAAAAAACTTACCGATGGTTAAACAGCGCCACCATAACGCACAGAATATCCATTCAAATCGCGTGAGCAGAAATAAGTTTCAAGCGGAATATTAATATTCAAAATAAAATCATGTGACTGACAAACACAGACGTCAAAAACGAAGATCCTTTTAAAAAGCTAAAAACACATTTTGAACCCTACAAAACATTTCAATATTTATATTATTTCAATATCAATAAGATTAAGCATTTTAAAGTGGACGAAAAAGTCGAGAGGCGTAAAACGTCAGGAAAAAAAAAAATTCTGCTATCGTTTCGCAACGAATTCCCGGATAATTTCACCGACCACGTTAAGTAGCTTTCACTCACCTTGAATAAGCCGTGGAAATTAATTGCAACCCGATAAGGAGCCCGAAAATTCGTAGGCTCTTCATTGTATTATTGATAAAACTTTAATGGGTTATTATCACCAGCGGAAATATTCGCGGTAGTGAACGCGGCGGTTGAGCGCTGACTAGAAAAAGAACATGTAAAGAATGCGGACAGTCGCCTTTATATACACAATCCGAGAAGTTCGAGGAGGTCCGACGCTGAGTTCGCTCTGATCATTCGAGCGTAAACATCGAAGACGAAAAGAACTTTCAGAGCTCGCGATTCTTTTGCCTCTCCGCTCGACGTGTGTTGCATTGTCCATCACTTGAACTTTGAATACTTTGGTATCGACGTGAGTTAATTAATTGGGGCGTTATCTGTCAGTGCGACAAATTCGACGGCTACTATTTCTTAGGATAATCGCTAGAAAGCAATTAGCGATAAATACTTCCATCTGCTTACAACGTATGAGCTTGGCACGTGTCACTTCATGAGTTTTACGTCTTCCATTTACGTCGCCTCTTCACGGTGAAGGTCGAAAAATATTAAGGCATGCAGACAATGAGAGGGGTTAAAAGATTTTTCGAAAAATACCAGCAATTAGTTTTATGAAAATTTTCGTCGCTGACAGTTCTAGTGTAATTTTGATTTTTATCATAACCGAATAGTTTTTTTTATTGTAATTTCATTTGAGTGGTTGAAAACAACCATTCGGTCACTATACGGGTTTACAAAAGGTCCTAATGTCGGGAGTAATGCGGCGTTTTGTGAGAACTGTGAAAATAATAATCATTACTCCGGTCGATGGCCTATTGGCAATGCGTTTCCGGTTAATTGGCATTAATTGGTAAAAAAAAATGTCTCTCAAGGAAGGAAAAAAAACTGTAAGGCGTATTGTTAATAAAACTCTTTTACTACTACTAATAATCATTGTTGTAATATAAATTGTTTATACTTAATTGAATATAACACAAAATAATAGAGATATAAACAGGGTTCAGTATGAAAATATGTAATTCTTTAATGGTTCAGTTGCAGACAGTTCTAATATCGTAATTTTTTGATGATAGAATATTTTTTTATTTCATAAACATCAATAAAAATAACCATTCGGCGACCGTAAGTGTTTATAATAAGTCGTAATAAGCCTGCATACTGAGTCTTTTTAGGAAGAAAAAGAGATTCATAATTTTTTTTGAATAAATTGTTTCTGATGCTTAATTAAATTTAATACAAAATAATATGGCGATAAACATAATTAATATTATAGGACATAATTGGTGTCAATTTGACTGCACTTCGGGAAAAAAAATAGTAGCACTTAAAAGTATTAAAAATGTATCGCCCTCGATTCGTGTGGCAGATTCTTTATATAATTTTTTTCTGGCTATTCTAAAAAATCGAAAGTGCTAAATAATCGTTGTTATTTTTTTGGTCCAGAATATGTTATAGAGAGTAAGAAAAGACATCGAGGTGAATTTTTTCAGATTCTTTCTACGATTATTTCCAATAGTTTACTCGCCCCCCTTTTTAAGTATGAAAAAAGTAATTCTTCAACGTTGGATTTATGCGGTGGTCGTTGATGATAATTTAAACTTTAACGATTTGTTTTACTCTATATTGGCAGATAAATAGATATAAACATTCTGAAGTTTTAGAAAATGCTAATAAATGTACAAAGTATTCATGAGAAACTTGCAAAAGTAGTGCAAGGTCGGAGCTCGTCAATACGTAAACTCATTAGTCCCACCGCTCATTATCTTTTGAGGGCTTTCCAATTGTTTATTTCGTAATTATGTCGAGAGGGACTTTGTCATTGCGAAGGGAAGTTAACAGCTCTGAGAAACCTTCATTACACTTCCTAATAAGCCTAATTACATCGAGTTCACTGAACCGAATCGTAAATACGTCCGTGAGCCTCTCATCAAGGCAAAATGACGGCAAAAAAAAGTCCTTCTAAAACCTCAATTAAAGGACCACGACTGATGCTTCATCATTTTCGGCCATTAGTTCTTGATTTATTAGTCCTTTATTAATCATGTAAAAGAAAATCCTTTTTTACTTTTATCGCCTTTAAAACATGGTAAACATATAATAGAGAAATTATGGAATTATGAAAATTCTGTACTTATGTTCATAAATTTTCGCAAAATTCGTATTTTGCATTATATTTTTTATTATATCAACTTTCATAAATTTTTGCACAATTCGATACTCAACATTCTTAACAATTACTAAATTCATTAAAAAATATCGTCAACTGGTTAGCAACAGACTTGCAGAAATTTATCAATTTAAAAAATTTAAATAATTGTGTCATTATTCAATATTCAAATTGATTAGAAAAATTCTAATTTCTTTAAAGGTCCGTCTAAAACCTTAATTGAGAGACCACGACTGATGCTTCATCATTCTCAACAATTACTTCTTCATTTATAATGTAAAAAGAAACCGTTTTTTACTTCTATCATCTTTAAAATATGTAAAGAATATAATAAAGAAAATACAGAATAGAAAAATTCTGTACTATTTCAATTTTCATCAATTTTCGCAAAATTCGATGCTGAACATTCTTGACAATCACTGAATTCATATGAAATACCGTCAACTGTTCAGCTTCAAACTCGCAGAAATTCATTATTTCCAAAATTTATATAATTGATTAATCATTCTGATTGTTAAGAATAATTATAGTTTTTTAAAAGAGTCCTTCCAAAACCTCATTTTCAGTCATTAGTGTTTTATCGATTAGTCCTTTATTTTATTCCAAAAAAGAAATTCGTTTTTTACTTTCATCGACTTTAAAATACGGGGAAGATATAATTTAAGAAATTACCGTATTTCAAAAATGTTCTATAATATCATAATTAATCATTTTTCGCAAAATACGGTGCTGAACGTTCTTGACAATTACCAAATTCATATAAAATAACGTCAGTCGGTTAGCTGCAGTCTTGCAGAAATTAGAATTATTCCAATTAATTCGAGAACTTAAAAAACGGTTTAAAACAAATTTTAACCCAAATTGTAATTCTAAAAAAAATAGCTTGATAACCGACATGATATGCTAGTAAATAGCAGTCATCTATTTACTCACGACACAATCTGACGATATAGGACAGGATGATACTGTGTGCTGAATTTGTGTCGGCGTTGCTGTAAATTTACCATGCTAAGAAGTGATAAAGTCGTTAGATGTTGACATAGAAGTATTTATTATTAGCAAAAAAAAAAGGTCTTTTGATAATTCTTCATTCCATTTTTCGCTAATGTAATTTATTCATTGTGTAAAAAATAAATGTTCGGTTTTATCGTCTGTAGAATATGGAGGACATATATAAATTTAATTACAGAATAAATAAAAAATTTTGCAGTTTAAAAACATTCATAAATTTTCGTTAAATCATTCAAATAAGGATTATTCCAAATTATGAAAAAAATTCAGTAGATACAAATATGTGCGAATATACGTTTAAAGCCGAATGTAATATGACAAATCTATTTGTAAGCAATCTTGCTGCCAACTATTTATCATATTTGTTTTTATCCATTTTTACCATAATCTGATAAATTTTTTGTTGAATCTTAGTCAATGGTTTAAAATTCCATGGATATTTAAGTTTTGTCAATCTATTTTCACCTTCCCAGATATTCTATTATCTTTTATTATCTTTTATTTTATCTAAATTATGCGATTTTCATAGGATTGCATAATTATCACAATGCTAATTATAAATATACAATTTCCTAGTGTGATGTCCACTGTCATCATTTAATGTTGGCAACACGAACCGATAAATTTCCACTCATTACTAATCAGATCTTATCGGACCTTTTCAATAGAATTAGAAAGGCTCAATTTGATTCAATCTGACTATAAATTTTTCATCGACCCACAACGTAACCGCTTCCATTTTCTCATTAAAACAAGGCATAATGGTATTTTTCACTAAATCAATGCCCGGAAAAATGATCATATATGACCATATATAATCTATATAATTATATGATTACATATAATCGTTTTTTCACGAATGAGAAATAGTTTTCTTCGTTTTTTTTTTATATAACATTTATACAATTCCTCACAAAAAAATTGAATATTGTTAAATAAAATTAGTAGGGTTGTTTATGTACTCGATAAACAAATAACGTAAATACGAAAGTGCTGAAATGTTTACAACGGAATCGCGTGCGTCAGTTGAACAGGTGTATGAAGTCAGTGTTTACATCGCACAGCCTGTCAGAATTTGTGACTTTATGTGCAGAATTTTAAAACGATATTAACATTTAACGAATGCAGAACGAATCCACAACAATTACCCTCCGTCGTAACATAGACTACATGCATCTGACAAATTAAGATCAATAAAATCTAGAGATTAAAAATAATTTTTCTGTAAAACTAAATTTTTTAAATCATTTTTTCAATAACAGCAGCCTAAAAACTATAATAACAAAAATCTTCCCCACTCCGGCTATAAGCCAGAAAGTTTCGATATCATTTCACAATATAAGAATTGTAAAATGAACCCAATGGACTCCGCTAAATGGACCCGAGGGATCTCAAGTACAAAATGATTTCGATTTTTTCAGATTCTTAAATTATCTTCAATTATTATCTTAATAACGCCACTTAAATTATCAAGTGGCATCGATATGCCCCTTCAAAATAAAAAAAAATTGCCCTAGAAAAAAAAATCTGATGCATTGAGGGGTCCAACTGAGCGTACAAAAAATTACAAGCCAAATCGGAGAGTTCGACGTCAAATACTGGTCGACACGAAGTGAATTGCCTCATATCTACCAATCTATCAATTTATTTTATCAATCCAGTCAATGTACCCTCTATATACATTTTCAAAAATTCCCGCCACACCCAACAACGCACCACGCATGCGCATTCGATCGCGACGCGCGCGACGTTGTCGCCATCTCGCGAGATAACGGTACTAATCGAAAGAGGGTTACAACGCCGTGGCCGGCGTGCTCGTCGGCCAACATCATCAGGTCACGTGACAGCGTCGTATTGATACGTGTCGGTGAGAAGAGCCACGATTTGCTGGCCACATTTGCCAGCCGAGCGCTCGGTAGCCCCTTTCGTTAGTGCTATTACTTCTCGTCACACACTCATCTCGACCAGTGTCTCCGTGAAGTGCCGTTTCTTCACCCGTTGACGTTTTCCGACCAAGTAACGTGGACGGATCAGTGAGAAAAGTAACGACAATAAGCAAAGCATCATCATGGGGAGTGAGTATTACATCTATTCCACGAAATATACAAGATATTTCACCTTTTTTTATTCATCCTACAATCAAAAATAGCATCGCTACTTAGTAACCACGAAGCTAAGCGATGCAAGCTGCCACCGCGGCACATATTGCTTCGTTAGCGCACCGCCCTGCACAATATTTTCATTCGATTATCCCATTTTATCATTGCAGTTAAGTTTCTCGAGGTGATAAAGCCCTTCTGCGGCATTCTGCCGGAAATAGCGAAGCCACAGCGCAAAGTAAGTACCATTTAATACTATTTTCGTAGCCGCTTCCGGATTCTTCGTTTCTATGTATTTTCCGGGCGTTACGCTGCAATTTTCCCGCAAACCTCAAGAACGACGTTTTTAAGAGCGAGCTATCTATGTTTTGCGTCGACGCGACGAGATGAAAACACGAACTATAGCGCGGACGTTTGTTCACAGATACAATTCAGAGAGAAGGTACTATGGACTGCTATCACACTGTTCATCTTCCTGGTTTGCTGCCAGGTGAGTCATCGCGTTTTCTTTAATTATCTACTAGGTTTTTGGGAGAGAGTGGTATGTTTTGTAATGCCATATGTTGCGTCTTTTAGATACCGCTCTTCGGTATCATGTCCTCCGACAGCGCGGATCCCTTCTACTGGATTCGTGTTATTCTCGCCTCCAACAGAGGAACCTTGATGGAACTCGGTATCTCTCCCATTGTTACGTCCGGACTTATCATGCAACTCTTGGCTGGTGCCAAGATCATTGAGGTTGGCGATACTCCTAAGGACAGAGCGCTGTTCAATGGAGCACAAAAATGTAAGTTTTCTCACTGTTTTTTGTTGTGAGGGGAATTTTGGTAGGTTTCTAGCTATTCATTGAAGGCATTTGCTGTTTTCTTGATTTGAATTCCTGAATTTTTATGTTTGGTCCATTTGATTATTCACAGGCTGTTTAGGAATGTTCATGTATTGTTTGTGCCTTGATTTATTTACATCTGTTATAACTGATTTTTCAACATGTTGCCCGGATTCAAAGTTAACATATGTTGCTTATTTAAATATGATTGGTATGCTATTTATTGAATTACCATTCATTTTTTCTTAAATCCACATTATTTGGCAATTTAATTAAACTTGATGAAAAAATTTACATTTTTTCTACTGGGGTTTAATAAATTTTTAGATTGGTCTTTCCAGTTTATATGAAATTTTACTGCAAAGTACAAATGTTTTATAGAATGTAAAGTTAACACATGCAACTGCTTTGTTAAAAATAATCATTTTATCAATATCATGTATAACAAATGGTCACATGCAAATGAATTTTTTTTCTGTAATCATGAACTTTACTTTACTCAATTTCTGCATTTATATCATAATACAATGTATTATTTATATCAAATTATAAAATCAAATGAACAAAAAATCTTATGGAATAAATGGCAAGAAGAGATAATCTTCAAATTATGATTTAATTTTTCGAAACTTGAGTTAGAACGACTTTGAAAATTGTTCTGCCAGGAAAATAAATAAATTTCGTAATATCCTTCGTGATCTGATGAATGAATTTTTGCGATTACAGTATTTGGTATGGTAATCACGGTCGGTCAAGCAATCGTCTACGTGATGACCGGAATGTACGGTGATCCCGCTGAAATCGGAGCGGGAGTTTGCCTGCTCATCATCATCCAATTATTTGTCGCGGGTCTGATCGTTCTTTTGTTGGACGAACTTCTGCAAAAGGGCTACGGTCTTGGCAGCGGTATTTCGCTCTTTATTGCTACCAATATTTGCGAAACGATTGTATGGAAGGCATTCTCACCGGCGACTGTAAATACCGGCCGTGGAACGGAATTCGAGGGAGCCGTAATAGCGCTTTTCCATTTGTTGGCCACCAGACAGGACAAAGTTCGCGGACTTCGCGAGGCTTTCTACCGTCAGAACCTTCCGAATCTCATGAATCTTCTTGCCACGATCCTGGTCTTTGCAATAGTCATATACTTCCAGGTGAGCAAACAATATGACAAAAGATTTATACAATTTTCTTTCATAACTAAATTTACAAAAATCGCCATTAAGAACGGTTAATATTCAACGAAAATTCTTTCACGAATTTCATATGGTTACAATTGCTAATGACGCCTTCGTGCGTGGAAAATCACATTGAAAATTATTCTAGTTAAAAATTTACACAAATTTCATTTAAATCGAAACGCTTTATTGAGATTTTATCGATTTAATAAGATTTTTTAAGCAGGCATTTTTGCTATATTACAGCCATTCCTCAAAACATCTTTCAAAATTCTATTCCATGCATTCAAAAAAAATTCGACAGTGTAGTACTACATTTTGTTGTCATGAAAGAAAAATCTATGCGTAAAAATTGAAATCGTGAATTATTCAAAAGTTGCGTTTTTAAAATATTTTCATTCAGAAAAGTGTCCAACGTATAAAAAACTTTTTCTTTTATCCACGGAGACGAACTGTTAAAGTTGAAAACTTTTTTTTTTTAAATGACGACCATTTTTTAGGGTATTAAAAATAAATAAAATCGTCGTACTGAATAAAAATCTTAATAATTTTATTTTTCCAGGGCTTCCGCGTCGATCTACCAATCAAATCTGCCAGATATCGTGGCCAGTACAGCAGCTATCCGATCAAGCTATTCTACACTAGCAACATCCCAATTATTCTTCAGTCCGCTTTGGTTTCTAATCTCTACGTCATTTCGCAAATGTTGGCCGTCAAGTTCCAAGGAAATTTGATAGTAAACTTGCTCGGAGTTTGGTCCGACGTTGGAGGCGGTGGCCCAGCGAGATCTTATCCCGTTGGCGGTCTCTGCTACTATCTTTCTCCGCCAGAATCTGTCGGACACATTCTTCAGGATCCCGTTCACGCATTCCTCTACATTCTCTTCATGTTGGGCTCGTGTGCTTTCTTCTCCAAGACCTGGATTGAAGTTTCCGGCAGCTCGGCCAAGGACGTAAGTTATCGTTTAATTTGTATCGATTTATATATATAATGAAGCCTTTGAGAAATTAAAAAAAAAATTGCATGTATCCAGAAAAATCAGCGAATCCAAATGACAAAAAGCAAGATTTTCAGAAAATTTGACAAACCTTCATCTCGAACTAATTTTGTAGATCATTTTTTGGCACAACTATTGTTCACTAAAGTGTATTTCTAAGGAAATTCTTTGTTAACCCAAAAAATTGAATTATCGTCCAATCGGAATATTGGTTGGAAATTAATAAGCAAGCGATGAATGAAATAGAATTAAAAAATTTGAATATGTAATGAACTCTTCAAAAAGTGCATGTATAAAAAAAAATCCGCGAATCCGTTTGACAAAACGCGAGGTTTTCTGAAGATTAACAAACTTCTACCTCGAACTAATTTATACATCACTTTTCGGCATAATTATTATTCAATCTGGATTTCAAATCGATTTTTCCGGTGTCCCAAAAAATTAATCTATTATTCAGTCGGAATTTCGATTAGAAATCGATAGACGAAAATAAAATGGACATTGGACGATATAATAAACTCTTCAGAAAAATTGCATGTGTCCAGAAAAATCAGTGAATCAATTTTACAAAAAGCAAGGTTTTCTGAAAATTTGCCCAACCATTATTTCGCACCGATCTGTAGATCACTTTTTAACATAATTATTATTCGGTATAATTTTTTCCCAAGCGATTTTTCTGCTATTCCAAAAAATTAAATTATGTTTCAATCGAAATGTTGGTTACAAATTGATAAACGAGCGATGAACGAAGTGCAAATTTAGGGAATTAGACGATATAATTATGAAAAACGATAAAAATTACTAATAAACATATTAATTTTCCAGGTCGCGAAGCAACTGAAGGAACAGCAAATGGTTATGCGAGGCCATCGCGATAACTCGATGATCCACGAATTGAACCGTTACATCCCGACCGCAGCAGCATTCGGTGGTCTCTGTATCGGAGCTCTTTCGGTCCTCGCCGATTTCCTTGGAGCGATCGGTTCAGGCACTGGAATTCTTCTCGCCGTGACGATAATCTACCAGTACTTCGAGATCTTCGTGAAGGAGCAGAGTGAAATGGGCGGAATGAGCACGTTACTCTTCTAAGCTCGTAATCGTAATAGACTCGAAAAAGTGAATTTTTTTTATTATCAAGAACTGAATAATAATAATTTATTGTAAAAGAAAGCAGAGTAAGTCGAATTGCGGTCGACAGAACACATATACACACACATAATATTATCTGTGTGTATTTCGTCGAGAGAAGAGTGAACGACGATCGTTCACGCGAAAGTGAGAATGTAAAAGGCTCTTTCGATATCGCGCGATAATGCAAACTCCGATGAGTTGCCTTATATCACGGCGAGGATTTTCAGTACCGAAAAGTGACAACAGCTCGAACCCGTAACGCGGTAAATTTACCGAGTCGTTTGGGGGAGCGCTCGAAATACAGTTCAACAAAAGCGTTTGCTAAGTTCAACGAAAATGAAATTTAACACTTTTTTGTTTTGATTTGTTTTCCTAACTTTCGGATGCGTCCTCGCCGCATAATCCCCGAGATTTACGATTGAGATAAATACATTATTGTTCGAATGATCGTTCGTATCGTTTCATGAACAAAAAGAAAATGAAATTCGTCGCACGAGCTGCTCATTCATCCTCTACATAAAATCATTCATGCCTACACCTTTTTTACTGATCGCGTCATGTACAATTTAAAATATAATATTAAATAGAAGAAAAAAAAGAACGAAAGAAAAAGAAAACCTCGATATTCAGGGAAATCATGATAACGCGACTTAAATTGCTTGCGCTCTCCCTGTCGACGGCGTACGAGTCGGGATCTTTTGCACGAACGTCGCCAGATGCTCCGAGTCGCGAATAAGACGCGTTTATAAACGAGAGAGGCGAGTCTTCCGAGAGTTAGTGCGAATATTGTTGATCAACGCACCCGACGAGCCGTGCAGTGTAAATAGATTATAAAAATCCACGGAAGAACGCCGCAGAGTCCCGGATTTTTTTAATTTTCAGTGGAAAAAGGACTCCGTTCATTAGGTATTTGCAGCTTTTTCTTTTTCTCTCTCTAAATCTACAGTTACTCTTTGTATACTAGAAATATTACAAAAATAAAAGACTGTAAATATTGCGTACAATTCCCTGAGGGTCCTTTCTTTCCGCTGGGGGAAAAAAAAATCGGGACTGGACGAAGCCACGAGTCGAGTCTACCGAGGCTCTAACTAATACACACTCAGGATATCGATTTATCGGGTGCATGTTCCCCCCAAATCGTTTGAAATAACGCGCCGCCGCCTCCCCAAGATTTGTAAGAAATGAAATAAGATACGACGAGCAATCGTCGTTTCGACAGGATGATAAACCCGCCTAGGGTTTGTTCGTTTTTAATAATTAAAAATAAAATATAAAAAAAAAGGCGTAAAGTAAACAAACCGTCATCCACTCATCATCATACATAGGTACCATCATTCCTGTATTATTATTAACTAATAATACAAAGTAAATTTATTTTTTGTCTCTTGTATTTAGGACAATATGTTCTTTTATAAAATACTTAAGACCACCCAATGTGTTTCGTCTTATCCATCCGAATCTACGTTCGAATGCTGTACAAACTTATTTACACGATTTTCCGGATTAACGCTCACCGGAAGTGTCATCGTCGCTGGAGAATCTTCATTTGTGCTCGTTGTAGAAGAGCGTCGCGTACAGAGGACCCGATTTGTCAATGTTCGCGAGTAAAAGAAGACGCAGAGTGTCCGTAAAACGAATATTCGGTGTCGATGTGTCGGTATCTCGCCAAGCTATATTTGCGCCTTCCGTTAGAGTGAAGAGCGCCGGTGAAGGCACATTTTCGTGCATGTACGCCCAGATGCATTCTCTCATCACGGTGTTGATCTGTTGGTAAATCATTTTTTGGTTTTTGTGAACAATCTGTTCAATTTGCAATTTTTAATCGGACTAAAGCGTTCGTTATGTTAGTCCTTGCAATTTATACTAGTCAAATGAATAAACTGGTCGGAAATATTTGTAAATCTCGAGCTTAAGGAGACTCGGTGACGACTATCGAAGTCAAATCAGTGCTAAATTTTCGAAATTGATTCTTTAAAGTTGAATGCATTAAAAAACAATAGTGAAGGGTGATTTGTATTGAAGCATGTGTACTTAACCCAGTGAAAGATTAGTAGTGACAAATTTGCATAAAGATTAACCGGTTAACTTTTTTTGTCAATGGGACACATTTTTGATTGGTTTTTTCCAAATATCATCTATAATTCTTCACCGATTACACTGAGTGATAGCTTATTTTGTTTCGTAAAAGATACTTCACGAATTGAGCGCCTAGATATTTCGTAATATTGATGGTTCAATAATTATAGCATGTTTAACAAAAATAAAAATACTGCCATAAACAACAGGCTATAATTATTAAACGGTCAACACTATGAAATATCGTGGCGGTCAATTTATAGAATATCTTTTGAAAAAGATAATAAGTCGTCACTAATTAAAATCGATGAAGAATTATTGGTTATACTTTTTAAAAATCCGAAAAAAATGTGTCCCATTAACAAGCAAAGTTAATCGGTTAATCTTTATGCAAATTCGTCACTATTGATCTTTCACTGAATTGAGTTTTCATAGATTGATATGTCTTTTGCTTAGAAAAAATTTAATCACACTGGATTCCTACAAATAATAACGGGTTTATGCTGAATTTGAATAAGGTACACTCAGCTTTTTCAAAGAATAATCCGGTTTTTTTTGCTTGATTTGATGTATTACGGCTTATTCTCTTCGTTGAGAGATGCTTTCCGCATTCGCTGTCTAGATATTCGATAGTATTTCCCATTTGAAAATTACAGCTATTCGTTTATGACAAAATTTTATTGATGGGTAAACAAATGGCTGCAAATTTTTAAATCGAGAATTTCAGCAAATATCCAGATGGTGAATTTGTGGAGCGTTTCAAGGAAGAGAATGAGCCGTGATACTTAACAATAGATGTCTATTGGATGTTAAGATGTATAAATTTTGTCCGGTTCCTACTCTGAGCGCGCTAAAGTTGACCATGTCCAAAACATGGATCGATTAGGTTCAAGTCAACGACTTTAAATGATTGACCTGGTGATTTATTTATGGACATTGCAAAAGCCACTTTTACTGGAAATTGTAGCCGTTTGGATTCAAAAGGTAAACCAGTAAAAATTATAGGTATCCTGCGTATGAATATGCTTTCTCATTTCGCACAACTGATTAAAATCATTGCTTCAATCACATTCGGTGATAATTTTTTTTACAATCAATCGCAATCTTTTACATAATTTCGGCGCATCACATTTCTCAAAAGCATTATAGATGATCAAACTTTTTATATCAGTTTATGCGGTGGAATGCTCGATTTTTAAAAAAATTCAGTAAAATAATGCACCGCGTTATTAACATCCACAACTGCATCGATCGAAGAGTATTGCTCGTTCTCTAAGCCATTCATAATTCTCAAATTCTTTTTTTTTTTAATTTCTGAACTTTTCTGGAGCTCAGGACGCGTGGCGTCTGAACGCCCAGCGCAGATTGGGATAAACAGATAAACAACTATCGAAAATATATGTAAGGATTACAACTACACGCTGGTCCACAGATTAATTTTTAAAAACGTCAATTGAACCACAACAATTGGTAAAAACGCTTTTAAAGGATTTAGCACTGATTTAGCTAGCACGTAGAGAAAGTACTACCTCAAAAGACAATGATAACCGCTACAGAATGAGTAAATGGCGTTGAAAAAATCATAACTAATTTTCTTAGTATAAGGAGATCCAAACTTGTTGAAATAAAATAATAAACAAACCTGGTGAGGGTTCAGAATGGGCAAGACATCTCGCAGACAGACCAAAGGTGGCGGCAGTAATTGTCCAAGAGCCATTACGTTAGCAAGAAGCATACCATCAGAAGTATTCCAATTAGCCATAACTGTGGCGGCAATGGCTCTCAGCAGAACCGAACAATACGCCAAAGCTGGCCTGTGTCTCGCCGTGAGTTCCAGCAGCGTCCAGAGAACGGGCACGTCTCTGAACGTCCGTCGTATCTGCAAATCTCGCTCGACCGTCACTTTGGTAAATTCCTCGTCGGGCCAAGGCAAACCATTGTACATAACGTCGGGCGAGACTAATTCGACTAAAAGCAAACTGACCATCGTCATTGCATCAAGATTTACGGGATATTGACCCGGATCTTCGTTACTGCAGCAGGCCTAAAGAAAAATTGAAGAGATTTGAGTCAAGAAAACTACGATTACACGGTAAAAACAAATAAATAAATTCAGCGTCACTGCACTGAAAGTTTATATGCATAAAATGGTATAATAAACTTTGTATACGCGGGCGATGTTAAATTACTGTATGGTACATTAATTTCAATAATTCACTTTGAATTTATTATAAAACTACATTAATTTGATTTGGCTGTAATTGCAATGTAAAACTACGTTATCTTTACATCACGATTGTAGATTAATTTTGATTTACGAGTTTATGCATAAAAACTTACTTTTTTTTAACAGTGTGATATTTCGTTGGATTTTATAACTATTTTTTGCAGTACTGAAAATATTTTTTCCCTATGCAGCTGGGTTAAAAATCTTGAAATGGGATTAATATGCATTTTCTAGTACCTTTATGGTATCCATTAGCAAAATACTATTGAGGACAATCGTCTCTTTATCGAATGAATTTTCCGGATGAGGTTTTCTAGGTCCCTGCCCTATCACACCTGCGTGAAACACTGAAGAATGCTTTTGTGCCAACATCGCACTTGTGCCCTGCTTGTGATTCTGGTTCAAAAGCAACGTATTTTCCGCTTTCTGCTCATGGTTCATTTTTGCACCGAAATATTGAGCAGGTTCGTTGAAAATACTGTTGCTCAGAATTTCTCGGAGAGCGAGCACTCGAGCGCAAGAAGAACGGCAGGACAACAGCGACAGGAGTCTCGTTACTCTTTTTACGCCGCGCTGCTTTTTGTGGACGTCTACAATAAGGTGGTTAAAAAATTTCTTATATTTTCGACAGATTCATGGTTTTTACTAAAGTGTTAATTGAATGATTTACAGATTCGTTATGAGAAGATGAAATTATTGAGAGGTCGCAATTGTTTGACTATTTGGAATAAACAAAAACACATTCTTAAGAGTGTATGATGGGTACAGTCCCGCCAATAGTGAGTTTCAGAGAAAATTTCGATTACTTCTCGATGGGATAAAAATCGGAAAAAAATTATCGATATTAAACGTACTGAAAAGATACATTTTGCATAGTAATAATTCCAAAATGTTATTAACAATTTTCTTGAAGAAAAAAAAAACAATTGTTCAACAAACAATCAGTCAATCTAACTTTTTTTCTAATGAGAATGATATGTATTAATATATTATTTGAATGCGTATGAATTTTTTCGGATTTTTTTCTTTATTTTGATTTTGATTTTTTTATTTTCAAAAATGTGCGTGAAATAACGAATTTTGGATATTCGTTCGGCATAAAACCATCTACTATACTCAAGATTTTTTTGCAAAACGCATATCCAAAATTTGTTATATTCTGTGCAATTGTTCAAAACTTTAAAAAATCAAAATCAAAGAAAAAAATTAGAAAAAATTCATACGCATTCAAAAAAATTAACGTCTCATTTTCATTAAAAAAAAAATTAGGTTGACTGTTTATTTGTTGAATAATTGTTTTTTTCACCAATTTGTTAATAACGTTTTGGGATTATTATTATGCGAAATCAATCTTTTCAGCACGTTTTATATGCATTATTTTTTTCCGATTTTTATCCCATCGGGAAGTGACCGAAATTGTCTCTGAAACTCACTTTTAGCGGGACTGTACCTACCATACATCCTTAAAAGAAACATGGTTTCCGAAGAATCATAAAATCTATGTAAGGAAAAAAAGAATTTCCTGGAACTTCTATTCTTATTGGTAAGTGAATAATACTATTATGTTTTATAAATAAATTGATTTCATTAATATTTTAGCGTAAAAAATCTCGAGAATCAACATACACTTAAGTTGTCCACAATGTGGATGAATTACCAATTTACGAACTTACAAAAATTCAACAAAAAATAACAACTATAATTCCGTCTCCCATCAATTATTATAAAAAAATACTTTACCGCTGATTTTGACGGAAAAACAGCAGTCATCGATACATTTTACGTGGTGTCTCATTTGAATAAGCGCGTAATGGTCTCAAATGAGGCTCCTTAAAGTTGATCGCCAAAGCTGTTTTTTCCTTCAGAATCAGCGGTAAAGTATTTGCAATAATACTTCAGCGTGAGAGACAGAACAATATTAACATTTTTTATTCATGCCAAAATTTTTTTTTAGAACAATATTAAATTTATTTATTCATAGTACGTTCTTCGTTAAATTTTCATCAAAATGAAGGAAGCACATAAAATTAAGAAAACAAAGACAGTACGCACCTTCCTCTCTGATGCAAACGAAGAAGTATCGAATGATAGCCCTCGTGAGTTTCAACGTAATCTGAACGCTCTGAGGCTGCGGATTTTTTTCGGAGATGCTTAATAAATCCAGAGTCTCTGCGATATCATTAGCAAGTTCAAAATCGTCAGTCTTCATCAATAACCCGGATATTTGTTTCAAATTAAGCATAACCGCTCGGGACACCAGTTTCGAAGCGAGAATCGCTGCTTTTTTCGAATTTTCCCATTTCAATAAAATAACGAAATTTCGAAATAATTGCCGAGCTTCGTTATCTTTAGCCGTGCTCGTGTAATGAATATCTCTGAGAGCCTGTTCAAAAGCCTGCGTAAGATAACCGTGTCCAAACATAGGATTTTCGGCCTCAGGCTTGATCGTCGGAAAAACAACCGAATTTTCCGACACGAGTTTCACCAAAGCGGCGAGATGAAAATCAGTTTTAGCGTTTCTGAGCGCAAATGCAGCGGCTGAAATGATAACCGTCGAGCTTTGAGCTCCGAGGAGCGACAAGAGTCTCACGGCGGTTTGCACACGAAGAGGATGTGCATCAAGAAGAAGCGGAACCACCAAAGCGATATCTTGCTTTATCGAAGTCAACAAAGCAATTCCCGTTGAATGAGGGCCTTTCATTCGCATCAATAGATCGATCTCCTGTAGAATCATCTCCAAAATTTCGCGGCATACGTTTTTAACCGAAAGAGCGGCGTTAACGCCGTGATATCCGACGTTACTCGTGTTTAAACAAGTGTCTAGCAGAATACTTATTATTTGGGATGCTCCCTGCTCGCAAGCAAGCGCCAAATGTACCGTTAAATCGATTAAAGTGTCCGCTTGATTGTCGAAATATTTACACCAATCAGCGGCAAACAGTGCCAATCGCGGTATCACGTCTGGTCGCACGGGAAATACTGAAAGAGAGAAAGAGGGTTTTTTTTTTCAAAGTTTACAGGTCGCGCATTCCGTATTTTTTATATATTTTTCATGGGCTAACTACAAATATAGATTTTCTATATGATTTTTATTCAACGTGCTGCCAACAATTCGTAGTTTTTACTATAAAAATGTAGTTCCATAAATAAAAGCAAGTCATGAATTGGTTAATTTATTATTTGAAAAAAAAAAACCCGAGTTAAGGAATTTCGATAAGTTATAAAACTTATACATGGTGTCCAGTAAAAGTTTCTAAACAATTTCCATGCTTTTTCCATGATTACTATAGACGCATGTGAGAGGCAAAAGTAGCCAAAAAATAGCATGAAAGAGAACATATTTATTATTTATTGTTTATTACATTATGAAAATGTTTCGGTAAAAGAGATAAACGCGTATATGATGGTTAGGAATAAAATTTATCAGATCGGAAAAAACTAAGGACCTTCTTAACAGCGAACATTATGAAAATTTCCATGATTGAAAAAAAAATTCCATGCTATTTCCATGACGTCCACGATTTCCATGATCGCTGGACACCATGATTATACGTATAAACGAATAAAAGATATTGCAAATAGATTGCCTCTATTTGCAATATCGCGAAGAAAACGCAAGATCTATTAGATAAAACATCATTGCAAGGAATATAAATTATACTTACAAGTTTGTAGGACAACGGTCGTTATCGCCTTGAGCAAAATTTGCGATTGTGACGCCAACTTTAATAAAAACGGTACTGTGGCTATTTTTTGCTTCCTCGTCGATGCGTCGTCTTCTATACTCTCGTCCAAGCTCCACTGTAATAAACGTCAGCGTAATTATAATCACCGAGAGATAATAATGTAAAGCTGACTTCGATATTTACCTTGAATAGCTCGAGAAGCACAGTTCGTATTTCGTAAAAATGACTACCAGCCAAATGACCGAGTATTCCAACAACGGAATTCAGAACGGGATTATGGTCGGTTTTCTGCGTCCCCGTTACGCAAAAGTCTTTTAAACCCCAGTTTAGTAATCTAGTGATAACCATACTGGGAAAACAGCTTCCCACATGAGCCACTACCCAATCGAAATAAGGATTATAAGCCGCTAGAGATTCCGTGAGAGCATTCATACAAGACTCTGCAGCGGAATCTGCAAGGCATCGCACACAATGAGCGGATAAATCCACGAGTATTCTCGCTGCTCTGAACATCAACCAGTGCCTCAGATAATCGTTTATTTGAGACTCGTTTGTGAGGTTTTTGCGTTTTGCAAAACTGCAGGACAGCTTTCCTATATTAATGTAGAAATAATGTATTGATAATTTAATTAAGAATTCTTTTTGGCATTCGATTTCTAACTATTTTTATTCTCTTTAATTTAGGCCATGGGATAGAAAAGCATTGAAGAAAATGTGAATTATTCGTAATAATGCAGTTTCAATGATATACGAATTTACAAATAGACAAATTTAATAATGTACAGACTTACTTACGGATTTAAGAATTTACGAATATACAAATTCAATAATGTACGAACTTACGAATACACGAATTCAACGATGTACGATTTTGCGAATATAAAAATTTACGTTTGTACACTTGATACTTTAACAATTGAATGAATAGCAAAAAAGTTATATGGATTATTTACATGCTCTTAAGCACAACTCGCGTGCACTTTAATTGAAATATTCCTCTAATAATTTGTTCAGAATCCTCTAATTAGCTAATTAAGTAATTTCCACGAATTGTCAGAAATTCATGAGGAATTTTTTTTGCTTTTTTGCAGAAGTCAACCTGTATGAGCCGTATTATTACCCCGGACATTCAGATTCAAAGTAAAGTTTCACATTACAAAAATATTGAGAAAAACAATAAATTTTTTAATTATTCAAAAACATTCAATGTTGTTTTCAGAATAACATTTTACAACATTGAAATTTTTTCTTTATGTATTACCAAGGAGATCCAAAGACCACGAGGCAATAAGTGGAGCCCAAGCCTCAGGATTTTCATCCACGATTTTAACGAGTGTGGCATGTACATGTGGTATCGTAACGTTCATAATAGGATCATCTGGAATCTGAGCTCCTGGATGATTCTGCTGAAAATTAGCAAAATGGTGAGGTGGTATTATTAATTCCTACATTAAAGAGTTTCAAAAAAGAGAAAAGATTTTCTGTGATTATCCGTGTGAGTAATCTCATCGTACCTCCATATTCTGCATTTGACGATTAACGGCAAAGAAGAAAATCTTGCATATATACTCTAGAACAGCTTCTCTCGAGCCAGGCAAATGCCTGAGTAGAAGAAGAGCTCCTCTCATAACTTCAGCAACATCTGTCCTGTTAGGTTTTCTGACAGAGTCGTGAATGAACTTTCTAACCTCCGACGAAATTTCTTCCGGTGAAAGAGTTTCTATAGATTCTGGCATTTTTCTTCTGCTGTTGATTGTCTTCGTAAAGATTTTCAAACGATGCGGCAATCGCTGCGCTAAAAATTCTATTGCATCTCAATAATAGCCGGTCCTCATACTTCCATTGTCGCTTTTCGCTCGCGTGAGCGAATTGTTGTTTTCAGAGCAATGTTTTCACGCGTGTTAAACGACATACTTGACAATCTTTAAGCTAGATCCTCGCAATGAGAGAGGCGACGAATCTTTCCCTCTCACTTTCGCTCATTGAAAACGCGTAATGAAAATCTACCCTTAGGTGCTTTCAGCTTACGTATGACATTTCCGGGCCTCTGATAGGTTCACAGAGTTCAAAACAGCCAATCAGAGAGCAGAATATGTGACAATGAATATATAGCAACATATTCTGCTTTCTCATTGGTTCTTCTCAACTCTGTTAACCAATCAGAGAGCAGAATGAGGGACTGTGGCGCTGCTAGCGCGTAAAACATATATGGAAATGAAGCCTAAGCCTAAGGACCAAAACTGACTGTGTCTTAAAGCTTATATTATTGTGTTTTTCAACAAAATTTTAGTAATTCGCTCTATAACCACAAAATTCCGTGGAATGAAGTCTCAAACTCTTTTATCGCTTGAAGCAATGATGCTTACCGACAGGACAAAGATGTCGCTCTTTAACTGATCTGCACATGCGTCGATAATTCAAATCCCAACGTGCGTCCTAGAGGCGGCAACGAACTGGCCGAGCGGGATAACTCTGAAAGAAGAAGACGCGTGATCAGACATTTACTTGATCCCGCGAAAAGACGTTTACCGAATAACAAACCCCAAATCCGATGGATAATCAGGTTAGTAAATAAACGCAGTGAGAAAACAAGAAACTTAAAAAGTGTTTATATTGCCTGGAGGTCAATGAAACGTTAACTAATTCGTCCCGAACATTTATTAGCATCGGAGGTCGTCCATCAACAACACAACGCCGGAAAACACCACATCCTTAGAGCGCCGATTGAATATTCTTCGCAGCGTCAACGCCGAGCTTCAAGATTATTATACACTGTTGAGAGTGGTAAGATCCGATCTCGAAAAAATAACCGACAGTGTTGCACAGATAAGCGGCAAATAAAGCTCATAATCGGAGACTAAGTTTGTGCTCTGTAAAATTGGGTAACTAAGCACAAATTACAATTCGCAAAAAAAAATGGCTAGTCGCAAGAGTATAATGCATCCGAGGGTGGAAGAATTGGGAGGAATGTCTCCCTCAGTGTCGTCGCCTCTTAGACGCAAATCCATAATCGCTCAAAAAATAGCGGCTAAGAGTCTAGAAATAAATGACGATGAGGCTGAGAGACAGACTCGTCGCGCTGTGAATACAACATCACCGAACGCTCAGACAAGCGACAGAAGACGTTCGCTCGGCTTGAGCTTTATAGCTCAAATGTCCGGTCACCAAATCACAGAAAAAGTTCAACAGTGCATACAACTCAATACCGAAAACAAAATAACAACTAAAAACGCATTCAGCCTCCAGATGATAGATTACATGACGTATATGATAAAGAAACAGGATCCGGACATGAATAATCTTCAAGTAGCCAGCACGTCTCTCGACGTAAGCACAAAAATCTACGGTCTTAGAGTAGACAGCGTTTACACTGATGTTTTGAGAATGAGCGGAGGCTTGGAAAAGCAGGACCAAAACGATGGCAGAAGGGAAGACGAAGCGGTCAACGAGAATGGCGAACCAATGGAAGAAGCCGAAGCGATGAATCAGGCAAAAGAGCAAGCGAAGAAAAAGAGAAAAACCAAAAAGAGAATTATTCTCTCGCCGGAAGAATGCAAAGGTCCTATAGAAACTTTTAATCCTTCTTCTATGATCATGTGCACAGATGATGCACAAACAACAGATATGCTGTATCTTGCGACAATTCCCTATCATGCAAATTGCGGGCTCGATCTGCATCTCAATAACGATGTTGTATTAGATACTATTGATCCTGATGATAAGGGCAATCTTCAGATTATTTCAGTTCCGTTAAACGATAATCTTCAGAATTTTGAAATATCGTCTCTGGCCAATTACGAGCTACTCGATTGGTCCGTGGAGGACGAACCGGAAGAACCTTCGTCCATTGAAGACGTTCCCGTCGAAAACGGTTTCCAATTCGATCTGGACGCGAGCCTTCCAGACGATGGCGAACCCTCGAATCTCGGAATGAATTATTTTGATATTGAGGAAGAGGGTAATGGAGAACGTTGCGCAGGAGTTGGTCAACCCGCTGCGAATATCGTAGATTTTCGGGAAATTCTTCAGGCAACGGCGCCTAGTCATAACTCGGAATATTCGTACATCGCCAATTTGTCTATACAATGGGCCGGTGCATCGCACTGGAAGATTCGTCATCCAGCAAAAAATCTCGCCGGCAGCAGAATCGTTGGACGATGCGATCAGGAATTGATAAAACGTAAGAAAGAATGGAGTTTGGTATTTAACGATGAAGCTGATGCCGTTGAACACGCTGTGTTCGAAAAAAAAGGAGGTAGTCGCATTAAGTTAAACACCAAAACCACGAAGAATATATGGAGCGAAGATAAAATTGTAATACCAGATTGTATGAGATACAAATACGATGTTTCACAGACTTGGAAATATTTTCTTCTGGACAAAGTCAAGCATTTTCCGCGAAACGTCAATATGAATGCGTCGCATATTCCTGAAGAAACGGAGAATTATGATTACGACAATGAGAACGATATGACCGACTATTGTCCGAATATCGAGGCCGACGATCAACCGGAAATGCCGGAAAACGGTGGAAATGATGGTATCGACTTCGATGAGAATGTTGGAATCGGCGCGCAAGCTTTTACCGGCGATAATCTCGTGGAAATCCCCAAAATGACCAACGAAATCATTCTTGCGCACTCACAACGCGCTAAAAAAATTGACATGCGCCAGTTGAAGAAATGCATATGGAAGAATCTTACCAAACCCGAAGTTGATGATAAGGAAAATGTTGACGCTAGAGAAGAAACTGCAGGAGAGATAAGTGAAAAAGTTAATGGGACTGTATTGTTCAGCGATGTTTTTAAAGAATTACCGAAAACGTTGAACAAAAATAATAACGCTGCTCTGAGTCTGCCGATCGCTTTTATTTCGTTGTTACATTTGGCGAACGAGAAAACCTTGCAAATTGACGCGAACGAAGATTCATCGGACTTGCATATACGACAGGGATAGATAGGCATATTTATTTAAAAGAAGAAGCATTGAATCGCAAAATTGTTGATTTAATAAATCATCCATAATATTTATCGAGTTGATATGATATATGCGGTGCGAAGGGTATTTGTATTTTTTGACCATCACACATTTCTTTTTGTACTTTTGTATTTAGTTGGAAAAAAGCGCTACGCGAAAATGCGCTCGCCCATTAAAAAAGTGTTTTGACGGTGAATGCCAATATGTACGATGTCAACAGAATTTTCGTTACACATGTTAATTTTAATAATATTTGTAGATTTATTTAGTATGTAAAATAAAATAAAATAGCGAAGAGACCTTAAATAATAACTTTATATTGAAAAGATCTGTGTAACATATGTTGATTATGAGGGAGCGATGTTCATTCCAATATTAAAATCAATGAATGAATTGTGAATCGATTTATCGATTGAATAATTGCGTGTAAATATACAATGAAAATATATAATTTTTTATTGCGATACTAATTTCGTTAGGTTTTTTTTACTTGTCTTTAACTTCAATGACATTAAACATGTAATTTTGTTCTTTTTTTCATGCAAATAACTGATGCGGTTTGCGTACGCCCTTCAATTCGGTTTTTCAGCAATCACCATTTTACCTTAATAGTAAGCTTAACAACAAAAAGCTGAACTTTGCAAATTACTTCCTCATTATTATTTTTTTTTGTACAAAATGACCTCTATGAAAAAGTATATCAATCGATTTTGGTATTCTCTCGGAGGAATCTTTGTAACATGCGAAAATGAATGATGAAGCAACGAAACCAACTTCGGATCTCATCTATCGATCAACTTTGCAAAAGTTGTTGCAATAACTTCAATGTTTCGAAAAAATTAGATGTAATCCTAAATCTCAAAAAATCATGTCTTCGGAAAAACTAACTAAACATTTTATTTAAACAAATTTCGTTGATAGGTGGTCTTTTTTCATGAGTTTTAAATACTATTTTCGAATTATTATTATACAAAATTATTCTCCTCAGCATCTTCAACGTGCTTGATTTTTTTCTTCAGATTTCCATTCCATCTAGTATTGTTTTTAATTCTCTCTAAATCGGACAAATTAAGAATATTTTTTTTTAGGCAGTTTAATTGATATACATACTATAAGGAAAAGTGTGTACAATTTTTAGTCAAGAACCCAGATAGACAAACGTGCCGTCCAGTGCCGCACGCTATGTCTGCACGGTGCAGTTAGATGCTTTCAAATGAGACGGCACTGTGACAGCACGGCGTCCCGATTGAGCACTGTGCCTGCACGGTATCATAACGTCTTGCAGAGGCACGGCGTACCGGAACCGTGGGAGCACTAATGCAGCTTCAGCACGCCGTGCCGTCACTATGCCGACACATTTGAAAGCAACGAACGGCATTGTGCCATCACGCCGTGCCGTTTCGTGGTGCCTGTGTGGTCTCACCGTGAACCTTAATGGCTATTTGGGAATGATCTTAAGGTTGTTCTGTCGCTCAGTGTTGATTTTGCAAGAGTTCGAGAAAAATTAGAAAATGGCAAAAAAAAATCGACAGGACAACCTTAAGGATATATGATAGGTACAGTCCCGCCAATCGTGAGTTTCACAGAAAATTCGAAAATAATAATCGATATTAAAGTGGTAATAATTCCAAAATGTTATAAACAAATTTCTAAAAAAAAAACCAATTATTCAACAAACAATCAGTCAACCTAACTTTTTTTCTAATGAAAGCGATATGTTAATTTATTTGAATGCGTATGAATTTTTTCAGCTTATTTTCCTTATTTTGATTTTGATTCTTTTTATTTTCAAAAATGTGCGCGAAATAACGAATTTCGAATATGTGTTCGGCATAAAACCATCTGCTACACTCAAGATTTTTTTGCAAAACACATATCCAAAATTTGTTATATTCTGCGCATTGTTCAAAATATATAAAAAATCGAAATCACAATAAATAAATAAATCTGAATAGATTGGTACGCATTCAAAAAAATTAACATATCATTTTCATGAAAAAAAAAATTAGGTTGACTGTTTATTTGTTGATCAATTGTTTTTTTCACCAATTTGTTAATAACATTTTGGGATTATTATTATGCGGAATCAATCTTTTCAGCACGTTTTCTATACATTATTTTTTTCAGATGTTTATCCCATCGGGAAGTGATCGAAATTGTCTCTGAAACTCACTTTTCGCGGGACTACCTATCAAAACGCATCCATCGACGAGCAATCTTCAATTTCTCCAGTAATTTTGATTCCCATTTTTTCACTCCCACTATCAATTGTTCCTATCAATTCATGGTAACCTTTTAAATTCTCGTCTAGCATTACTTTAAAAATGTTGAATCTACGAAGATACTGCTACAGAAAAGTAGCCGAGTATTCGCGAAATCATTTAACGAGTTCTCGAAAAAAAGTCACAGAATCAGAGCTTAAGAATGGAGAAACAAACTCCGAAATTTCTAAGAGCAAGCCGTTGTGCCGTTACAATGAATACAACGGTGACATTTCGGAAAAACGTCGCAAAATCAAAGTCGGAATAATCGGTGGCGGAATGGCACCTATTTATACTGCCCTTCTTCTCAAGCAATCGAAACTTATTAAAAATATCAACATAGCTGATCCAAAAGACACACTTGCTGGTGCAGTTTTCGATGCAGATCACATAGACACTTCAGCACAAATAAAGTATTATGGAAAAAAATCTATACAGGAAGCACTCATCAACGTGCGTTTCATAAATTATTTTTAAGGGGATACATTTATTTTATTCTACGCTGGACGTCAGCTTTTCAAAATTATTTTTCACACATGAAATAAAGAAATTATTGAAAATTTTGATTCGCTATTTCGCCTTTATTTTGCTTCTTGATACAACAAAATTTGTTTTCTATTTTTTTTTTTTTTTTCAAGATTACAAAAATCTTGAAAATATAATACAATATAGTATAACCAAAATAGTCTAAAATTTCAGTCTTCTATAAAATAACTTGACTCAGAGATTATTTCAATTTTTACTGAAACATTTTTTTTCGCGGGCTGCAACTTTAGTTTACATTTATTAATATAATAATTTTCTATGATAAAATTGCATTGATATATTTTTTTTTAGTTGGATATAGTTGCATTAATGGACGAGACGGATTTTGATATGGGTAAAGCAGGACCGCTCGCTCAATTTATCGTTACATCGAGTTACGTTCATGAAATGTCTGAGTACATGGCGCAATTTTGTCCATCGGCTTTGGTCGCTGTATTTGCGAGGCCAGTAACCGCAACTTTGCCGATGGTGTTGGAAGTTTTCAAATGTACTGAACAGTGGGACCCAAACAGAATCGTAGGATCAACTGCAATAGACGCAATGAGAATTGAGGCAATGACCGGTAGTCTCTTCGATTTAAATCCGGCTTATCTATCGGTGCCGATTGTAGGAGGAGCAGATCCTTGCACTGTTGTCCCGTTATTGACAAAAGCCAGGCCAGTCAATCACTTTAGTCCAGTAAGATCTTCATCGCAAAAAATCCAAGATTTACTAAGTATTTTCCGTATGAAAATGAGAACAGAAAATTGCCAAACAAAAAAATACGCAGAAAATCGAATATGTATGTGGGCTAATTATTTATTTATTTATTTATTTATTTATTCATTGGACATGCCCTTTTTGCTTATGATGGTTTGCTAGTGAATGTATAAATATATAACATGCGTAAAAATAGAGAATTTAATATATGACTTTCAATTTTAATGTAGTTACTACATTTGCATTTGTTCTTGACTAGATTTATCTCAGTAGAGTTTCGCTGATGCTTGATTTAAAAACCTATAAAGAGGATCCGAAGAGATGATCGGTATCTAGTCATTTTGCTAGACCTTGAATTCTTCGAAAAATGTAATTACATCGGAAAATTTTCCATACTTGTTTAAACTTCAGTATTCGGTTTTCTAACCATTTTTAATGTCAGAACTTTGGAAGACGAAATTTAATAGTCGAATTTTTGGAGCTTCCTGATCAAGTTTCATGTTCATGAAATTTTCGATGAGTTTGAATATTAAAAAAAAATTGAAGCTCATATTTCCATGACTGTTTTCTGGAATTTCTTTCCGTTCAATCGCAAGATAAGCGAATTTTATATCAGCTAAAATATAATCCGAAGAAAATGGAAGAAAGTTTCAGTGATTTCGGATAAATATTATATCCTGACATAATTTTACATATTTTACATTGTCATTTTCAAACCGATGGCCTATCGCGTATCGATTAATAAAACAGCAGATAAAATGTGATTCTAATTTGTTCAGGATCACGAAAACACGTTGATTCATCAACTAAGATCAGCGGACAAAGAGTTGGCTTCTTCGGCAAACCGATTCAACGGTCCCTCTTTATCCAGCGGAGTTGCAGCGGCAAAATTCATCATTGCACTCGCTTCCGGTCTCAGCGGACAACCGAACGTAATTAGTAGCGCTTACGTACGATCCGACGTTTTGCCAGTCTGCCGATTTTTCGCTACCGAACTGCAATTTGGTCCATGTGGAGTTCAGGCGAATTTGGGTTTGCCGAAAGTATCTTCCAGAGCTATTGATTTGATCGAACAAGCTATACCCCACATCACAGAGCTTTCCGAAATGGCTATAAATATTGTTAGAAATAAAAAAACAGCTTCAATAAATCTCTAATTGCTGCTTCACAACCGAAAAGTTAGTTATCGTAAGTATGTACAATCTCATTGCACTGTAAACTTTTTCATTATCGAAATCAGTATACTTTTATCGAAGGTTTTATGCATAAATCGGTATATTAAATTTAATTTGCAAACATGATCTAAAATTTATAAACGTAAATTCAACATGTTAAAAAAATCGTGTTTATTATAAAAGTACTCTAAAATCAGTATATAATTGTGAATTACTTCTAATATATTGGTTTATGCTTACAAACTTCCGATAAATATTATCGTAATAAACATAAAGGCGGATAAACATGCAAGGTGATCCAAAACTTTACCCGTTTAACGTCGAAATCTCGACGCTCCGATATATGCAAACCATTTATATATCTCGAAAAATAAATTTTCGTTCCCACTTACAACAATGCCAACCGAAAATAATATAAATCGCAGCTCATTTTAAAGGCACAACAATGAAAAAATGCGCCTTCTCTACTTCCAATATATTGTCCCATTCCCAAAAAAAGATTATTTGTTTTTTAAATTAATCGCCTAAATGTTTGAGAAGAAAAATTTAAACGAAATTCACAAGAATCTTAGGATCTTTAGTATAGGATATTTGATGTATTACTTTATCTTATTTTAACTATCTTAAAAATCCACTCTGTACTATTTTTCGAATCTGTCAGTTTGTAATTAATTCGATGCAAGTTTGAAGCCAAAATTAACATCATTCAATTGGTATTTATTTTTTACATAATCGAATATCGAATAAATACGTATAACAATGTGCAATAAATAATACGATGTATGGAATGTGATGGATTGGTGTACGTATCATAATTTCAACGTCGCTTTTTCTTCTCTTGCTTCCTCGGCCGATGAGGTCTTCTTGGGGTCACTTGTGGACTATTTTCTGAGCACTCAACATCACTTGGATCATCCTGCAATCAATGGCTAAAATGTAATGCAATCCAATTTTTTTATAGAAAATCCGATTTTACATACAGTCAAGAAAAGATTGTAGCAAACCCAATCTCTATACTAATTCATTGCTTGTTGATTGAAATTGAGTTGATATGACAATCTCTATGTAATAACAATTTTTTTCTTTGAGATATTTGGAAAATGAGGTGAATATCCTGATGGGAATTACTGTCAAATTTCACCCATATTTTTACTGGTATATGAAACTATAGTTTTACTATTGAGTTTAACTCATTGAATGTCAAATAAATTATGTGCAAATTGCTTCAATCTTCTAAGGCTCAAAAATACTCTTCTGGAATGAAAATATGTAAGGTCCAAAAAAAATGCCTCAATAATAAGTTATCAAAGCATATATTATTATTGGTTCTGTACAATAAACTCACAATTATATATATGCAAAATATATAAATTGTAGATTGTATATATTTACATGTATTTCTGATATACAATAGGAAACAAATATAATAATAAAATAATATAATAACTCAAAGGCAGTTTTGTCAAAAATATTCAAGATTTTTAAAAAATGTGCACATAATTTACATTTCAATTTATTAATTGAGGTAGCTACTGCGCTTCACACTAGTCAAATCATTGCTGAATTTTCAAAAACGTTTATATAACTTCTGGTGATTTAATTTTCAGTTTCAAGGAGTTACTCACATAACAGAATTAGTTTTTAACATTCAGAACCACGATTTGAAAAGAGAATTGTCATATATATGCAATTGTTCCATGGCATGTTTTTTCATGAAGTTTTTCAAATGAATAAACCATAATCACAGTCTCAACTTGTTTGTTGGAAGATTCTTCATCTATTGACCATCCAAATTTTGTAACGTATTGATGGTTCAAAAGTTACAGCCATTTGTATGCCTGATTTTAGGTTAGAATAGAACAATTAAACGTTTGTATCTTTTGAACTACTGAAACTATAAAAAATCTAGGCAGTCAATCGATCAAGAATCTTCCAACGAACAAAATGAGATATTGCTCGTCATAATTGAACTGTGATTATGGTTTATTGTTTTGAAAAGCTGCATAAAAAATCACGCCACTGACCAATTGCATATGTTAGTCAATTTTCGATTTAAATTCCTGTTCCGAATGTACTTATATATTGAGAAGATATTCTTCTAGGTGAGTAACTCCTCGGAACTGTTAACCAAGCCACCAAAAATTGTAAAACCATTTTAAAAAATTGAGCACCGATTTGACTAGTATTAAGCGAATAGCTACCTTAAGATCCTAACTTGAGATAAGTGATATTAAACGGCCGAAGGACCTAAGCCAAAAACCAAATATGGAAACAACATAAAGGTCGAACAAAGAAAAAAACTACGGAAGAAAGTTTTGAGCTAAATGGAGTTATTTACTGAAGGCCTAAAAAATGTATTCTCTCAAAAACCCATATTTCCATCGTAGTAAAGGTTGCTTACTTTAAGCATGGCAACCCCATCGGAGGGTCCAGACTGGTACATAACTATTGCTAAAAGGCATAAAACTTGGAAGACTGCCCCGATATATAGGCCGAATCTGAGCAATAGTTCAAAAACAGTTTCCTCAGCAGGAAGCAATAGTTTTTTAAGTTGTGGATCTACGTCAGCCATTCCTCAAAACGTATTCAAACGTGATGCGAATCCTGAAACGACAATTAAATTCTTATAATTTCCAGAGAAAACAAAACGCCGCCAATCCTTCGTAAGTTTCGCCCTCGGCGAATTTCGTGCTGAACGGTAATCGGCTGCTCTCTCCCATCGCGTTACGACTTCAAGGATTTTCAGTGTATTCCTTTTTTTTTCTCTCATCCGGCAACATTCCTGCGGTGTCTGTTGTTTTTGTTTTTCTTCGAAGCATCAACTACCGCTGCTAACAACAAAATAGAAAAACACGGCTAAGCAAACCATGCCAACTACCTGTAGTTTCTTCCTCGAAGTTGATTATTTTTATTAAACGCCGGGTATCAATTCGCCTATACGATGTAATATCTACCTATACACCGCTATTAGCGTATTCCACCCATTCGTACTATCTAGAAATCAATAACCTAACCGACAACACAACAGAGAACATGGAGATGCGCGAAAAAAAAATATAGCCTCTACTGAGCGAAGTTGCCGCGGTTGAAAATGCTACCAACGTAATCTCGATTACATTAAGATAATTACGAACAGTCGATCGTCGAACAATCATTCAGTCTCAAAATTATCGCAGGAAAAGGTTGAAACTGCCCGAAAGATTCGTACGAAAATCGAAAATAGGACAATTGCGCATCCACATTATTACCTCCTTGATAATACTTGGGTTTTTTATGATTCCGCTTATAATAAACGGCTTTTTTCACAGGTTTCTCTCAACCGTCCTGAAATTAGGTGCAAGTTCGATTGTCCGTCTCAATCTCCGATAGACGGCGCTGGCGACCTAAGAGTTTTTCGTATTCTGCGCCAGCTGCAGGCGTTATATTGAATTAATTGGAATATTATTGTTTCGGCGATAAGTAAAGACAATTGCAGTTTAATCCGATGAAAATGTGCTGTCCAAAGTAAATGTACAAAGCCGCGATCAATGGAGATTGTTCCATAAGCTGTTATCTCAGTTTCCGCGTAGCCATTTCAAATCTCCCGCGCTGTTCGTAGCGCCGGAAGCGATCTGGTTCGAGGCTTCGTTGCTTGGGAGTCCGTGGATGTGAACCTTTGTTTTGTACAGAAGAATGGCTGCCATCTTTAGTTTTCGATGGATGTTTTCCGGAGAGATCGCGAATTCTTCTATTTATTGCGGTATACAATAACGTAATAAAACCTATAACGGTTGATAAACGTTGTTCGCGATGTAACAAGTGTCATAGAGTTTAAAATATAAGCTGCCCTGGTGTCAGTTATCACGAAAAATGATTGTGTTTACATCCAAGTTTGAAGTGAGCTTCTGTATTCCTGTCACATTAAGGTAAGATACCAATTGTGTAGCATTTTTAAAGCCTATCAATCGACTATCGTTGCAAATTCGTCTATTGCCAGTGCCAATGCCAACGAAAACGTCCGTTTAAGTGTCAATCGTCGTCGCAACGTTGTCTCGAAGGCCTCGACGTTTGTGATGTATTTATTGCCTTTTAAACTACGTACGATTGTGATTGTTTATCGGTCAACGTTTGTTTAACGCATTTTTACGTTCTTCATGTTTCTGTCGATGTTTTTGAGCGACACGCGAGTAATATCGCGATTTGAACGATACATAACCAAATAACCCTACCAACGACTTAAGATGAAACTAACGACATCACAACGATAACCGAAAATCATTCGCAAATCGTGTTATATCGGTTTTACGTGTTTATCAACAAGGATCTTTCCAATTCGCGAGTTATTCGTTGTTTTTCGGATCCGTATGGCGACAGCAATGGCTGATTCAAATGGTTTGTGAGGGCAGGTCAACCACATTGTATACACATAATGTGCAGAGAGCTTGACATTATCTGGTTTAAATATAAAATTCATCATTCGGTGCAAGTGCATTATCGAATAATTCAAAAACTTCAAAAAGAGAATTTTTTGCAACGATAATACTGCAAACCCTTGACGATCAGTCTGTATATCATCTTATATGCAACTGCTTGTCGCTGTGCAATCGTATGAGAATGTTACAGCATTCTAACATGTTTTGAATCCCCGAAACACAGACTCATAGTTTTTTTGCTCTACGTTTGTCTAACTTGTTAGCTTCAAGGATAGCAACCAATTTGCCGCTTTGCTATCAGCGAGCATTGATAACCGACATCAATAATTGGAGTCCAGTTTTCAACGACAATAGTGCTAAAAGCATTCAGAGGGTTCGCACATTTTTGGAACTTAAATATCTTTCCGCAGATGAGGTTAGGGTTAATCTTTTTGTGGTATCGTACACTTCGGTTTTGGACTTATGTTCTTATTAATTTGATTCGCAATCATTCGATTTTGATCTTATCGATTGGCATATGGGTTGGATTACGGAATGAAAAACTTACGGAGATGACGGGATTTTGTATTTAGCGTTACTCGATTAAATTCTTTTTGAAAAAAACTTAAAGTGGTTACGGTGAAATGCAGCATAAGTTTGAAATTATTAATTTTTTACTGCTTCATTACCAAATCATAATTTAATGTGAAAGCGATGATAATTTGTAGTCAAAAAAAAGTGTACCCGCAAAAAGTAGCCATTCGATAATTCAGAATAATATATGTAAAATCAATGTTTTATAATTGTGTATGATCAATAGCAGATTCCAGAATTCAAGTGCTTTGTACAAAAGCTCAGCCAGAAGCAAGTTGATGTTTTATCTCATTGGTCATTGTCCGTAGAGACAAATATTGACAATCTTCAGACAGAACAAGTGTAATATAGACTGAATTTGTTACAAATAGACTCAACTATATTTATACCTGACAAAAGTCGCTTATTCGCGAAGCGTATGTAAAATAGTGAGCGCCTTCTAAACTGTAATTGCATTAAGCGATGAGTGATTTGAATAATTCAAGCGCAAGGCGAGCATCGAGTCATCGCATTCGTACGATGTGACGTTTTGTGGATAATCTTAATATCGTCTAGCGTCTACTTTCTATGCAGACGATTTAACATTGAATTATCCGGATAATCGTTACGAAGAGCGATTAATGGCGATCGTCGAGTTCAAAAGTTTCGCGCATTACGATCTGGAGACGAAAACGTTGTAAATACGCAGGTTTGCGACGCAGAGTCGATGGAAAATTTATTTTGTCCTCACGGCGGGAATAGAAAAAAAATTCTTCCAGGCGGCGCTCTCGTCTGCGCGGCGGCCATCTTGCGGTTCAATTTTCCCCCCTGCACCTCACCCCCTTCGCGGCCCCTCTCCTCTCTCCTCCTGAACAAACGACTCTCCGCAGATCTCCCCACTCTTCTGAAGAGTGGCTCTTCTATTTACTTTTTTTTTTTTTTCTTTTCTGTCGCGCAACTCTTCGTATCCTCACTCGCTGGCCTTTCTGCTCGCGTTCTCTCTTTCTCCATCACGAGGGCTCGTCGTTCGTCTCAGCCTTTTTTCCTATTTTCTCCCGTTGCCCGTCGACGACGATGCGACCGCCACTGCCGCGGCGCTAAATAAATACCCCTCTTGCATCGCCTCGCCTCTCGGCTCACGAGCGCGGCGTTTCGAACGAGGATACGAAGCGCCCTAACCCCGCCGTTCGTCCTCTATATGCGTTTGCAAATCCATTGATTTTTCGCAACGCTTTTCTACTTGATTTTACAATGGCTCGTTAAAGAATGGAATCGTTAAAGGACGGAGAGCGTGGAATACGAAAAACTACATGTGCTACTTGCGTTGAAATGTAATTCAACGACTTCTGGTGCTGGAATTGACAATACTCGCATTAATATTTCATCGGAAATAGTTTTGGATTTTAATGACTGCGAATAAATCCGAGCTTGAATCACACTGAAAAAAATGTTGGCGGTTTTCTGATACGAACTTGTCGGAATTTGGTACAACGTAGGATATCGAAATTAATATATTTTCTCGAATTTTGTGATTGGAAATTACAACACATGATTATTACATCAATAATTACTAGAATTTGAACGGCAAGGAATCTCGACAACGAACCAGAAAAAGTTCTTAATCATCCTCAACGCCAAGAAGACGTACTCAAGTTACCAAGTGAAATAAATGTGTACCAAGAAATATAATACTATGGATTGGAACCCACCATGTAACGGCATGAAGTATCTTTATGTAATTCTTCTGTCTTTTTTTTCTTTTACCTTGCAAAAACCATGCAATTGATCCGACGAAATAAATAAAACTAAATCTTCTAAAATAAAAAAAATAACTAGATCGGTCCATGAAAATCAACATAGGTTTTCAGAATATTAGTGCTCGCTTCGAAATTTAATACACATGTCGCATTTGATGTAAGATGATATTTACCAAAATTTGAGTTACTATTATCGTAAATTACCCAGTAAAGTAATAATAATGATGAAGATCTTTGTTCTTTTTTCATTAGAATCACTATGATATATATATATAGATACACTATAAAATCTATATAGATTGCACTATGGCTCGTTAAAAAATGGAATTCAATGACTTCCGGAACCGGGTTTACAATACTCGAATAAAAATGTTAGTGAAAATACTTTGGAAAATAAATTTTACCATTTTTTAAAATATCAGTTATTGCCGAATAATAGAGATCTTAATTTAGTTTTCATTGGAATTTCAGTTGACGAAGTTGTCCATAATTTGACAATGCATAACCCTTGCACTGAATAGACTATAAATTATATAGATTACGGAGATAAGAGTGGGGGAACATCATAAGGTGGATAAGATAAAATTAACAAAAAATCGGAGAAAAACGTGGAAAAAGGAAGATTAGATAAGAAAATGCTGCAATTAAACGAGCAATGCAGTGAGAAACGATGTTACCGAACCAAACAATTATTTAAATGCAATTATAAAAAATCGTGAATATTATTTAAAAAGTTACTGCGTCAAAAAAAAATTCTAGAATAGATAGTCGGTTTTCGACGCGGTGATTACGTTAAAACATTGTCTTCGTAATTTCTCTATAGAATTATTATCGTGATTTCGATTAAATTTACGAAACAGTACTACAAGACATTTATTGAACCAAGTTTGTTTATTTTTTTTTTTTTTTTGGCCCCATAGGCCATCGTTCTTTACATATGCTCAAATTGCAATCAAAGCTGTTGGTATGTCCAATATTTTATGGGCCCGAAATACAATAATCGATGGATCGTGAATTTAACATAAATTGATAAATGATAATACATGTGTTGAGGATGAAATATTGATTTTCCGAATTGAATCTATCGATAAAAAAAAATTTAACAACGACATTACAAACCTCCATCGATTTACATTTCAGGAAAATTTTCATCCTAACATTGGAATATATACGTAACCCTTTGAAAATACATGATATTTTTTCGCGTGCAATTTTATCAATAATTCTTTTTTACCATGGTAAGTATAATAATGGTGATAATAAGTTCCATAAAAAAAAATTGAGTGCAACGCTGCTGTACAAGCGAGATTATTATCAACGTTTTAGTTGTCTCTATTTATCCAAATGACACGAAATTATCGAGTTAAATTTACGACGGGATTAATCGTTATATACGTATGGAACAACGCGCCGCAGGGACGTTATTGACCATACAAACTGTCCTCGAGGCTCCACCGCTTCCACCATCCATTGAACAAGTAGCTGTTGGCGCTTCTCTGCACCGGATCTGCTCAATCATAATATCGTGTCCACGAGCGCAACGAAGCAAACCCGCTCGATGTAATAATTTTCGCGTCGAATATTTCGTACAATATATACGAATAATATATTATCCTGGATTTTCGGACTGGTTGTTCACGGAGGTCGTCGGTAATACGGAGAACTTCACGGAGTCCAACAGCTTGTCACGGAAATGCCGGAAGTAAAATACACCAGCGCAAGAATCGAGGCGAACGCCCTTCTCCGCTCTTCATCCCGCGTGACCCATCATCGCGTTGTTCGCACGGCAAAACTCGTGTGCGTCTACACCAAGTACAACGACCTCTCATACCTCAGCACAGAAAACCAATGGTTCCTCTATTCCGTTCAATGGAATCGCTTTTTATAATGCATGTCTTATACGCGTCTTTTTTTCTTTAGGTATGTCTCACTAACTCTCTGCCTTGCCCCAAGTCGGTAAGTGAAGGGCTAAAAAATAGCGGTAATACTTTTTTTTTATGTGCAATTCAAAAAAGTTTGAGGGCAAAAGTAATAGCATTTCTGACAGTAATGAATGGGAATTTATTGAAAATGTATACATATTAGAATTGTATTTATGTAACGAGGGAAACGATTTTAGTTGAGCCAAGGAAATGCGTGAATTTTGAAAAAATTGTTTATGTCAACGAAATATGTTTTTAATTTCGAGGAATTTTTAATTTGAATTTTAAAGAAAATATTTCATTGTCTGTGAAGTAACATTGAGACATTGTGCATATAATTGAGAAATAGTTTCTTTGATTCAACAAAACGGCTTCTTTAATTCGAAGAAACTATACATTTTGTGGCGTCTGTTGTGGAGAAACAAAAAAAGCTATACATTTTTTGAATTTACTTCAAGAAAGGTGAAAAGGTAAATTCGTCGAAAATACTTATTCTTTTTTAAAATATTTTTATCATCCTTTTTCTATTAGAATTTCATCTTATTCATTATTTTTTTAAATTACTTCGACAAGGAATGTCAAGAACAATTTTTGCAATAGGATTCCAAATCGTTGAAAAGATATAAGCATTTTCCACAAAAAAATCATTGAAAAATTCACCATATCATCACGATCGAATTACATTACAAAAATTGTTTTTAACATTCATTATTTACATACAGAATTCGAGGAAATCAATTAGGTCCAAATATCGCAAGGTTTTCGCAAAAAATATTTTGTGAAAAATTATTTGGCTTCAAAAATACCCGGCAACTTCGAATCCCATTTTTTAAAAATCTTTAAAATTCGATGTTACATACAGAACGTACGAAAATTCATTCTGCTGAAAAGTAGCGGTACCTTCGGTGAACAAAAAATCCACCTTCCTGTTGGACATCACTGGGTGGCCGCTAGCCACTCACTCGTTTGTGCGCTAACTCCTGATCGGGAGTCAGTTTTCCTAAGTTTCTAAAGCATACCAAGGAATATCCTAAATTTAAAAAAAAATCTATTTTTTCTAAATCATAGAAAAATGAATACTAACAATATTTTCGTTAGTCAAGTGAACCTTTTATTGTTAACATTAAATTTATTTATATTTCCCCGATAAACTATAATGTGGTCAATTCACCTTAAGAATTTGTTTATGAAACCTTTATTGAGTACACTTAACCAAACACACGATTAAAATAATTAAATATTTCGTAGATAGCATTATCCAATCAGTTGAGCCAAATATACATTTAATCGTAATAATAAAACCCAGTCTTCGATATTTATAACAATTATTAGTCAACTCAGCCAAATATTTTTTTTGCCACTCGTAATCTACGGATTCGTTTGACTCAAACCAAATTCGTATAAGGTTACTAAAAAAATTCCTCTCAGTATATGTACAATGAAACTGACCCAAAACAAAGCCGTTCCAAGAAAAAATTTAAAAATTCTAATACCTCATCATATTTCTTTTATATCGGACTATACTTTTTTGAAGTTTTCACAAAACCCAATTTCGCGGAATGTTTGAAGAAAAAAAAGTGTCTTGTGGCTGAATTTCGGTGGAGTCGCTTCCATTTATTTTTTCTTGTATTCTCATCGTCTTTTTTTTTTTATCAGGACTTTGACCGAGGGAGTTCCCTGCGTGTGATGCCCGACCTACCCTTATTCCCTTAGAGGTAACGGCAACGGCCTGCGCAATAGCGCCCTTATGAGCCGGTTAAATACACAGCAGTGCTCCGCTGTACGATAGAGCGAGCGGAGAGTTCGATATCCCTCCGGCATCAACGCTCACTATACACAACATCCAAAGTACCGGAGAATAATGCATAGATTGGAGGCTCGAACGTCGTGGCTGTTGGTCGTGGCCTCGCGCAACGTAGTTTAGCGGCGAACATGTGTGGGCGGTCATACAGTGGCGACCGGGACGAGGAAGAGAGGAAGAGAGGAGCGAGGGGCTCGTGGTGGGTACCAACGCAAGCTGGCATTACTGCCAAGTGCCAGTGGGCTGCTGGTATTCGTCAGTGTGTACCTGTACCTAGGTGAAATGGTATCGACCGCACCAGAGGAAGCTTTCACGGACGCGCGGGGAACGCGAGGGGTTAGAGCTGCTGCTGCTGCTGCTGCTGCTTCACCTCTTCCTCCTCCTCCTCCTCCTCTTGCTGCTACTCCGTTGGGATTTGTCGTTACTCGTGAAAAACTATGTACGCCCTTGTAGCGAAGAGCTCGATACACTCTCGAACAACCTCTATTCACAGCAAAATATTATTCCACTTAAGACTAATCTTCTGGTCGAGAGAGGAAATGCTGCTAGAGAAATCTTCCGGGGAGTAATTACACTGTTTGAAATTTTTGGATGAAAATTAATATAAAGTATACTAAGCGCTTTATAAAATTTGTGTTTATAATATAATTATTGGAATTTTACAACATGCATGGATATTATATACATGGAGTAAATTTCCAATAATTATGAAATATAATTTAATATCGCGTATCAGGAGAAGAACTTCTAATACATATGGAGCATTCCATACCAATTCAAGTGGCTTAAACCCTTTTGTGTTGAAAATTCTGTCATGAGTCGAAAACAAATTCTATTGCTCCTGTCCAGGCTTAAAATGTTCGTATTTCTCAGGTTTTTAGAAGAAACAAAAAAATTTTTAAATGAAAATGAAAAATCAATCAACAATCGGGTCTAAAATTTACAAAAAATCGTTTTTTAGGGGTGTTGGCGAAAAAGAAATAATTTAGGAGAGTAAAACATTTTATTTGGATTATATGAACTCGAAAGTGTGTTTTATATGGAAAATTTCGGCTCAGAATTCTTACGATCCGATGGATATTTTAGAAGATATAAGCATTTAATCATTTATAGTCCAGAAAATGAATGAAATGAAATAATTTGTAGCGTGGAAAAATGATGGTGAAAAAATCTCTAAAAAATGGGACATCTTCTGATTACTTGGGTGAATGTGAAAACAAAATCATAAACTCAATTTAAAATTTTAAGATTTTAATGCTGGTTGAATAAGTATGAAATACACTATGTATTAATTTACAAAATATTTTCAGCAGTGAATATCGCAGTACCGTTAGAGCGAGAAATTACTCAATACAATTTCACACTATCTGAATCACGACCTTATGAAAGGAGGTGAAAATGCTATGAATATTGTATCAAAGAATTTATACTATTTTCTTTTTAGTATTTCACACAAGAGTTAACTTTTTTTTAGTATTGCTACTATTTTAATCTCTCGCCTTTCACAAGGTGAGAGATTGAAATAGTAGCAATACTAAAAAAACGTTAACTCTTCAGTACCCTTTAAACTATTTCAATCTTCAACCTTTTATAAGGTGAGAGATGAAAGTAGTATGTTTCTAAACGTTATAAGTGATCAATGCTTCGAGAATTGATAAGCAATCTGAGATAATTATCATATTTAATATCTATCTCAATGCTTAAAACATTTCTATGGAAGTGGCGGTAGAAATTACTACTCCTGATGTAATTTCATTCTTAGCATTACGAATTTAAATACCGTTCGCAATTTGTTTAATGCTATTGAATTTATCCGCCCACTTGAATGCACACTGCGAGTAGATAGTCTAGCATGTCACGCGGCAATCGAGCGTCCGAGGGTAGTAAACCCAAGTAGGTACCTTGTATTCGGGGGTGGTAACCCTCCCGAGCACCGCATCTAAGAATAGCACTGGCTAGCAAGGGCTTGAGTACCGTTGACGTCACAACGATTCTGCGTTGATTTACCCTTCAGCATTTAGTGGGAACAAAGATTCTTCCCACAAATTTACATTTAGTAGAAAATCCCCAAAGCTTAAAAATCGTTTCGTTCATTTTGTGACCCGAATTTCGTATCGCGAGTTGTAAAACAAATAAGATATAGTGTCAAACTTAATTGGACATTATTCCGTACATTTTTCATCTTTCATCTTTCATCTTTTTTTCTCATACGTCCGAAGCAGGAGTGGTAAAACATTGTAAATTTAATACAATTTTATTGCATTTCAAATCGATTTCTAAAATTTTTTATACCGCAAAATCTCAAAGAAAAAAAACTTCCCTTACCATTCATTTATGCGTCACTATTGTCAATAATTCAACGTATCCATAAATGAGCGATAATTTTTTTTTGTAGTAACATAACCGAAATTATGACCGATATTTTTTCAAGAAGATAATCAAATTTCTCCCATTTTTAAGAAAGCCAGGAAAAAAGTCTTGCTATCACAATTTTTCAAACTACCGTCATTTTACCGGTTTAGAAATTCGCGGTATGTTTATATCTCTACTCTTGAGGCAAAGCGGAGACAGATGGCGTTGATAGGAGGAAAAAAACGAGACTGTGACTGGAGCGGGACAGCAGCCCTTTTTATGGAAAAGAGAGAATAAGGGTGTCGCATGCATATAATGCATCCGGGGATCGTCAGAGGGTAGCAGCCATAACAGCGTCGTCTTGCTCTTGTCATTCATGAAATATCGAAATTTGTATTTGACCGGAGTTCCTGTAAATCCTGTGATATTGTACTCGTGAATTCATAAGAGTCATCGAGATAGGAGACGAGTTAAAAATTGTGGGATGCTGGGCAGCGTAGTAGTTGGTACGCTGGCCTCTCAAGCCGCGCGAGATTAAAATGCGGCTTACAACGATGCAACGCTAATCCCCCAAGCACGTAATCTTTATTGGCTTCGAGCTCGCGCGCTCTCGTTCGCCCTCGCGCGAGATTAGCGATAGAGAATGTTGCGGCACGTTGCTTGGTCCCGAAGCTTCGACAACAACGAACTTACAAGGGACAAAATGTTATCGCCGGTCTCATACAACGCCATCTATCGGACGGGGCTAAAAATACCAAATAGGCTAAGGGTGAAAATAGCAAACGGCTAAAATATCGAATGTTCAAAACAATGTTGGAGTAAATTTTTTTACTGACTTTGGTCGGTAAAAAGTTTCGGTTTCTTGGATATTTCATCCCAACGTCATTCGCGTGTGAATGAAATATATTAATTGGAACCCACGACTATTTTTATTAAGAAAATACATATGCTCTCTTCATGACGGTTGAGAATATTCTGATATGAAACAAAAACGCTTGCACGGATCGAAGAAACGAGACGAAAAAAGAAAAACGCGTCAGAAAATAAAGTGACGGTAATATTCAGACAGTTCAAATAATGTTTCGACCCCCTGGTATCTTTAAGGTAGTCCTCCTGTCTATTGTCTGACATCGCATAAGTTCAAGCGAAATCGAGACAGAATTACGAACTGTTCTCGAGGAAATAAAAATCTGAAAAGAATCTACTATATGAAAGATGCTGATGAGATTAATTTGGCATGATAATAATTGAAAAATGTTATTAACAAATTACTGAAATAAATAATTGTGCAACAAATTGCCCGGCAACCAAACTTTTTTTGTTATGAAAATGATTTGTTCATTTTTCTGAATACGTGTGGATTTTTTAGAATTTTAACTGATGTTTGAAAATGGCCGTTTTTTCCAAGTGTAAAATTGAAAATCAGAAAAGATCTGAAAAAAAAACATACGTATTTAGAAAAATAAACAAATGTTTTACATAACAAAGAAAAGTTAGGTCGCCGGGTAATTTGTTGCACTATTATTTATTTAAGTAATCTATCAATAACATTTTTTAATTATTATTATCCCAAAATAACCTTTTCAGCATTTTCTATACGCTCGATTTTTTTCAGATTTATATCTCATCGAGAACTGTTCGTAAATTTTGTTTAATTCTCCCTCGAACTTATACGGCGTCAGACCGTACAGAAGGACTACCTTAACACGGTTCCGTAGTTTACAAATAACGTTATTAATGTTGCAGATATTTTTCATATTCCACAGAATTATAATATCAATATAAGCGCAATTGCGTCTACTCGAATTTCGGGTTAAAACGATGAAAAAATAAAGTATATCGTAAATTTGTAAATCTGGTGAAAACCAATTTGGCGGTTTGAATTGTCATCACCACCTATTTTGAAGTATATAAATATTTCTAAGAATCACATTTCAAATATAAGACAGGTCGTAAATTCTATGAGGTTCTCCGTATATTTCAAGATCATTGGACTGGCAATAGCACAAAAGAACCGCACGTGAAATGTGTATCACGTTCATGCAGTTCAATAGGGAAAAAACCTTAGGCTCTTCTTTACCGGCTTAAAGTCTTCATCAATGGTAAACGGACCACGTGATCGTACAATAGAGTATACGTGGAATGAGTTTGTGTAAGAAACATTTTGACGGTTCTGAAATGTTTAGAAAACTTCACAGAATTGTTGTCTGGTCTGATTTGGCATATTTGAGTGGCTGGAACGTATATATATTACGGCAAAGGTGCTGTTTGCATTTCGAGCGTCCATATTGATTTTCGGGAGGTTTAGAAATATACGATTATTTCTATTCTCTGTAAGTTTTTTACTGTAATTCGTCCAGACAACAAACCATTTATTATCATATAGCGTCTCTGTCAAATTTGGAGCAGGTATGTAGTGTATTAATGACACATAGTCTGTTGTACAGAACAGCCTATTTTTACCGACCAATGTCGGTATGAAAATCTACTCCAAGAGTAGATTTAAGACGATCGATTCGCCTGCGCTATGTGCAATGATCTGAATTACACAGGACGCGCGCTCAACCAGGACAAACGACCTCATGTTGGTCCCGTTTTATCGGGCCAACTACGCGTATTACAGTTAACTGCCACGTCTCGCGCTTTTCGGGAACTTTTATTTTCTCCTAAATGAGCTTGATTCGTCCCTACGACAATTAAAAGCTGCGTTGTATCGGTTTCTAAAATCGAGAACGCTGCGAATGTATTGCATGGGAACCCTATTTTCCGAGTCTTGTGTATATTGTTATAGTACTTTTTAATCATTTGGTATCTGCATTGTGACAATTTTTGTATGTGCACAAACGCGAGAATTAATGGTCGTTGGGTACTTCCCTCACCCCGGAATTAGGGATTACCCGGTTTGAAAGAATCAATGAATAAAATAAATAAATGGACAAATTGTGGAATTCGCTATTTTAGCCATTCGCTATTTTGAACAACTGATATTTTGACCCCTAGCTTATTAAAATGCAATCAAAATAGTATACGATCAAAATAATGAATGGCTAAAATAGCGAATTTCATACTTATGGCCATTTTATATTCTGATGTTCATTATTTTTAAATTCGCTATTTTGGTCATTCGCTTTTTTTCCCCTACTCAGCGAATCATCAAAATAGCGAATGACTGAAATAGCGAATTTAAAAATAACTAACGTCTAAATCTATGATAGCAATTATTGTGGAAATCGTTATTTTGATCACTCGCTATCTTGGACCTCCACTCTCTATTGCGCCGCTTACTATCGAAGCGGTGATTGATATATTGGCAAGCGATGAAGCCAATGTTCCTATCATTTAGAAAGCGAAAATATTATTTACGCTGTGAATTAGTCCTTCTCTGAATCAGACGCTTGGTTGGAGGCTTAAAACCGTTTTATTTACATCCTCGGATTCACCGTTAATGAAAGAGAATCAAGATTTCTTAAATAAACAACTTGAGTCCCACGCTGAGTAGGGAAATTATTAAATGTAGAACAGTTTTGTTTCTGTTCAGCTTTTTTCAGTGTTGATTTATCTTTTTTATATGAGCAAACGAAAGCTAACGTAATTTTTCATAGAGGGGAATTCGGGAAAAGTTGATAACAATGAGCAAGCAATATGCAAGCTTCTATTTTGCATCCTTTCACTATTTCCAATTCCCTCTGAAATTCCATCTGGAAACCGCGAGAGTAGCACCCGTTAAGGCGTGTGCGTCATGCCTCACGGATACTTTAATGCAGCGAATAATTGACTTTCCCACCAAGTCCACAAACCATCGAAATGATGAATCATCATCATCAACTACATGGACATTCTCGTTATGCAAAGTGATTCGCGTGTCGCACGTCGTTTTACAAAGTGCGAACTTCATGTTAATCAGAGTGGGCAATACAATCTATCTAAATATATATTATATCGCCTCACAGATCCTCTCTCTTCCTCTCTTGAAAAAGACGTAACACATCAAAAGTCGAAATATCGAAAACTGAAGCCAGTTTTCACGCATTCTGATTGGTCGTCGGCTTTGGAATAAAGCCAACTTCAGACTGTTATGATTCCTCTCCTAAAAAGACATGGCACATCGGAAATCGATTATATCGAAAAACCGAAGCAGAAAAACTGTCACGTAAATTCAGGAATCGTTTACAAATGGAAATATCATGTATAGCTACAAGAAAAGACAAATGGAAGGAAAGGATTAGTTGTGATTATTCTAATACTTTAGTTATTTAAAGAGATCCTCGTTATGCAAAGTGATTCGCTCGTCGTAAATCGGCTCTCTTTACAAACGTGCGAAGTTCACAATACGAGTGTGCAATATAATATATAATAAATCAACAGTCACATATGTTATATCGCCCATTTCGGATCCTTCCTTCAAAAAAACGACACATCGAAAGTTGCAGCATCGAAAATAGAAGCTAGATTTCAAACACTCTGATTGGTCGTGGATGGCTTCAACATAGAGCCAACTTCAGACTATTCTTGCTGTAGCATTGCATATGGCGCGAATTTTGAATGGCTCTATTTTTCGCAGGTGTAAAATAGAACACATTTTTCTTCCCGTAACAAAAAAAAAAGACCTAGCATATTGAAATAACGATTATATCGAAATAACAAAGCAAAAAGACGGTCACGTAAATTTACGAATTGTATGAAGACGTAAATATCATGTTTGGTCACACGGAAATACAAAAAAAAGAAAGGAGCTGTTGCCAGTACTTTAATAGAGAGAAAATAATTGACTTTCGCACCAGGTCCATAAACCATCAAAATGACAACTCATCACGACCATCATCATTAACGACAGAGACATTCTCGTTGTGCAAAGTGCATACCGTGTATCGGTATTTAAATCGAAGGATTGAAGCAAAAAAGGTATTTTTTGTTTTCTTTAGATTTCTGAATAAATCTTGCAAAAAACATGAACATAGATGTCGTATGACGCTCAACTCTGCAGCAATCAAACATAATTGTCTGAATAACTTATTTTCAACGATGATAAGTTGTTTTCGAAATCGACCGAAATTGAGCTCAAAGAACTAGACAGGCAATATGTATTCATTATAATAAACAAAAACGTATTTTCATTTGAATATATTTTTCTTAAGGCAAACCACGACCGTGTGTCAATTAATACATGTAAAAAAAGTGAAAACGTAACTTGAAAAATGTACAAATCTAAGAAACTCTTTATTAGTGTATAATTTAAAAGTTGCCACAAAGAAAGTTTCTGATTTTTATCTGTATTTTTCGTATAAATTTACGTGATACTAAAGCACGATGAATTGACAGTAAGAACGAGTTAATAAAATGTTCAATTTTCCATGTATCGATACCTTTTTCCTCGATATATTGTGGAATCGATACACGGCGATACGATACGACACAACACCAAACATCGATACTATCCCGACGGAGAAAATAATTGACTTTCCCACCAGGTTGATAAATCATCAAAATGATAAATCATCATGACCATCATCATCAACGACAGAGACATCCTCGTTATGCAAAGTGACTCGCGCGTCGTTGAGTCGGCTCGCTTAACAAACGTGCAAAGTTGACGTTAGGCCGAGTGCGCAATATAATCTATCGAAGTATAGAAGGAAATATAAAACGGGGGGCACGAGCTCTCGAGTGTATCGCCATCTCGAACGCGAGCCGAACACTCGTTCGAGAGAGCCACTCTCGTCGCTATTGCTATTATTATTCTTATTTTCACTATTATTATTATGCTCATAATCGTGTTCGATGCCGCGTTGTATGCAGCTTTGTGAGAACGTAGTAACTGATCTCCGCGTATCTGTGTGTCTCTCGTTGATGGCTTGTCGGCGCGTGCACCGGCAATTTCGCGGTGCGTCAATGGCAAACGTGCTTGAGGATCGGTTGATACGTGAAGGGAGTCGTCGTGACTTGAGTCTGGCTGTCTTCTGTCTTCCCTCTTTCTCTCTCTCTTTTCTCCAAGCGTCGAAACTCCGCGAAGAGTAAAAAGAGAGAAGCTTCCGAAAGGTCTGAAAAGCCCGTCTTGCGATGCAACAACACACGAGTAGTTGAAAGCGACGCTCTGTAGGAGGAACCACAACCAACTTCCAACACGCACGCCACCGACGGGACTCGCCGTGTGTGTCCATCTGTATTAGTGTGTTGTGCCGGAGGAGTAGTAACCTTGGATGAAATGGCGAGCCGCGCACAATGGCCCAGCGGCAGCAGCAGCGTCGTCTTGCTCACTGCCTTTCCTACATATTCTTCTCGTCGGCGTTCCTTCTCCCCTCTCGTAACTTAGGTCAACTTATGCCCTCGAGATCGAGTTGCGGAGCGCCGATCTTCCACGTCTTCAACATAGATGCTATGGTATAGTTTTCATTCGATCGAGTTCCGGTTCTCGATGATGCTAAAAAAAATTCAACTATTTTTTGGACATTCTATACGGAGATTTTTGTCATTCATTACAATAAAATGCTCATTTGCTTTCTAGAAAATGTTGGATATACATTTGAAAGAAAGAGGCAAGGAAATTGATTGTGTTAGACGGAAATTCTTCGTTTAACAAGGCAACGAGACCCTCAATGATCTCCCTTCAGATATCCGAAAAAACTGGGAGATGCATATTTTTAAGTAGTTTGGTTCAGGTTATATGGAGAAGTCTATGGAGATCTTCATTATACTTGTTACGTTTTGTCGCAATGGAAATGATATTATAACTAATTTATTTTGAGGTTAAAAAATATCATTTTAGTAGTAGTAGTAATCGTTATTTATTGACAATACATTCACAAAGTTATAATAGTAATTAGACGAGATTCGATATAATAATTTTGGCAAAGCCATATTGTCAATGGGCCATCGACCTGGGTCCTTCAGCCCTATCATTTTAATTTTTTTACATTTTTGTTTTTTTTATATTTTTTTGTTTAGTTGGTAAGGATAGCAGTAGAGAACAAGCCCAGACTTGGGCTTGGGACTGAGTGAGATGAAAAAAAAGCTTAAGCTGCGAATATAGTAGTCTAAGTTAGAGATGAGAGCAGCTTGTAAATATTATAGTTCACTCATTCCTTGTGCATCCTCTAATAAATATCAACCATAATTTTCTCATTGAATTTAAAGAAAATTTCATTGACTTTCAAGCAAACTTTGAATTTGCATTTTAAAAAGAACGTTTCATTGATTTAAAAAAGACGCTAATTCTGTAGAGTCGGAATCCTATATAGATTCAATAAACGTGGCTTAGTCAAGGATAAGTTTCTCTGGTGTTACTTTATATAGTCGGTAAAGAAATCTATGACTGAGCCTAACTTACCTGAAGCATATTTGTAAATAACGTACTGAAGTAACATGGAATTTATTCATGACGAAGAGTATTTACAAACATAGACTTTTATTACGGTGCGTGTGTATTGACCGGAAAAATAAAAAAGAACCGCTCAGATGAAAGGAATCCTGATAAACTTGATTCTACTCTTTTGGTAAATCTTTTTACAAACTGTGTCCTTTAAGGTAGGGTAAAGGAGAGTAAGAAAGTTTAACCGCACGCAGAAAGTAGTATTACAGGCAAACCTTATTATACCACGAATTTAATCTGATGAGAAAAAGAACTACTTCCGAATAAGGATTTTTTTTTATCCACTATCAAACATCACTTCTTCACTGAGTACAAATGGTGTCGCGGAATTATGAGAAAAATATAGAATTCTCTTAATGGGGTTTTTTATTTTTATTTTCTATTACTATCAAAGAAAATGGTGAATCAATTGAACAACTAGAAGCATACAAACTGCTATGCTAACGGACCAAAACATCGAGAAAGTGGTTTAGAAATAATACGGAAGCCAACAATGATGAACATATTTGCTCAGAGAAATAGATTTGTTTTTACTTATTCCAAGAATTTCCAAGGACTTCTAAAAAAATGGTCAAAGCCACAATGTCTCATATATTACTATTTCAAACTTCCGTCAAATTCCTCAAGTGCGGTAATCATCTAGAATAGAATTAGTATCAGAAACAAGAACATAAACTCATTAATTTTGTGATTATAGTTTTCTATGAAATATAAGTAGATATAATTAAATAACTAGGAATTAAAAACACAAAAAATTGAAAATAAATTCTTTGAAAACATCCCTTCTCTCCAAACCAAAAGTACAATAGCATATTTAACTATCTTTATACAACGTTAACTATCTGTCTTCATATATATATTCATTGATACTTTTTAGCCATGATAGTTTCTCGGATATGTACATGTTATCTCCATAACGACATTTATTTATTATATTTATTACTTGTGTTTACTACATATTGTATTTATTAATATTATTTAAATATATAGTTTCTTTTTTAATGTAGATAATGGTTTAATTATAAAGAAGACAATCGCAAACAAGCCCTATTCAGGGCTTATGCGACCGACATGACGTGCTACCAAACTTGACAATAAACCACACTGTAAATAATATACGACAATAATTCGAAAAGACATTGTTAACTCATGTATTTTATAAAAACACTAGCAGCAACCGCGCGCTTATTTCTATAATTACAAAAAGCACAAATAAAGAAGCCTAATTGATGAACAAATTATTGCTCATTGAATAGCGGGACATGATAATAAGGTAAGCATTGTTGCAAAATATCCATCTCATAAAATATGTTTCCCAAGTCATTTAAAAAATCACAATTTTATCAAATGATGTATCCGTACAAACGAAGCAAAGAAACGCAGTGAACATTATATTGACACTTCCCGAGAACTGTCAAAATACAACAACACGACTGAAACTGCTCGTTAGTTAGGACCTAGACAACAGCCAATCAGGAAACGAATAGACCGACAACAATAATTATATTGAAAATGCGAGATATTTTAGCCACTGATTTTTCGAAGAGGGATATTATTATTATTAGTATTATAACATTATGTGCAACTGTCATTTGGTGATAGTCGTCACAGGTTATTAATCTATTTTTTTTGTGTACCCTATTGCACTCCGTCGAAAGTTCTTTGTGCGATTCGTGTCCTTTGAGGTACTAGAAAGGGGGATCAAGAAAGTATCACCGTACGCGGCGAGTAGTATTATGGACAAACCTACTGTGCCACGATACTTTCATCTTTCTACGTGAGCGGTTGCATTCCCAAGTGATTAATCCCTGGGTGCCCGGGTTCTTTCATTGCTTGCTGCAGCGACTTGGATACCGGCTTCTGTAGCTCGGATATAATACGTACTACATACAAAGGTGCAGTATATGAGCGCGAAAGGAAATGCGCGCTCGCACTGTAATAACGCTCGGCGTCCGTTGCTGCCACGTAAAGTATACCGAGCGCTGCTCGACAACGTCTCTCGACTCTTGGCTTTCCTGATGCACGCGCTCGCCAGCTCCTGACCCTCCCGACCTTTTCGACTCGATATTCTCGAATAATTGAACGATGCGTTGTCGCGACCTGGACGCGAATTAACCCTTCTGCAACGTCGCTTCGACGACAATGCCTCCGCCAATTGTACAGCCTTCATCGCAATACGCGGACACGGGCCAATGACTCTGATCATTTCTTCATGTATTACAGTAATATTAATTGAATAATTGCCAGTTGAATAATTTTACTTCCGCGAAGAGGAAGTTCTTTTCGAGATTTACATGTCAGGATACTTAGAATGGTCTAAAACATCGAGAAAAATGGTTTTTACGAAATGTCTGTATGTGTGTGTGTGCGTGTGTATGTGCAGATTTCCTTGTACGCACGATACTGTCGTAATTTTCTACGGATTATCTTCTAATTTAGCATTCGAGTAGGTTATCATATAACAAAGTTTGGGATTGTATTTGACGCGAATCGGTTGAACATTTTTTTTTCTACAGCATTTTTTAAATTTTGAAATAACCGTTTTCACGCTATAACTTACGCAATTAAAGAAGCACTGGGCTGAAATTTTGCATATAAATGGATTACCCGTAAAACATTATGTGTACTAAATTTCGCGAGAATCTGTCGAATCGTTCTGATTTTATTACAATTTTTTATGGTTCTTAAGATGTTCATGTCGGTAAGGTTGGAATTTTCGATGAGAAAAAAATGGCCGTATGAGAGTGTTTTGCTGGCTTGGAAAATTTTAGTACCGTTCTATTGATCTAGCTGCAATTTAACGCGCAAATGGAGCAGCGGCATTTCTTTGGATATTGTGATATTTTACTGAATGTTTTCTAGCAAATGTAGAAATGTGGGTTTTTCATTTTTTGAATTTTTTCTGAATCGAATTGACTACTGTCTGATAATATATCCATTTATCTTTAAAAAAAAAAATAAACTAATGGCTATTTGGAAGTTATGAATATTGGTTTACAAAACGGCGGGTAAATCAGTCGCAATCTTTTTCTGAAAGGGTATTAGTATTGAAAAATCTTATCGGTAGATTGACGAAGATTTTTCCTCTAATCAAAATGGGCATTTGGTCGTTATAATCAGACTAATATTTTTAATTTGTTTAGTAGTAATAAGTGTTTTTATTAACAATACATGAACATCTTTTTTTTTTACATGTTTCTTTTGTTTATGCAGTTTCTTAATAATGTCCGTACTGTTAATGTAGGCCATCGACCGTAGTTCTTCAGCTCTGGTTTTTTCGTTCGCTTGTGTTTTACATTACTTAATATTAATAAAATAATAAATAGTTCCTATACAGACATAACTTTTGTGGGCTGATTAATGTTCAGTTGTTAACATGGTTTCACTCTTCTACAGTCATTCTTTCTAATTGTTGGTGAATTGTGTATGTAGGATATTTGTGTCTGCGGGTTAAGTTTTGCTTGGGTCTTATGCATAAATGTTGTATATTATCTAGTCGTGAGTTCGCGAAACGTCTGGTAAGTGAATTCGTTTATTAAACACGGAAGAAGAATATCTTATCGATGTTAGTCATCAGTTGATCCTTTTTTGAAAACATAAGTGCGAATGCATTCATACATTCAAAACACTCGCTTGCGCAATCTACCTTTCAGAAGAGAGGATTAAGGGGACTGTCTTTACTCAATTTTTTAGACCAAAAAAAATGTGCAAAATCTTCCAGTTTTTTTTTTCAAATAATATTTTTCTCTCAAAAACATGTTAATCATTTTTATTTTTTTATCTCAAGTGAAATGATTAATGTCAAACGTGACAATCTCCTGCAAATGACGTCGTTAAAAAGATATAAGTCTCTGCTTACTTACCATTATCCATTATAAAATTTCACCATCATCTTTATTTCCGTAACGTCTATAAAAAAGATATTGACGCAACGGAAGCTTGTATATCATCGATAAAACGGATCTTCTATATAGGACATAATCCGCGTCACGCAGGTCATAAAAACAGCAGCAGTTCGAAAACAATTGCTCCCGAGACGTGTAAAGTAGTTAAAGAGTAGATACTGCTTTTTTTTTACTTTCCTGTTAGTCGACAGAGGGCGTGCACTGCTTTTCTCCGTCGTTTCCTCTTCGAGACTTGAGAAAACGACAGCAGAAGTTTGAAAACAATGGTTTCTGACATGCGTGAAGTAGTAAGTGGTAGATAGTGTTTCTCTCACTGTCCTGATAGTCGCCAGAGGGCGTGGACTGCTTTTTTCCGTCGTTCTCTCTTCTCGAATCAAGAAAACGACAGCAGCAGTTCGAAAACAATTGTTCTCAACATGCGTAGAGTAGTTGACTCTTAGAAACGGTCTTACATGCAGGTCTTGAAACTTATATGGCAGGGGTACGTCGCTTAAAATATGGAAATTAATTCCTTTTGCGGCCACTAGTAGCGCCAGTGGTAGGGTAAGGTTGTACGCGAAAGAGACAGAACGATGCCGTTATCTCTTGCTAATCCTTATGAATGAATCGCTTGTGAAAATTCCATATTTTATAATGTGCGTGGGGATTAGATGAAATTCGATGGAAAATGGATTTTCCTCCCTTATTTCTCGCAAACCAACAGGCTCCCTTCAACGTAAATAAGCCTCTAAAAAGTCTGCAAGACGAATATAAATCATCTTCGCATTTTCTCATCCAAAGCAATGGTTGGTCAAGTAGAATCGTGCGTGGTTCATGGATCCCATGATTTGGGTTCAAAACTCACAATTTTTTTTTAAATCCCGTTTTTGGTTTCAAATTCGAGGTATATATGAATAATTATAATATTTAAAAAAAATTTCTTTTGATTTGATTCGTTTAATATCCTAGCTTTATCGAGAAAACAAGTATCAACAATGATGCTTTAGTTTTTCCTCTCTTTATTTTCACGTACCTCAACTTCATTCCGTAAGCAAGTACAAATAATGGTTCGTCAATGACATTTAAATATATTTATTGTCACATAATTCAATTCGATAACACAGCTGAGTGTTAACAACGATGGTTAATTACGTGTTTCAACATAAGAAATTATAGCAAATCGCGTTAATTCAGAGGTTGTGTGCGTAACCTTACTTGCAAACAGCGCCGAGTAGTGGCAGCGTTGAGAAACAAAAAATGTAGCGTAAGCTTTCTGCTCCACCACGCAAAATTAGATGGAGTTTCAAGAGTTGTATGTAAAACCGTGGTCTTAGTTAGTGTTTCTTTCACTTTCCTGTTAGTCGCCAGAGGGCGTGCGCTGCTTATTTCCGTCGTTTTCTCAATTACATAGTTTATGCTCGGTAATAAAGCTTCGTTGAATATTTATACGCCTAGAGATATACTCGAAGCACAACGAAAACGGCACAGGCAGCGTCAGGGTGCTCGGAAATATGCCGTGCGGCAGTTAGCGATTTCTCGTGAGTTTCGTGCACAGTCCGACGCTCCCCCTACCGTCTGTAGTACAGCTATACGGTCGCCCGTTCGCTCGGATAATCGCCGAGGGTTTGTGGTCGCTTCGGTAGTCGGTTTCTATCTCTCCGTCCCGTTCTACCTCTCGCTCGGCGTACCGATTTCATCGGCACGATGCACTGGCATTGAGGTAAAAGCCAGGAGGAGCCACGAACGGTGGAAAAGAGAATCTCCCCTCCCCCACCTTTCCAGCACCCCTTGGATGCCTAGAACGAGTGATCTTTGCAGTCCTCACGCCAATACTTTGCAGTCCTGAGCCTCGGCCCCTTCTCCCGGGCATCGTCCCTTCACCGGCCCTTCTCAACCCTTGCACTCGCTTCGGCGCTGAAGAATGAGTGTAAAAAAATCCAAGCGTAGAGTATAGAGCGCCGGATACCGGTTATTGGCGAGTCACGAGAAGGTCCTGAGATATTTCGCAGGATTCGCCGCAGCAGCAGATGCTGTTACTCTAAAAAACAAGCTTTTCACTTTAAAAACAAAACAAATATTGAGAAAGTTTATGGAATATATTAAGGGCATTTTTTTTTTAGGGGTAAACACATTGATATCGCGACACGGACACTGAAAATTATGGAGCCGGCGACCTAATACTTGCTTAGAATGGTTGAATATTCTACGCAAAATATTTATCGCAGTTTTTTTATTCAATGAAATTCATGTCAAATTTTTTCGTAGTTTTCTTATGGAATTTGTTTGCTGATATGTCGGCTGACATTACATAGATAATCCGTGTAGCCGGATCTCGAGAGAACTAATTAGATAGATCTACTATTGATCTATTATTGTAGGACTATTTTTATACGGGAAAAACTGTTTTTAAATAAAACACATTTTTAGAATAATTTATATGTATCCTATTTAGTATACAAAGCGGAATTTTATTTGTATACGCTTCGAAATACAGTCAAATTTTATCTGCATAATATTGAGTATACAGGGCCAAATTTCATCCGTATACTATTCAGAATATAGAGCCAAGTTTCGTCCGTATACTGTGGAGTATACAGAGTCAAATTTGATTTGTATGCTGTTCAGAACACAGACCTAAATTTTTTCTGCATACTATTCAGAATACAGAGCCAAATTTCATTCTATTTAAAATACAGAGCCAAATTTGATTCTATTTAAAATACAGAGCCAAATTTGATTCTATTTAAAATACAGAGCCAAATTTCATTCTGTTTGAATACAGAGCCAAATTTAATCCGTATACTATTTAGAATACCGAGCCAAATTTCATCCATATACTATTTACCATAACGAAGCCAATTTCAATCTGTATACTCATCATTCCCACAGCTAAGTTCAATCAAGCGTTTTGCAAATCCACTTAGCTTGTCAACCCAACTGATCACTTGGGCGTACTAATTACCCGTCAGACACAACTAATCGTTTAGAGGGGGAAAAAAAATCAATTTATCAAGACAATTTGTTGCTGCAATAAAATTAATCTTGCGCTATATACATTTAACCGTACAGTTGATTGTGATAGCTAACCCATAATTCTCCATGTAAAGTGTTTGAGAGGTTAACGCGGGTGGCTCGTTCGTTTGGGAATATGTAATTCGGGTTCGCGCATCGAATCAATGCACGAGGGTCGAGGTACGCCAAGTAGGTCGCCGCTGCAGCAGATCCCATTGCTGCCAACGGAACTGGCATCAATGCTGCAGGGGGCGAGCGGAGTTTATGCGTGTGCGTGCGCGTGTGTGTGTGTGTGTGTGTGTGTTCGGTCTCGTCGTGTAGTCGCGAAAGCAAGGCTGCTTTGCGCACGAGCGTTGCACATTTTGTAGTCCATACGCTCCCGCCAACGACGACGACGACCACGAACACTGTACTCTCGTGCCTGTACTATCCGAGCTCCGCTACTCAACCGACTGGAGAGAGCGCGGATTCTCGCTTAGAGAGACCACCGACGCCTCTAGCGAATATATCCGCACTCTCTCGCGTACCGTTCCGACGGAACGCCCGGTATATAAACTCTTCGATTATATTGGCACTTTGTCCTGGAATTTAAATTATACTTTTTTTCCTCGTTATTCTTCACGGCACATCGTTATGCTTTTAATTGCGAAATTTGACAAATGTGATAATTGTATTTAGAGAATTTAAGGGAAACCCAGTCACGTAAAAAGTCATGAGAAAAATTGGAAGAATACCCTTCGTTTAAAAAATCTCACATTTGAACCGCATTTAGTACATCAAAAGCATTGTTATTCGACAATTCTTCCGTTGGAAAGACATGGCACATCGAAAGTCGAAATATCGAAGACTGGCCACCTTTCTAGCATTCTGATTGGTCGCCGATGGCTTTGTCATAAAGCCAACTTCAGACTGTTATAATGGCAGCAGATCACGCGTGGCGCGCTTTTTGAATTGTTCTTTCGCAGTCGTGAAATAGAATAAATTTTCCTTTTGATGATAGATTTTCTTTTCTTTGTTTCATTTTCTTTGTGTAGAAAGGTATAGCACATCGAAAGTCGATCATATCGAAACACTGGAGCAGAAATAGCGTCACGTAAAATGATGAATGGTATAAACATGCAAAATTCATGATTAGCCATAACAGGAGATAAATGAAAAAAAATGCGAGTAAAGCGTAAAGCAAGTTGTTGCTTGTTTTGTAAAAAAAATATAGTGCACCAGAATGGTGCGAGGTAGAAAGTAAACATTTTTCACTTGTAACTTTTGGACCAAACCAGTGACCGAATTCCGGTGTTCGATGTCTTATTTTATTTGACCATTTCTGCGTCAGTGTTTTGATAAGATCGACTTTCAATGGGCTACGGTTTTTTTATTTGTGAAGAAAAATGAATGCAAGAAAAGAAAACTTATTTTCAGAAGAAAAAAAAATGATTTAATTCCGCGAATGTTAAAAGAATAGCAATTCAAAACGCACGTTACACGTGATCTGCAGCGGTTAAAACAGTCTGAAGTTGGCTTCAGTCTGCGATAATATACTTTCAACATCCCATGTCTTTATTAAGACAGGATATTGATGACTGAAATTTTTTTTAAGTACCTAAAATAAGGGTGCAAAGTAGAACTTTGCACATTGCTTCGTCAATAATTTTCATTTTTCACAACGCTTTCTCTGTGAGAAACCAAAAAATAATATAAATAGACTTCCTCATAGAAGCGGCTTTGCGAAAGACAAACAAATATTGAGAAATATTAATGTGGAATCAATGTGAAAAATTCTACTTTACAGTCGTTTTATGCACGATACGGCTATCGAGTATAAATACCGATTTGAATTTTTTTGAAAAATTCAAATTCGCGTAAAATACAAAATATGTATTGATACCTAAGATTTCTATAAATTAGAAAATTTTTAATTTTGAATGAGGATGCGAAGTAGAACTTTGGACATTGCTTCATCAATAATTTTTATTTTTCACAACGCTGTCTCTGTGAGGAACCAAAAAATGAAATACATAAACTTCTTCATAGATGCGGCTTTGCGAAAAACAAACATTAATGAGGAATCAATGTGAAAAATTATACTTTACATCCTTTTATTAATGTTTTCGGACCAGCTTCCAAAGATACCGTCGTTTTACGCGCGTTTCGGCTGTCAAGTATAAATAATTCGCGGTGGAAAACAGATTTGTTTATGCTCGGCGTAGCAGAGAGCTGTGAGAGTGAGTCACTCATTTCGTCTCTACGCAGCACGTAGCATCTACTCGAACGCGTGCCTTTGCCAGAGAAGGTGGCGCGCTCGCGCACGCATTTATAACATCATACGAGCTTGCGTGAGCGCACGCATTCGCTTACCGGTTATTATTGCTTTAAGTGCAATCGCCCGAGTCATAACCTCGGCCAACCGATTGCGGAGTCGGCCTGTCGTGGATTCCGTTAAGAAAACGAAATCATTGCCAAGGTGCGAATGCGTCGCAGTAGAATTCTCTCATTCGTCTCTTCCGAGCTTTTCTCGTCTCGGTTGTCCGCCTCGCACAATGACCGGAAGTACCGTTCTGCTTTGTTACCAATTATAACGTCGATAACGAACGATAATATCTTTTTCCTGCATATTGTATGCTTTCTAACTGACAACCAGGTCATCAGTTAAGAATTGTAAGCCCCCTTTTAAATAAAACTTGTCATAATATTGTCATAATTATGTGTTCAAAATTAACTGACGCATTTGTGAAATAATTTTTTCACTAATCATTGTTAAAAAATGAATTTCTAAGGTAAATTGGGGTAGCGTATATATGAATAAATATTCATTTTCAGTCTGACTCAAATGATATGATAAAATGATTGGCAATAAAAAATATTTTAAGATTTATTTGGAATTAAAAAAAGTTGATTATTCCTTTGAAAAATTGAATTTCTTCATTAGTTTCATTTTTGTAATATATAATATTCACTAACGGGTGCAAATAATGATTTCTGTTTTTCCTATAAACGATTTGCGTAGTTTATGACAGATGAAAAAATTATGCGAGCAAATAATCGATTATTTGTATGGATAATAATTGATAACACGTGACTAAAAACACTATTTGAAAAAATTAATATTTCGTAATCAGAGAGGAATGTAATATTGTAGAAAGACAAAAGATATTTAACTGCACAAGAAGTGAAAATCTCGTGATTCTCCACAGTCGTATTTTTAATTCGAGAGTTCGAAAAGTTTCTAACCACAAATCGACTGCCGCTCTCCCTACAAATGTTAAAGGATTCTCGAGCGACACACAATGAAGTCATTATGCAGAAACACGAGCTGCGAGACCTTGAGATCATCGCTGGATTGTTATTCTTATGTTCCAAGGCAGCGCTATTCAGAAGAGCGCAGTTTCTTTGGCCAATCGATTTTTTAGCATCGTACACGTCGTCGACATCAAATAAATTCCTAATTGGCTGACTTAGAAGCGTTGGAAAATATGATCTTTGGGCGTCATACAATTGACGGTAGAATCGTCGGTCAGCATTACACGAATGCTAAAACCGGACGAACACTCGCCATCCAAGAGAGTTTATATTTGTCTCAAGGCTATAGCGAAATTTCAGCCTCTGCTGTGTCGCTCACACGGACGCACACAACGAAAGGTCGATTTATCCGTTTCTTGGAAGTTTACCACACTAAAAGAGAAACTCGTATTAGCAGAAAGCGCGCATATTGCAATAATAAGAAGCCCTTTCCATCGACGAGACTACACACATTATAATAGTACCTACTTTGTTGTGTGGCGATTGTGAAACTGGCAAAGTCGATACAGAGGTCGCTAAGGCCCTTCCAGCTAAATTCCAATAATCTGCTCAATTTTACTGTAGCATTTGCTTCCTCAGTCTGTGCAAATAATTACAGCAAGATGCGTCGACAAGTCACACTTATATTTTAGTAATTTTAAATATTTTTGATACCGTTATTTCGAAAATATTCAAGTCCACGAATTTTGTGCCATATTCATACAGTCGTCTTTTATTTCTATACCGGAAATTATCACCTTTGTTTGAATATTACATTTCAAATTCCAGTTATCTGGGCAATTCTACTGTAGCATATGTATCTGTGCGAATAATTTCAGCAAGATGCATCGACGCGTCACGCTTATATCTCAGTATTTTAAAATATTCTTGATATCCTTATTTTGAGAATATTTAAACGAACGAATTTTTTGCCATATTTATACAGACGTTGTTTCTTTCTATACCGGAAATCTTCACCTTTGTTTTAATATTACATGTCAAAGTCCAGTAATCTGGGTATTTCTACTGTAGTATATGTATCTGTGCGAATAATTTCAGTACGATGCATCGACGCGTCACACTTATATCTCAGTATTTTTAAATATTCTTGATATCCTTATTTTGAGAATATTTAAGAACACGAATTTTTTGCCATATTCATACACACGTCGTTTCTTTCTATACCGGAAATCTTCACCTTTGTTTCAATATTACATGTCAAAATCCAGTAATCTGGGTATTTCTACTGTGGCATATGTATCTGTGCGAATAATTTCAGCACGATGCATCGACGCGTCACGCTTATATCTCAGTATTTTTTAATATTCTTGATATCCTTATTTTGAGAATATTCAAGAACACGAATTTTTTGCCATATTCATACAGACGTCGTTTCTTTCTATACCGGAAATCTTCACCTTTGTTTCAATATTACATGTCAAAGTCCAGTAATCTGGGTATTTCTACTGTGGCATATGTATCTGTGCGAATAATTTCAGCACGATGCATCGACGCGTCACGCTTATATCTCAGTATTTTTGAATATTCTTGATATCCTTATTTTGAGAATATTTAAGAACACGAATTTTTTGCCATATTTATACAGACGTCGTTTATTTCTATACGGGAAATTGTCACCTTTGTTTGAATATTACATTTCAAATTCTAGTTATCTGGACAATTCTGCTGTAGCATATGTTTAATCAGTCTGTGTGCGAATAATTCCAGCAAGATGCATCGGCAAGTCACTCTTATATTTCAGTATTTTTAAATACTCTTAGGACTGTCATTTTAAAAATATTTAAGTACACGAAAGTCACACTTATATTTCAGTATTTCTAAATATCACTGTTAGAAAAGATTGGAAGTTTTTATGCATAAACTGGTCATCGAAATTTAATAAACAATTGTGGTAGAAAATTCATGTACTTTCACTGTAAAATTAAAGAAAATTCTTAAAATTCAAATACTTTTACTGTAAAATTAAAGAAAATTCTTAAAATTCAAATACTTTCACTGTAAAATTGAAGTAAATTATGGAATATGATGTACCATACATAAATTTTACATTACACTTGTATACTAAATTTCATATACTAGCTTATGAATGAAAACTCCAATAAAGGTACAGTAAATTTCAAGCAGATTTTTTTTACAGTGTAGTCTTGAAACTGTTATTTCGAAAATATTGAAGTGCACAAATTTTTTGCCATTCTTATACATTGTCCGTTAATTCCTCTACCGGAAATCTTCACCTTTGCTTGAATATTACATGTCAAATAGAGTGAACATTAAAAAAAATTTTGAATGCAGCATTTACAGTAAAAAAAAAGTATTACGAAGATACTTGAAGTTTTATGTTTGTATATATTTTTTAAGTGCCACTTGTATACCTCAACACCTCAATAAAATAACAATAAATTACAATTCTGTAAAAAAAAAATGCTATTATTTAAAACGAAAAATTCAATTTTCTAAGTGTTGATCCCTTTGGATTTTTTAAATGTTTATGGGAAATATAGAAAGTCGTTGTGCTTAGTCTAAAAAAATTCATGCAAAGCTTTTCTTTCACCAAGAATATTGACATATTAGAATCCAAAAGGTTGATTTGATGTGTAAAAAACCAATTTTTATTCAGACTGTTCAGTCTGTACATTCACTGTATCATAAGTTTTCTCAATGTAGTCGAATGATTCCAACAAGATGCATCGATAAGCCACCGCCACTTACATTCCAGTATGTGCAGAGAGTCTCAAACGCGCCGTGAAAGCGTTTCGCTATAGATTCTCTGGAGCGATCGCATGTAGCGGCGTGTAAACGCTTCCGCCTTTTTATTCCCCTTCCCTGTGAATAGGGCAGCACGGCGGGACGTTTGGTCTCCAGAAACTGCGCAGCTTCTCGCTCCCATAGAAAGTAAACGGTCTATAACGATAATGGCTTTTGTACCGAAGCAAAATGTGACGTTCCCAAGACTAGATATTGTCGGGCGTGTCCATTTTCAGTAATTCGTCACGACGAACCAACTTTTCATTCAAGTCCAAAAAAAGCTGATTGTTTCAAGCGATTAATTATTTAATGAAATAAAAATATCTTGTACTTTGGGTTGTAGATACGGTTTTAAAAAATATACGCTAAACATTCGTTGAAAAATTACAATTAATCCAAAATCAAATATTCTAAGTAATGGTAAAAAGGGATAAACGATCCTTGATTATCCAGCTGTACACTGACGCTAAGTTATTAAAAATCAGACAAAAATACATCTTATACAATAAAACTCCCTTGGTACTCGAAAAGTATCGGGCGAAAATGTTATAACTATGTCGGACCAAAGACCGCAAACTCTTTAAGACCTGAGAATAGTCAGCAAATATCAAACCTACTGCCGAATAAATATAAAAAGATTACAGAAAAAGCTGTAGCAAATGTACTTGCGAAATTATTATCGAGTATTTTCAAAACATAAGCTGTAGCAATATTTGAAATCAGAAGTTGAAATTGAATCGCAAAAGAAAACGTACGAATATGGTGTTAAATATACCAAATTAAAAATAGTTAATTTACATTCTAATCTATTTCGTCCTCAAAAAGTTCTGGAATACCATAAATATATTCTTGAATTTATACAGAACTTTTAATCGTACATCGACTGAAAAAAATCGATTTACCGATTTTGATGAATCTAAAAATTATCAATCACCTACAGGATGCGAATTGAACAATGCTTTAGTCCCAAACTGATTCCCAAGTAAAAACTAAAGAAACATTAAATCATTTAATCAATCATCCAATTTACCAACATTTTTTGTTTTCTTTTTGCTTTCAGTCTATGGTCGAAGATTCTCAAATAGCTCAAGCGGAGAACCGTGGCATCGCCGGTGCGCGTGCCGCTGGTGAGGAACCCAATCTCGCGGCCGGATAATCCCGAGGTTACGGGTTTAATAATCAAGGTATCATCAAGGCCTTCAAGACGTCGACCCCGTCGGTTATCAAGTTAACGGGGGCGGGTGGACCGGGTGGAAGTGGGTCCGAGGAGAAGATATCCGCGGTACCCGGGCCACCAGTAGGTTCCTCGGCCTCTTCATCGTCGTCGTCATCGGCACCGATAGCGTCATTACCATCAACAGTTCAATTATCATCAGCCGAAAATGTCAGCGATGTATCAGGGATTTCAGCAGATAGTTACGTTGCCCTTGGCACAAAGAGTGTCGACTATGTCGTGGCGAAGTCCGAGGCCACGAAAATGAGTTTCGTTTTGCAGTTGGAGAGCGTTGAGGACAATAAAAATGCGATTGGAGGAGCGAATAGCAGAGCGGCGTCAACGACGGATTGTTCGTCGTTGTCGTCGTTCTCGCCATCATCCTCTTCGTCATCCTCGTGTTCATCGATAGCTTTGCTGCAAAACCTTCGTGATCCATCGATCGGAGGATCAAACTTGCCAATATTAACTAACAAACTACCAGCGGTCTATCCAAGCAACAATCAGCAACCAAGACATCCGCAAAATTCAAAGAATCCAATCGTTGGCACGAGCAACATAGTTTCAGTTCCAAGCGTCGTTGTCTGCGGTCCCGCTAAAATTCCCCAACAAACCACGGTCGTCTATCCGGTCGGCAGAGCCGGAAGAGACGCTCCGAGGATCACAGGCTCGCAGACTAACACAACTCAGGCTTTAACGACTCGTGTTATCGCCCAAAAATTGCCAACTACCAATCAACAGCAAAATACGATAACCGCGAGTCTTCAGCAGCAAACAAATACAAATACGATCGCCGGAACTGTCCTCACGACCCCAGCATCCGCTATGACACCCGCGAACATTCCTCATCCTACGATGAAACCGGCAATGACCGCGACAGCGAATAGCATCGCTTGTTCCGGTTTGCCTCAGGTTCAAGCCGCAGCATCTTGCACTGTTAATTCTAATCAACAGGCGAAAATATCATTTGATATGGGCAATAAACAAGCTCAGCAACAAACGTCAATGGCCACAGTAACTGCGGTTCCCCATCCGGGAATACATCAGAAATTACAGCACCTTCCGGTGCAACATGTTGTCGGTAGTCTCGCGGGTATGAAACAATTGAACGCTATCGGTTCGTTATCGAATATTCATAGGCTACAGATGAAGTCGCAGGGAGTTCCGACAAGCGGTACGTTGACCCAATCGCAGACAGTTAATTTACAGAAAGTGAAGGCCATAACAAGCGTCAATAGTCAGGGAAATACACAGAGAAATCCTATTTCTCGGGTACAAAATATTCCCAAATCTCAGCAAGCTTCTTTGACTACAGTTGCACAATGCAACGCGCAACAGATAACTATGAGTCAGGTGTTGAATAATGCGAGTATGCAACGAGTACAATTGCCACAAACAGGAACGAAAATTGTCGGTCAAAATGTAACGAAAGTTCAGAATCAACAACAACTCCAGCAGCAGGGTTTCGTTAATCAGAAAGTACAGGCTCAGGTGCTCGTTAATGCTTCTAATCACAAAACCCATCAGCCCCAACAAACTATCAATCAGCAACAAATAAATCAGCAGCAAGTTATGCAACATAAATTGCCTGTTATGCCTCAAAAAACGCTGGCCGTTCAGAGACAGCAACAGCAACAATCAGCCGTTAATAATGTTCAAAAAACGGTTACGGCTGTCTCTGGAATGCAGAAAAACAACGCGCAGCAGATTGTCAGTCATGTGCAGAATCAACAGAGCTTAAAATACGGATCAAGCGGCCAGTCGTCTCAACAACAGCAACAGCAACAGCCTAGATCACAACCAACGATGGCGACGTTACAAAAATCACAAACTATGCCTATACAACGTGGAAATGTTGGTCAAGGGGGAACGACAGGAGCTCAGCAGAAAATGGCCATTGCTCCGATGCCGGGAAATCAAAGGTCGCAGACTATGGTCGGCGGAAAAGTTCAGTTACAGCAGAATCAACAGCAGCAACAGCAACAGCAGCAGCAACACATGACGATGAGAGCCACTGGAGGACAGGCGAAAAATCCGGCACAAAATCTGCATACAGGAAATTTAAAGAATACACCACAAAAGACAATGAATGTCGTTAAAGCTGTAAACCCTCAGGGCGCCGCACAAACGCTTCAGAATCGCAGTATCAACACTCCGCCGGTTAAGATAATTCAACAGCAAAATCAACAACAGAGTTCGCAACAACCGCTTCATTTGGTTCAGCAACATGCAAATGCAATGCCGAGTGGACCGCAGGTAACGCAGAAACAACCCGGTTGTATTAAGACTATTCCAGCGCAAAAACCACCAGCGCAGCGAAACAACGCTCAACAAAAAGGAACCGGAATAAAAACTTCTTTGAATACGAATATGAGCGCTTTGAAGGCTCAGGCGACTAATGCAACTGGCTCGCAAAAGCCTAGCATTAGAACGTTGCTTCCGCAACAATCTGCGGGTACGATTAATATGATTGCGCATAAGAATCAACCGGTCAAAATACAACAGCAGAGCTTTCAGCAGAATCAGCTTATAATGACGCCGCAGTATTCGCAACAGGTGAGACCGCAAACGGGACAGATTAAAACTATGCTGCCGGTAACACCGACTGAAACTCGCCGGGATATGGAAGTAAAGTGAGTAGATTTGACTAAAATATACTTGAGTTAAAATTCTAAGATTATCGGCGACAAACGCTAATAATCGAATTAATTACTCTTGCAGAATGGAATCGGAATCTCATCCCCCTAAGGAAGAGGAAACACAACCGCAGGCGCTTCAGTCGCCCGTGAGAAGAATGCCGCTACCATATGAGGTAATTTACCGAATTTCGGTGGATTCTACGAGGATTAATTTTTTTTTTTTTTCAAACCATTCCTAGTGTTTGCCAATTTTTCGGTTGGCCTATGATATGGGCGAACAAGTTATCAGTTTACGGGGAAATTGGAGGTTTTTTTGAAGGAAGCATCAACTTAACTTAAGATGCCGTAAATTAATAATTGAGTTAACGCAAATAGCGTGAAAAAAAATTCCAATGCCTCTTTTTTTAAATTCTTGATTCACCACAGCCATTTTTTCTTTCCTATAATTATGTTTGCGTTTTTGAAATAAGACAACATGCTGGCTCTGTTATTTGTTAAATTATTGTTTATCTCTTGATTCACCGAAGTTTTAACGTTAATAGCGAAAAAAAATTCTAATGGCTCTTTTATTTAATTCTTGATTCGGCAAAGTTTCAACGTAAATAGCGTGAAAAAAATTCTAATGCCTGTTTTTTTTATTCTTGATTTACCAAAGCCATTTTTTCTTTCCTATAATCATGTTTGCGTTGTTGAAATAAGACAATATGCTGGCTCTGTTATTTGTTAAATTTGTCGAACTTTTCACAGTTTTGTGAATCGTTCGGAATTTTTTCGATAACTTTATCTCTCAGAAGTATATATTCCGCGGTGGCGGTTGTGTGGTTTTTTGCATGGTTTGAAGAATCCCTCGTCTAATTGTAGTGTCTCCAGTTTGTTCTCCAAGACCATAACTACGGCGCTCCGCCGCCGCGAACGCCACCACCGGCTTCACCGCCACCACATCCGAAACAACAGCCGGTCAACGGCGCCGGAGCTTCGACGGTCACACTGCAGCATCCTTTCACTTATAACCAAAGTAAGACATCACTTTTTAAGTATATTTTCTCAGGATTTCAGAATTCTTACCACTGCTCGAGATCTTGTGATTTTGTTCCAAAAAGTATTTGAAAATATGGTTTAAACACTTTTCTAAATGGTTTGACGGCTGAAAAGTATCGACGTACTTTTCGAGATGTTGTTTCATCTGGAAACGAATTTACATACATTTTTTAATGTTCCACCGCAACATGTAATTACATACTTTTACAAATGTTTTCCATCCTGAAAAAGTATTTATAGACTTTTCCAAATCGTTTTTCACCTGAAAAAGTATTTCTAGATTTTTTCAAATGTTTTTCCATCGGAGAAAGTAGTTACATACTTTTACAAATGTTTTCCATCCTGAAAAAGTATTTAAATACTTTTCCAATTGGTTTTTCGCCTGAAAACGATTTACATACTTTATCAAATGGTTTTTCACCTGAAAAACGATTTACATACTTTTTCAAATGGTTATTCACCTGAAAAACAATTTACATACTTTTCCAAGTGGTTATTCACCTGATAAAGTATTTAAATATTTGTCTAAATAGTTTTCGACCTGCAAAAGTAAATACATCATTTTCCAAATGATTTGTAACTACAAAAAAGCATTTGAAGCACAATTCAAATACTTTTTAGAAAGGAAATGCATTTGAAGCACAATTCAAATACTTTTTAAAAAGGAAATGCATTTGAATCACAATTCAAATACTTTTTAGAAAGGAAATGCATTTGAAGCACAATTCAAATACTTTCTAGAAAGGAAGTGCATTTGAAGCAAAATTCAAATACTTTTTAGAAAGGCATGTGAAGCAGAATTTGAATGCTTTTTGAACAGCGACCTTTTTGAATAGCAATTAGAATTCGATGATTCCAATCACCGCCTGTCAATTTTGGCAACGTATTTTGAACGTTTACCTTCTATTCGTAGCAGTAAGTGGAAGTAACGTTGCCGATGACGCGGCAAGTGCTATCAGCAGCGAAGCAGGTCGAGAAGCTGAGCCCGAGGGCGAGGAAACGGAAACGGCGCCGGAAGGCGAGGGCGACGATGAAGACAGCATCACCCGTTGCATCTGGTAAACTTCACTTCTACCTCTTCCGTTGTCCTCCAATATTTCAAATGTAGAAATTGGCCTGACAAATATCTTTTCTGTTGCAGTGATTTCGAGCATGACGACGGATACATGATTTGCTGTGATCGTTGTCTGTAAGTACACTAAAACCTCTCACAATGCATCCTCTCGTAGCGTACATCGGTAAATGTACGTCTTACATCGGTGATTGGACGATTTCATAAGAGAGGGTGAGTGGCACGAAGATTTCGCGTGCCTGATTGGTTTAGCGTATATGTTGCCGCATTATGTACGCTATGAGAGGTTCCACATCAAGACGAAAATAAACTCCACGTACTCACTATATTATACAAAACCGGCTATTCAAATATTTCCAGGATATCCACAATTCTATAGGAGTCTCACATTAGTCTCCTTAACACTTTCAGAAATTTTTCCGCCATTGAAAACCCAAAACACCGCAATTGTGAGCACAATTGGCCTTTAAACTAAGTTTCCTCAATAATCTCAACCCTCTTCAAGGTTACATTCGATCCTGTCGCTCAATTTCCAAACCAAATTATCTCTGAGCACAAATTGCCCATTTTATTGCAATCTGAGCCGTTTTTTTTTGCACAATTTCAGCGGAAAAAACGTGTTGCTGAACATTGAACCGCGAAAATCTCAAAATCGCAATGTATTTCGGATAATAATAATGGATTTCTTCAAATTCACAGTGTTTGGCAGCACGTTGACTGTATGGGCATAGATCGCTTGAACATTCCGGAAGAATATCTTTGCGAGGTTTGCCGGCCACGTAGAGTTGATCGTCAACGAGCTCGCGCTCTCCAATTGCGAAAGCGAGAAGAGATTATGAATTCGGACACATCTTCGGAGACCTCGTCGACGAGTTCGGCGGACACCGATGTCGGAGTTAATGCGACACAGAAAAAGCGCACGGTTCAACAGTCGCAACAGCATCAACAGCAACAACAACAACAACAACAGCAGCAGCAGCACCAACAGCAGCAACAACAACAGCAACAGGCGCAAGTTCAACAGACTCAAACGCAGCATCAGCAACAACAGGCCCAACAACAACAACAGCAGCAACAACAACCACAACAGCAGCAACAGCAACAGCAGCAACAATCGCAACAATCGCAACCCCAAGGAGTTCGACGGAAATCCGAGCCGCCTCCTCAATTGCGAAGATTGAATAACAACAACAGTAACAACAACAATAACAACAACAACAATGTGGCTAAGAGACAGAGACGGGAACAACATCCTCGACAAACAAGCGCAGTGCGTAAGAAGGAAACAGCGAAACGCGGACCGGGAAAACGAAAAGCTAAGAGAAGAATAAGTCTCGACGATCGAGAAGAGGAAACTCAAGACGTTTGGGGCTCGAACATGGCACCGCTCAGGCAGTGGATCGAAAGATACGAGGAAGCTGTTACCAATCACTACAGTCCTGAATTGAGAGCCAGGATCTCGAGTATTAAAGTAAATGGCACGCATAGCGATCTTAGACAGGGAAATATGAATGTCGCGGCTACCGGAAAGTGCAGGCTCAACGTCCACAGTAATAATCTAAGGGTGAGTTTCCATTTTATACATTTATCGGTGGATTACAACTTCTTATTCGTAATAATAATTAAAAGATGTTTAACTTTGGCGGATTTTGAATTAATGTTACGTGGTGAAGAAAAGTCAGTTGGGAAAATTTTCATTTTATGAGTTGGATATAAATGAGTTGTTAGAACGATTTTATTGGTGCCTATTAATGTTTGCTGTGTTGAGACAAGGAATAAACGGTAAACAACTAAACTCATTAAAAGGGAGTTTATGCGACCACTTTTTAGAATATCCTCTGATTCGTAAGAATAAAGGATATTTTTTTAAATTTTTGTTAAGAAGGTTTCGTTAAGTTAACTTTCATTTTATGAGTTGGCTATGAATGAATTGCTTGAATGGTTTATTTAGTGCCTTTAACCATTTCGTGTGTTGGAAAAACGAATAAGTGGTCACAACTCACAACTAAACTAACTGGAACAACAGTGAGTCCATGTAACTACTTTTTGGATGTGCTAAACTCTTTTTATTATGGTTGTTATTTTAGTGTATATCTTTCATAGTAAGTAGGTTATTTCACCAAATATCGGACGAAAATTTGGCCTCCGAATTTTTACTGCATTTTTTAACGTCTTACCGAATTTAATCAGGATAATCCGAAATACTATTTTCATCGGAAATTTGGCGAACTTTTTGGAAAAAATATTTACATTGCATACTCGACGACATTTTCGAAGTAAAAAAGCGGGAAGAAGATTTGAAAAGCCCCTTTCAATGCTCGCGTCTTGTAAAAATCGAAATAATTTTTTTTTCAATATGTTCAGAAAATTTGCCTAAGAATAACTTTTAACTTGTGCTCTCCAAAATTCATTCCCTGACAATAAAAATTTTATCTTTCGAAGTACGGGGAATGATCAATTTCAAATTTCCAATTTTACGTTTTTGTACAGTCACAAATTAAGTTTCGGGAAGCATAAGTTAAAAATCGGATATTCTTAGGCACATTTTCTAAATTTAGAAAAAAAAACAAAATCGTGAGTTAAGCATCGAAAAGTGTTTTTCGAAACTTCTACTAACTTTTAGACTTTGAAAATGTCGTCAAATGTGAACATACATATTTTTTTCAGAAATTTTCAAAAATTTCCGACAAAAAATAGTACCTCGAATTTTTCTAATCAGGGTCGGAACAATGTTGAAATGTAAAGTAAAAGCCCTTAAAAACTAAAGTAGATTCCCTGTGGAACGATGAGCAAAAAATGTTTAACTTTATTTCCGTATGTCGAATCGAATCATCAAAATAAAGAGCACCAAAAATTTCAAGTCCAGATTTTCGTCCGATATTTGTCAAAAAACGGACGTAATAATCCATTTCTAAAAATTCCTCATTAAAACTCCGCTTTTTTCTCCACAGTTTTTGGTAGCAACGATGTATCTACCGCCAAACACACCGGTGCTCGAGTTGCGAGGCAAGTACATGCTGAGTACTCAGCACAGGCCGTCTCATCCGGCGGGTCGTCAGCACGCGCAGCGTCCGGGTCCGTTCGTTTTTTTCTATCGTTTGCCACGCGACGGAACCGAGGTATGCGTGGATACGCGAACTTACGGTAACGACGCGCGTTTCGTTCGTCGAAGTTGCAAGCCAAACGCGGAGGTTAAGCACTGTATCGAGAAGGGTACGCTTCACTTGTACATAGTGACGAGTACAGCGATCGAGAAAAACGCGGAGATAACGATTCGTCACGAGCAGCACGATCTGATGCTTTCGCCGAATCCGAACGCCTCTTCGTTGATGCCGATCGTTTGCGCTTGCAACAATCCGCGAATGTGTCAAATATCAACGGTCGGCCAATTGACAACAACGAGACGAGGAAGTAACGGCGCTCTCGCGGAAAACGCTGACGGTCGCGAAAGAAGACGACGAGGACGAAGAAACACCGTTTGCGAGGACAGCGACGCACTAACCGCGGTCACAACCACGAGTATTACCCAATCAGCGCCGGTTTCAACGGCAACAACGATTCCGACTGTTCAACCACGAAGAACAGCGAGTGTCGTGACAAGCGCGCCAACACCAACAGCAACGGTAACGCGTTTGCCACCGAAAGAAGAAGCTCCACCGATTCCACAGCCCCGACAAGCATCTCCTCTTCGAGCGGCTCCGCAGACTCCACAAACAACCCCACAACCGGTTCAACAGCCTCCGCAGGTTGTCGCGTCTCCCGCGCAGCAAATATCACCGTCAACGCAACCGAATCAAGCGCCAACGGCTCAGGAATCGAAGAAAGACAAGAAGAAGATGACCCGAGAGGAGCGAAAAATGGAAGCGATTATGAAAGCATTCGAGAGGCTCGAGAAGGCGGAACAGCGTAAACAAGAGGTCCAGGCGAGAAATGCCCAACGAAAAGAATCCGGCGGTGCTCACAGTGACGACGAGCCCGTTTCGCAGCCAAGATCAAAGCCTCACAGCGTCGAAAGACCCATAAGACGAAAGAGAAGGAAGGGAAGAGCGCGAACGACAAGCAGTTCTCATTCTCAAAGCGGAAGTAGTCGGCGAACGAGGCTCAATTCGGCGGATTCGGATTTATCGTCCGGTGAGGAAAGCGTTTCTATGCAATCGCCACCATCTTCGAGTCAAATGTGTCTACCGCATCGGGATACGCAGTATTCGCCGCATAGATTGCTCACGCCAACGAAAGACGATAACGATGCGGTTGTCGCGAGAGAATCGAGTCAAGGAATTCCTACGGCAGCGGGATTGTTGCTAGCGCTCGCTAATTCATCGGTTCCGGCGCCGAATTCACCGCCGATTCAACAAACAGCGCCGAATAAGAGCCCGACTTGCGATAGCGGCGCTAGCAGCAGCTCGCAGAGCTCGACTCCGTCCACGCCCCTATCTTCGGCTTGTCTTCTTGTCGCTGCGGCCGTTGGACCTCTTGCGCCTGGCTTTAAATTTCCGAAAACTAAGAAAGTACTCATGAACGAGTGGCTCAAAGAATCGCCCGATCCGCCGCAGAATTACACGCAGGTTAACAGAGCGTCTTCGCCTCCGGCGACGGCTATTAATTCCACCGCTTCTAATAATCCTCCGACGAGACCTGTCGACTTCCTGTCGCCTAACGATCCGTCCCCGGAGTTTTTGACCCAAAGCTACGCCGCTAAAGGCCTCGCTACTCTCGTACAAGCCGCTAATTCCGTTTCCGGAATCATTGACTCGCCGCCACAACGCAAACAAACCGCTGTCAATAATTCTGGCTGTCCTGTTTCGTCGGGATCCGCTAAGAAACGATGGCTTCGACAAGCTATATCTGAAGAATGCGACTCTCCAAACAGCAGACCCGAAAGCCCGCCCAACGAAATCGTCGCTGCGCCGCCGAAGAAGAGACGAATCGCGAGGGAAAGCTTGTCTTCTGATAATTACACTCCACCGACGACTCCCACTCTTCTTGTTCCTGATGCTCATAACGCTATTGCCACGATGTGTAACAATGAGGTAAGTTCGTTTAGTTGGTATCGTTTTTTTTTGTTGGAACGACAAATGTTTTGTGGGATAAGCACATGTTTTTTTGTCTTGGTGCAGAGACTGCACAATTTTCTGTGCAGAATGGTTAAATGTATGTAAAGAACGGGCGGTCAACCACTTTGTAAATTAAATGTACAACGGATTTTAAGGTTGCAAGATTTGGAGAGATTTCACAGGATTAAATCATCGTAAACGGTTTTCAAAAGTTTTATGTTTGGAATAAAAATACGAGAAGGTGATTTGTATGAAATTATGTACGATTAACCCAGAGAAAAATTAATAGCGATGGATTTGCGTAAAGATTAATTGATTAACTTTTTTTTTCAATGAGACACATTTTTGTTCCGTGCGTTTTAAGTATAAACTGTAATTTTTCATCGATTTCAATGGGTAATAGCTCAATCTTTTTCTTAAAAGATACTCTTCATAAAAATTCTTGATATTACAATATTTCTGTGCAATCTCAGAAGATTCCAGGGAATAAAAAAAATTCCACGAGATTTCTTTAGATTTTATACTATTTCTTGAGATTGCAAAGAATTTGAATGAATTTCTTCAAATTCTATGAGATTTCAGGGAATTCTGAAAGGTTTCCGAAATTAGAAGCATTCATAGAGATACGAATGATTTCTTGAAAATTGTGTTGTTATATTTATTTATTTTGATCAATCCCGAGATTTTTTTGCATTGCCTGATATTTTTCACGAGATTTCTTATAATTTCTCGGGATAGAATAAGATTTCGACGATTACTCAATATTTCAATATTAATTAAATCTCAAAGATTTCAGAAATTTCTGGATATGTCAAAAGATTCCTGGAAATAGACTAAAATTTCTCTGGATTTCTTTAAATTCGCACAGAATATATGGGATTTTATCAGAATTCATTAGATTTCGAAGATTTTTCAAGTTTCCTAAGATTTCCAAGATTTTTCAAGATTTCTAACATTACTAAGATTTCGAAGATTTTTCAAAATTTCTGACATTTCTAGGATTTTGAAGATTTTTCGAAACCATGTACACCAGATTTTAAGAGTGGTTTGACCCTCGGTAAGGACCGTGAATACGGTTTTTTAAATTTCAATTGGCAAAATTCGAGAAATTTTTGCAAGGATATTTTTAATTAAAATCTTGAAATTTGTCACATCAAAAATTCATCACGTATGCATTTGCTGCGGAAAAATAAGTGTTTTTAGAATTTTAGTGGATTGCGACACGTGAAAAATATGAAAAAAGAAAATAACGTTCCGGGTAAAAAAATATCTAGATTCCATTTAATTGAGATGGTGCCAATATCTGCTGTAAATGTTTTATATATGCGCTATACTATAGGGCACTTAATTGTGTACACTATTGTGAGGGCACTGCACTAGACTAAAACATTGTCAACGTTGTTTGCGCACTATTATAGTACAGTACGTTTAAAATAAGAAAACCAGTCAAGACTGGCGTAGCCGGTAATCGGGATTGATGGGTAAAAATTGAAGATTTACACTGCGTGTCTCTTCCAGCATGATTTTGCCGAACAACCGCACTCGCCAGTTTCGATGGAAGGAAGAACGCGACTGGACTCCGAGTCCGAAGTTATCAAGGACGAGACAAGCTGCGAGCCCGAAAAATTAAACAGTTTCGATAGCAAGGCAAAGTCAAGAATCGCGTCGGAAATCGTTGAATCTTCTGTCATAAAAATCGAACAAGACTCGGAGGCTCTAGAATCTAAGCCCGCGATATTATCTATAAAAATCGAGTCTGATCCGATTAAAACAGAAACAAAAGATTCCGTAAAACCTGAGCCAATTGATACCAGTGTCGAAAACGACGTGAAACCCGCTATTGTCATAAAAACCGAAACGAAAGTCTCTCTGAAACGCGAGCACGAGGCCGACGAAATGCCCGTTAAAACAGAACCACCAAATTCTTTCGCAACAAGCGTTAAACGAAAACCGCTAATCAGACGAGAGCCCCGTTCGCCTGAAATCGAAAAAGGAACCGTAGAAATCGTCGATCAAAACGAGCCGGACACAGAAATGGAAGATCTGAGCTCGCCTATAGCAGCAATGGAATCCGACGCTGAGCTTAAGCAACGCGTCGCGGAAATGAGACTCGAATTCGGCGGTAGTATCGCGGAAATCGTGAGCATTGCGAGCGAAAATGAGCGTTCTGACGATGACAGACCTGCGCCGAGTTACGAAACTTGTCAGGACGTTCGCTCGGACGATAACGCATCGATCGACGAGTTCGATGTCGAAGCGCAGATGAAAAAAATCACAGGTGACGACGGCAACGATTACAAGGAAAAAATAGACACGAGCTCGGAAAAGGACAAGAGCATGGACGGAATCGAGGGTCTTATGGAGAGCTCCAAGGAAGATTCCGAGTCCGAAGACCGCGACATCACCGATTTAAAGTACAACGAACCCTCGCCAAAATTTACCACTTTTAACGATGCTGTAGAAGAACGCGTTTTCAAGGAATTCGAAACGAGTCAAGAAAAGAAAGACATTACGGAAGATGTCGTTGACTCAGCGATAACAACGTGCACGACGAGCAGCGAAACAACGCCAAAATCCGAAGCTATACAAACCGCCTCCACAAATTCATCCGAAGAATCGATGTTCGAATCCGTGTCTTCGAGCATGGATGTCGAGCCCGTTATCGAAGAGCCCAAAATATTTCACTCTATTCCACCGCTGAGCGAAAGAATTCGCAAAAAACCCGAATCTACGGGAATGACGAAAAAGCAGCTTGATCTAGTTGAAGCGGCGATAATCGAGTCTACGATCGATATGGAATCTTGCGGAGTCTCGGAAAATGGCGAGCAGAAAACCGAACTCGTGACTGCGCTTCGAGAATTGCTCGATGCTAAGATCGAGGATGATACGCACGAAGTACCGAAAGTTATGAACGAAACGGCCTTGAAAGAGAGTATTAATCCGCCTGCCGAAGAAACGATAGTCGAGGAAATGCCCGTTCAACGTGTACCCGATCCGCCGGAAGTCGCTTTAACGAATAACAAGATTGCCGATGATTCCACGCCTAAAGACGGCGACATAACACCACCAGAAGTTAGGAGGCTCAAGGATCCGAGAACTGTCACGCCTAACGACATGCCAGCGCCTCCTATTCTCAAGCCAGAAGCTCCGCCGCCAATCAAGCGCAAGGTTAGAACGGTAGGAATGTGGTAGAGTTCGCCTAGGGTGAACTGCTTTTTTATTTAGCGGTTTTTAAGTTACCTCCCCTCACATAGCATGACTGCAAGACCCTAGACACTTCACGGATCCTAAGTAATTACCGTTTAACCCTTTATAGAGAAAACTCGTTCGGGTTTTCGATTTTTCTTATTAGCGCTACGACAATTAGGAGAATCGTTATAATTGATCTAACTTCAATTGTGTCGAGCTCAATTTCGTTACGAAAGTTTTCAGTTATCAGCAGTGCGTGTTTTGCTGTTTTCCAAAAATCTGTTAAAACTTTACGGAAAGTAGCGTTCAAAAAATTCAACACAATTTTGTCTTACCCTGAAGAATGAATACGATTTTTTTCTGCGATTCAAATTTATATTCTTCTTATGATTTCGAGAAAAACACTAGTATATTTTGGGTATTGATAAATCTGGAGACAAAATAGATATATGACGATCGTTTGTTAAATTGAAATACATACTTTTGGCAAAGTGAAGTTCAAATTATGAAGAAGCAAAATCTATTAGCTGATTAACTGCTACATTAATTCTATGTTAACATAGTCAAACAAATTCATTATTGAAAAATTTCTTCTAACTACTTTAAAAGTTAGATCTTGTGTAACAGACTTATTCTTTCGTCAATTATTTTTCGCTCCTGACGTCACGATTCACGATGCATAGCACGATAGCGCTTAATCAATTTTAAAACTTTTTTTAAAGTATATATTAAATCAAGCGACTGCAAAGGACGCTTCATTTCGAATACAAATTCACAAATTGAGTAAAGCAAAAATGCTGGTTCTAATAGAGATTCGGCAAATGTAAATAATGGACATTTCTGGATACGGATCTGATCGTTTTCTTAAAAAAAAAAAAAAAACTCCTTTTGTAAAGACCTATAAAGGGTTAAACGTTTTTCTGTTTTTCATAAATGAGAGAATTGATGCATGAGCATTGATTTATTTACAGTCTTGTAATTTTGAATGCATGCCGCACATTTGTTACAATGTGTTTTACTTGATTCCCTATAAATAATATTGATGCAAAGACAGGAGATTATAAGACTGTCCCGATGGATTTTCAGCTCTCGATATCAGAGTACAGAAAGCGAAAGCAACAATCATCGGGCACAACGCCAGAACCCGAGCCATCGAATGACGCCTCTGCATCGGATAAAAGCGCTGCGAGAGGCAGATCAGACAGCGCAAGCAGCGGAACTTCCTCGCTGAGTTCTGACGAGGAAAACTCCAAAGTTTCACTCGATTTACCCAGTTTAACAGCTTTACCGCTTTTCGTGAACGCCGAGGGCGAGGAACGGAAAGGTAAATTTTTACGATATGCTGACAGATGCTTCGTTGAAATTTTCGAAATGAGCTCCATTCGGGTGACGTTATTTTGACCTTTATATTTCTTATTCTAGACCGCAACTGAGAATTCTTAACTTTATTATCATAAGACAGCATTTCCAAAAGTTTCAGCCAAATGAAAAATCTTTAGCGCTCGAATATACATTTTTATAATTTAATATGAAACGATTTTTTTTTTGTGAGGCTGTGATGCCTTCTATTAATGGTTTTTCCGTGTTGAGCGCTTGTAACTTCAATCCATTGACAAAAAAATAGGATTGTTCGTTTAAAACTGAGAATCAGAAAATAAAGGATAAACTTTTGTCACCCTAAGCTCAATATTACAATCACCATTTTGGCCACGCTTAAAAAAGAGGCTGGTTTGAAAGGCTAAGAATCAGTGTATTCGCAGGTGGGGAAGATGGAACGATCGGTTGGTCGGCAGCTCCAACGCTGGTCGAGCGACAACGCGAAAACCTTACCGAAAGACTGAAGCGCGAATTCGGACTCTTTCTCAGCGACGACGAGGAAGAAAGAGCGCGAAAGCAAGGTAAAGAATCTCAAAAAGAATCAACACTTCTCCACACACATGTTAGTTTTTTTTGCCTCTTGGATTATTCACCCAATATTAAACGATATTCTTGAAAATTTAATATACGAAACATACACAATCGTTTCCTTGACAAATAGAAAACGTGTAATCACATTTCTCCATTCAAGGCGATATTTAAAAAACAATACAAATAAAATGACTTAAAATAAATTGTTCACAGTCTCTTGTAAAACTGTAACGAAAGATGTCCATCGTTCGTTACTTTTAAAAGGAACTCTTACTTATTTTATTTTATATTTTGTTTATTGAATTATTGAATATTGAACGTTTTGTAAACTTGGTCTACGCGTTGTGTAACATAATGTTTTGGCTTTATATAAAATCGTTATGACACACTTTTGGCAATGAGTTTCATGACAAAAATTGTAAAAAGAATGCAAAGTATAACTTTGCACGTTGCTTCCACATTCATTTTCATCCTTCGCAAAACTGTAGCTATGAGAAGATTTATTCATTTTATGTTTGGCTTCCTCAAAATTGTTTATGAAACAATGTGAAAAGTTCTACTTTTCATCTTATTTTAAATACATTAAAAAATCTCGAATTAATAGATGTTTGAGTCATAAAGCAATAAAATTTAGTAACTGATTGTAGAAAGAGAAAATTTTTAGAAAAATACGAAATCACGCAAAATCCGAACCGCTTTACCAATCATCACCAAATTTGGTTTGAAGTGAGGCTGAATGTTTTTTTTTCCCGTGTAGAAAAATGTCAGTTCGTTTGTTTTACTCGAATTAAAGCAAACGGATAATTGTTTGAAAATTTCAAAATTACATAAAAACTGAACCGCTTTAACGATTCAGTTTAAATTCAGTACAGGAGGTCGCATCTCTTTGTTCAATTCTAATACGAGACAACGACTCGATAGCTACAAATTCGTTCGAGATAGAGCGTTTACGTACTTTTTTTCAAATTTTGAAAATCCATACAAAAGTGGAATGCGTTAAGCGATTTTGATAACATTTATACCAATTGAATATCAACCAGTACTGTACATATTGTTCCAGTTTGAGCTGATTTAGACGAACAATTTATAACTTACACTTATATGAAGTTTTGACCGTTCATCTCACACACACATACATCCGGACAATTTTTCAAAACTACTTTTGTCACCATTCCATGCCATTCTAAGGGTACTAACATAAAAATCTCGGAAAAAAAAATTCCATAAAAAACTTCCTTTATGAGTAAGCAAAAAAAAGTGACACGTACCGATGAAAGTAGCGTTCGTTACCTCTGTTCGTTACATTTACATTTTATTTTATTTTTTCACGAAATTTATTGCCGTAAAATGTATTGTAAGGATTTTATATAAAAGTTAAAACATCAATTTATACAAGGTTTAGACCACTTTGAATATCTAAAAAATGATAGGAAAAATAATAAAAAAAAGTTTCTTCCTCCAAATGACAAACGATGAATATATTATAATTTTCATTCAATTATTGATGTAATAATTCGTTAAAAATGATGCAGGTTTGACTGCAGAAGCAATTTTGAAGGCTCGAAAAGCGGCTTCGCCGCCTCAGCCTGGAATTCCAAGTACGCCAACGACCTATCCGGTGCCTCAGTTGCCGCCGCAGCCCTACATACCGCCGCCAGGATCCGCGCCCATTCATTATCCGCAATTCCAAGGAAAAACGGCTGCAGTGCCCTACCAAAACTTTGCGATACCTCAGGCGCTGCCGCCTCCGATATTTCCGGTCGGAACGTCTGTGCCGCCGCCTTCGGTGGCGATTTCAACGCCGCCGCCGCCGCCGCCGCCGGCGCCTCAATTTTTGGTCCCTCAAGCGCCGCCGGGCTCGAATCCTTATCCGCCACAATTCGCGACGACAACGGCGACAACGACCATTCCGCCAGTGGCGGCACCGCGCGGTTTTCCGCCAACGACGCCGCCCGCGGGTCCGCAGATATTTGCCGCGACGGCGCAGCCGTCGAAGCCCTACTTCAGTCATCCGCATCCAGCGCCAAGATCGTAACTGTCACCGACGGTAGTATTGTTGCAAAGCTTTTAATTTGCGCTCTTAAATGACAAGATTCAAATCGATAATTCTCCCACGACTTCGTTCTGTTCTGTGGCTTATAACGCGTGAATTTGAAGAAGCGTGGGAGGTTTAAAAAAATGCGTTAAATGGAAGAACGAGGAATCGAAGAGAGATGAAGGATTTAATATCGAGGGAATTGAACTAGATTCCCAACTGTTTATATAAGTGTTAACTACGCAAAAATGTTCCCAGTGTTTTTTCGGCCTAAGGTCATAGCTAGGTTGTTTAATTCTTCGTTTGTTTTTTTTTTAATTTCTTTTTTTCATTGTAAATGAGACTAAGAAAATGCATTTGGTGTATCGCATATTTAACGTTCTCGCGTTCTAACGTAACGATCGCAAATATGCCCCCCCGAGTTTTGTCTACTCGCGACAGACTCACTTTTTCTACCGCAAAAATATGGTGCCCCGTTAACCCTCCGTACTCATCTACTTCTTCAAACCTTATTGACCGTCATATGTTACGAATTTAGGATTAGTTCGATTTTTGATAATGATAGGATAACGAGACGGGATCGCGAGCCATTGAGCGAGCGATCGAATCGTACACTCGCTTGGATCTCCAAAAAAAAGTTGGCTAGAATATTACACAAGAATTATCATTACGTCATTTATTATTACGCAGCGACGTTCAGCGTTGCGAACGTTGTATATTCATGATCCTACATGTAAATAATTACCTTGCATACAAGCATAATAATAGCATCAAATTATATATTTAACAGTAGTTATTTGTAGATCGATATGTAGAATTATTAAAAGAAAATGAAAAGTTAGGTAAAGATTAATGAGAAAGAAATTGAAGATAAATGAGGCGCGCTGTTTTGTGCATAGCACTCGCTCAAAGGAAAGAGAAAGATTGAAAAGTGAGCAGCGGACGTGCCCAAGAATTCTCTATATTTTATATTTCATTGTAAAATGCCCAGTGATTAGTTGATAATAAATGGTACATGTTGAGTATTGATTTTTTTTTGTTTTTTTTTTGTTTTTGTTTTTTCGTCAATCTAATTCAAATCGAGCGCCGTTTCTTGGTGCGTGCTGCATAATTTTCGGCATTGAAGATATTTTTTCCACTTGGCCTCGCGATTTTAATTCGCAGTTATACGCCGTGAAAAATCGCGAGGACGTGGAACAGAAACACGGTGTGTTTGCGTATTTCGCAGACACTTTTGGCTGGACACATTTTTCGACGAATATTCGACGGTTGACTGTTATAGACTGAACTATTTTGTTCGTCCCTCTGTTCTCTGATTTTTCTCTATTTCTTCTTCTTTTCCTTTTTTTCAGTTGTCACTTCAACGTGTACCTACAAAATATTTAACACCGCTAGTTGACGATACACAAATTCTTTCTACGTACTTTCTACGAATACGCTAAAGAAGTGGATAATAAAATCAAGTTAAGAAATTTAATGGCGCTCATAACTACGTTTAACGCGCGGTATAATATATCGCGCAAAAGGAGATCAATTAGTTTACTATGTGTGTAACTTATTTTTTACGAAAAGTAGCAACTGAGTTTTAATTTTTTCTTTCGTAGGCGTTTCGTAGTCCATAGGGCAAACGATATAAGCATACATATATACATTTATATATATGTGTATATACTATATATTTCCGTTATGTAAAAGTGTTTGAACGACGAAGAGAGGAAGCGGCCAACTTCGGGTGTTTCGGACGAAAAGTAAACAAAAAAAAAAAAAAGAAACAAGACGAGGAACCAAGATTTTTAGGGGGTGCGTAGGACGCGAAACTGAACATTCGTGCAAGTACAAAAAAAACCAGGAGTTGACTCGATTAGCAGCGAGGAAAAAAAAAGAAAACATAAATTAAGGAATCATTAAAAGCAAACTGCGATAATCAGCGTACCAGACAAATTGTAGGCAAGATTTCGAACGATGTGCACGCAGAAACTTTCCCCCCTGATTCAATATCGCGCTCTCTTTCCCGTACAGGCGGTTTCCGACGGTTTAAATACATTAATTTAAAACAGTAGAAGCAACAATCTATTCCATTTTATTTAAAGAAAAATAACAGCCACACTCCAGATTCAGGCTCGGCTATTTGATCTGAAACTAATGACACTCACACAATCACACATGTTACATCATAGGCGTCACGAGATGCTAGACATACACGCGATGTCCACACCCAGTGCATAATGGTTGTATTAACTAGATACTTTTTATTAGTACGCAAAGCTTTGTAGGATATAATGAAGAAAAAAAAAACAATGTAAATGTGTAAATAATTAAGTTAGTTACTGTTACAGAAAAGAATTTGTCGATAAACCCACGAATCTATTGATTTCACCTTTCGAATCGTCGAAACACGTCATTAAAACTCTACTGTAGAATTTCCGCGGGAATTTCGTGAGCGACCTGCTTCGTCGATTCGAAAGCGTGACTGAACTTTGCTGTAGGGACGTTCGAAATATTCGGTAACGATGCGAGGGCTTACACTGTTAAAACACCGAAAAAAAAAATACTTGTAGATTAATTAAGAATAGCTGCTACTTAGAAATAGAAAAAAAATTGACTGGCAACACAAGTTAAGCTGCAGAGGATAGCGTCGATCGTACACGAACAACGGCTATAAAATTGCGCACTGTCGCAGGTACTAAACGAGGAAACACAAAAAAAAATTGAGCAACCAAGAAGTAACACGCAGAATGATCGAGCATCTTCGATTTCATTTGACTTTTCTCGAGTGTAATAGACAATTTAAAACTTCTAAATAACGCTGAACGTTCAATTAGCAATTAACCGAGTAATATACATCGATGCAGGATATCAACAGTTTGCATTAGACTTTTCGAAAATTATAACGATGCACATTGTCCGTCTCTATTCGTTTATAATAAAATCGTATCGAAATAATAAACAGACAAAATACACAAAACAAAAAACACATTGCGTCAATATCAAACGTGAGTAGCGTGTAAGCGTTGAGTATGAATGACAGAAGAGAGAAAATAAAGAATAGAAGTATCTTCGAGTGCCTGTTGAGAAAGTCCATCGATGTTCGCAAAGCTTTCGTGCTATTTTTCGCAACGAAGTTACCGTCTCGTACGGACAACCGTTTATCGATGTTTCATTAGCGACGTTCCGAGTATATAACTTGTAAATAAATTTACAAGCCTGCGAGCTCTCGCAAAAGAGCAGTTTTAATAAGTTTCCGACTATAAGCAGGCCATAAATAAAATCCGTGACTAAAAGTTTCATCGACGACAAGTTTCAATGATTATTCGAGAATTTTTCGCAATTTCTCATTTCCCGTGCGAAAATTTTGTGTTTTTCGTTTTTTTATACTCGCACGATAATTTTTCACATGCTTCTAATTATTTCACGGGTTGTCCGCGGGAATATCGATCGATCAAATCGATCGTTTTTCCTGACGTGGCGCTAAGGGTCTTGTAAACTCTTGTAAATACGTTTTTTTTTTGTAAAACGAGGGAAGAAAAATGAATATCCACCGTTCTATATTAAGAAGGGGGAAAATAATGAATGAATTTGAAAACTACCCGCAAAGTATTCGGCAAAACGAACAATGGTACAGCATTGCTTTTCGCTTGTGTCCCAAGTATGATCTGTTGTACAATTTTCTTAAATAGTCCTGCTGCAACTGTGTAATGACATTTAATAAGGAAATGAATAAAGCTTTATAATTGAAACAAGAGCTACGTTTTAAAGTGAAGGCAAAGAAGATCCTTATGAATAAACGTTTCGGTGTTGTAAATAAGACAGACCATAGCGTACCCATTATAAATATATATATATAAATAAAATAAAAATCTATATATATATATATTATATAAATATTATACATATATCCAAAACTTTAAAGTAGCACCAGATCACATAATTTTTTATTTGCAATTCGCTGTTCTATAAATGTACGTGCCTAGATATTAGATATCCACACCACTTACATATGTGTTATATTGTATAATAATATAATTCGTACTACTAATTAATAAATGTAACGAGTTCTTCGATATCAAACGTTATTATGATATACTATACTGCGAACATAACGTGTAAAGAGCTCATATTTAGGCATATATAAAATTTAATAAATCGGAATACATTTTACGAATTAATTATCCCGCAGCTTTCTCCTTTATTTGGTGGACCTTCCTGGTTAAAATCCTTGACACTCCGATCTATCTTCAGTCTCAATAAATTACTAAATATCGCTATTTATTATTATTATTACTAATATAAAAAAATGATTACATTTTTGATAATTTTATTAAATTATTTTAAAAATGTAATAATTTTTTATATAGTTAGATATAACATTTCAAGAACCTTTGGAATATTTCTTCCCGAGACTCTTATCATTTTGCTAAACTCTATATTATTGTCTGTATATTTCGGTAAATACATAGATTTTCTGGAATCAAACGAAGGCGTCAAACATGTAATAAGACACTGAAGTACAAAAGTAAATTTTGAAAATTAGAATTCCTTAGGTCCTTACGTATCATTAGAATTGAACCTTCAAAACAAAGACATCATCTACATGTTATTCAAATGTCGAACGCATGATTTATTATTATTACAATCATATCTTCGCACCAATTTCGTAAGCCAATATTATTCACGAGAGATTTTAGATACTTTTCCTGACAATTTATATGAATTGTATCGTAAGTCGGTAAAGCAGTTTTACGACTAGAACAAGAAATCTAATGTTAACGCCCTCTGTTGTCGATTCTGCAGCTTTTCCGCACGATTTATTCAATGAACCAAATATATATGAATCCAAATATTGCATCGTAACCAAGAAATTTATTGAATAAAATTCAAACGTAATATTCTAAAATAAAAGCAGTCACTCACCTCTTCGTATCGTTAAATAATATATACAAAAAAATCTACTCAATACTGCTGCTACAAGATCCTTATATTTTATTCTTATCGTTTGACGATAATTTGTGTTTACGTGAAGAAATCGCAGGCATGGATGTCATGTTTCGCAAATCCAGAGTATTCAATAACAGTTTTGAATGTATAAAAAAAATATTAATAACCAGATCAAGAAATTATGGTGACAAAAAGCGAGCAGTTATTCTTGGAATTGAAACGAGTTGCGATGACACTGGATGTGCACTGGTTGACACTGAGGGAAATATTTTGGGTGAAGCGCTTCATTCTCAACAGCTAACACACTTGAAGTAAATAAACAATTAAAATAACTACATCAAATTTATCATTTCATTGTTAATTACTTATGGAATATTTTCTTTTAGTTTTGGAGGAATTCTTCCTCCAATAGCTCAAGACATGCATAGGGCAAATATCACAGAAGTATGTGAGAAAGCTCTAAAATCTGCTAAGATGAGGCTGAGAGACGTGGATGCAATTGCTGCAACAGTAAAACCCGGTCTGCCTCTTTCTCTGATGATAGGTACAAGTTTTGGCAAGTACTTGTCCAAAGTTGGAAAAAAACCATTTATACCCATTCATCACATGGAGGCCCATGCTCTTACAGCAAGAATGGCAGAGAAGGTAGAATATTATCCAATTTTTCAAGCTCATCAATTTTTAATAAATTTTTTGCAGTCATTATGTTAATTGAAACATTACATTGCTAGGATAGGTGGATTTTCCATTCCTTGTTCTACTAATATCTGGTGGACACTGTTTGTTAGCTGTTGCTAAGGATGTAGCAACTTTTTATTTACTTGGTAAATCTATAAATGATGCTCCCGGCGAATCCTTTGACAAAGTGAGTTTTGATTTTTTAAGATTTTTTTTTCAAATTGTACTGATTTTTTTAACATAATTCTATTTTCAAAATTTTTTACTTAAGGATGTATGATACGTACAGTCCTGCCAAAAGTGAGTTTCAGAGACAATTTTGATCACTTCCCGATGGGATAAAAATTGGAAAAAAATAATGCATTTAAAACGTGCTGAAAAGACTGATTTCGCTTAATAATAATCCCAAAATGTTATTAACAAATTGATGAAATAAACAATTGCTCAACAAACAATCAGTCAACCTAACTTTTTTTCTAATGAAAATGATATTTTAATTTATTTAAATGCATACAAATTTCTTCAGATTTCTTTCTTTGTTTTGATTTTTATTTTTTTTATTTTCAAAAATGTGCGGGAAATAACGAATTTGAATATGTGTTCGGCATAAAATCGTCTACTACTCTGAAGATTTTTTAGCAAAACGCATATCCAAAATTTGTTATATTCTGCGCATTTTCAAACTAAAAAAAATCAAAATCAAAATAAAGAAAAAATTCGTATACATTAAAATAAATTAACACATCATTTTCATCAGAAAAAAAGTTAGATTGACTGATTGTTTGTTGAGCAATTGTTTTTTTCACCAATTTGTTGATAACATTTTGGGATTATTATTAAGCGAATTAAATCTTTTCAGCACTTTTTATATGCATTATTTTTTCCGATTTTTATCCCATCGGGAAATGATCGAAATTGTCTCTGAAACTCACTGTTGGCGCGACTGTACTTATCATACATCCTTAAACTATTGGACTTTTTGATGGAAAAACATTGTAGATTATGAATTTATTTCCACTCATTGTGTTTTTTACCATCAAAAAATAAATTCTGTATTGAAGTTATATTGCTTCAAATTTGTAATTCGAAAATGTAAGAAACTGACACAATAAAAGTTTTTTGGGTCACTTCTACTTTCAGGCAGCTCGAAGATTAAAAATGCGAAATATTCCCGAGTACAGTGAAATGAACGGCGGAGCAGCAATAGAATTAGCAGCGTCACGAGCAACGAATCCGTTGCAATTTCCGTTCGAACTCCAAATGGCGCATTACAGAGATTGCAATTTCAGTTTTTCGGGATTGAAAAACAGTATAAACAGAGTTACGATGCAACAGGAGAAGGATTACAATATAATGGGTGACGCGATTGTTCCCGATCTCAATAATATTTGCGCTGGCTTTCAATTAGCTGTAGCGAAGCACTTGTGTCACAGAACAAGAAGGGCGATGGAATTTTGCATCAAAACGGGACTTATACCACCAGAGAATCAAACACTGGTAGATAAAATTGAAAATATCAAGATGGAAACTAAATTATCTCATAATAACAGATCAATCGTAATTAATTCTTCAACCATAAACGTATCATATTTACTCCATTGTACCTATATTTAGTACCTGCATTTTATAGGGATTTTTTTTAGTAAAAAAAATTCAATCAGAATTCAACAAGGTAAAATATTAGTAGTGCATCCTACATTTTTATACCTTGAGCAACAAATTCATCGATACGTAAAAATCTGGAAATTCTATTTAGTTTGTGTTATTTATGCACTAATTTTAATCCAGAAAAGTATCCAAAATTTAAGAAGTATAGTCCTTTCCACCTCAAAAACTTCTGGCCATTAACGAATTAAGATTCGTAATTACCTTCTAATTTTTTCTACATCTATATTTACATCGTATATTAAGAACTATATTTACATCGTCATTTATTTCAATTCATTATGTATAGAAACAAATACTTACAGGTCGTGTCGGGTGGCGTCGCATGCAACAATTTTATAGCCAAAGCTTTGAACGTCGTGTGTGACGAATTGGAATACCGATTAGTAAGGCCTCCGCCTCGTTTATGCACGGACAACGGCATAATGATCGCTTGGAATGGCGTTGAGCGATGGATCGCTGACGAAGGCGTTCTTCGGGATCCCGAAGAAATAGAAAAAGTAGATATTCAGAACAAAGCTCCGCTAGGAGAGGATTGGACGCAAAAAGTCGCGGACGAGGCGATAGCATGTAAAACGATAAGAACGCAACAAGTTTACGGCTCTTAGAGACTTTTTATATGTTTGTGAATATGTAAATAAAAGGAACGACTCATGTATCAAAGGGTTTTTTAAATATTTATTTCACATTGTGCTATGTACAGTAGAGTGGCTCAAATTTTTTTTTTTCAACCTCGCACACCATAAAACCGTCGTTTATATCATCCTATTGATAACGGTAGAAGGAAAACATCGTGCGATTTTTTTTAGATGTCGCGCAATCGGTTTTAGTATTTCCCATTTGATTAACACGTAAGCAGTGGTTGTCTCGAGTTTCCAGGGGATTGACAATTTTCGTACAAAATCGACGGATATAAAAATAGTGACATCAAATAGCTTCTTCAATTCTTTTTAATTCGGTGTATCATAGAGCATCTACTGCCACATACTCTCAAAGATATTCAACTTTGACTACGATCAATGCGTATAATTTGCATTTTTTTGCGAATAACTCGGGCACAGTGGATCTTACGACCATAATTATTACTATAAAACTTGACGAGAATACGTTCACCTCCGAAACCACATAAGAATCATTCTGATAAGATCAAACTTGATGGAATTATGATTTATTAAAGTTTAACCTCAAAGCATAACTCGTCGCGAAATGATTATTTTTCGCCATAGAATACGTTTTTGGTTACTTCAATTATACAAATTAGTTGCATATACCTATAATAGAATAGAGATTTGATAGTCAATTGATTAATCAGGTATTTTAACTTTAATCAGGTTTTGAAACTTAAAAATTATAAGTGTCGAAAATAAACGAAATACATTGTATTTCGGTGCGAAGACTTCAGGATCTTCTCAAACTGGAGCGCAGTCTCAGGTCGCATTTCTTTAGGAAAGTCGTTAACTACACTTTGCAAATATTTCAGGGCTGGTTGAATTTTTTTAAACGCAAAGTCACGGACATACCACGCAAAACGTTAAAAACGCAATGAGTGTTTTTTTTCGAGCAATTTAATCTCTTCAAATTCGCAACCTTCGTCATCATGCTTCTGCTCGTAATATTTGTCGAGAACGTCTCGGATTGTTTGTTTAACCAGAGATCTCTGATTTAACTTTCTGGATCTCCTCAGGCATTTTATTAATGAGTAAAGTCGTGACTATACTCTCAAACTGGAGCGCAGTCTCACATCGCATTTCATCAGTATAGTCGTTAACTACATTTGGCAGATATTTCAGGTATATAGCGTAGTATTTGAACAAGTTCAATGGAGTTCCATCTACGTTACTGATGAATTATGCTCCAATAAGCTCCAAAACATTGATTTTATTATTGTAGATGGTTTTTTGTCTAAAAATTTGAAAGAAACAATTTGGGAGAAAATCATTTTTAATAATAATTGATTTTTCTAAAAAAAAATCATAATATTAAAACAAAGCATAACTTTAGAATAACTGATCGAACAATCTTTAAAAAAAACGTGTTATCGTACACACTTCAGAGTATTTTCTGAAATTTTTTGAGATGAATCGAAAGTGACATACCGACCGAAAAAAATTATTTTCGTATATTTTTTATGAAAATAGTCATTTGTTAAACTCGAAAAAATCAAACAAAATTTTTTTTACAAAATTTATGCAAAACTGCAACTTTTTTGTCTGAAACATTTTTCTGTTTAATCGTATTCTTTCAAGATATAACGGTATTTACAGAATTTTGAAATTTTGAAAAAAATCTAAAAAATGCGATCCACAAATTTTGAAAAGTGTACACGTCTCTTTTTCAAGCAATGGAATAATTTGACAAAATTTCAATTTTTTTGAGAGTGGACAACTTTTCGACCGTTCGAAATCGTATGGAATGCCTCATATATTTGTGAATATTTAAATAAAAGGAACAACTCTTGTATTAAAGGATTTTTTATATTTATTTCACATTGTGCTATGTACAGATATAAATAGTTAATCCATCGCCTTGCGGATCAAACGAGAACCGGTGCTTTTTGTCGTTTCTGTCGTTTTATTTTTTCGAGTAATTTAATCTCTGCTGATTCGAAGTCTTCGTCATGATGTTCCTGCTCGTAGTATTTGTCGAGAACGTCTCGGATTGTTTGTTTAACTTTCCGGACCTCCTCAGGTTTTTTATTAATGAGCGAAGTCGTAAGTATCTTCTCAAACTGGAGCGTAGTCTCAGGTCGCATTTCTTCAGGATAGTCGTTTATTACACTTTGCAGATCTTTCAGGGCTGGTTCAATTTCCTTAAACGTGTTACTGGCGTTATCCGTATCCATTTTATTGACTATAAGAATGGCCGGCATGTGTAACAAATCCGGTTTATACAGCTCGACTTCCTTGTTGAGTAGAACAATCGTTTCGAGACAAGTTCGTCGAACGTGCTTTGTCGACAATTGAAAGCCCTGAACGTCGATCATAAAAACAAGGAGCTTCGTTCGGTCGAGATGCTTTAAAAATTTGTGACCCATTCCGATATTCGCGTGAGCTCCTTCTATCAATCCAGGCAAATCCGCCACGGAAATTGTGCGCAGATCATCGTACGTCATAATACCTAACTGCGGTCTTATCGTCGTGACTGAAAAATTAAATCACGGTGTAAAGGAATTGTTGTAAATACATAGGCCATTGTTTTTTTTTATAAAATATATAAAATCAAAGGGTTTAACGAGCCTCACACTAATTTAATAAAAATGTCTCCTGAAAAAATCAAATCTAAAACTCTTATGTTCAAAATCGGAAAAAAATAATGCATATAAACGTGCTGAAAAGACTGATTTCGCATAATAATAATCCGAAAATGTTATTAACTATTTATTTGAATGCATACGAATTTTTTCAGATTTTTTTCTTTATTTTGATTTTGATTTTTTTCATTTTGAAAAATGCGCAATACATATTTTGGATGTGACTTTTGCAAAAAAATCTCGAGTGTAGTAGATGGTTTTATGCCGAACACATATCCAAAATTCGTCATTTTGCGCACATTTTTGAAAATGAGAAATATCAAAATCAAAATAAAGAAAAAAATCTAAAAAACTTCGTATGCATTCAAATAAATTAACATATCATTTTCATTAGGAAAAGAGTTAGGTTGACTGATTGTTTGTTGAGCAATTGTTTTTTTTTTACCAATTTGTTAATAACATTTTGGGATTATTATTATGCGAAATCTTTACAGCACGTTTTACGTGCATTATTTTTTTTCGATTTTTATCCCATCGGAAAGTGATCCAAATTGTCTCTGAACCTCACTTTTGGCGGGACTGTACGTATCATACATCATTAAATCTTTTTTTTTGAGCGGCGCAGATGGAATAATTTATGAGTTCAAAAAGAAATCTTACATGGATATGCAGCGACTTTTGGCTTTGCGTGGGAAACTGCTCTGAGCAGCGTACTTTTTCCCGCATTCGGAAAACCCACGAGTCCTACATCCGAGATTAATTTTAAATCCAGAACTATGCAGTGGGCTTCTCCTTTTTGACCACTGAATCCGGTTTCTGGACAACCACCAAGACCTCCTGTGGCAACTTTCAATTTTGCATCTGGTTTATCTAAATCACCTGTAGATTTAAGAAATTATGTATAGAATTCTCATAAATATTGGAAGCTACTACAATGAATATTTCAAATCTCAACGAACCAAACAAAATTCACCAGAATTTAACAAAACATTGTGACAAACTTGATGAGTTCAAAATTATAAGTCTTTTGTTTTATCAAAATATATACTGATAAAATACAGAAATATAACGAAACTAATTGTCCAGTTTCAATTGCTGAAGGGAAATCCAATTATTTGTCATTGCTTTGCATAATTTAGCATTACTGTGCTATTATTTGTTTCATTCTTTATATCTATTTGTATTTGATAAATACCCATAAGAATGCCAGTTTCACTGTAGACTTGAACACCGGGTGGAATTTTAATGGTCAAATCTTTGCCCTGTTCCCCGATCAGGCATTTTGTTGAGCTATCGCCTCCGGGATCTGCTTTCAACTTTTTGTTTCTTGTTTTAGCAGTTACCCATGAAAGTGTAACACCTTTTTCTGTGTGTACATAAACATGGCCACCTCTGCCTCCGATTCCTCCGTAGCGAGGAAGACCCATTCCTCCAGTACCGGCTTTAACATGAATTCTCAGGGAGTCCATGAAGCCGGTGCGGAGATATTTTCGTGGCGCCTGCAAAAGTTACATAAAATTTGCATTTGTGTATTTACTGGGCCTGAGTGACTAAAAAAAAGTTTTAAGAAGAAAATTCTGTGAATGATCCCTAGCTCTTTAAAGATTGTACATTCAAACTTCATTACGTTCATACTAAGTATTATAATTCTGCCAATTTAGAATCAAAGCAAAATTATGCACTTCTAGCATTAACCTATTATTTAATATGTCGAAAAATGGATTCTGGACTGGATACGGGAATGATTATATCAACTTTTCATGACGAACCTACGATTTCAAGTTTGTAAAAGAATCTTTCTCTATTAAAAAAACACTAAGCAATTGAATACAGTAAATCTTATATCCACTGCATTCAGAATTCCTATATTCGATCCAGAATGTAATCTGCGACAGATAAAATAAGATGTCGAACACTAAATTGGATCACAGATTTGGTCTGGAAGTTACGACAAGTGAAAATTTTTACTTTTGACCTCATACCATTTTGGTGCACTTTACGTATTCACAAAGTTGCGGAAATACAATACTAGTTATGTACTTAATGGCGTATAGGTGCAACATTGTTTGAAAGAGATATCATTTTAAAAAAACGAAAAATTTTAAACTTTTTTTAAGGTGATTTGGTCCTTAAGTAAAAATGGATCTATTAAAATATTTAGTAAATCTCTATAATAACAGTAATATACCTTTTTGACGGCATAACCTAACACGTGAGTAAGAAAAACCATTTTGATAAGTAGCTGTTACAGTTTATGAATTTCAAAAATTAACCACTGTGTTTATATCGTCTTCATTTATGAACTGTACATCACTCCTCGAATTTTAATGTCATCGCATGCAACAATTGACAATTGCTGGAAAAATACACGTAGTTGAGTGCCGCAAGCGCGCAGACATGTTTTTAACACGCGCGTTTTGTCGGCAAGGTAAAATCACCAGTAAATGATCGGTAGTTCTGTCGCTTGGTGTCAATTTCGCATGAGTTCGATGGAAATGAGAGAAAATTGCATATAATCCTCAATGGTATGAAATCTTTAAAAATGTATTCATATTAAAGGTACTGGAAAGAATCATTTTGCATAATAATAATTCCAAAATGTTATTGATACATTCATTTAATAAATTTCCTGGCAACCTATTTTCCTTTATTATACGAAATTGATTCTTTTATTTGTTTTAAATATTTTTTGAACTTGTCAAACTTTTGATAGTGATTCTCATAGTTGCATATGTCTTTTGTTTAGGAAAAATTTAATTGCACTCGATTTCCACAAATATTAACGGGTTTTTGCTAAATTTCGAAAAGCCACATATTTGTTCAACTTTTTCAAAAAATAATCCTCATATTTCTCTTGATTTTGATATATTACGGCTCATTCGCTTTGTTGAGAGATACTTTTCGCATTCACCGTCTAGACATTTGATGGTATTCCCCATTTAAAAATTACGGCCGTTCATTCACGAAAAACTTCTATTGATTAGTGAACAAATAGCTGACATTTTTAAATGGAGAATATCATCAAATATCTCGATGGTGAATTCGTAGGGCATCTTTTAAGGAAGAAAATAATCCATTATACATAATAATCGAGCAAAAAATACGGATTATTCTTTTAAAAACTAAGCAAATATGTACTTTTTTGAAAATATGCATAAGCCAGTTATTTTTTGTGTAAATTCATTGACATTAATGGTTTTTGAAGTCAAGAGTATCTTATTTTATTACAACGCATCATTAACTATAGTCAATCGATACATAAGACTTTGTTAGATGATTTACAAAAATTAGCACTCATTAGACTAGTGTGAAGCTCCTTGATCAAAATTTTTCATTAGCTCTCAAAAAGCTGTCGGTCATTCACTGGTGGCCAGCCCATCAATGGTGCATTCCTCCTGCTTACCGACAGCGATAACTGTCATTAAAAACTTACAAAATAACACCGCAGAGGCTCGATCTTTTTCACCCCGATGATTTCTCGTCTGCTGATGTGAATACCAACCGTGTTCTATGCCGAGGATATTTCATACGCGGCCTACGCCGAAATCGGACAGCTGATTCACAGTCTATGCATCTCTCGTTGAGGGAATCAAGAAAATGAATAAAAGTTTTTTGGAGCAGTGAAATTTTTCGGAAAATCGTGGAGTTATTCTGAGCTTCTTTTGCAGCATCTCGAGAACGAAGATGGGCTGCTGCTATAGTCTTTGCAATGAGGACAACAGACCGCAGGTAGGTTCAAATTATAAAACATTATTCGAGCGATTATTTTGTTGTTTTCATGTCGAGTTTATCTGCCGTTGAAACGAGATATGCACTGAGCTTCCGTGACGCGTAGTAAAACGCCGCGTGAATTACTCACGACATCCGCCCACCACAGATTTTTTTTTCCCCCTTTTTATTATGTACTATATAAAAATTTACATTGGGGACAAAAGTTTTATTAATGTTTATGGATTTTCAGGGTGGCGAAGCCAATGAGAGGACTCATCTGCTGGTAGATCCTGTCAGTAATAACACAAATATCCCCAGAGTGCACAGGTAAAGTTTGTGCAATTTTTGTTGTGTTTTTAATTAACTTGTTGAGAAATCGTGGAAGCTTTTTTTGCCTATGATTGTTATTTTTATTTCTTTCTTTCCTAGCGACGATTATGTTAATCAGTACGCTAACTCTGTGCCAAAGAAGACTGATGAACAGAGTGCACTGAACAGAATACTGCACGAGACAGCCGCGTGAGTTTAACTCTCTGATTAGTCAAATTTTGTTGCATAGATATACACAATATTTTGGCTTTCCGATTTTGCTTTTATAATCATTTTGGCTGTTGTCTTGCAGGAATGTGATAGATGTTGGGGCATTGGACTCACACAATTTGGAGCAACACGAATACATGGACAGATCTAGAGCTTATTCTAAGAGAATAGAAACTGGAGGGGTTAAAGTTCCAGCCAATACTTCTTGCCTACTCAAGGATATACCTGCACCAGAGAGAATTTTAGCCGCTGAACCTCTTGCCCATGAAGATCGTGAATTGGTAGGGGAAATTGCAATTAATTCTAAGATATTTTGAAATTATTTCCTTGCTTTTTTAGAATAAATCATTCAATATTTGAATATTTCTTCACTGAATTTATACCAACTGTTTTGATTTAAAATTAAAGGCAAATTAATATTTTTTAAATATGCCTAATATACAGAGTGAAACTGTATTAGCAATTTTCTTTAATCGAAGAGATATATTCATTTAACTTAAATTTAATCATTTTGTGCAGATGTTAAAAAATCAGGCTAATTATCGTGAGTTCGTTCATCTTAATGACTGAGATTTCAGAAAGATAGATCAATTTCTTCTTGAGTTCTTAAATCAATCATTTTCGTATTTACAGTTCAGATACTGCCGAAAACTCGGATATTTAGTCTGTATGTGATTGTCTTCGGATTTGTTAGTTTGGAATATTTTGAAATTTTTAACATAGAAATACATTTAAAAAATGTTGTTCTACCAGCAAAGTTTATTCTATAAGCGGAAATTATGGGGATGTTAACTAACTATTTTCATGAACCTGTTCTGTACTTCGTTTTTTTTTTGCAGATCACAAGTATGCTCAAAGACGCTGTTTCGGCGTTGAGTGATGTCAAAGTCGAGCACAAAGAAGATCTGGTTGTTCCTTTTCTTTCGTGATCATTCGTGACTCAGCGAATCGAGGCACGTCCGGCATCTCTGATCGCAAACCCCGCTACAAACGTAGCACCAAACTAACCCTAATTTTTTAATGTCGGAGCGATAATAATTTGCCGATGGAACAGAGCAAAAAATAATGAAATCTGATCAATTTGAAGCGAAGAGATCGAACGCCACAGTTCCTCGCATAAATTTACGGAGGCTTTTCGCTTCGCACACTGTTTCAGCGATGCCGACTGCTTAAAACGGATCTGCTTTATAAATTCGATTCGCCTTATAAATAATTTTTCCCTGCTGATCGTAATGTGGGAAATTATTGATGGCGCATGTGATACGAACGATATTTGCAGTTAATCATTGCATAAATCGTGGGGACTCTTTGCTCGGTCGATATTATTATTGTATAACGTCCTATCATCACCCGCTCAGCCGATTATTCACGTATTTTTCTGTTTTTCTGTTTTGTTTCAAATATCTTTTTGAGTGAATGCTCCCGCTTGATTTCATGTTTTATGAACCAAAATCATACATTTTTAAGAAAAAAAATAAGATGAGCACGGATTTTACAGAATTATATATATAAATGAAAATACCTATATAATCCTAGTGATTTATTGTATAAGTTGTAAGTGTAAGAAGTGTATAATAAATTATATTAAGCGGTTGTAATATATATATTTTTTTCCAAATTCATAGATACTTCTAACTCCACCTCTGACCGACAAAAAAAATATGCAGGATTTTTGTATATAATGAAAATCAGTGTCGAAAATAGGATTTCTTGCACAGAATACAGAGGCCCTTTGAAAGTATGCGGACGTCTATATTTTCCTTGACCCTATGAATTATGTGAATGTTCGCGTTATAAATGTATGGAGCAATCCACTCCGTTTCGACCAAGATTTCACTTCAACCTCATCAATTTAGCACGTTATTCTTTGTAGTCATAGTTGGACCCTCAAATGCACCATTTTTTTTTCTAAATATATTTTTAAAGTGACATATCGAACGCTGTAATATAAAAAAGTAAAAAAATTTTGAAAAATACTTTGTTCAATATCAACATTTTTTAGCTTATAGCCAAAGTGGGCAAGATTTTTTTACCAAAAAAATAGTGATAAATTTTTTTATTAAAAAAATAGTTTAAACAAAAATAAAACATAGAAAAAAAGCTTTCTTTTCCATCGCTATTTTTTAAAATATATTTGTAAAGTAACATATAGAAAGCCATAATTTAAAAATCTGAAAAAATTCACAAAAATACTTTGTTCGATATCAAAATTTTCTGGCTTATACCCAAAGTGGGCAAGATTTTTCTTTATAGTTTTTAAGCATTTTTTATTAAAATAATTATTAATAAATAAAGAAAAAAAAATCTACTTCAGGCGATTGATCAAATGTTTATTTATGTAAAACCGGATTTTTCGAATTTCTTCAGATTTTTAGATATTTTTTGAAATTTTTCCCGAACTATACAAATTTTTTTTTCATCTTTTTTTAAAATGACATACCAAATGCCATCATTTAAAAATCTGCAGGAATTGTAAAAAATACCCTGTTCAATATAAGCATTTTCTAGCTTATATCCAAAGTAGATAAGATTTTTCTTTTCATAATCCTTAAGATTTTTTTACCAAAAAAATAATTAAGACTTTTTTTAATTTAAATAAAAATTTAAATAAAAATAAAAATAGAGAAGAAGCTTTTTTTCTATGGCTATTATGTAAAATATATTTTTAAAGTAACATATCGAAAGCTATAATTTAAAAATCTGAAAAAAATTCACAAAAATACGTTGTTCAATATCAAAATTTTCTAGCTTATATCCAAAGTAGGTAAGATATGTCTTTTCATAATTCTTAAGATTTTTTGATCAAATAAATAATTCCTTAGTAACATACAATCTAAGAGATCGAGGGTCAGACCGATCAGACTCAGGTCAACTTGGCGTGGAATGCCGTATACTGATTTCCTTGTACCGACGGTCGATTTCTGATGCTGATGCACTCGTGAGATCGGCAGACGACCATCAACCACGCGGACGCGCAAACATAACCTCTAATGAGCGATAGATGGAACGAAATATTCCTGTCTTTATATTGTTGTGAGTAAAGTGATAAATGAAAGTTGACAAATAAAATAAGACCGAAGCTTCCTCTGTGAGGAGGCAAAGAAGAAAAATGGGGAAAAAGGGTTACAATTGGAGAGCAAGACACGCTCCTGCAATAGAGATTGACGATTCCGCAACCAAAAAGGTACTACTCGATTTTTACAACTGCTAGAAATTTGTTTATTCTGCACAATTTGTTTATTCTGCACTTTTCTCTATATTATTAATTTGTCATAATTTATGCTACTTGTTTAGATTACTGTGGACATTGAACATCGACAAGAAAGTTATGACACTTGCAATGCTCTCGTTCTTCCCAGTAACAAACGAAAAACTAAGAACAAGGACAAAAGAGACACGAGTATTCGTTTGCTGTCCAAAAAACGTAGAAAACTACTGGAGAAAGTAGTAGAACGTAAACAGAAAAAGCTTAAGGTAAGATAGTCGATTTGACGATAATAACCAATTCTCTGGATTTTGTGTAACAGTTTTTTTGTTCTATTCTCAGAGAGCAAATCTGCTGGAAGATCTTGCTAAAGTTCAAGCACCGGCTGAAGAAATTAAGCAATACGTTTCTATAACGACACTTCAAACTAAAGGTTTGAAGCGTCACTTTCAAGAGGCCAATGCTCCAGAAATAAAACCAAAGGAATTGGACAGTGAGGATGAAGATGGACCGGAGGAAGTTGTGAATGCTATTAGAGGAAGCAAGAAAAAAAGGCTGGCACTTTTGGAAAATGACACGAAGCCTAAACGTTCCACAGATCCCAACGTTATTGATCTAGATGTAATTAATACTCATTCAATTACTTTCTATCACTCTTACTCATATTTTAATTCTCTAATCACACATTTCTGCAAATTTGCAATGCCTCATTTGTGTCCTTGATTATCTTGAATGGAAATTAAAAGCAGAAATATACGTAATCTTGAGGTTTTCGCATCTCACATAGTCTATTATGATTGTGTCTTTAATTCGATATATGTGAGGTTTCCAGAAAATTCCAATATCTGTGTGCATTCTAAGGATATATTGTAATTATTATTAAGTTGTCGGAATTTTTACTTCATCATTTAAATAATAATTGCTATTAAAGGACTCCAGCGACAGTGATGTGTTGTCCAGCGATCTCAGCGACGAAGACGTAAGCGACGATGAACCGGAAGTTGCTCCAATCGTTCCACCCGCAAAAGAAAAAATTATTACAAAAGGAAAATCAGCAGTGAAAACTGCTTCTCCAGCAAAACTAGCTGCGGTAGAAACGGTAAAGCCCAAACCGATTCAGAGGGTGATTATCGATCCCAAAGATCGTGTACCGGCTGTGTTCGTAGGTGTGGATCGGAAGCCAGAAATACAGGAAGCGAGATTGAAACTTCCTGTTTTAGCTGAGGAACAAAGTATCGTCGAAGCTATTAACGAAAATCCTGTCGTTATTATTACCGGAGAAACGGGAAGCGGTGAGTTTACCGAATCAAATTTATCGGCGAGTTAATAAAAAAACGATCATCTTCGTTTTTCAAGCCATGATAGAATAAAGAAAGATTCAATCCAAAATCTAAAAAAAATTCATCTATATGAAAGATACCGAAATAAATCATTTTGCATAATAATAATTGCAAAATTTGATTAACAATTTGATTAAAAAATTAACGAATTTCTCGGCAAATTATTTTTTTTTATCACAAAAATGATTCCTTTATTTTTCTGAATTATTTGGATTTCTACAATTTTTTTATTTGCTTTGAATTTTGTGTTTTTTTTTTTCACACACTTATTCTATAAAAAAAATAAAGCTTTCCATATTTGCTATGAGACAGCAAAATTCAAAGAAAATTGATGAATCTAAAAAAATTCATACATATTCAGAAAAAATCGAATCATTCTCGTAACAAAGAAAAGTTGCTTTTCCAGAGAATTCGATAACTAATTTTCCGTCCATCAATTCGTCAATAACTTTTTGGAATTATTATCATGCAAAACTAATCTTCTCAGATGAATGCTTTAAGAAGCATGAATATTTTTCAGATTTTGATACCGTCGAGAAGTATTTGCAATTTTCTCTCATTTTTCTCGAAGTCATACGAAATGGACACAAAACGACAGAACTAATACTCAAATACATGTTTACATTTTTTATTGAATGTTTAATTTGATTGAACAGTTGATGTGTACATACAGATAAACATTGGGCTTTATATTCATGAAAAAAAATATATATCCAATTAATTTTATATTACGAATGTTTATATGAAGCATTCCACATGAGTTCAGCCATCCAAAAAAAAAAAACAATATTCGGAAAAATGACCAAAAATCAGGTTCAGTGGTTATAATAGATACACAAAATTTAAACTAAAAAAAAAAAATTTCTGGCGAAATGTGCCATATTTTTTATTTTTCATTTAACCTATCATATCTCGGGAACGATTAATCGTATCGACATCTCAAAAAAAAAAAACGAAAATGTGCGTTTTTTATGGTCCACACGAAAATAATTAATTCAGAATCAATTGTGTAATTTCAGACTATATTTTACTACAAAATTTATGACATTTTTTTTTTGTTGCGAAAAGCATTTCGGAAAGTGTTATTGGAGGTGGCACAATTGGCAACAATTTTTTCGATGGCACTTTCCAAAGTCCTTTTGCAAAAAAAAAATGTCATTAATTTGTAGTAAAATATAGTCTGAAATTACACAATTGATTCTGATTAATTATTTTCTTGTGGACCATAAAAAACGCACATTTTCGTCTTTTTAAGATGTCGATACGATTAATCGTTCCCGAGATATCATAGGTTGAGTGAAAAATGAAAAATAAGGCATATTTCGCCAGAAAAAAAATTTTTTTAAATTTAAATTTTGTGTATCTATTATAACCTATAAACCTGATTTTTGGATATTTTTTCGATTTTTTTTTGGGTGGCTGAAGTCATGTGGAATGCCGCATACATAATAATACCAAACCTAAATTTATCTCTCTAATTTCAGGAAAAACAACGCAAGTTCCTCAATTCCTATACGAAGCCGGTTACGCAAAAACGCGGATGATCGGTGTAACGGAGCCCCGAAGAGTAGCAGCGATGTCAATGAGTAAACGAATAGGTCACGAAATGAATCTCAGCACCAAGGAAGTATCATATTTAATAAGATTCGAGGGAAACGCGACGGAAGACACGAAGATTAAATTCATGACCGACGGTGTTTTGCTCAAAGAGATACAGAGTGACTTTCTCCTAACGAAATATTCCGTTATTATTCTGGACGAGGCTCACGAACGCAGTGTTTACACCGATATTCTCATCGGTCTACTTTCGCGAATCGTTCCTCTCCGCGAAAAAAGAAAAGATCCCTTAAAATTAGTCATAATGTCAGCTACGCTTCGAGTCGAAGATTTTGTGGGAAATTCAAAGCTCTTCAAAGTACGACCACCTGTGATTAAAGTAGAATCGAGACAATTTCCCGTCACGATACATTTCAACAGAAGAACGAGTTCGAATTACGTACTAGACGCTATCCGTAAAGCCGCCAAAATTCACACTAGATTACCAGAAGGTGGAATTCTGATATTCCTCACCGGACAACACGAAGTAAACACCGTTGTTAGCCGCTTGCGAAAAGCATTTCCCTACAGGAGAAAGAACTGGAAGGCCGTCGATAAAAAGTCCGAAGAAAAAGAAGAAGAAGCAGAAAGAGTCGATTCCGAAAGCGACGAAAATTCCGAAGAAGAACTAAACGCGAGAAACGCTATTCGACGTATGAAGCTCAAGCGAAAAAAGCTCGAACTACCTAAAATCGATTTAGACAATTACTCCGCAACTCCGACGGACGATACACAAGAGGATCTTTTTGACGTTGACGATCTCGACGACGTAGATGAGAACATCGACGAGGACGAGGACGAAGATGAGGATATTTTGGATTTGAAGAGTTCGTCCACTTCGCAACCTCTTTGGGTTTTGCCTCTTTACTCTTTATTGCCCGGTCACAAACAGGCCAAAGTCTTTGAGCCAATTCCCGAAGGTTGTCGTCTCTGCGTTGTTTCCACAAACGTCGCGGAAACGTCGTTGACGATACCAAACGTTAAATACGTCGTGGACAGCGGACGTTGCAAAATGAGGATGTACGACAAGACAACGGGAGTGAGTACATATCGCGTTTGCTACGCGAGTCAAGCAGCCGCGAATCAAAGAGCAGGAAGAGCCGGAAGAACAGGCCCAGGTCATTGTTACCGTTTATTTTCCTCTGCGGTTTTCAACGACCAATTCGAGCTTTTCAGCGAGCCAGAAATTCGTCGAAAACCCGTCGACGATCTCCTCTTGCAAATGAAAGTAATGAACATCGATAAAGTCGTGAATTTTCCATTTCCCTCGCCGCCGGACGTTCTGCAATTGAAATCGGCGGAAAGGCGATTGCGAATTCTCGGAGCGTTGGAACAATTGGCGCCTCACAAACCAGAGACTTATAGCGCGAAGGTAACGCCTTTAGGACGAAGTATCGCTGCGTTTCCGGTTGCACCGCGTTACGGTAAAATGCTGGCAATTTCGCAGCAACAGAATTTACTAAAGTACACGGTTTGTATGGTAGCAGCTCTTTCGGTTCAGGAAGTTCTCGTCGAATCTTTGGGTTCCGACGGAGCAGCGAAAAATAAATGGCTGCAGACGCGAAGATTTTGGGCTGGTACCGCTAATAGTTTGCTTCTTGGCGATCCAATGGTGCTTATCAGAGCCGTTGGAGCCGCTGAATTTGCGGGTTCCAAAGGTGAGATACATAAATTCTGCGAGGAACATGGATTGAGGCCGAAAGCCATCACCGAAGTTCGGAAATTGCGGCAGCAACTTACCAACGAGATTGTCGTTAATATACCGGGTTTAAATCTCGATATCGATCCCCGTATGACTCCGCCGAGCGATACCGAAGCCAAATTACTGCGTCAATTGGTTCTGGCCGGAATGGGCGACCAAATAGCGCGTAAAGTGTCTCAAGACGAGATCAAAGAGGATCAGGACAAGGCTAAGTGGAGACACGCTTACAGAACTCTTGAGATGGAAGATCCGGTTTTTATGCATTCGAGCAGCGTTTTGCGAAGAACTAGCCCCGAGTGGGTCGTTTATCAGGAGGTTTACGAGACTAATAAGATGTATATGCGAGGAGTAACTGCGGTTGAACCTGAATGGTTCGCTAAATTCGTTCCTGGACTTTGTCACATGGGAGAACCTCTGTCCGAACCACCGCCGAGATACGACGAGGAAACGGGGCGAGTTTTGTGCCATATGAGCGGAACTCTAGGTCCTCAAGGGTGGGAACTTCCTGCGATGGAATTGGAACATCCGCCTAATCGAGCGGGCGTTCAATTGTTCGCGAGGTTTTTTTTGGAGGGAAAGGTTTTCACGAAGCTCGAACGCTTCGTGCCTTCTTTGTTATCAAAACCGAGCAGCATCGAAGCCTCTTGGGCGAAATTGGTGCCGAGAACTGAAGCCATTCTCCAAGCTTTACTGTCTAAGGGAATCATGTCGAAGGATAAATTAATCGATGTGTGGGCTAAGGATAAGAGCTTTTTGCTGGCGGCTTATCAAAAATGGTTGCCCGAATCTGCACATAGCGAAGTTGCTCTCATGTGGCCGCCTCGAGTTTAATTTAAAAAGAATAGTGCGCTGATTCGATGGAGAGACGGATTTTTGTTCATTTCCGACGAAACATCGATTCGATGGGCAAAGACTATAAATTTGAATGAAGGATTGCTTATTTACTGTATATAGCGCGCGTTGCTATGTATTATTGTAATATACACTGTTTTTTAGTTTATTGTTACTTACTTAGCAAGTGAATTTGAATAAAATTGATATTTTGATGACAAACTTCCGAATTGTTGGCGATGACTATTGCGATTTGTAGATTTCTTTGAGAGGCTCAAGTAGTAGAATTTTTAGAAACATTTTTCCAATTTTTTTGTTGTTGTCTTTTTTCTGTTTATTGATTTCTATATTAAGTATAAATTATCATATGGATTACACAAAAATAACAAAAGACTCTCCGAAAATTTAAATTAATATACAAATCGAATTGTGTATCAGAAGCTGTTTATTTACATGTACATTTATATCTGTTTTATATAGGAGCCTCGTTGCTGGAACAAGGAGGCTTCTATTAATAGTGAACGTTCATTTATCGCTGAAAAAGGTTTCGATGAGGCATTGCAAGCAATGCCAGAAAATGTAGGTAACAAAGCAACTGAGAAGAGCTTAAAACGTGGATCAAATTCGGCTGCCAAAGAGAAAGAAAAACCTCAAAGTTTCAACTACTCCAAGCAAATTATTTTATTTCACTCGGTGCGAGAAACCCGGTTTTACGCACGCTCCACGTGCATAAATACCCATTTTCGCAGCTTGTGAAATAAAATTTTGTACGATACTCGTGCGATAGACGTTTTCTTAACACGTGCGATTGCAATACTCGTCAGAGTGAGTTTGCAATCAAACGTGTTAAGAAAAAGTTTCTCGCACGAGTTTCGTATATAATTTTATTTCACTTTACGCGTACTTCTCGCATGGAATTTCATAAAGTACTATATAAGTTGCTCTTGCTTTTACAAAGGCAATTACTTCATTAAAATGTGTGAATTTGCGAAAAAAAAGTTCCTGCGCAGAATTCTGCAGATGAGCTATGTCAAAATTCAGTAAATCGAAACAAATTTATTGTTTAAATTGTAGACAATAATTTGGAAAGGTGTTTTTTGAAAAAGTTATCTTCAACCGAGAAAAACTTTCTGTAATCATTTTGGTCTTCATAAAATTGTACATGCGAAATTGTATATAATAAAAGAAAATTAATATTAGATCGTGCGAAAACTGGATATCGTTTATTATTATGGATAAACCTTTGGTTGTTAAAAATTATGAACCTAATACCGAGTGAAAAACTCGATCATTTATTCCTTTTCTATTTATATGGCAGCTCTCGTGTTCACGTGCGCATCATTGTATTGTACATAAGCGGAGTTTAAAAAAACTATAGAGCTAATTAGTTGTTCAATCGTATTTGTAAACTGAGAAAAAAGGTCGGAAAGGCCGTACATGTGCGATATTCTCTAAATATTCTTTGAAGAGCTTTTTCTCAAGTATTTTTTAAATTCTGGACGAGTTCAACGAATGTATATCAGATTGGGTTTTTTCGATAGGCGATATTGCGATAGAACTTTTTATTTATTGAGCAGAACGATTAGCTGTGCCTAATGTTTCTTAAATTTGAAGTATTATACCTGAAAACGACTTTTTGTTTTTATCTCTATACGTTTTCAAAACACAAAGGATCAACTAATTGACATCAAAACATATTTTTATCAGCCACGCGAATGTACATAATATATATTAATTATTTAGTTTGTTTTTTCACTTAACGAATAAATATAAATGAAACCAATCGCTTGATTAAATCAAAATGCAACTATTTGGTAGCGTCACAGCGCTACTTCGTCAAATTCGCAACTCTCTAAGGAGATTCGCGGTTCTAATTCGAATGACGATGAGTATCGAGAGACGTGTTATCGAATACAATGATATTCGGTTAATGAATGACTATTTGCTCGTTCAATCTTTTGTGATTGTCAAAAACGAGCGATGGAGCGACTCGTGGTCGATTTTTAAATCGCACTACGAGTTTCAGACTCAGTATTTTGTATTAGGGCAGTCACTAATTGGATATTCACTCTATCTTGAGTGGTTTCTTTTCTTTTCTCTTGATTGGGTTGCTCTTGCAGGTTTTGTAGATGTTGTTGAGATCAAAGGCCGCTTTTACGTTATCCTGAAATAAAAAGAGCATTTTTAATTCCTATCACAGTGAAACAAAAACGAATAACGTTATTTAAGCTCGTTTAGAGCTTTTAAAATGGCTACAATCGTGTTAATTCGTTTTGTATTCAGTTGAAAGGTTTTCTGATGGATTTAATAACATTTTGGGGAGAAATTAAAGTGATCGATTTTTTTTCTAACTACGAAATAATCAATATTTGTGTTATGTACAATTAAATCAATGTTTATATGTACCAAAGAGAATAGGAATTTGACTAGTTTTCCCTTGCTGTCAGCATATGGTCGCCTCTCAATTTCTTTTCCTTCCTTAAACAGAATTAAAGTAGGCAGTTGTTTGCTCGTGCTCGCGTCGCTGACGTGATATTTTGCTGCGGCATCAGGATATCGGCCTACGTCGACTTTGCCAAATTTGAAGTTCTCTAAAGCATATCTAAAATAATAAGATCAATAAAATCATTGAGGAATTGTACAAGCACAGCAATTTGTTAATCAATGTCGAATTGTAGAAAGTCCTACTCTGCAGAGAGTTGAGAAAATACTGGAGCAAAGTTAACACAAGCTGGATTCCATGCTGTGTAAAAAGCCACCAGCCAGACAATTCTGTTGTCTCGTAATTCATCCTGCAATCCATTTGACCCTCTCAAGTACACAACATTCTCTGGTCCTTGATAAGTCGGTTCTGGCAGCACTAATCCGCAAACTGGCAAAAATCCAGGTTATTAATTTAATTTCTAAACGTTGATGAAAGATTATTAAACCTTGCACATCATTTAACAATAAAATTGGGTAATGGTTTTTTCTTTAATATGGATCATTTTTAATATGGAGTAATAATGTGTAAATTCCAGATTGTATGGAATATATACAAATAAACACTTTTACTTTGAAGCCATTTGAAAGCAAAATTGATTAATATATTTTTACAGGATGTTTTAATTATGTAGGAGCAGATCAATAAGTGGAAACTTCAATTTTGTATACTCTGATAATAATAATAAATACAGATATCAGCAACAATATTTGAAGATCGATTTAAATAAAAAACAGGGACCCCAAAATAAAACTAAACAAGATCTCTAAAACATAATTCAATTTTTAATTATTCAAATAATTTTGTAAATAATTTTTGTTTGTTTGTATTCCTCAGTAAATCTAGTTCTACTGTATTTTAACCATAATATACTGTCTTTTTGTGCGAAAATAAAACACTGTTCTATAAACATTAATTAACATAAATAAGAAACCCCATCGTAGTAGATATTTAGGTTAATTTCCAAGAATCAAATTTGTGCATAAAAAAACTAAATTGTTTGAAAATCTTTCCAATGTTGGTATATAAACGTTACTAATGGACAATGCAATAAAATCAGCAGGATTCACAATTGCTACTCATATATATATTGATTTTTCATCAAAACTTGCTGAAAATATATCAGCAACATTTAAAAAATATTCTTTTTATTGTGTCTGAAAAAAGACCACACCTTAATGACATTACTTCATAATGCTCATGAAATCACCCTTAAAATTTGAGTACAAACATATGGGGTATTCCACGTATAATAAAACAGCTATGGGCCATACAAAATTTGAGCTCCATTTAAATAAAAACCAGAGGACCCATAATAAAAAATAAAATGGCTCTTTATCATACTTTTATAGCGATGCTAAATTCTCCCTCAATATATCATCTCTAAGTTACATTTTAAAAAACCAAATTACTCACTGATAAAAACCACAGCGAAACATATCCCCATTCGAATATCAGCATAGAACCACAATATGAGATTAGCGATTTTGGTGTAGACGAAACTAGACGACAAATAGTTGATCATAGTGACGCTCCCCGCTTTCCTCGTCCTCATCATGATGACGATCATTAGAAAAAAGAGAATTTCCGTTTCTTTCTGAAAAAGCGAATCGTCCCATTGAATGTCTTTCTCGCTATCGTCCAACTTTCATTCATGATTCGATAATAATCAATTTCCAATTATATCATCATAATTACGAGGGCAATCAGCTGATGGTGATTGTCTCTCACCAAAATCTAGCAAAAACTTACGCCATCGAGTTCGCAGTCGGCTTTTACAAAGACGTATTGACAAACAATCGGTAATCTCTTAGCCACGAGGTACGAAACACTAAGTAGAATGTTTACGAGATAATAGGGCTTTATCAACAACCGAAGATCCTTCTTGAAAGACATTTTTGGTAGTAAGCCTTGTGAAAACGGCGTAAAAAACTTTTGTGCTTGGACTCGAAGAGTTTTCGGCCCGTTAACTGGAGCAGATTCGTTACGAAATCCAAACGTTTAACACGTTTAATTAGTCTATTTCCTCTCGGGTTCTATTGTACCGAATAGTTACGCGACGTGGACGACAAAACGTTCGCGTCATCAGGCCCGGGATCGCGACCGGAGACTGGGCGACGAATATTGGACATGGAGGAATTTGACGGCAGTGTCACCTATAAATAAAAACTTTTCTGCCCTGGCCTCAGCTGCTAATTCCAGCCGATGCCATTTTTGTTGTTTACTCTTTCTTGATTCTCATCAGCTGATTTGTCATTACTGATTATAAGGTGTTGCTGGCATTTAAATATCTTATTTCAGAATATGTTGCCATAAAAACGACTATTTTTGGCATGAAAATAGGCACTTGGGTCATTGCAGCTCCCTTTTTCCTGACGAACCGCGTATAGGTATGGAAATTATTGTAGTTTTCTATGTATGATAACGTCAATATCGAGATTGGTGCGCGCTTTATTGAATTTATGTTTATATACTATGAGAATATAGGGAAAGTGGACTTATCTGATTGGAGGCCATCAGAAAATTATTCAACATATGTAAACGATGTATTTGTGGTGTGTGAGGGTAGCTATGCAAAAGGATGTTTGGTATTGAATTGGAGTTTGATTGATATAACGTTTTGGATTTTATAGAAATTTTAATCAACGGAAAATTGACAGCGGTTAATTGATTTACCGTTTGATGAATTCGGTTGAAATTTTTGGCAGTAGCGAATTGATATACAGGAAGTATAAATGTCGAATTTAGCGGAAATCGAAAAGGGGTTGAAAGGAATTTTCTAGCGATTCATATTATACCGTTTTAGACCATTTTTGCTTTTAATAGATCTGATAAAATAGGTTGTAATTTTAGGCATGTTTGTGATAACGTGAAAGGATATTTAGTATTATTTTGTTCGCACGTTTTCGAAGCATGGGTAAGAGATTTGGTTAAAATCAATAAAATGGACAAAAATTTGATCGAAACCTATTATAACCGACTACTTTTTAATCGGAATTTTGTCGATTCGATTGGTTTCTAATGATTTCAATCGGAATTTCTCAGCAGGAAACCTTATGAAGTTTTGTTTGATTGGATTGCGTTAATTATTGAGTAGCTATTTTATAGTATAACTTTTTTTGTACTTTTTACTATTTCACTATTATTTCACAATTTTTGAAATGTACGTAATAACGTGCAAGGATGTTTAGTATAATTTTGCTTGCACGTTTTCGAAAGATGGTTAAAAGATTCGGTTCAAATCAATGAAATGGGCAAAAATTACAACCGACAGCTATTACAACCGATTACTTTTCAATCGGAATTTCGTCCAATTTCATCGGTTTCTATCAGTTTCAATCGGAATTTCTGAGCAGTGAACCTTTTATGAATTTTTATTTAATCACATTGTGTTGATTATTGAGTAGCACTTTTATTGAATAACTTTTTGGAACTTTTAATGGATCCGACAAAAAGGCTTGTAATTTAAAAAATGTACGTAATAACGTGCAAGGATATTTAGTATTATTTAGTTCGCCCGTTTTCGAAGCATGATCAAAAGATCCTGTTAAAATCAATAAAATGGACAAAAATCTGATAGACAACTATTACAACCGATTATACTTTTCAATCGGAATTTTGTCGATTCGATCGGTTTCTATCAGTTTCAATCGGAATTTCCAAGCAGGGAACGGTTTATGAATTTTTATTTGATCACATTAAATTGATTATTGAGTTTCAATTTTATTGAATAACTTTTTTGTGCTTTTGCTGGATCCGACAAAAAGGGTTGTAATTTTAGAAATGTACGTAATAACGTACAAGGATATTTAGTATTATTTAGTTCGCACGTTTTCGAAGCCCGTAAATTGCTTTTTAATCGCATTGTGTTAATCATTAAGTAGCAATTTTATTGAATAACGTTTTTTGGTGGTTTTTTTATCAGAACACATATTATCTCTCTTTCTATATGTGCTTATTGAATATACACATAGTAAATATAAGATATATTGGAATGTCGCTTACCGCCGATTGTATCACCGAAAATTGACTAAATCGCGTACGTTTGGGATTTTATTTTTAACTATTGATGCCATATTAAATTTGGGAGAATAGCTCTTTGTTATTTTTTGAACAATCTTCAGAGTTCTATTTTTCACTTCTTTTTTATCCAACAAAATATGCATAAGTTTCGACATAAAATTACGTCGTGTTTTTTCCCGAACCCGGTAAAAAATTACCACATTTCGTGCTCGAAATAATTACGCAAAAATTGCTAATTTTGTCTCGAGGACCGAAAGTCAAGAAAGAAAACGGTATTTTCCAGCCTCGCGGGAGTAATAAACACCACATTACATAAGCAAGAAATGTAGTTATTTTTTAACGAAATCGGAAAAAAAAATTCTATGATGAAAACGTAGATTCGAAAAATTAAAGAAACGTGTGATGCAAAAAATCCGCCCAATTTAACTTATGATCTTTACCTTCATATTATAGAAAGACAAATTTTTATTTATAACAAAATCAGATGCAATTGTCATTTACAATTTTTTTTTCATCTCTGTCAAATTACAAGAATATTTTCCACCTATTCACATAAATGTATCGAATATAAACAAATATGAAATGCTTTCACTTATTGCGCAAAGAACATGGATAAAATTATCGTGACAATTGCCGGAGGTGTTGATAACAGGCTCCTATCGGCCCACCAGTAATTTTCCTCTTATCGGTATTGACCAGAGGTCAATCGGATTAATGGTATTTGCACGGTCTTCTCTCCTCCAGTGATTTCTCCAAGAGTCAGTAGACATCATCAACTGCAAGTGTGAACATGAAGCACTTTATTGTGATACAACTGCTACTCTTCATTCTGCCAATAGCAATTTTGGCAGGAAGAGGAAGCAAGGATCTTCCTCTCGTTGTCATAACTTGGGATTACGAAGATGCCACTCAGAAAGGTATTTAAAGTTTTTTAAATTCACATGAGTGAATTTTCTTCTTGTCTCGTGACTGTAAGGTTTACAGTTACAAATTCAATTATTACTTTGAGCTGTGAAGTTTACAGTTACATATTAAATTATTACTTTAAGCTGTAAAGTTTACAGTTACATATTAAATTATTACTTTAAGCTGTAAAGTTTATAGTTACAAATAAAATTTTTATCACTTTAAGTTGTGAAGTTTACAGTTACATATTAAATTATTACTTCAAGCTGTAAAGTTTATAGTTACGTATCAAATTATCACTTTAAGCTGTAAAGTTCACAGTTATGAATTAAATTATTATTTGAAGCTGTAAACTTTACAGTGACAAATTAAATTATTGCTTTTAGCTTGGGACACGTTGTACACCGAGAAAAGAAGCGCCGTAGATGCCATAGAAGAAAGTGGGAGTCTGTGCGAAAGGATGCAATGCAGAACAACTGTAGGATTTGGTGGAAGCCCTGATGAGCACGGAGAAACAACTCTTGATGCTATGATTATGGATGGGTAAAAATTTCTCTAACTTTCATGAAAAAAATAGAATAACAAAAATTATTAATAAATAAAATGTCAAATATCTACAACGCTTGAATTAACTGTTTTGTTTCACAAATCAATCTATATCGTCAAGCGGAAATATTCATCAAACATTTCTACAAAAATATATATTTTCACGGTGATTAGATTAGATTAGACGAAGATTGAAATAGTGTGAATTATTTTTCAAAGCTTTAAATATACGAAAATTCACTGTGGTTACAATATACCGAACTTGATAGAGCTAAAATGATAGATTTACAGACAGAAAATGAATAACTACCAATAATTAATCAAGCAATAAAACAATCGTGTTTGTTTTTTTTAAATTACTTGCATAATCGATTTTATTTTAAAAAGATTACAATTGTTCTGAAAGAATGTCACTATGGATGTGGGAACTGTCGGCAGAATTCGGAATATCAAAAGCGCTATTCCACAGAATGTCAAAGATCTACAACGTTTAAATTCACTATTTTGTCTCACAAATAAATTAATGTCGTCAAATACAAATATCTATGAAACATTTCTACAGAAATATATATTTTCACGTTGTATTTTTTGTGGATTGTATTATTTTTTATATTGACCGCTGAGCTGACGTAATTTAGAAAAATGAAGATTAAAATAGTGGGAATTAGTCTTCAAACCATTAAATATACGAAAGTTTATTATGGTAACAACATTCTGAACTTCATAGGGCAAAAATCATATATATGAGGCATTCCATACGGTTTCGAAAGCTCAAAAAGTTGTCCGCTCTTAAAAAAATTTAAATTTTGTCGAACTATTCCATTGTTTGAAAAATAGAAGTGTACATTTTTTCAAAATTTTTGGATCGCATTTTTTCGAGTTTTTCAAAATTTCAAAATTCTGTAAATACCGTTATATCCTGAAAGAATATGATTAAACAGAAAAATGTTTCAGGTAAAATATTTGAGTTTTGCATAAATTGAGTGAAATTTTTTTTTTTTTTTTTTTCGAGTTTAAAAAATGACCATTTTCATAAAAAAATATACGAAAATTGGAAGTTATTAATTAACTTCCAATAAATAAGTGAGGAATAAAATAATCATGTTTTTAAATATTACTAGCATAATCGATTCTATTAAAAAATGATTACAACTGTTCTAAACTAGTGTCACTATGGATGTGGGAGCAGTCGGCGGAATTCGAAATATCAAAAGCGCTATTTCAGTAGCGAGAAAAGTTCTGGAGAATACAAAACACAGTTTACTCTGTGGAAATGGAGCGACAAATTTCGCCAAGGGAATGGGTTTTAAGGAAGAGTCTCTGACAACAAACGTGTCGACTAAAATGTGGCAGGATTGGAAGAATAATAATTGCCAGCCGAATTTCTGGAAGGTATTTAAATTATCGAGATAAATTGATTACAATTCATAAGTTTCTTTACACAAAATGAACCAGTTATTGATAAATTCGCAGAATGTCAATCCAGATCCTACAAAAACCTGCGGACCATACTCTCCGGTTAAGAGTTATAAGAATGCTCGAAGTCGCGTTAATTATCCGCACTCCGATGAGAATAATCATGATACCATTGGAATAATTGCGCTGGATATCAAGGGAAAAATTGCTGCTGGAACTTCGACGAACGGCGCACGGAATAAAATTCAGGGACGTGTTGGAGACTCGCCAATCCCCGGAGCCGGAGCTTATGCCGATCAGGAAGTCGGCGCAGCAGCGGGAACCGGCGATGGAGATATAATGATGCGATTTTTGCCGAGGTATTATTCGCAATATTTTAATAATCATAATCTGATCTGGCCAAACTCTTATACAGTTATTTTTAGCCTATCGCTTAATTAATGTTATATCTTTGTTCAGTGGTTGAAAATACATAGAATAGACTGAGAGTCGAGTCGAAGAAATGATGCGAAATAGTTTTTCATGTTTTTCTCGCGAAATATTGATTCTAGAGCAAAACGGGCGTTTTTTCGTGATCATTAAGTTCCCAAGAGGATTACTCGGCTCCTATTGGGTTTATCGTTGAACTATGGTCATATTCGTAATCAGCTGAGAAAAATGCTTCGGGAAAATCTAGGCAGACGCGGAAATGATGATTTTCCGAAATGATATCGCAAAAATCGTGAGTTAATTGGAAAACAATGAAAAAATGGATTTAAGGAGGAGGTTTTTCGCGGTTTTCAAAGCTGCTTTCGGTCTTATCGCTTAAATATTGTTAAACCTTTGTTCAGTTATGGAATTTCTGAATTAAAGGTAATGAAAATTTGGAAAATTGGAAAAATGCTTAGCTTCAAACTGAATCAAATAAATAATGAGGCAATAAATAAATGTAGAAAATAAATATATTTGTGTAAGGAACTGAAATTTCAAAAGTCTCAAAATCGTTGTGATTTTTTGAATATGTGGGGACTTTCTGATCACGTTATCAGAGGTAAATTAAATATGAATCACGGTTTTTAAAGTTTTATCACTTTGGAATAATTTAGCGTCACGTGTTGAGTCATTAGTCCTGCTGTTTCGTTATTAGTAACTTCTCTACAGCATAATTTTGATTTGCAGCTTCCTCGCGGTGGAGGAGATGCGTCGTGGCGCTTCACCCTCAGCTGCCGCAGCCGAGGCTATCAGAAGAATTGCAAAACATTATCCAACATTCTCAGGGGGAGTTATAGCTCTAAACAAGACTGGATCGTACGGAGCAGCGTGTAATGGAAGACCTATGTTTCCGTTCTACGTCAGCAATCCTTTGCTGGGAAAACCGTCGTTGTTTTCGGTTCCCTGCTCTAATCCCGGCAATTAGCTGATAATTTTGTGATAAACATGTCTCGTATTTTTAACTACAATTTGTACCTCATATGAATTTACTCATGCGAAATGCATATTAAATACAAGAATTTTATATCGTCTCACAGATTTACCGAAATATTTCGTTCAATGAACATTTAGAATTTTTTATGTACTTTTATTGTGAGTATTATTCGTCAGGATCATAGGCTGTAGACTTTCTCCTTTTTCCACATTATCATTTCTTAACTTTCTTTTATGACTGAAAGCATAATCCCGTATGAATAAGCGTCGATCTAATTTTTTTTTTTTAAGTTATCAAACGTTTGGTGGACTGCAGTATCCAATTAAAAATACATGGAAGAAAAGCAGATGGGAGGTTGGTGATTAAAAAGAGCAGATGGAGGGAAATTTAACTCTTAAGTATGTGCTAAGAGGATTTTTTCAGCCGCTTCATAACGTGAAAAGCAGTTTTTTAAATTGATCTTATTTTTATTGTTTGTGATAAATGATAAGAGTCGTGGCGTCGATATTTATGTTTAAAGAGCTGCATAAAAGCATGTTACATATTGCTATATTACTATCCAAAACTTGTCATAGTAAATTTTACTGAAATCGATTAAGCAAATTCGAATTTATGGATTTCTGGAAATAGCGTATCCAAATTTTCATTGAAAACGAAAATCAAATTTCGCGCGAAGGTCTATCAATGTGGCGCTACATCGCGGGAAATAGAAGAACTAACTTTTATGCATTATGGAAGAAAGTGGATCCATAATAGAGCAAAATATTTACTTATTGTAATAATTAGTAAACAATAGTCCCTTTCAAATTTTTTTTCAATCACTTTTAATTAAGTGTTTTTAAATACTTAATCAGACAGTGCAGAAGTTGATATTTTCGGAACCTTCTTTTCGAGGACAAATACTAAACTCCAGTTTAGTTACTCTTTTGAGGTAAGATTGTTTAATTACTCGAAAAAGAAATACATTTTACACTTTGAAAGCTTTATTTTTTTCGTAGATCAATATTATGCCATTTCTCTCAAATTAAAAACACTGACAAGAGAAAAATGTTTCCTAACCTTAAAAATTGATAGCGAAAAAAAATTGTTATCAACATTTTCACGTTTATAACACTCTAAGATCTGTACTTAATTGACCAAAGACTCCTAAATAAAGTCACGAGGTAACGAATTTTGTGAATTATAACCTTCCTTGAAAAGAATTTTATAATTCTGTAATTTTGTAGTAATATAATATTCACATACAGTGAATGAAAAAGATGTGGTGAAAAAAGTACAATTTTTAACCTGTTATAACTTTTAGATCAAACTGGTAAATAAATTTTACTCTTTCATGTCTCATTTCATCCGTTAAAGAGTGCAATTTTATCAAAAAACTATGACAGTTTAAAAATGCTACTTTTTTCCTTACATCATTTTGGTGCACCGTATGTTTTTGCAAAATGACAGAATTATAATGCTTAGTATGTACTTAATGAGATTTAAATGGTAAATTTCTTAAAAAAAGGAGATCATTTACAGATGTTTTTTTCCCCGAGCTTTTTTTAAAGTGATTCATGCTGCTTAAGACATGAGATGAATTTATTATATACAATTATTGTATTGTATTATAATATCTACTCCAAACTTATTGATATTAATCATGAATCCTAGAATTTATTTTCATTATACATTATATATTTTGTTCTCTTTCACATTTCATTATCAATATTTATATACATTTTTTAATGTTATTATTATCATCATCATCATCATCATGTTTAAACTTTTTGTTTTTTCACTTAAAAACGTTTATCACCAAAATGCATTGTGCATATACACAATGACAGATTGTTACCTATCATTAAAAAGTGCAATGTATATACAAACTCTTATGTTCAAATAAACTATCAATTAATCAAACAATTAAATCTCATTGCTAACAGAAACAAGACAAAAAATGCCTGACACGATGGAAGACGATATGAGTTTGTCAGTACGTCTGACAAACGATGACTTCCGTAAGCTCTTGATGACCCCAAGAGCTTCAGTTCCGTCATCAACACCAGCGTCTGTGCCTGGAACAGCCAGAGATGCGGCAGCAAAAACTGCTCAGACTCCTTCGGTCAGCGGCGGTAATCGAGCTGAATTGAGAAGAAAAAAGAAAAGTTTCTATGCGAAACTGAAAAAGCAGGAGGAGGATAAGATGGCGGAGCTTGCAGAAAAGTACAGAGATCGAGCTAGGGAACGTAGAGATGGATCGACCACTGAATATCAGGCCGAAGATCCCATGAACAGTGCAAGTGCATATCGAGCTGTCGCTCCTGATGTTAAATCCGGAATGGATGCAGCCGAACGAAGGAGACAAATGATTCAACAGTCCAAATTCTTGGGAGGTGATATGGAGCATACTCACTTGGTGAAAGGCTTGGATTATGCCCTTTTGCAAAAGGTAATTGATTATCTGAGATTTTATTCCTATATTGAAAAAAAACATTCTCATGAACTTGTAAAAAAAAATTCTCAACACTTTTTAAAACGTTTGATTGATTTGTCAATATCAATTCTCTTGATATTTTCTGAAAACCCTAGACAATATTACAGATTATTTTCAAGTTGCATAATTTATTGGAATATTTCAGAATATTTCGGGATTTCGAAGAAAATATTTATTTCGTTTCAAATTTAATGTTTCTGTTAAACTGTGAATTTGCAGAAATGCAAAAAAAAAAAAAAGAATTCTTCGATAAAACTCATTCTTTAGGAGCAATTAACAACAACAACGAAAACTTATAGCTAAAATCCTAGCATTAAATCAATAAAATACCTAACAAATATTTTTATTCTCCAGGTACGAAGTGAAATCGAAGCAAAAGAAAACGAGCAAGAGCAGGAAATGGAGAAGCTGGTAAAGCCTAAAGAGAAAGAAAAGAAAGAGGAGAAAAAGCCCGAGAAGAAGCCCGACGAGATGCAATTTAAGACGAAAATCGGGCGCAATATTCACAAGACGATAATGACAATGAAATCGAAGCAAGTGGAGCGAAACGAACTTTTTACTCCCGGTCGTATGGCGTATGTCATCGAATTGGATGACGAAAACGCCGAAGTGGACATTCCTACAACTCTAATTCGTAGTAAAGCGGACGTTCCAACAGTTGACGCGACTCCGACGCTCACAACCAACGATATCGTTATCAATAAGCTCGCGCAAATTCTCTCTTACTTGCGACAGGGAAGTAGACACGGTAAAAAGGGAAAGAAAAATAAAGACGGTCGTTCGCGCCCTGAAGAAAACCCCGAAGCCGACGGACCGTCTTCGCGACCCCAGGAAGACAGTATTTACGGCGACATCGGCGATTACACGCCTTCCGTTAGTAAAAAGGAAAGCGCTCATCAGCGTGAACAGAAGAAAAAGCAAGGCTCGTACTTCAATAAACCAGCGGAGACGAGCGTTAGCGCTGAAGAAACAGCGAATGCTCCACAATTGCCCAATATTTTAGCGGCCGTTGCTGAAGGAAGCGGAGTTCCTAAAAAAGGAGCACTTCTCAATAAATTGGCCGCAGAGCCTGAAGGATACGCCGAGTGTTATCCGGGACTGGATGAAATGCAAGACGCGATTGACGATTCGGACGATGAAGTCGACTACACGAAAATGGATCTCGGCAACAAAAAAGGTCCCATTGGCCGATGGGACTTCGACACACCCGAGGAATACAGTGAATACATGAATAACAAGGAAGCGCTGCCGAAAGCAGCCTTTCAATATGGTGTGAAAATGGCCGATGGCCGAAGGACTCGCAAGTACAATAAGGAAAAGAACGAGAAAGCTGAACTTGATCGCGAATGGCAGAAGATTCAGAATATTATGAACAAGAGAAAACCTCCGGCTAATAGTTCGGAGGGTGCGCCCGAATTTAAGGTTCCGAGATACTGAAAGGACGTTCGATATATTTAATGCGCTTGACTTTGTTTTGTAGATATTATACATTATATTGTCATGGTTCGGATATTACCTAATTGTTTTTTTCTTTGCGATTCAAATTAAGGTAGTTCAGTCGCTTATTCATTTTGTCGGTAGTGATTTTGCTCATTGAAATGAAAATCAAGCGAAAAGAATGTTCGAGAAAAACGAGAGAAAATTGCTAATCTGAAAGAATTTATGCTTATTCAAGATACTAAAAGAATTCGTTTTGCGTAATAATAATTCCGTAATAATAATTTGCGTAATAATTAAATGTGTTTAATAAATTGATGAAAAAAAATTCCCCGGAAATCCAACACTTCTTTTTTTATGAAAATGATTCGCTTATTTTTCTGGGTATGTATGAATTTTTTCAGATTTTGTAACTCTCTTTGAATTTTTAGTTTTTATATGTGAGTTGGTGTGTGAAAGAACTCAAAATTCAAAGGTAATTAAAAAATCTGGAAAAATTCATAAGTATTTAAAAAATGAACGTATCATTTTTTGCAAAAAAATGTAGGTTTCCGGGAAAAATTTTAATTAATTAATCTCTTGATTAATTTGTTAATAACTTTTTGATATTATTATTATGAAAAATTGTTGGTTCCGGTATCTTTAACATGTATGGATTTTTAAAGATTTTCTTATCGTCGAAAAGTATTTGCAATTCTCCTCATTTTCCTCGAACTTTATGCAAAATGAACATCAAGCGACGGAACTACCTCAAGGTAATTCGGTCGATAGAATTTTATTGAAAGGACCGTGTCATTTGGAAAATTGGTTGCGGGGGCTTTCGATATTAATAATCGGGATTTAGTACAGAAAAATGAGTTTTTTGTGAAGAAAAATTGATATCGATTTGATTGCAATTTAATCTTGAATCACGATAGTAGAGAGTGCTTTCTATTCCAGCATATGACCTCGATCCAAAGAAACGTTATTAATGTCTTCCTGCAAAAAATAGAATCCATTGAATGAGTTTTTTTAGAAGGGAAATATTTACACCTATTTAATTGCAAATAATCAGCGTTTGGTATTAAATTACAGTAGTAAAGGGTGATATTGCAGCATATGATCTTTAAAAAAACGACAACTTTAATAATAACGTACTTGCAAAAATCCATTAAATTAATTTTTTTAAGAAGGGAAATGTTCACACCGATTTAATTGCAAATAAATGGAGTTTGGTATTAAATTGCAGTAGTAGAAAATGATTCCTATTGCAGCATATAACGTTGATCCAAAAAAATGTCAATAATGGTGCACTTGAAAAAATTAGAATTCATTGAAAGTAAAACCTATTGTGATGAGCATTTTGAGAAATTCGTATGCATTAGATAACAGTAATTGCGTGCAATTGTCGTCAATAACTGCGTCCTTACCTCGAACAAACATTCAAAGTGGGGATTTGCAGATAACATTGATGAATTAACATTAATTTTCAGAAAAGTCCGTTTTTGTCAAGATTTACAAGTTAACAATCGGGAAATCAACATCAAATCTAATGCGGAATGGCGCATTATCTTTCTTAAGGTGATTCTTGCACTTCTTACGAGATATGCTAGTTTATTTTTAACTTCATTACGATCCAACGCACGAAAATGAATTTGATCGTTATTCAAAATGATCACTTCAAACTAATCGGATGGCAAGCGATCTTTTCCATATTCGCTCCAAAAATAGTCATTGATGTATTATCAAGCACTGATTTTACATGTGAAATGATTTCAACATCTTGATGCCGCAAAGCTCATTTCAAGATATTTTTGGAGTGAAGATTATTTGTAAAAAAAAGCAACCATTAAACTACGATGAGTGGTATCTCATTTCTTCTATGATTAAAAAGTCCGTCGGCTATTTTCGTAGATCTTAATGGATATCGATTGCTCGTTGAAAGCTCGTGCAATCAATTTCCCGCAAGTGTCCAATTAATCGAACTTCACTAAGAAGATTCCCTCGAGAGGAAGATTCATCGATCATTCTGCAAACAACGCGATCTAAAAAAAGAAAGGGTATAATCGGTCTTTTAATCAAGTCCAGAAGAACAATAAACGACACAGAGAATAATGTCAGAATTAGTCATTTATTCACGTAATCATTTATTTAAATACTATGTAACATTTTACATAAGGTACATGCTAGACTATATACATATAATCGTACACCGTACCCTCGTTTTTTTTGTTTTTTTTTTTTCGTTGTTTACCTTTCACCGTTAAAGATCCGTGCGCTTCTGACGTTCCTATCTACGAAAGAACTACACGAGAGCCCGTTTCTCTACACAAAATGTTTCCTTAACTTCCATTCCTAAAATATTACGTGTAGACTTTTCATCTGACTAAATACTAGTATATCAAGCGGCACGATAGAGGAACTATTTCGTAAACGTTTGTTGAACTATCGACTGGAGATAATATACGCCGAGTTCTCGATAAAGAATCAGGGTTTTTTTTATTATTCCTTTTAAATTCTCTTCTTCGTGGTAGCGTTAAGACTCTATCGTTGACTTTTCTCCTTTTTTTCGGAAAGCTTTTCATTTATACTTGATAGTGAATAATTGTGGCAGGGTTCTCGTCTCTGAATACTTGGCAATGGCTACAAACTAGCTCCGAGGTTCGAACGGCTTTGCTTGCCTCGGAGCGTGAGCGATGTGGAAGCCTAACGATGACAAAACTAAGCTTCGAAGCGATTCACTTTCCTTCTTCATTCTTTGGATTTTGCTTTAAAATGGAAGAACGAAAGATATTTTTAACGCCTCTCGGGCTGCCCTTATTTTACTTTATAAGCGGACGAACGACGTGGCTGCAGCAGAGAAGCGTTGGCGGGTCCTTATATTAATAATGTAAATGATACAACGTAATGTGAAGACGAATTGGAAGCATTTGCGCGTTCAGACCTTTTTTTTTTGGAAAATACTGCCCAAAATGGTAGCCATTAAGCTCGTTTAGCTCAGCATTCTCCCTTTTCTTCCGCGCGAGGATCATTGTCAAATGGTGAAGCCTATTTAATTTTTGATACCCTCGCGCGCATTTCGCTCGCCACACAAAATACGTTTTTTTCTTTACGTTTGCGCAATTGCGTTTTGCTTATACGAAATGAAATACTGATTTTTTCACGCTGCGTTTGGAAGAGGTCCCATTGCGTTGGTGCTGCCTATTCCCAATATTGCGAGCATTACCAACATGAAGACTAAGGGGGTTGTTTGATTAGCCGACGATGGGGTGGTTTTGGGTTCGCCATCAGTCGCAAAGTTTCTTCCCCAGATAGCGAAGGTCATTAAGCCTTTGCGACTCTTTTTCAAGGTGTATTTTATGTTGGAGTGGGTGTCATTTAAATTGGTACTGACGAAGCTGAAGTCGCTGGAATTCAAGGGCAGAATGTCTGTGTTTATGCCGATTGGCGTACGCATTACGCTTGGGCCCGCGGTGAAGTTGCCCGAAATTACAATTGAGTTGAATGTCACCGGGTGAACGATTATCTCGTTCGTATCGAACCTCTTGACGCAAGTCTCGACGGTGTCGTCGGTGCACGAAATAATGCCGCAAACCTCGATGCCAGCGGTTGCGATACCACTGAATGAACGCACTCCGTTGAAGACCGCAAAGCGATATCTGAAAGGAGATCGAAATTGCCATTATTTTCAAGTGATTTTCCATGGTGTTTAGCGATCATGGAAATCATGGACGTCATGGAAATCATGGACTTCATGGAAATATCATGAACTTTTATGTTTCTGGAAATAGCATGGAATTTTTTAGCAATCATGAACATTTTCATAATATTCGCTGTTACGAAGGTCCTCAGTTCCTTGATGGGTCTTTACACTGAGAGAAGACCGTACAGCGATATCTAAAAGGAGATCGTAATTGCCATTATTTTCAAGTGATTTTCCATGGTGTCCAGCGATCATAGAAATCATGGACGTCATGGAAATATCATGGAATTTTATGTTTCTGGAAGTAGCATGGAATTTTTGGGCAATCATGAAAATTTTCATAATGTTTGCTGTTAAGAAGGTCCTTAGTTCCTTGATGGGTCTTTACACTGAGAGAAGACCGCAAAGCGATATCTGAAAGGAGATCGAAATTGCCATTATTTTCAAGTGATTTTTCATGGTGTCCAGCGATCATGAAAATCATGGACGTCATGGAAATATCATGGAATTTTATGTTTCTGGAAATAGCATGGAATTTTTGGGCAATCATGAAAACTTTCATAATGTTTGCTGTTAAGAAGGTCCTTAGTTCCTTGATGGATCTTTACAGTAAGAGAAAATTATGGCATTACCAACCATAAAGTGACAACTATTCATTTGTAGTTGGTACAAACGTAGTACCACTTAATTTGTTATCACAACTATTTTTATCGTCACCGTAACTATAAAAAGACTGAAAATCAATAGTTGTCACTTTATAGTTAACTGTACTATGACAAATTTTATTTCTAACCATCATATACGCGTTTATCTCTTTTACCGAAACATTTTCATAATGCAATTAAAAGTAAATGATAAATACGTTTTCTTTCATGCAAATTTTTGGCTACTTTTGCCTCTTACATGCGTCTATAGTAATCATGGAAAAATCATGGAAATAGCATGCAAATTTTTAGGGATTTTCGCTGGACACCATGTTTTTGTAAGTACTTGATAATGGAGAATTTTCCTTCAATTTCCTTCTAGGGGTATATTTCTATTGATGAACATATTTAGAAAAATATTTTCATCACGAGGTATGAATAGTGGTTTAGAAATTTCATGGTGTTTGCGTGTGAATGTATGGGAAATTTATTTAAATCGCGATTGATTCAATGAGACTGTTTTGAGTATTTGATGATGGAGGATTTATTTGTTTTATTCCCTCCTAGAGGAAGATTTTTTATGGAAATATTTTCATTTGATTTTTTCATGTCCAGGTATGAAAAGTTATTCAGAAATTTCATAGTGTTTGCGTGTGTATGTATGGGAAATTAATTTAAATCGCTATAATTTTAATGCGACGGTTTTAAGTCTTTGATGATGAGAAATCTATTTGTCTATCTTTTTCCTAGACACATTTTCATGAACAGATATCTTCTTTTGATAATTTTATGTCAAAGCATGGAAAGTGGTTTCGAAATTTCATGGTATTTGGGTGGGTATTTATGGGAAATATACGGTGATACTTTCCAAGCTTTCAGAAATCGCAAATATGTCTTACATATGTAATATCATTGTTTGAAGTTTGCTATTGAATTTGGAGTTGTGAGAAACTTCAACTTTGTTTTGTTACGCGCTCGGATATCGAATGAAATATTCTCAAACTCATTCAAATTTTTTCATATTTCCATTATTCAAAAGCTTCCTACATTTGGAATTTCAAAAAAATGTTTACTATCGAAAGAATATTCAGCCACGTACTTCTAAAAACTTCAATTTTAGAATCATGTCAAAAGTATCGCAAAAACTGTTGAATCGATTTCATGAAATTGAACTTAGTTATTTTATACGTCATCTATCAACTAAAACTTTTCACAATTCTGTGATTGAGTGGAATTATTTTTATACTTTTATTTATATTTTTATACCGTCAACTCGTTAGTTTATTTCATAAATCATATGAAATTAATAAATTAATCAAAATGTAGGAACATCTAAAAAAAAAGAACTTCCACATCAATTGTGGCAATCACATTTAAACGTATAAAAAAAAAAAAAATTCAACGAGATTATATGAATTAAAAAAAAAATCGACATGCAAACATCAGAAAAAAAGCTCATTTATAGAACAAAATACTAAAAATGGCCACGTAAGCTACTAATTACTTTTCCCAACAATAGATTATGTAATTGCCAGTATAATACAGACCTGTAGTACTTTGCGTTGTTACGATTAGCGCTTTCGATATGCGTGGTATCGGTAGAAAATTCGCAGCAGAGTCCACGATTGCATAGAGTAAGAGTGTAAGTTCCGTTGGTCGTGGGGAAAAGTTGAGTGGTGTAAGGGCTGATATCATCGCTTAAAAGCGTCTGTTGGGACACAGGCTCGGGTCCATCGATGGTGGGCATATCTTTTGTGGGAAATACGTAAGTTACAACATTAAGCGAGTCTCGCTGTTGATTTCTTCGTCCGTTAACGCTTCTGGGAATATCTGCGATTTGAATAGCGTTGATGCGCTTTTCGGACCAGACATTTGTTAGCGATCCGTCGGTTCCCGCATAAATTCCACTTCCGCCAGTGCCGGTTTTTGGATTGTTATATGCAGAGGCTAAAAAGTTGACGTTGTTAGCGTAGGACCAAGCCGACTGTATTTCCGGTGCAGTGAGGAAAGGAAGCTCGGAAAACCACATTGTGGAATAGACGATATCGGTAATATTAGCGTCGCGGATAAGCTGAAAAGCCGGTCGCTCGAAAAGTATGTCGAAACATATAAACGTTCCGAACGTAACGTTGAAGTCAGTTGTGAAGGTCGCAAGCTCCGGTTTGGATGTCACGTTGAATCCGGGCTCGTTGAAGAGGTTGAATTTTCGGTACCTTGCGATTACCGATCCTTTTCGATCAAAGACCACGTTTGTGTTGTACAAATTGTAGCCGTCTTTGCTGCACGTGGTCGTTGCGTCGCTCGTACATTTAGCCTTTTCGCGCACGTTCACCACGACGTATGTGGCGTACTGCTTGGCCGCGCAAGATATGGCCTTCAATGCCTACCGACACAGAAAAATCGATAGAAACTTGCGCTCTTTTTATTTCACGTTGGTGCATATTTTCATCGTCCAATCTCCATATCTGTGATATGCTAAGTTATAACTTCTGAGGAAAAGGGAAATAAGGCTTTATTCAATTTTTTTTGTGTGAGCTGTTGGTAGGTGAATGAATTTTTTTGCGGAAAACTTTGGTGACTAAAATCGGTATATTAGGGCACACTGGGGTTGTTGTTGTTTGGGATCCGGATGAAGTTTGGGATTGGAGTCTATCACATTATTTGCAAATAATTAAGCGGAAATTGTCTTGAAATATGAATTTTTTAAATTTATACATTCTGAGAAACAGGAAAATAATGCATTACTGAATTTTGATGTGGGCTGTTGACATGGATTTTGTTGCGGTCAAATTGAGTGATAAAAATTTGTATACTAGGGCACACTAGGATCATCGTTATTTGAGATCCGGACAAATTTTGAGATTGGAGTCTATCACATAATTTGCAAATAATCAAGTAAAAATCCTCTCAAAATATACCGTTTAAAGAAGTTACACCTTCTAAGGAAAAGGAAAATAAGGGATTACAAAATTTTGGTGCAAGCCGTTTGGTATATAAATGGATTTTTGAACGGAAAACTTGGTTGATAAAAATCGGCACGTTAGTGCACACTGAGGTCGTCGTGATTTGGGATCCAGACAAATTTTGAGATTGGCGTCTACCACATAATTTACAAGAAATGAAGTGAAAATCCTCTTAAGATATGAATAACAATATATATATAATTTAAACCTTGAATAACTCAATTTTGCCATTCACAATACATGAGATTTTGCTTTTTCTTTGACGACTCGATAAAATTTTTGTCATACTACTGTAAGGGTTGGTAATTTTTTAATGATGGACTATCTATAGCGCACTAATTACAACTAATTACGTTATGCGTTAAGCTGAACCGATTGTTATCACAATCTCATGGTCCATTAAACTCAAGCGAGTTCTAACTTTTAATCCCACATTTCAACTCAGTTCACGGTGGATTTTTCGGGATTTACCCAATTGCTAACTTTTCAGCTCTCAATGTGAGATTACAAGACTTCGGATGCTTCTGTTAATTCTGTTGAACCAACCGGAAAAACGCCCCGATAGAAAGTTGGAATAAAAGTTGTTTCGTTTCGTTGGTTGATTTTTTAGATTGCATTTTTGTAGATCGGAGGTTCAACTCGAGCATTCTTTTATTCATTACCTCGGAGAACTAGACAGTATTCGGAAAAAATGGTGTCAAAGTACTATTAATTTCGAATAAATATTAATAATTATATCAGCAATATATTTTTTGAAAAATGTTGGAGAATGAAAGTAAATAAAATGAATAAATTTTTGAAATCTTATTCGATCCCTTCAACATACATAATTGATTCTTATTTAAGCTGAAAAAAAATTCTAATAAAATTGCTTCGAATGCTGCCTCGTCAGAGTTTATACGCAATTCTAGGACAACAATGAATATCATCTTCAAAAATGAATAGATTACATCGCTCATCGATTTCACGTCATAATTGATTTGTTATTCTGTCTATTAGACGAAAGCAAAATAGAATTTGAGCTGCGAGACAACGTTAATGCAGCCTCGCAAATGAAATTAAGGTAAGATGTTAAAGGCAAATAAAAATTGGTACTGAATTTCACCAAAGTAAATTAATTAGCTCAAGGTTTCAGCAAGACGTATTATTTTCACAATTGAGTAATCAACGTGACGTTCAAAATTTGAATGAACTACTAATGTTACATATCAATTCATGGCAATATGAAAATAAGTCTCCAGAAAATAGGACCAAAAAATAAAAATAAAACAAAGAATACAGAAAATTCATGGGAGCCACAAAAAATTGTAGCAACTTTATTTGCATATATGAAGCATTCATAGTCGATACAGCCACATTTTTTTCGACCCCCTCTGATCTGAACCATGATTGGATATATCGAAGTACCACTTCGAAAGCACTCTATGTGAATGAAAAAAAATTTTAAACGATATTTCAGAACGTGCTCTTTTGCATCCAAGTACAAAAATCGCGGAAACAAAGTGAAAAAAATGACTCTACATAAAAATTCTCCTCTTTTGTTAGCTTTCTAGTAGAATGTTTGAAATAATTGTCATGTTTCGGTGAGTATGATTTTTTAAATTAAATGACGGATTTTTTTTTTTTACTGAATAAATTACAGCGTATTTCTGCATAACTGTTGATATCTCGAAATAAATTTCCGACGTGGCACCGCCAATTGTTCGGATATTTAAAAAATTATTTGTGTGAAAGTTTCGAAAGAAAATCAGAGGTGTTTTTTTTTGTACTCAAACCTCGACCCTTGCATCTCTGATGATTTTTTATTGCGATATTGACAGTTATGCAGGAAAACTCTGTAACTGTGTTAAACAAAAAATCTGGAAAAATTCACCTAGATACCTTTTCTTACTCTTTATAACATACTTTTAACCGAAAAAAAACATCAATTTTTTAGCACTGTCGATTGTTTAAGATACGCCACAAAAAAAATTATATAAAAAATCTGCCACGCTCGATTGTTGAAAATAGTATGCAAAAGCACTAAAAAAAGTGGGCCGGTCAGAATATTAAAAACTGTAGGAAGAGATGCATTTTTCCGAATCGAGAGCAATACATTTAACAAATTTTTAAGCGCCACAATTTTTTTTTCATAATGTGCAGTTAAATTTATAAAAATTAGATCCTGTAATATTAATAGTTTTGATGGATATTTCCAGAGATATGATTTTCTTTTAATTTATTAGGCATCATTTAGAAATTTCAACGTGCAAGGCGTCTAATCAAATTAGCGAAAATAAGGCGAAAGCACATTTGGCAACGAAAAGAGAGATCATACGGAACGGGTGAATTTTTATTACTCTGCAAGTTTTATTCCTATTGATAGTATATAAACTATCTAACTAAACCTAGGTAACTATAATGAATTTAAAAAAAATCATATCTCTGGAAATATCATTCAAAACTATCAATATTAGAGAACCTAATTAGTATCAATTCCATTACACTTCACAAAAAAAGTGGCACTTAAAAATAATAAAAAAAGTATTGCTGTCGATTCGAGAAAATGTATGTCCTACAATTTTTAGAATACTCCCCTGCCAATTTTTTTCCGTGCTTTGCAAACTATTCGCAATAATCAAAGGTGGCGATTTTTTTGTTCAATTTTTTTTAGCTTTTCTAAAAAATCGACAGTGCTCAAAAATCGATATTATTTTTCCGGTTCAAAATATGTTACAAAGAGTAAGAAAAGGTATCTACGTGAATTGTTTCAGATTTCTAAAACAATTATTTCCAATAGCTTTCACCCCCCTTCCACCGCCTTAATAATCAAATGTATATACGCAGCGTCACAGAACGTATTACGGCTTTAATGAGCCACTAACCCGGATGTTCTGCAATGATAACCTCGCGTCAGCGTTTAAGGACTTTTTTGGCCCTTTTTTGGCTTTCGATAGGGCGTTAAAAGCAAATATATCAAGTGTTGAGCCTACATAAAGTCGCTGTATTAAGGAGGTTCAGTGACGATAATTGAAGTCAAATTAGTGTCAAATTTTCGTAATTGGTTTTTTAAAGCTTAAGGCATTAAAAAACAATAGTGACGGATAATTTGTATTGAAGCATGTATACTTAATCCAGTAAAAGATCAATAGTGACAAATTTGCACTAAGATGAATTGATTAACATTTATTTGTAATGGGATACATTTTCGTTCCGTTTTTTCGAAGTATAATCAGTAATTCTTTATTGATTTAAATGAGTGACGGGTCATTCCCTTTTTCAAAAGATACTCTACGAATTGACCGCCACGATATTTTATAGTATTGATCGTTTAATAATTATAGCCCGTTGTTTAGGAAACTATTTTTGTTTTTGTTAAACAACAGGCTATATTTATTGAACGGTCAACATTACGAAATATCTAGGCGGTCAATTCGTGAAGTATCTACTGAGAAACAAAATGAGCTATCACTCAGTGTAATCGGTGCAGAATTACAGATTATATTTGAAAAAAACTGAACAAAAATGTGTCCCCTCAAAAAAAAAGTTAATCGGTTAATCTTGAAGCAAATTCATCACTATTGATTTTTCGAAGGATTACGTATGCATGCTTCAACACAAATCACCCTTCACTATTTTTTAATTCATTGAACTTGAACGAATCAATTTCGAAAATTTAGCACTGATTTGACTTCGATAGTCGTCACCGAGCCTCCTTAAGGAGGTTCGTCAGTAAAATTGAAAATGCACAGAAAAATCTGAAATGATTACCGCGTTATAAATAATTCATAACAAACTCACATGAATTTTTTGGGAATTTTCGTCTACATCTTTTACACAAAATTCAAAATTAATTTTTTTATCCATGCATTTTAACATGGGCTCTTATCGCATATTTACGAATTAAAAAAAAATTATAATAATTGAAAAAAATTTTTACGTCGTAGAATTTTTAAGTATTCGGTGGAATCAATTCTTCTCTTTCGATGTAAAAAAATTTTTAAATTAAAGTTTTTTTTTTAATTCGCAAATCTGCCATAAGAGCTCATGTTAAAATGTATGCATAAAACAATTAATTTTGTTTAAACGATGTAGACGAAAATTCCCAAAAAATTCATGTGAGTTTGTTATGAATTATTAAAAACGCGGTAATTATTTTAAATTTTTCTCTGCATTTTCAATTTTACTGACGAACCTCCTTAATATGTTATATTTTAGTTGAATGCCGTATTTTCGGTACTATATTTTTATTATATTTCTTATATTCTTTTGTCTCGTTATAACCATTCTCCAGCTTTTGCTATTTTGTAATTTTTTTTTTTTGTTTTGTTTTGTTATTTGTCATCTTTATATTATTTTTCTCGAAGGGCTTAAACGCTCACCAAATAATAAATAAATAAATAAATAAATAAATAAATGTCCCCCATAAAAAAGAATATGAATCCTCACCCGCATCACCGTAGAAGAATCGTTTTTGCATGGTACTTCAAGATCCTTAGGATCAGGAACGTAAGAGCTGTGAGGCAAATAACGAGTTCGCTCCTCGGCCGGAAATGATCTGCCGGCCATTAAGCCTCCCTCAGGAAAGACGACGATGTCGACGTCCTGAGTATTTATAAAAAACGATGGATTATCTACAGGTGTATCGTGGTCCACAATACAGATGCTATCGGAGTTTAAGCCAGTTGGCAAAGTTCCCTTACGTGCTCGTTCGCTTTCTTCAAGAACTTCAAGTAGTTCTTCACGTTCTCGTCCGCGATCGCCGTTCCATCGTCGCCCTTCGTCACCGGATAATATTCCACCGCCGCGCCTACGTAGAAAGGCGACGTCGGTGTTGCTGCCTGAAATCATCGTCAAATAACGTTGAATTCCCTTTTTTATTTAACCCTTAAGTGCGAAATTCAACCGGCGAACCCCTTCGGGGTATTGATTTCCGGCACGACGTTCTCAAACCCGTAGTAACGACCGCCGGTCGCTTTCGAGTTTGTTAGAAACTTGCTGCGAATATACCAAGCCGCGCACGCTTTAGCAATTATCCATTATTGATCAACCACTCGTCGTCGTTCTTGGTGCACGAAATTTTACAAAATTTTACTATATCAAACACAAATTTCCAGTCCCCCGAGGACGAATATATTTTGCCCTTCATTGTTAATATTAAACACATGCGAAAGTTTGTCATTTATTGTACTGTCTTTATATTTTTTGTACAAATGTTATACATAATAAAAAGATGCAAATAAATTATTGATTAATCGGGACAAAATATTTAAAAAATTGATTATGGGATATTGGGCAAATTATGAAGGTTAATAAACATTATGCACTTTATTGCGTATTGGGTTTTTATATATTTTGTCACGGAAATTTGTTGATGTAAAATTTAGTGCAAAAAGGGAGCGTAAAAGCAAATTTCACCGGTTCTTGTTTTTTAATAGTACACTGCCAGAAAATATGATTTATTATAGATTTCATTGCGTTCGATGGTGTATTGATTTTTTTGCGATTTATGAAGTAAAATAAAATTGTAAAAGTGATGAAAGTATTATACCGAGTGTAATATATTATTATTATTTCACTATCCGAAATGTAAGTTTAATTCCCTCGAGGATAAAATATATTTTGCCGGTTCTCCATTGTTTTTATTAAACACATGCAAACCTCTATCATTTATTGTACTGTCGTTATATTTTCGGGACAAATGCTATGCTCAATAAAAAGATGCAAATAAATGACTTCATTGATAGGGATATTTAAAAAATCGATAATATGATATCGGGAAAATTATGGAGGTTAATTAACATTATGCACTATTTTGCGTATTGGTTTTTTATAAATTTCGACACGAAGATTTGTGGATGTAAAATTTAATTCAATTTACAAGGAAGCGTAAAATGAAATTTCCCGTTTCTTTATCTTTAATACTATTTGTTAATCTTTAATAGAAAGCCGAAATTTTTTATGTATAGTTGATCTCACTGCGTTTCATTGTGTATTGAATTGTTCCCATTTATAAAGTAAAATCAAATTGGAAGAATAATGAAAGTATAATACCGAATTTAATGTTTTATTAAACAATGACTTATCATGCTCTGAATATATAAAAATACGCAATGTTAATATTTAATTAAAAATTTTACTGCACGAATATGCATGAATACGTGTAGATTCGATTGCATTAATCGAGCTCTCAAGCACGCAGTGGAATTCGCCGGCTCTGGATATTGAATGCTACACACCCAGTCAATACGTATTACACCCCCTTAACGTATCCAATGAATCTCTCCTCTCTCCAATGAAATAAAAATTTTATCCTCAAAACTCTAAACTGTAATTCATTTTAAATTCATCACGCTCGTACCATTTATCATCTAAAAACGATAATTAATCAATTAGCAAAATTCAAATAATTGCATCTGAAAATTTCACGTTGTACTGAAAAACCAAATACACAACAACAATATGAAATATAATATTAATAATAATTTGGGTAATAACCGAAAGCGTATTAAGAATATTCGTATTACATTGCAATAATCCAATGTATAATAATGAGAATAATAATACTACCCAAAGCGTAATTAAAATATAGTAATGAAATTAATGTATGATACAACAGCAATATAATTGATAAAATGAAGAATTTAGATTAATATGTTTGTGAGGAAAAAGTGGGATGTAAAAGATTGAAAAAACCATAAATAAATGAGTAAAAAAATAAAGAAACGACAATATAATTACCTGAAGCGTAATCCTTGCTGAGAGCAGAACGCCGAAGAGGCACAAGAACGCCGTTCGGCTCATGGTTAACTTCTACAATAATAAAAACACAAAAAAGCGATGAAATTAGAAAACGAAAACTCGCTCAATAATCCCACGTCAGGTCGAAATATTCCGAGTCACAGGAAGTCGCGGTATTATTTTTCAAGCGTTTTGTTTAATCTTCTCCGCTTTTTATATACGAGATATCGCATCGACTCATGAGTCCGATAACATACCGCAAATCCGGTGTGAAAGCGCGAAGACAGTTGCGTAGAAAGATTTGTATGGATCCAACTAATCGGTATATAGTTCGGCGAGGAAAAAGGTGGGAGAAAATACGCTTGATGGAAGCGAAAGATTATATATATATATATATATATATAAATGTATGTGTCGTGTAAACGCGAGAGAGAACGCGCACTTCCGTCTCGACGAAACGACGAGATGCGAATGAGAAATTTTCGGTGGGGTGAAAAGCGTTGCGGCGCGTAGAGCGCGCGCGGCTACGGAGAAATTGCCTCTTCTACGTCGAATCGACGCGCCTGACCTCGTCGAGGTCGAACCGAGTGGGATTGACTCGAGAATCTTCGCGCATGTGTCCCGGGGGTCAATCCGACCATCCAGAGACGACGACGATGCTGAGGACGAGCCACCACCAACGACACAACAGGCAGCATCAATCCCCGTGGTTTCTATGCACATCGGTAACGCGGCAATGGGATAAACTCCGTCTCTGAGACTGTCGTCACACTACGAGGAGTTTTGTAGGGTAGGTATAGGTCAGGAACACAAGTCGGAGCCTCGTTGACTCAATGAATCCACGGAGTGAGTCATCGATATTGGGAGAGGAAGATGCTGCACATCGAGAAAGATCTTGAGGAGTGACAATGATCCCAATCAGTGAATGATTTATTTAAGTTTGTACTAATAGAAGACTTTTTTTATCAAAAAGCAGTTTATTAGTTTAAAAAGCTATTTTTAGTTTAAAAAGCTATTTATTAGTTCAAAAAGCTATTTATTAGTTTAAAAAGCTATTTATTAGTTCAAAAAGCTATTTATTAGTTTAAAAAGCTATTTATTAGTTTAAAAAGCTATTTATTAGTTTAAAAAGCTATTTATTAGTTTAAAAAACTGCCTTCTTGTTTGAAAAGCTGTTTGTATGTTCAAAAAGCTGTTTGTTAGTTTAAAAAGATGTTTTTTAGTTTAAAAAACTGTTTTTACTTTAAAAAATCATAACTCTTGCAGTTTTTAGTTTTAAAAAAATTCTAGGGTTGGACTCTTGAAATATCATGGTTTGAGGGAAAAACAGATTATGGAATTTAAAAAAAATTTCACCGAATATCTTTACAAGAATATTTTTTCGGTTTTTCGGCTGTTATCTGTATAGTCTATTCAAAGGCAAGTGTAGGTTAGGAACACACGAGTTGGAATCTCACTGGCTGAATGAATCGAAAAAGTGAGTCATCGATTCCATCGGATAATGAGAGAGGAAGATGCTGCGCACTGAGAAAGATCTCAAGGGATCACAATGACCCCAATAATTTTCAAACAAATGCCGCGTTGAACGTGTCGTTTCGAATGGTTTATGAAAATCCATGTTATCAGTTTAAAGGTTCTCGAATGTGGTACAGTCGCTATATTATTTCAATTGCATTTTAACAAGGCGGGAAAAAATCGGCAAGTGATCGAAGCGTAGAATCATCATTTTTCTTTCATAATTCTTGCAATTTTAAATTTTTTTAATAAAATTCTACGGTGATACTCTTGAGATATCATAGTTAGATAGAGGGTCATATAATCATAGAGGGAAAAAATCGCTTCATGGCATTAAAAAAAAAATCCCCGCTTAACGAATCAGAGCGGAAAGTTTTAAAGTAGAAGAAGTTGCTACACAATGTCAAGCAATTAATGTGTCAATCAAATGATAATATCATCAGTTATTCGGGATACTTAACATTCAGGTTTATCGTCATGATAAACATGATAAGCATCGTTATCACTGCTTGGAAATACGTGCATCTTAGAGTCGAGAATATATATTTTTGAATGTGCATGCTTTTCACATCTTCTTCCTTGTTTATATGCACTCTTTATCTGTCCTAATGACCTTGACGCTAGAGAATACGTTTATAATGTGAATGCATTATTAATTTTTTTCTTTTTAACTCGGCGTCGAATCCCGACCGTTGATGTTGCTAACCGGAGCGTATGCTGTCGTCAACCGGCGAAATTCTGTGAAAGCCACCATGGATTCAGTGACCTACCGTCACGTAGCACTCCCGGCTATGTAATCGATGTATGTACTCGGTATATAGCAGTCGGTGTGTGTGTGCGTGTATGTTTTAGGGCTTGTGCAAGTTACACACCGCCTGAAACGCGACAACTGCGTTCTCTCATTGCACCTTCGTACGATTCATCCCCGTTTTTCGACATCGCGTGATTCACCTAATACTCGCTACTTCCAACTATGGCTCAACCCCAGACGTATTTCCGGGAAGTGGAACAATCGATTTTCGAGCCTCTTTTTGTTCTGCTTTGGACACTCGTGCTACATATGGGGTATTTTGTTTGGCGCTCGAGATCGTCGACGTTTTTGCCATTTTTTTATGGACTGTTTTAGAGATCAATAATCGGGTGGCGGTTTTTTTTTGCACGGCCATTTGTTCCTGGAAAAATTATTTATTACTGAAGGCGCATGGTAGGGATTTTTGAGATGAAACAAAAAGGAAAAAAAAGATGCAAAGTGGAACTTTGCAAACTGATCTCTCGTTATTGTTGGATTTTTACATGTCTACCTCTATGAGAAAGTATGACAATTTATTTTGGCTTCCTTATCTAGGAAGCTTCGTAAAAATCCAATAATAATGAGGAAGCAATTTGCAAAGTTCTACTTTGCAGCGTTGGTAAAAAAAAATTGTAAGTGGCATTATTTTTCAACCGCTTGAACGTTTAGCTTACTTGCGTACCAAATTTAAGCCGGATGTTAAGTCCCAGCCTAATTTTCTAAGGCGAACTAAACTATATTTAAATATTTATGTTGGGTACGTTGTTTGATTAAGGGACATTTTTGCCATTTTTTTAAAGACTGTTTGGAAATCAATAATTGGGTGGCGGTTTTTTTTGCACGGCCATTTGTTCTTGAAAAATTCATTTATTACTAAAGGCGCATGGTAGGAAATTTTGAGATAAATTAAAAAGGAAAAATAGATGCAAAGTGGAACTTTGCAAATTGATCACTCGTTATTGTTGGATTTCTGCAAGTCTACTTTTATAAGGAAGTATGTTAATCTATTCTGGCTTCCTTATCTAGGAAACTTTGAAAAATTCCAACAATAATAAGCAAGCAATTTGCAAAGTTCTCCTTTGCAGCCTTGTTAAAAAAAAATTGTAAATGGCATTACTTTTGAAAGGCTTGAGCGATTCTTAACAGGTTTGAACTGATGTTTAGTTTACTTGGGCACCAAATTTAAGCCGAATGTTAAGTCCTAGCCTAATTTTCTAAACCGAACTAAACTATGTTTAAATATTTATATTGGGTACGTATATTAAGGGACGTTTTTGGCATTTTTTTAAAGACTGTTTCGGAAATCAATAATTGCTTGGCGGTTTTTTTTTTTGCATGGCCATTTGTACATGGATAACTTATTTATTACTAAAGGTGCATGGTAGGGAATTTTGAGATGAAACAAAAAGGAACAAAGATGCAAAGTGGAACTTTGCAAATTCCTCTCTCGTTATTGTTGGATTTCTGCAAGTCTACCTTTATAAGGAAGTGTGCTAATCTATTTTGGCTTCCTTATCTAGGAAGCTTTGAAAAATTCCAACAATAATAAGCAAGCAATTTGCAAAGTTCTACTTGCAGCCTTGTTAAAAAAATTTTAATGGCATTCTTTTTCAACCGCTTGAACGATTCTCAACAGATTCGAACTAATGTTTAGTTCACTTGCGTACCAAATTCAAGCCAGATGTTACGTCCCAGCCTAATTTTCTAAGCCGAACTAAGCATAAAATATATATTTAAATATTTATATTGGGTACGTTGCTCGATTAAGGGATTAAAATCCCAAATTCTCATTCATTACACTCCCTGATATTTAGTTTACTGAAATAGTTATGATTTACTAAATTATAATGATTGACTTTAACATAGTTTAATAGATACTCAATAACTCAAAATAAAACATAGGATTATTACATTAGTTTCGCGAATATAATATTATTTATTTGCGCGTGATTACACACTCGGTACACTTCGATGTACGGGATATAATATTAGAAGAACTCGATATAATATGTGAATGAAACTCGCGGAATTACTCGTCGCGGACTTGTAAAATATAAGTAACTTACTTATGTATAATGTAAGTTACTTGTAAAATATAAAATACTCGACGCGACAAAGACTTCGCGTATCGCGGTATAATTCGTTTTATAAATTTATTGTTTATAAATTCTGAGAAGACCGACTGGAGATAGTATCGATAGAATCGAAGAAAGCATAGGCGGGTGAGATAGAAGGGGAAATTTTGGTGGTCGTGAAAAGAGCCCGAAATGCTGACTGCGCGTTGCACGCGCGGTCGATGGACTTTACTTAGACCCAAAAATATGTGGAAAAGACACGTACATATTTTCGGATACTCGCGGTAATCCTCGAACCGATATGACACGACAGAAATTCGAGGCGATCGGAAGATTCGCGTCGATTTTTCGAAAAATTCGAAATGTCATTTTTTTAACACCTTAACAGATTCGCATTAAATTTCAACTTATCCTTCGCTTAGTCAAATTTTACTCAAAAGTTTAAGAACGTACGAAAAATTTCAAGAGTTTGAGCACGAACGAAAAATTCAAAAATTTGAGCACGAACGAAAAATTTCAACAATTTGAGGACGAACGAAAAATTTCGAAAGTTTGAGGACGAACGAAAAATTTCGAAAGTTTGAGCACGAACGAAAAATTTCGATAGTTTGAGCACGAACGAAAAATTTCAAAAAATTAGAAAATTACACAAATTATAAAACCCTAAGCGGATTGGCACCAAATTTAATCCTTAACATTATTCGATTACAGTCCACTTTTGGTCCAAATTTGAGCCGGATATCATTAAAAATTGCGGGAGTTAGAGTCTGAGCTGATATCCTCCAAAAAAATTCAGAATGCCATAAAATTTAAACACCTTGACGGATAAACTTCAAATTCAATCTCATACCTTGTTTAACGACAATTTACTAGTGGTTAACGATGTATAATACCGCCAAAAATGAGTTTCAGAGACAATTTCGATCACTTCCCGATGGGATAAAAATCGGAAACAATAATGCATATAAAACGTGCCGAAAAGATTGATTTCGCATAATAATAATCCCAAAATGTTATTAACAAATTCGTAAAAAAAAACAATTGTTCAACAAATAAACAGTCAACCTAACTTTTTTATTATGAATATGATAGGTTAATTTTTTTTGAATGCGTATGAATTTTTTCAGATTTTTTTCTATATGTTGATTTTTATATTTATATTTCGATTTTTTTTATTTTGAAAAATGTGCAGAATATAAAAAATTTTGGATATGCGTTTTGCAAAAAAATCTTGAGTGTAGTAGATAGGTTTATGCCGAACACATATCCAAAATTCATTATTTTGCGCCCATTTTTAAAAATAAAAAAAGTCAAAATCGGAATGAATAAAAAAATCTGAAAAAATTCATACGCATTCTAATAAATTAGCATATCATTTTCATTAGAAAAAAAGTTATTTTGACTGATTGTTTGTTAAACAATTGTTTTTTTTACAGAAATTTGTTAATAACATTTTGGATTCATGACTATGCAAAATTTATCTTTTCAGCACGTTTAATATCGATTATTTTTTTCCGATTTTCTTCTCATCGGGAAGTAATCGAAATTTTCTCGCAAAGTCACGATTGGCGGGACTGTACGTATCATGCATCCTTAAAATTTCAGCCCGATATCTTTAAAATTGTGACGGCTATCGTGCTTACAAAAAATTCTGCACATACGTACACACATACAGACATTTCGTACAAAATATTTTTCTCAACGTTTTAGACTACTTTAAGTATACTGACATGAAAATCATATATAAAAAAAAAAAACATTTTCACGAAAACAAAGCTCTGTGTGGGAGCAAGAAAAGGATGCAAAGTCGATAATTCATCGTTGAGATCGTAATAAAAAGAAAAAGTAATAAAAAGGTTGCAAAGTAGAACTTTGCACACTGCTTTCTCATTCATTTTCATCTTTCGTAAAGCCACCGCCATGAAGAAAGTTTATTACTTCATGTTTGGCTCTCTCATAGAAAGAGCTTGGAATTTTTTGAAAAATTTAAAATATAATAAAATCTGAACTGCTTTACCGATCATCACCAAATTTGTTACGCAGCCGAGCTGAATTTTATTTTTCCTGTATAAAAAATTTTTGTTGAGGTGTTGAAATTTTACCAGAATTATATCAAAACGAAGATAGTTCGAAAGTTTCAAAATATCATGAAAACCGAACCGCATTACCGATTTAGCACGGATTCAGTATCACAGGTCCCATTACTTTCAATTTGAATACGTTCAATTTTTATACGAAGTTTTAGCCCAATAGCTAAAAATTCTAAGCATCACTACTAACGATGGACAGCTTAAGCAAGATCGATTGTTTGTTTTTATTCTTTTTATCGAGTTATATAAATTCAAATGAGGCAGCAAATTACATTGATACAGAGATTAAAAATTACGTATGTGTGACAACCGCGGTGGACTTTGAGGTAATTAACTTAAGTTTGTGTGAAAGCATCTCATTGGCGGCAAATGACATTGATAAGCATTCAAACGTTCTAGAATGTGGTATTTTCAGTATTATCAGTTAATTGCATTTTAATGAGGCGGAAAAATCGACAAGCGTTCGATGCATAGAAAAGCCGTTTTTACGTTCAAAATCATAACTCTTGCCATCTTCGTTAAAATAAAAAAAATTTCTAGGGTGATACTCTTGAGATATCACAGTTTGAGGGAAAAAAACTTTATGGAATGAAATAAAAAATTTCCTCGTGTAAGGGATAAAAGTGGAAATATATAAAGCCCTTATTCATTAACAATTGACACGAATGTAGATAATTTTGTGGAAATACGTATAAAAGTATACTTAAAAATTGAAATGGATGCAGTCAATAACATAATTTACCAAAAGTCTGGGTGATATTTTTGTTATTTTACTTTCTCACCGCGTTGTACGAAAAAAATGTAAATTTTAATTTTACTCACTAATATGGTGAATTAGTAAACTAAACATCAGATTTGAACTGATGTTTAGTTTACTTGCGCACCAAATTTAAGCCAGATGTTACGTCCCAGCCTAATTTTCTAAGCCGAACTAAGCATAAAGTATTTTCAGTATTATTAGTTAATTGCATTTTAATGAGGCGGAAAAAAATCGACAAGCGTTCCATGCATAGAAAAGCTGTTTTTACGTTCAAAATCATAACTCTTGCCATCTTCGTTTAAAAAAGAAATTCTAGGGTGATACTCTTGAGATATCACATTTTGAGGAAAAAAAACTTTATGAAATGAAATAAAAAATTTCCTCGTGTAAGGGATAAAAGTGGAAATATATAAAGCCCTTATTCATTAACAATTGACACGAATGTAGATAATTTTTTGGAAATACGTATAAAAGTATACTTAAAAATTGAAATGGATGCAGTCAATAACATAATTTACCAAAATTCGGGGTGATATTTTTGTTATTCTACTTTCCCACCGCGTTGTACGAAAAAAATGTAAATTCTAATTTTACTCATTAATATGGTGAATTAGTAAACTAAACATCAGATTTTAACTGATGTTTAGTTTACTTGCGCACCAAATTTAAGCCAGATGTTACGTCCCAGCCTAATTTTCTAAGCCGAACTAAGCATAAACTATTTTCAGGATTATTAGTTAATTGCATTTTAATGAGGCGGAAAAAAATCGACAAGCGTTCGATGCATAGAAAAGCTGTTTTTACGTTCAAAATCATAACTCTTGCCATCTTCGTTTAAAAAAAAATTTTAGGGTGATACTCTTGAGATATCACAGTTTGAGGAAAAAAAACTTTATGGAATGAAATAAAAAATTTCCTCGTGTAAGGGATAAAAGTGGAAATATATAAAGCCCTTATTCATTAACAATTGACACGAATGTAGATAATTTTATGGAAATACGTATAAAAGTATACTTAAAAATTGAAATGGATGCAGTCAATAACATAATTTACCAAAAGTCTGGGTGATATTTTTGTTATTCTACTTCCTCACCGCGTTGTACGAAAAAAAATTTTATTTTAATTTTACTCACTAATATGGTGAATTAATTTTTTTTTCAATATCAATTCGTTATTTGCAGTTGATAACCACACTCGACCAAAGCACAGAACTAAATGGTTCTCACTCCAATGTAACTTATCTTTATCTTGTACTTTATGTGAGTGACATTTATATGAACGTATAGGCCTTGATTGCCACTTAATCGAATTACGTTCTAGATAATATCGATGTCTCAAACTGATTGTAAATATTTTTACAACACTTTCTTTTTGGTTCCTTTTGCTGTTATCTTTATCATTATACGAATAATTTCGCCTATTATTTTCCAACAGTTGTACTTTACTTCGTACATTTGGTTATAACATTCCTAATGTTGAATAATAATTGTTTAAATTTAAAAAAAAATTCGGGACTGTCTTGAATGTTTCCTGAGGTTATCAGAATATCCAAATCTTTCAATTATCGTAAAATTATTTGAATACTGAATTACTGATACCTAGAAAAGGTTAAGACATAATTCTAGACGAAAGTAAAAAAAATCAAATAAGAAATAAAATTAAAAAATAAAAACATATGCTGAGAAAAAAATTTCTTTTGATTCTTACTGTACATCAGACGGGAAATGATTGTACACAAATAAGATAATATCTGCTCGCAAACACTAAAGTCGTGTAGCTACTGTTGGTAACATCTGTTGCGGAGATCGATGAACGGCAACAGTTTCCTTTATACGAACTTTACACTTTGCTCGACGCTTAAAGAGATTTGATGTTTATCGCATGTCTAATTTTAATACATTAATAATGAAATCTCCACCGTTCCATTTTTATAGCAGAATTTGAATAATTGATAACATCTTTTCCGAAAGATGACTGACATTTTTTATTCGGTAAAAAAGTGTATTGGAACATATTTTCCCTTAAATTAGAAAACTGCAAAAATGTTACCGAAAAAACGGCCCTTAATATGCGAACACTTCTTATATTGTTGTTAAACATAAAACAAGCTTTGGAAAATCTGCAGAATAATGAGATACTAATGTGGAAGTTTTTACTTGGTGTTTCCACTTTTGTACAACGATGAAAAAATAATCAAAAATTGATAAATAAAAAACAATGAGATTGTGGATGTGTATAAGATTTCACGACCGCGTGAAAATATTAGATAAGCGAAGTTTTATTCGGATCTTTATGTCAAAGATATGCAACAGGATGCGATAAAGATCCTGCATGGAAAGAAAAGATTAGTTACCATAACCAAACAATGAGTTGACACAACCAATCGATTATTATATTTTACTTACAACTCAAATGATAATGTCAACGGTTCGAATGGTAATAAAGACGATTCGAATGGTATTCCCAATAATTGGACTGGTAGTCGCAACGATTGAATTGGTTAACCTCACTAATCTCGCGAGGACCAATCGCGAATAGTTGAGGTTACTATTCGATATGGTTGAGGCAACTAATTTTTGAGAGATTGTGCACGGAACAACAAAGTTTGGTTGTGACAACTACGGCTGTAATTTGCTGTATCGTCGTTCTAAAAAATTAGTTGCCCCAATCATATCGAATAGGACTTTTAACTATTCACGATTGGTACTAGCAAAATTAGCCAGCCTAACCAATCAAAAAGTTGTGTCTTCCACTTGAAAGGTTGGAAGTACCGTTCGAATTGTTGGCTCTATTATTCAAATCATTGGCACCACCATTCGTATCGTTGGCGCTGCCATTTGAGTTGCAAGAAAAATAGAATGATCGATTGGTTGGATCGAGTCATTTCTTGGTTATGGTAGCTAATCTTTTTTTCCGTGTGTACAGCAAATACACGTTTGGTTGTGGAAACGTAGTTGTCACAACCAAAAATTTCTTTCCGTGTGATGCTTTTATGAACTTTGCACAGTCCCAAAAAAAAATCCAAAAAATTGAGGATTTTCATAGACAATTGGCATCAATTTTTTCCATGCCACTTTCCGAAGTCCTTTTCGCAAAAAAAAATTTAATTCATTTTGTAGTAAAATATAGTCTGAAATTACACAATTAATTTTGAATTAATTATTTTCTTGTGGGCCATAGAAAAACGCACATTTTCGTTTTTTTAGGATGTCGCGATTTTTTTGGGAGAATGATTAATCGTAATTAATCGTTCCCGAGATATCATTGGTTAAATGAAAAATAAAAAATATGGCATATTTCGCTAGAAAAAATTTCAAACAATTTAAAATTTCGTGTATCTGTCATAACCACTGAACCTGATTTTTGGACATTTTTTCGATTTTTTTTTCGGTAGCTGAAGTCATGTGGAATGCTCATATGCGTTAGTGGGCGAGAATAACACCAGCAAAAATAAAATTAGCATTTATTCGACTAGTGTGAAGCGCTTCAACTTCCTTAATCAGATAGAAACCAGCGTCATGTATTTTTTTTTTCGATTTATCTCAGCGACTCAACCAGCAATAATTTTTTAATCAAGAAACCAAAAAATTGGGTGTCACTCGATTAGAGAAAATTGTTTAAAATTAGAGAAGTATTATTTTTCAGATTGTTTTTAAACAAATGGACATTAAAAAAAAATACTTTTCTCGATGTTTTGACGCATTCTGAGGATCCTGAAATGGAAATTATCAAATATGTATTCCCACGAAAATACAGTTTTTTTTTCTATGCAGAAGCAAAAAGCAATAGATCCATAGAAGTTTGTCTTGATTAAATGATAAATTCAGCACTCTTTTGACTAGTGTAGAGGGCTCCAACCTCCTTAATCAGATAAAAATCAGCGTCATGTGCTAGTTCGATTTATCTCAGCGACTCAACAAATAATAATTTTTTGATTAAAAAAAATTGTGTAATGATAGCCCATATGTGAACTAAATTAAAACCCGATACCTAGTAATTTGCATGAGCAAGCGCTTGAATGAGTTTTTTCAAATAATTCAAAATGCCATAAAATTTGAACCACTCGACCGATTGGTGTCAAATTTGTACCAAATATCTTTTTAAATCGTCGTCTAAGTGTGAAGAAAATTTGAGATGAATCTGTGCAAAATTTATAAATTTTTTTTTTCGTAAAAACTTTTTTTTTCTTCTTGTTCACCAAAATCGAAATTTTCTGACACGTCAACAGTTAATTAGACCAAAATCTTAATTGGAAATCAATAATCGTTAAATCATATCGGCAATTCCAGCCAGATATCTCAGAATTTGCATGAGTTATAGTATTTGCAGACATTTTTGAAACATTAAAAATTGTAATAAAATCAGAATGGCTCAACAGATTTTCGGAAAATTCGGCACACATAATGTTTCACGGGTAGTCCATTTATGTACAAAATTTCAGCCCGGTGCCTTTTTAATTGCAAAAGTTATAGCGTGAAAACGATTTCTTCAAAATTCGAAAAAATGGTGTAGAAAAAAAAATTTCACCCGATTCGCGTCAAATACAATCCCAATCAATTTTTCTGAATACGTACGAATTTTTTCAGAATTCATTTTAGTTATCGAAATTTCGTTTTTTTTATTTTTTTTTTTTTAAATGCATGTTAAGTCGCTAATTTTTCATGTGTTTCTCGCAAAACCTCCCATTACACCCAAGAAGTTTCTAAACGATTGATCAAACAGATTCGCGAATACAGCTCATACAAAAAAAGAAAACCGCAATTTTCAAACATTAGACAAAATTCTGAAAAAATTCATACGTATTCCGAAAGTTTAACGAATCATTTTTATTCGAAAAAGAAGTTAAGTTGATGGATAATTTGTTGAACAATTTTTTTTTCACCTATTTGTTAATAACATTTTGCAATTATTAATATTCAAAATTGATCTTTCCCGCACCTTTTGTGTGCTTGATTTTTTTCAGATTTTTATTCCATCGAGAAGTGTGCGAATTTCTCTCTGGATTCTCACTTTTTTGGAAGTTGCACTTCAGCGCTCTCCTAAACTCACTATAGTACAGTCCGTAAGAATCGCCGGATCGAGTTCAAAGTTCGATCCTCGCACGCGGCAGTGCGCGACGGGTCATCGTCCGGCAGGGGCCGCTCACGTGAAACCTGCAACGCGGCGAGTAAATCGATAGTCCTTCGCGTGCCATTCACTGAATTCTTCTATTTATAGGGATACAATCAATGGGAATATCGGAGTATTCGATTGTGGGATTCAAAAAGATTCACAGTCTGTGAAGTTTATATATCGAATATAAAGGATACAGCTCGAAAAAGAGACGCTCTGAAATTCTTATCGTGGTTTCCTTCGAGTGAACTCATTTCAAACTAAAGTTGTCGAGCTTTCCGATGCTCGAATCTCAGCTTCATGTAAATTTCTTGGGTCAAGTGTGATACAGCGTTTTCGATACGTGAACAACTGACACAAAGAGAACAGCAACAATTTGCAGATTATCCGTGGCATTTATTTTTAAGCACCAATTAAATAAATCGTGATAATGATGTATAAGAAACTGCAAAGCAGAATTTGGACAACTTTTTGCTTAATATTTTTAGCTTTTTTTACAAAACTACCTGTATAACGATGTGTGGTCGATTTTGGATTCGTTATGAGGAATTGTTGTAAAAGAACTAAAAAGCTGCAAAGTTGAACTTTGCAAATTGCTTCCTCATTATTTTTGGTTTTTTTTCACAAAACTACGTTTATGAGGAAGTGTATTAAACGATTTTGGTTTCCTCATAGAGAAAAGTTTGTAAAATGCTTAAAATAATGGGGAAGCCATTCGCAAAGTTCTACTTTGCAGCTTTTTTTTTTATAAAAAATAAAATTCTGGAAAATCTGAACTAGATAACAAATTGTGACGAAACTGTGTATCTATCATTGCTTAAGGAGGTTGGAGCGCTCCACACTAGTCAAAAGAGTGCCAAATTTATTATTTAGTTTGGACAAACTTTTATAGATCTATTGATTATAATAGATGGTGATTCTTATAGCTGCATAGGTTTGTTACTTAGAAAAAAATAAAGAGCACATGATTTCCACAAATATTAACGGGTTAATGCTAAATTTCAAAACTGCACATATTTCTTCAGATTTTTCTGAAAATAATCCGTATTTTTTGCTTGATTTTGATGTATTATGGCTTTCTTTTCGTTATGAGATACTTTATGCATTCACCGAGATATTTGATAGTATTCCTTATTTAACACTTGCAGCTGTTTGTTTACAACAAAATTTTATTGATGGGTAAACAAATGGCTTTAATTTTTAAATAGAAAATACTATCAAATATTTATATAGTGAGTTTGTAGAGTATCTTTCAAGGAAGAGAATGAGCTATATTACATAATAATCGAGCAAAAAATGGGGGGTTATTTTTTTCGAAAACTGAGCATGTCCCTTTTTGAAAATTAGCATGAACCAGATAATATTTTGTAAGTGCATTGAAATTAATGTTTTTCTGAGTCAAAGATATCTTTTTTAATACAAAACATCATCGACTATACTCAATTGATAAAAAACCTATGTATACACGATTTACAAAAATTAGCACTCATGTAATTAATGTGTCCAATCTCCTTAATACTACTGATTTCATGTATAAAATCTGAGTTCGCCATTTTATTTTTCGCTAAAGTTAATGCAATGACATAATTTTTCTAAAACGTAGTTTTCTGTGAAATACGAACCACTTTGCAAATTACTATGAACCCATCGTCGCTGAATATCACCAATTTCAAGTATGAAATTGAAGATCGTTATTTCGTATTTTGTCCAAATTAGGGCAAAAACGTAAATCTTTCAAAAATTTCAAAACTCCATAATATCCGAACCCCTTTTCCGATTCCGGTTAAATTCAATACGAAACAATTAACAGTAACTGCACTAATGACAAACTATTCAGCAAAATATCGTCAATTTTATGAAAGCTGGAGCACACATCTTTTTTTTTTTTTTTAATTCAAAAAGTCATAGAATAAAAATGTCTGCATACATTTGGTTAAAAATTGCAACAGTCAAAGACAGACTGCTACTACACTCGTGTACCAAATTTTAGCTCATTTGCTCGAACGATTCTTTAGTTACAGGTGATTGAAATATCGAAGCCCTGCACACGCACACACACACACATATGGACATTTTATCTAAACCACTTTTTTTGACGTTTTGGACCACTTTGAGTGTCCTGTCATAAAAATCTAAAAAAACAATTTTTTCATGAAAACAAAGCTTCTTCACGAGTAAGCAAGAAAAATTTACAGTCTGTAAAGGACATCGTTAAAAAAATGACGTTTCGAAATTCGTATCGTGGTTTTCTTCGCGTGAACTTACTTTGAACTAAAACTCTCGCGCTTTCCTAAACTCGAATGTCAGCTCCATGTAAATTTGACGAGTCAGTATGATGCAGCGTTCTCAATACGTGAATAACTGACACAAAGGCAACAACAAAGATTTGCAGAGCGCGTCGCTCTCATTTTTTAATCACCGATGATATAATGACGTGCGCGGGAAGAATATGATATGTCATGTAAAAATTATCAGAAGAGTCCGAGGCGCGACGCTTTGCACGCGTTGAGAAGTCTCAAAGCGACTCGATTACCAATGAAATTTGTCGGATACTCAGGAACACGCGTAAATGTTGCGTAAGCCGAGTGCAACGCGAATAACTTGATCTCGACGAAAAATTATTGCCCGGAATCACGACACCCATTGACCCTAAACTGACTTAAACTGGTTTACTGGACGAAACGGGGTAAACATCCTATCGATGACCCGTGACCTCTACAGGGATCCGATATTATTACTTTCTGACAAACTGGTTCGAAGCGGAATTCACTCTTTATCCGTGCGAATCCCATTTCCAGTCAAGTCACTGTCGCACTTCTCGAAAAAGTGTTTGCAAGATTACTGATAATTGGCAACGTGAGCTTTGGCTATATCATTGTGCTTAATATGGTTAGTAACGAGAGATATAATAATGAGGGCATGTTTTCCATTTGACAAAACGTATTAGTCGTGCAGTTATTACTCCCGTAATAATTTTTGATAGATATCTTTATAATAATGTCGATTTTTCTTGAATAGAATAATCTTGCTAATGTAAAGTAGAATTTTGGATATGAAGAAAAAAAAAATTTCATTCAGTATTCGTATACAGAACTGAAGAAATTTTATTTGGCTAAAAAGTAGCGGAACGTTGGGTGAAAAACAGAATTATTTATAATTTTTTCGGAAATTATTCGAAAGATTCGAAAAGATTTTATCTTATGAAATTTCTATTTCATCGTACTGAAATTTGGCACAGTTTTTACAGTAATATTAGAAAAAGATAACAAAACCTGATTCTTTGAAATTTTTTTAAGAAAACAAAATTTGGTGGCAAAAAAATGTTTGCAAAATTACTGATAATTGGCAACGTAAGCTTTGGCTATAAATATATTTTTGCAGTGATAGATGCAATAGACAAAAATTTCCATTTTTTTAGACAATTACTAAAGGTTTCGAGTCTAATGAGCAATTTCTAATTATTTTTTGACTGGCTAGGACTTTCACTGGTCTTATACGTTTTCAATGAAAAGAACAATTATGAGATGAGAAATCTCAAAAACAACGACAAAAAAATTTTGACAAATTTCTATTTTTAATTGCGTTAAGCCACCCCTAAATATCTTTTGACAGGTCGCAGGCTTTTCCACGAATTATCTCTCGGTTACCAAAAAAAGAATTTTGGAGTGAAATCGAAAAAAAAGGAGCTCAAAATATTGTCTCCTTAATACACAGATAGAAATCTGAAAAAAAAAATTCACAAAAACAAAGCCTCGTCCAGAAAAAGATATACGACATTCAAATTCAAATACAAGACAACTTACTTATAATAAAAATCATTCACATTCATTGCACTATCCAATTTAAAGATTATCCCCTAAAAAAAAAGTATATTTTAATATCAACCGTTAATTAGTAGTAGTAGTAGTAGTAGTAGTAAGTGTTTATTAACAATATATGGTACATTTTTTAGCCTTATCTATACTTAATTTTGCTTATCATTAAAACTTATGAATATATACATATATATATTTTTAACTGGCCATCGACCGTAGTCCTTCAGCCAAACCGTTAATTATTTTTCGATGTTAATCATATCGTTGTCAATAAAAATGAATATGTCATCAGCCCGCTGTTATAATTTCTTCCCGGTTCAATTTGTCGCAACCGAATAACAACAAAATATTAAAACGTTAAAGTCAGTTAACGGATGAGCACGTGGACCGTCTCCAAATTCGATCTGATAAGGAAGATGCAAAATGCACGGAGAGGCGAGAGGGAGAATGCGTAAAGGTCTTGACCCTGCAGATAGTGACGTCTTATATAAAGTAGTGCTCCCTCTCCAGCGATTCAGTTAACTTTCAGACTGAAGTTACGCTCGATAGTTCTAACAGTCGTCGAGACTTTACGTAGACCGTAACATCGTCTCGTCGGGTGCCGTACTATCCGCAGGTGTTGTGAGTTGTATTGCGATAAACCAAAACAATTATTTCTGTATTCAATGCTGGTGACGAGAAATCTCGCGTTGCTTCCTAAACGAGCCTTCACCGTATACACTGTAAGTTGAACTTTCTATTTTATTAATAATATCCAATTTCTAAATAAATAAAATATGGTGGTATAAGTAATTCACGAAAAAAAAAACAAATATATAAATATTTATAATTCAATAAAATTGGATTAATGAATGCAAAAAAAAAGTAAATAGCAGGCAAAGATTTTTTTCTTATGAATTAAAGAACTTTCCATATGTGTTGTAAAATACTAATATAAATTAGATAACAGCCTTTTTAAATTGGGCACTTTTCACAGAAAAAATAATTAGATTTGCTTGTATAAACGATAGTGGGACAGTAGTTTGTAAAATTGAAATTTAACGATGGTGAGGGTAATTTAAATAATATCCAATTACTACTTTAAAAAAAAATTCCCGTAACATAAATAAATCACCACAGAATTCCAATATTTATGATTGAATAACATTCGACTAATAAATACAGGGAAAGAATGTAAATAGCAAACAAAGATTTTATTCTGATGAATTCTAATATGAATTAGATATCATATTGCCTTTTTAGATTGTGTACTTTTTACAAAAAGCAGCATTAAATTCGCTTCTATAAACAATAGTGACACACTAGCGTGCAAAATTGAAATTCAATAATAGTGAAGGTAATTTAATGTATAGAATAACCAATTTTTATTTTGAAGAAAAAATTTCGGTAATAGAAATAATTCACCACAGAATTCCAATTCATGAATATTCATAATTGAATGAGATTGAACTAATAAATACAGAAAAATAAATGTAAATAGCAGACAAGTTTTCATTCTGATGAATTAAACAACTTCACACAAAAGAAGCTTTAGATTGGCTTGTAAGTGAACGATAGTGGCACAATATTTTTTCAAATTAAGATTTAATAATGGTGAGGGTAATTAAATGTATTGATCATTTCGCTGACAATAAATTTGTAAATAGACCGCACAAGCACACGGCTTAAAATTATTCAATAGTGTAGTTAGCTACAGAAATACTCTGCACTTTTATATCGTATCTCTCGTTACAATTGCAGCACCTTTGAGATACCAACGATATTTTCATCACGCGCACTGTAGTATTAATTAGAGGTACGTACACGCTGGTAATGCACGCTTATTAACCCGCGCCTTCAAATCAATAAGGGCATTGGGATGTATAAATATTTAAGGTGGATAAAAAAATGAATTTTTTTTAAATATTTAGAGGGCGATGGCTCAATTAAAAGTGGCTATTATCGGTCAAAGCAATTTTGCTGCTGAAGTTTATAAATTGCTGAGGCAAGATGGTCACAAGATAACTGGAGTTTTCACCATACCAGATAAAGGAAATCGGGAGGATCCGCTCGGTAAGATTTTAAACAAATTAACAAAAGGCTAAATAAATAAATAAATGAAATGTTTATAATTGGCAAAAAAAATTGTTTTCAAATTGGGAACGAAAAAGTTTTTATTTCAAATTTCGCGCGAAACTTTTAAGCACAACGTTTGAAAAGTTCAGTTTTTGCAAGTTCGTGAAAAAGTTTACTTTTCTGAATAAGGACAGAAAAAAGAATTTTGCAAAGAGAAGATTGTAAAATTTATTACTTTGTTGTATTTGTAATTCATGAGATCTTATATCCAATTGAATATGACATAATAAAGTGAGTTAAAATTTTAAAAAATTAGTTAAGCTTGGCTTCAAGAACAAATTCTTGATTCAAGAGAAATCGACTTTAAGCAGAATCATTTTCCTCTAACATCATTCAAATGAACATACCTTTTTTTTAATCGAAAAAATTTCTATGACGGATAAAAATTTGAAAAATTCTTATTTATTGAATTAAAGTGTAAATTAATTTTAGCCTATAATACAAAATTCTTATTTATTGAATTAAAATGTAAATTAATCTCAGCGTATAATACAAATTAGCCTATCTGTCCACAAATTGCCTGCATAACTATCCATTAAATTATTTTAAGTTGATCGAACTTTTCTATTTATATTTAAATTTTATGCGTTTTTTTTATCACGAGCTGAAAATGAATTTTTGTGAGGAATTAATCCCACTGATGAACTTGGCTCGATTACAGCAAGCACTGCCAAGGCAGACAACACTCCAGTTTTCAAGATCAAGGCCTGGCGAAGCAAAGGCGTTCCGTTACCCGAGATCTTGGATCTCTATAAAAGCATAGAAGTGGATCTCAACGTTCTTCCGTTCTGCAGTCAATTCATTCCCATGGAAGTGATAAATCACCCTCGTCATCAAAGTATCTGCTATCATCCGTCCATTTTGCCTCGACATCGAGGCGCCAGCGCTATAAGCTGGTCAGTATGAGCCAATTACTTAAAAAATTGTAAATTATTAGAAAGTATGTCTATGCAACGTGTGCATCGACATAAAACATGAGTGACAGAGTGAACAGTCTCCTCTCTCGTAAGTTCATTCGGGAACTAAATCTGATTAAGATCTCTTTCATCAGTTGAGTTCCTTGCTGCTACCTGAAAAGGGCTGCAAAATCGAACTTTGCGCATTGCTTCCTCTTTAATTTTTATCTTTCGTAAAATTGCCTCTATGAGGAAATTTACTTATTTAATTTTTGGCTTCCTTGTAGAGAAAGCTCTTAAATAGGAAATTTAGTACGTAGTAACGCTGAATGTTATTTTCCCTGTGTAAAAAAGTTCAGTCGATTGGTAAAAATTTTACCTAAATTAGAGCACACCGAAAAAATTTTCGGAACACTCAAAATAACGTTAAATCTGAACTACTTTGCCGATCATCAACAAATTCAGTACGTAGTACGGCTAAATGTTATTTTTTCTCCGTAGAAAAAATCAGTCGATTTTTTAGAGTTGTACCTGAGCTAAAGTAAGACGAACATTTTTTGGAAAAATTTTAAATCTCGGAAAAACCGTACCGCTGTACCGATTTAGCCGAAATTAAATTCTAAATGTTGCATTCCTTTTCATAATGTTAATACAACGTTTCAGCCTGATAGCTAAAAAATTGCGGCAGCCAGAGGACCTAAAGTGATTTTTTGATAAATTTAATGACTTATAAAATCTAAACAACATTACCGATCTTCACCGAAATCGATATCTACTACAATTTGATATTAATTTTACCTTGTAGAAAATTTGAATAGGTTTAGTCGAATTTAATTTCAATTAAAACAAAAACAGAATCTTTTCAAAATTTCAAAATTCTATAAAACGAAAACGACTTTATGGATCTCGCTCAAATTTAATACCAACTGTGATGTCAAGAATTATTTTGCTCATTAACTAAAGAATTGCGAAATCTAGAGAATATACAGACATTTTTCGAAAAATTAAGGCTTATAAAATCTAAAGTTTTGTTTAAATTTAAATGCTTCTACACGAAATTTCAGCTTGATTGTTAAAGCCGTTTTCGAAATACAGCGGTTTGAATTTTCCAAGCCGGCCACACACACACACACACACATTCATCCGAACTTTTATTTAACTACTTTTTCTTTTTCTTTTCTTTCTGAAAATTATCCCAATTGTAGCGTGCATAGATTTACCGATTCATAAATTTTCAAAATAATTTTGTAAGTTCAAGTATATGAGAACTTTTTTAAAATTTTTTACACAAAATACTAACATCTATGATAAATTTGTATGCAATAACTATGTCCACTAAATTCATGTCATAACAGTTCAAAATATTTAGATTAATTAAGGAAAAATTGTATTCTTTTGAAAATTCAATTCATAAAAATAATTATATTTATTTATATTTATTTGTTCCTATACTTTTTAAGTGTAATTTTTTTCATCGAAATTAACACTTAATTCGTGGTGTCGATCGAAAAGTTTCAAGATCGTTTATAATCCCTAATGTAATTTATTCGCAATCTAAGGTTGACAATTTTAGAGTTTAATATCTGGCGTTTATTTATTAGGGCAATCACTGTAGCTAACGGCGTTTGGAGAAAGGCACCGATCTCGACTTCTGTCTCCCCTCATGTACCAACATACATAATACTACTATAGGAGAACTCGAAGCCGAGAGTAGAGTGCCGCGAGAACATAGAATGTTGCATTTCCTGATTAGCTAGATCGCCTCGGAGCAATAACCGCTTTGAACCAGTTCTGTACTTCGTGGGCTGTATATAATCAAGACAGCTTTTCTTATTTATCTATAATCTTGTGTTACGATAGCCTGAAACTTAAAAAGTCAATTGCCGTCATTTCATCATAGCGATTTATTGTCAATAATTACTTGCTTGTTAAGATTTTTTTAGTAGCATACAATGCTACCGTTTATTCAAATATTAAGCAAAATATACGTACAAGTCAATACAAATTTTAAAAAGTTTTGCCAAAATGTCTCTTTTTATTATTATGTCAGGGGGAAAAAATAGGTCGATGATTAAAGGAATTTAAAAGTTAGTCAGGGGAAAAAATAAAAGATTCTTCAATCATAAGATTAAAAGATTTTTTTAGAAAAACTTGTTTCCTTATCGAATAATTTCAAAATCGAATGACTTTTTGAAAAAATGACAATCCGTTACGAAATAAAAATGCGAGTATCGATTTTTTCTGTGAGCGATATCACATTTAATAAGTCTTCTAATTATTGTATGCACGCATGAAAAAGACTGTCAATCCAATTTGTATAAACAATGTCGATGAATTTTATTCTAAAGTTTCATAACGAAAATATACAATGAAGGAATCGAATTTTTTAAAGATGTTAAAAAAGTATTACATTCATACCTGTTTTTAATACATTGAATCTTGTAAAAAAATAAATTCATTCATTAATTTTAATTGTTGTGGTAAAATCTAGAATATTAACTGATAAGTACAGAATGAAATTTGATCAGAGAAAACCAATAAATTTCTCAGGGAGAGTCCGAGGAAAGACAGGGAACTTTTTCTCAAAAGAAATCGCTCGCCATATTTTTATTAAAATGGCTCCCCAAATTTCGCGCAGCCAAAACCTCTGCCATTACCTCAGTACACTTTTAGTAAGCAATTTAATAAATTGTTAATTAAGTAATAAAATTTTAATCATCGAATGAAACGTTAATTATTGAATGAATCGTCAATTATCGAATAAAACGTTAATTATTGAATAAATCGTCAATTATCGAATAAAACGTTACTTATTGAATAAATCATCAATTATCAAGTAAAACGTTAATTATTGAATAAATCGTCAATTATCGAATAAAACGTTAATTATTGTATAAAATATTAATAATTTGAATAAATTTACAGGACTCTGATCGAGGGAGACAAACAAGCCGGTTTCTCAGTATTTTGGGCCGACGATGGCCTCGACACTGGTCCTATTCTCCTGCAGAAGTCTTGTCCAGTTGAACCAAACGACACTCTGGACACTTTGTACAACAATTTTCTGTACCCAGAAGGTATTAAGGCTATGGGTGAGGCCGTGAACCTCGTGGCGAAGGGAACAGCTCCGAAAATCGTTCAGCCCACGGAAGGAGCAACTTACGATCCTCTGCTGAATAAAAAAGAACTTCAGCGACTGGACATGACAAAGACCGGCGAACAGTTACACAATTTTATCCGTGCCCTCGATAGCACTCCCGGTGCATGGACTCTTCTGAACGGCGAAGAAGTTCGGTTCTTCGGGTCGACGATGTCGCACACTAAGAGGCTGGACGGCGATATGGTTGACGTTGATGGGCGAATGGGCATCGTTCATGAAGAAGGACTTCTCATAGAAGCAAGCGACGGCACTTTCGTCAACATCGAACGAATAAAAATCGGTAATAGAACCATTCCTGCTGCAAAATACGGAAAAATGGATGAGACTGCTGCAGAAATTTCCTTCACGGAAGAGGAAAGCAAAGCTGTCGATATGATCAGACAAACTTGGCAGAATATTCTCAATGTTGATATAGAGGACGATACGGACTTTTTTGCTTGTGGTAAGTTGAGCTTGAGCTAAAAGACAGCGAAATTTTATTTGTATAGAAGTAAAGTTGCTATACTTCTTGCAACAAACAAATTATTTGTTTCAGATATTATTAATAATAACTTATCTGGGTTTTTGCGGGTTTATTGGGGGGGAAAAATTATGCTTCTTCGTGAATCTGGTTTCGTGTTGTCGAAAGTTTCATATTGTTTCCGCATTATTCCCAACTTTTTACAAATGTACCTCTTTGAGAAAGTATGAAGATCGGTTTTGGATTCCGCATAGAAGAAGGTTTGTAAAAAGTTATAAATGAATTTGAGACACTGAAGTTAAGACATTTTAGTCGAAAACAGAATTTTACTAGAAAGACTTTTAAATCATCAATTTTCCAAATCGCATTATTTTTTGATTTTCACGAATGCACCTCTTTGAGAAAGTACGTGGATCAATTTTAGCTTGCTAATAGAAGAAGTTCTGTAGAAAGTGACAATGACTTTGAAAAACTGAAGTTCATCGACATTTTAGTCGAAAATCAATTTTATTTAAAAAAATTTAATATCATTATTTTTAAAAATCGTAGTAAATTGAAACTGAGAAAAATATTGAGTTAAATCAACGAAATCAGTAAACTCAACCATTTATTCAGATCTTTTGAAGTAATCCATATAATTTAACCAATTATATATTTAATTACTCATTTCGATCAATGGAAAAAAAATTAATTGCCTCAACAACATATTTAATGTTTTTGATTAAATATTGTGTTGATTCGATGAAACTGTCCCATAAAGACGTGAGACAAAATACTTCATATCATATCGTATTATATCGTCAATCCTTCGAACTAAATTTATCGTTAAATCAAAACTATATTTGTTCTAATGTAGGAAATATTTATTTCAATATGGATAATATTTATTGGATCCCAGTTAATATTTAATTGCTTCAATTAAATAGATTTTCAGATGAAACATATACCTCATTTCTTTTTGCGCAACTGAGTGAACGAATTTCTTTATTTATTGCAGATAACAATATGAATAGTTCGGATTTTTAGTTATATTGCTTAATGCACTTAAGGCAACATTTTTTCGTTGCTACTAAACATTTATTCAACTCCAATACGGCATAATTTTTATCGATCTAATTGTATCTATGGAACATTTCCGCATGTCAATGAGTTTAATTAAATAATCCTATTGATTCAATTATACACATTAACTACATACATTTATTTTCTTGCCTCAACGACATATATAATTGCTCAAATTATACTGATTCGTTTGACAACATAAAATCGACCGTTGTTATACAATTCACCCAACGGAATATATCGTTATTTATATTAAACGTATAGTTGCTCCAAATACCAAGCCATTTGAGTCAATTATATAGGAATCAAATAAATGATTAAGTATAGTCAACAGTGTTTATTTTCTCAGTGTAGAGTTTTCGAGAAATCCAGTAGATGCACTGAGAGAAAATTATGGTATTAGTAACCATAAAACAACTATTAATTTGTAGTTGGTACAAACGTAGTTGTAACCACTTAATTAGTTGTCACAACTATTTTTATAGTCACCGTAACTATAAAGGGACTAAAAATCAATACACTGAGAGGAATAGATGTTATTGCAAAGCAGAAATATATTACCCAGTAGCATATTAGATATTTCGTATAGGGATCGCACTCTTCATTGTAAAGGTAAGTATCTAAGATAATGCAGGAACAATCCATATTGTAAACATGATATCACATATAGTACATAATCAAATCTGGATAGGAACTAGTACTATCAACATTTTTACTATAATAGATAATTAGAATCTTACTATCTATTTTTCTCTGTGTAGTTGTCACTTTATAGTTAACTGTACTATGACAATTTCTCTCAGTGTGGATACGAAATTTATAGTCACCATGAAGAATATAATTGAGGTATCGATACATCAACAGGAGGCGGAAGTATGGATGTCGTGAGGCTGGTCGAAGAGGTCAAAGACCTTTTGGGCGTGACGATGCAAAACACCGACGTCTTTATGTCGCCGTGCTTCCTGCAATTCGTGACGGCGGTGATTCTTGCGAGTCGAGGTGGATCAGGCTCGAACAGAGAAGCCAAGTACGATGCGGTGCAAGTTCGAGCCAACAACATGGATCTCCGATTTCCAAAGCAACTGTTCATCGACGGGGAATTTGTCGACGGTCAGGGTAAGCCAATACCCTCGATCGATCCGCATGACGAGCATGTTATCTGCGAGGTGCAGAGCGCCTCGGCGGAAGACGTCGATCGGGCGGTCAAGGCTGCCAAGAAAGCTTTCGACGAAGGAGAATGGAGCAAAATAAGCGCGAGGGAAAGAGGAGCGTTACTTTTCAAGTAAGTATCCAAAAATTTATTTGGGACAACTTTTTTTCAACGTATAGATGATTGTTCCAATTCACAAACAAGTGGTTTCATGGAATAACGGAAAATAAGCCTGTGGAACCACTTTTTGAATGTGGTTAACCCATTTTTATTTTCTCTTGTGTTATACACAAGTTTATGAATTTGTGAATATATTGTTTAACGAAAATCGATGTTAAGGAAACTAATATCAAAATTAAAGGGAAAAATGTATTATATATCGTATTATTTTTGCTTCGACTTCTCTGGTGGGAAAAGAAATCTATGAATACAAAGTCTCCTCTCTGAGAGACTTATGGATTTTTATTATTTAATTTTGGTCCAATATTTTTCTAAACTTTCCAATGTATGAAATGTCGTGGGTTTTGGAATTTCTTAAATTAAAATTGGAATCTTCCTAGTGTCTTTAAATGTAAAAAATAAAGTGCAAAATAGAACCTTGCAAATAGCTTGAGAATCACATTACACAAAGCTTTTTTATAGAGCTCTAGAAAACTTTAACGTAGTTTATCACAGAAAAAGCTGTGTTCACTGCTGATCGAAAGGATCTTGGATAAGGGGCATCCTTGTCCTCTTGAAAATTTTACTTCGCAACTTTTGTAAGAAACTACATTCAATTTGGACAACACGCTTAAAGGGTTCTCGAGGAAAGAAATGGGGAATGAAGGGCGGAAGTCAAAATAGCGAATGGCTGAAGGTCAACTGGCGAATGACCAAAATAGTGAATGGTTAAAATAGCGTATTTCGAAATTAGGAACGTCTGAATCTAGAATGGTCATCATTATGAAATTTGCTATTTCAGCTATTCGCTATATTGACCTTCATCTTATTAAAATCCAATCAAAATAGAAAATGATAAAAATGACGAATGGCTGAAAAGGCGAATTTCACAATTATGGCCACTCTGCATTTAGACGTTTCTTATTTTTAAATTCGCTATTTTAGCCTTTCGCTATTTTGTTCATTCGCTACTTTGACCCCCACCCGAATAAAGGGAAAGGGATACTAAAAGCCAATTACCGTACTTGAGGAATAACCAATAAAATACTTTGCTACAAAATACTAATACACTTTTCTGAACATCAATTATTCATCAATTGTCTCGCACAGATTGGCAGATCTGATGGAGCAGCACAAAGAAGAATTGGCAACGATCGAGAGCATAGATTCCGGAGCAGTATACACACTGGCATTGAAGACACACGTCGGAATGTCGATCGAGACGTGGAGATACTTTGCCGGCTGGTGCGACAAGATCCAAGGTTCGACAATCCCGATATCACACGCTCGGCCGAACAGAAATCTGACCTTCACGAAAAAGGAGCCGATCGGTGTGTGCGGTCTCGTAACTCCATGGAACTATCCTCTGATGATGCTGTCGTGGAAAATGGCAGCATGTCTAGCGGCTGGCAACGTTGTAGTTATGAAACCGTCCCAATGTTCACCGCTAACAGCTCTAAAGTTTGCCGAACTTTCTGTGAAAGCGGGAATTCCCAGAGGGGTCATAAACATCGTGCCAGGAAGTGGTTCCATCACTGGTATGGCCGTTGTGAATCATCCGTTGATAAGGAAACTGGGCTTCACCGGTTCAACGGAAATCGGTAAAACGATTATGAAAAATTGTGCTGATAGCAATTTGAAAAAAGTCTCTCTTGAACTTGGCGGAAAAAGTCCACTCGTTATTTTCGAGGATGCAGATTTGCAGCAGGCTGTGAGACTCGGAATGGGAGGAGTTTTCTTCAACAAGGGCGAAAACTGCATTGCTGCCGGTATGAAGATTTTTTGTACTTTGTAAATTTGCTATAAATTAATTGAAGCTGAAGTTATTAAAGTTCTCTGTACACCCAGAGAAATGGATCTGAAGGGTTTATTTGAATCGGTTATAAGGTGTGTTTGAAATGAATAGAATTTCATTCAGATCAGATAGAATTTATTTCAATCAGATGAAATTTTATTTAGGTAAAATAGAGTCGATTTTGATAAAATAAAATCCTATTAGGCTGGCCATTAAATCAATAGTTTATTTAATGGCCGGCCTAATAGTATTTTATTCAACCAAAACAGACTCTATTTCATGGAAATAAAATTTAATCTAATCGAAATAGAATCTATTTGATTAAAATGAGATTTCATTCATTCCAAATATACCACATAATTGATTCAAATGAACTCATCAGGCCCATTTCTCTGGGTGTAAGTAAATTTATTTAGATTGTCAAGTGAGCATCTTAAATGTACGTTATATTGGGAACAGGCACATAAGTAAATTTTTTACTGGTAATAAATCGGTAATTACTACATTTATGGTTAATTCATCATTGCTATTTTTTGGCGAACACGTTCAAATTATTTTGGTGTCGTAAAACGGGTCATTGGGGTTCAGTGAAATAGTGATTTAACAGAATTTATTGTATGATTGGTTATTTAGAAGAAGAAAATGTTAATATGTGTTCATCTTCCTCAATTCAATTGTTTTAATAGTATGTTCATACTACAGCTCGAGGCCCAATTAACATTTCAATAATTGAGTAGATTTTGAGCATTGCAAAGCGTAGCGACATACTTCAGTCGTTACAAATATATCGAATAGGGAATAAATTAACTCAATTTCTCAAAAAAAATCGGCATTTTATTATTACTCAAGAAAATAAATATGTAACGCTGCTTAGACATGAAAAGAAGAAAACTTAGTGACTTGACACACATCGTGAACATTTGTTTAAACCGATGCAGAAATATCACTAGCCATACATTTTTTTTCAGTAGAAAAATCATTATGTACATTCAGAAACGTGACCAATGAGGTACGATTATGATTCATAACACACATCGGCATTTTTTTATTACTCAAAAAAATTAATAGGAACTTTTGTATAACCCGACACAAAAATATGTGTAACCATCACTGCTCGTAAAAAAAAATTTTATTAGTAGAAAAATGATTCAGTGCATTTAAAAACGTGACCAATGAGGTACGATTATGATTCATAACACACATCGGCATTTTTTTATTACTCAAAAAAATTAATAGGAACTTTTGTATAACCCGACACAAAAATATGTGTAACCATCACTGCTCGTAAAAAAGAATTTTATTAGTAGAAAAATCATTCAATGCATTTAAAAACGTGACCAACGAGGTACGATTATAACGTGAGAAAATTTGTATATATTTTTCAGGTCGTCTTTTCGTCGAGGAGAGTATCCACGACGAATTCGTAAAACGCGTCGTCGAGGAGGTGAAAAAGATCAAGATCGGTAATCCCCTGGACCGAAAGACGTCTCACGGACCTCAGAATCACAAAGCTCACATGAATAAGCTTCTGGATTTCGTTAAGAGAGGAGTAGAAGAGGGTGCAACACTTGTTTACGGTGGCAAACGACTGAACCAACCGGGATGGTATTTCGAACCAACGATATTTACCGATGTCAAGGATAACATGTTCATCGCGAAGGAGGAATCCTTCGGGCCGATCATGATCATATCAAAATTCCAATCAAAGGACATGGACAGTCTGATCGCAAGAGCTAACGACACCGAATTTGGTCTTGCTTCCGGAATTCTCACCAAGGACATAAGCAGAGCTATGCGTTTTGCCGAAAGAATCGACGCTGGCACCGTATTCGTAAATACTTACAACAAGACAGATGTAGCTGCGCCTTTCGGTGGCTTTAAACAGTCAGGATTTGGAAAGGATCTTGGACAGGAAGCGCTCAACGAATATCTCAAGACAAAAACAGTCACCATCGAATATTAACAGTGTATTCAGCTCATTTTTTTCGTGCATTCAGCTCATTTTTCATCATATCCTTTAAATCATTTTGTATATTATAAATCCTTGGTGAAAAAAAAAATCTAAATTGATTTTAGCAGAATCCAGAAGAGAAAATGAAGAGAATTAGTACTTCAAAAAGTTCTAAGGGATTCGAAGAGGTTTATGTTGGAATTAAAAGTACAAATCACGTGTGATTTATAATGAATTTTAATTACATTACTACGTGTAATTTTAAGTGATGAATATTAGATAAATCACTGTGCACGATTGTAGACAAATTATTTTTGGAAATTGGTGTAGAATTGTTTGTAAAATGGATCCTATTAGAGATCCAAAAATTTAGGATCTGATCTAGAATCAAGCGTATTTTTTTTTAACTTGGGATCGCATTCGAATCATAATCACTCGATCAAAATAAAAAAGCCTCATCGTAAATAATCCGCGTGACGAGATATCGCTTGTGATATTTTGGTTAAGCGTTAGATAAGTATTTCGTAAATTGGAAATGTATTTATATCCTTTCGTATTTATAAATAAATAAATAAAGTATTTTTGAAAAATTTTCTTGCCAGACTATTTCTTGCATAAATTGGGGGAAGACGCTGAAAGACTTTTGGAATGTTGCTTCGTAGTCTGAAAGACGCGCCGTAGTTAAGCGAAAAGTAAAGAATTTAAAAAAAAACAGAGAAAGAGCAACTCCCACGCATACCGAATGTATAAACAGTTTTTGTGTGCCACTAGGGCTCTGGAACTTATGGCGAGCTCCGAACGAGCACAGATGCTCTGACAAAGTTTTTTGCTCCAATCCGAGTGTGCACTAAAGTCTCCCGCGGGTTCGTTCGTTAATGCTGTATACTTTTCGAGCTTTCAACTGCTGAATCTACAGATCGGAAGGCGGATCCTGATTTGCCGATAAAATAAAATCGGATACTCAGGCTACGGGCGAATTTGAGTAATATCCCTAGCAATCACGATAACTTTCATCTTTTTCTGAAAACAACTGTCAATTTCACCATAAAAATAAGTTTAAATAGAAGTTGTTCTTTTCACACAGAAAAAGCTTTCGAAAATGGTCAAAATGAACGTCGAATCAGTAAAACAAAATCATCTTATAGTTACTTTTGCTTGCTCATAGAAGCTTTACTTTCATGAAAAAGAGTGTGTGTTTTCTGTGTGTGCAGGTCTTCGAAATTTCAATCACTTGTAACTCAAAAACCGCTTAACCGATTGAGTTAAAATTCGGCACACAATTGACGCATCAGTTCGTCTTTGATTGTTGCAATTTTGAACGAAATGTATGCAGAAATTTTTATTTTACGGCTTATTGACATTTTTCAAAAAAAGACGTACGCGCTCTAGCTTTCGTAAACATTATGATATTTTCCTAAAAAATTCTTTATAAGTGCAGGTACTCTTAATGATGTTTGGTAATGAATTTGACCGAAATCGGAAAAGCGGTTCAAATTTTATAGCCTTTGGAAATTTTCGAAAAAATCACGTTTTTGCCCTAACTTTGGCAAAACATGAGATAACGATCTCAAATTTCTGACATGAAATCGATGCTATCCAGCGATGATTAGCACATAGTTTCGTCATGATATGCAATATGGTTCACATTTGTCCGAATTTTTAGTTTTGCAAAACTGATGTTATTGCATTAACGTTAACAAAACATAAGATGGTGCAGTCACACTTTACACATGAAATCAGCACTATTTAGCAATAAAAGGTACACAGTTTCGTCATAATTTATTATGTGGTTAAAATTTTTCAGAAATTTAACTTTGATAAAAAATAAAGCTGCAAAGTTCAACCTATTATTTCAAACTGTAAAGGAGTTGAAAAAACCCATAGATTTCGAAACGTTAATAGCCAGATGCTTTTGCCATAGAGCAAATAAATCTTCATTTTAGGATACAAACAAACAACGTCTCAAAAAATGAGTTCAGCAGATAAACAAATGAGATATCTGCCGACATAATATTTTTGAACAGAATATTTCCAATTTAAAAAAAACGATAATTTAATTTCTTCCCCATTTTCGTGTTGTATTTCATTTCTTCCACATTTTTGTATTATGATGTCGTGGAGAATGATGTCGTGGGATTGTAGGAATAACAACAAGTGTTAATTGAAAACCACTTGTCTTTGACAACCGGTAATAGACTTTTTTTGGAATGGCATACTTTCAGTCCATAAATGTAGCGATTTGAGATTAAGATTAAATTGACAAAATGCCATAGACTGAAGTTTCAATAAGAAAAATTATCTTCAATTTATAACTTAACTAACTTTTGAAAAAAGTCCAAATTCATACCGGAAGAATTCTCCTCATCTACAATTGAGAAATGTTCATAAATCTTTAAGTTATTGCAGTAAAGGAGTTGAAAAATCCCATAGATTTCCAAAAGACAATTGGCAATAGTCAGATGCCTTTGCCATAGAGCAAAAACAAATCTTAATTTCAGGATACAATAAAACAACGTCTAAAAAACAATGTAAGCAGATAAACAAGTAAAATGGCTGCTGACATAATTTTTTCAAACTAAATATTAAGGGGGCGACAAGTATTATATAATTTCTTCCCTATTTTCGTGTTGTATTTTATTTCTTCCACATTTTTGTATTATACTTTCACTTCTGGTATGTTTCAAGGGTCGTAAACCCTTAGCACTTAGAAAATGTGCTATAACTCTGCTGCTGTAATGTGTAGAAAATGTTACCATAAGTTCAAACTGTGTACCAGAGAACTTCTAATGTGTGTCTTCTATAGGAGTAGTAATGTGGAAAGTAGTACATGGGATGATGATGGTATGATGGAACAATGATGTCGTGGGATTGTAGGAATAACAACAAGTGTTAATTTTAAACCACTTGTCTTTGACAACCGGTAATAGACTTGTTTTGGAATGGCATTCTTTCAGTCCATAAATGTAGCGATTTGAGATTAAGATTAAATTGGCAAAATGCCATAGACTGAAGTTTCAATAAAAAAAATTATTGTCAATTTATAACTTAACTAACTTTAAAAAAAAAAGCCCAAATTCATACCGGAAGAATTCTCCTCATCTACAATTGAGAAATGTTCATAAATCTTTAACTTATTGCAGTAAAGGAGTTAAAAAATCCCATAGATTTCCAAAAGACAATTGGCAATAGTCAGCCTTTGCCATAGAGCAAAAACAAATCTTAATTTCAGGATACAATAAAACAACGTCTGAAAAACAATGTAAGCAGATAAACAAGTAAAATGGCTGCTGACATAATTTTTTCAAACTAAATATTAAGGGGGCGACAAGTATTATATAATTTCTTCCCTATTTTCGTGTTGTATTTTATTTCTTCCACATTTTTGTATTATACTTTCACTTCCCATATGTTTCAGGGGTCGTAAAGGCCCTTAGAAAATGTGCTATTACTCTGCCGTTGTAATGTGTAGAAAATGTTACCATAAGTTCAAACTGTGTACCAGAGAACTTCTAATGTCTGTCTTCTATAGGAGTAGTAATGTGGGAAGTAGTACATGGGATGATGATGGTATGATGGGAGAATGATGTCGTAGAATTGTAGAAATAACAACAAGTGTTAATTTTAAACCACTTGTCTTTGACAACCGGTAATAGACTTGTTTTGGAATGGCATGCTTTCAGTCTATAAATGTAGCGATTTGAGATTGAGATTAAATTGGCAAAATGCCATAGACTGAAGTTTCAATAAAAAAAATTATCTTCAATTTATAACTTAACTAACTTTTTAAAAAAGCCCAAATTCATACCGGAAGAATTCTCCTCATCTACAATTGAGAAATGTTCATAAATCTTCAACTTATTGCTGTAAAGAAGTTAAAAAATCCCATAGATTTCCAAAAGACAATTGGCAATAGTCAGATGCCTTTGCCATAGAGCAAAAGCAAATCTTAATTTCAGAATACAATAAAACAACGTCTAAAAAACAATGTAAGTAGATAAACAAGTAAAATGGCTGATGACATAATTTTTTCAAACTAAATATTAAGGGGGCGACAAGTATTATATAATTTCTTCCCTATTTTCGTGTTGTATTTTATTTCTTTCACATTTTTGTATTATACTTTCACTTCCCATATGTTTCAAGGGTCGTAAAGGTCCTTAGAAAATGTGCTATAACTCTGCCGTTGTAATGTGTAGAAAATGTTACCATAAGTTCAGAGTGCGTAGCGAAGAACTTCTAATGTGTGTCTTGTATAGGAGCAGTAATGTGGAGTTATACCTGGAGGGTAGTAAAGGAGAAACGGGTGGCCTCAACATTTGTCCTCGAGGTAGTTCGAGGCAAGCATGCACAATAAGGGAGCCGACGAAAAGTCCCGAACCCGCAGGAGAAAACATCAGCTGCACGCACGCCTCTGCATACAAACATTTTGGGCCTCCCTCGTACTCTCGCACCTCCAGTCGCCCTTCTCCTTTCCTCAACGATCCTTCACATTCTTTTAGACCGCCTTCAGCAGGCTTCCGCTCTTTCATGCAGCCGTATAGGACTGATTCTTGTTCTTACACATTGTTACGACGTACTAAAGTCCGAGGATGTAGAGGAGGGTTTGAGAGAACTGGCTCTGCGAAAACCCTTGAAAGCAACCGCAGCGTCAACTCTCCACAAAATTTAACATTATTAGCAAGAACGTGCCCTCTTCGCTCACACTCTTCTCATTTGTCTCTTCTTATAACTAAACATGAAATTTGCAGGGTTACATCATTCGTCATTTTATGTGACTATATTTCTGCTTCGATGTTTCGATATAATCGACTTGCGATATTCCGTATCTTTTTTTACGAAGAAAAGTTAAAGGAATAAAAGACAATCGATTTTTGAAAAAAAAATCTGTTTTCGGAAGGAAAATCTATTTTTGAAAAGAAAATCTATTTCCGAAAGGAAAATCTATTTTGAAGAGGAAAATCTATTTTCGTAAGGAAAATCTCTTTTCAAGAGGAAAATCTATTTTCGAAAGGAAAATCTATTTTGAAGAGGAAAATCTATTTTCGAAAGGAAAATCTCTTTTCGAAAAGAAAATCTATTTTAGACAAGAAAATCTATTTTAGACAAGAAAATCTATTTTAGACAAGAAAATCTATTTTCGAAAAGAAAATCTATTTTCGAAAGGAAAATCTATTCTATTTCACAACTGCGAAAAAAACACCAATTCAAAAAGCGCGCCACGCGTGATCCTGTACCGATTGTAACAGTCTGAAGTTGGCTTTATGTCGAAGCCATCGACGACCAATCAGAATGCTAGAAAGGTGGCGTCAGTCTTCGATATTTCGATTTTCGATGTGCCATGTCTTTTTTAATTTTTTAAAATAGTATTTAATTTTTTAGTATTATTTTCACGACTTGGTATGGCAATGACTCCAGCGAAATATTATAAAAGAAAAGTTTGAGTAAAAAAAAATTTTAAATCGATTTGCGATAATATTTTAAAGATATCAAGCGAATAAAAAATACTCTTGTCAAAGAGTCTCCGAAATGAGCGGAAACACCTTATAAGCAATGATGTCTATGAATTGTTCGACCTTCTAATGAAAGAAATAAACCATTACTCGTCATATGCGGATTAATATTTATTTAACCGTGGTGATATGAATATTAATTTCGTTATTTCGTGGACACACGGTTTTATCATGTCCTGACGATATATGTATTTTTTCGTATTCTGCGTACAGATCAATATTTTGGATAAAAGCCGATTTATTGAGAACACAATCATCGTAAGTTATAGCAGTTTGGCGTTAAAATGTTTTTATTTATTTCCAATTCTTATTTTTATTCCTTTTTTATAATTTTTTCTAATTAGTTTCATCACTATGTTATGTAAAAATGATATAAGGTGGAGTGCACTCCAGAAAAGCACTGCAAATGACTCGACCAGAGCAGAAACGCATAAAATTTCGTGAACCGATAAATCAATACACTATTGAAAACTCGTCGTGAGTTGGCAAATGAATTCTGAAAATACACTATTTAAAATACACAACAATGTAAAGGAAATGCTTGAACAGAGATTGCGAAAACTATTCCGGGGATTCAAAAATGCCTCAGCTTCATACTCGTGTCGAAGGAAAAATTAATCATAAAGCGATATTCCACATCGACCGAAAAAATTATCTTCCCGTAAAAAAAAAAAAATGTTCGAAAAGTCTCACAGTAAACTCCTCCAATTGATCTATGTAAATTATTGTATGTCATTTTGGCCTAATATAGCGTGCGAAAAAAACCATTTAAAAAATCAAAAACATAAAGGAAGTGAATAAAAAATATAAAAATTTTAAAGTATGAAAATAAGTAACGTGTATTTTGGAGCCTCCTCGTCGAATGCTAAATAGAATTATAAATGAAGTTGTATCCCTCTTTTACCGAATTTAACTCTTTACTTCCACCTTTAACTTAATGTCTTCTCAAATAAAAAAAGGTCGACGTAAAATTGCTATTACATTTCGAAGATTGTGATCTCAATAAATCGGCCTTAATTTAAAATATTGGTCTGTACGCTGAATACGATGAAACAAATGACATTGCCGATAATGAGTGTCCTGACATGATAAAACCGATATATGTATTTTTTTTAATATTCCAAACTGCGATAACTCATGAACTTTGCACGGTCAAAAAAAAAATACTAAAATTTGAGGTTTTTTATACACAATTGGCAACAATTTTTTCGATGCCATTATTCAAAGTCCTTTTCGCAAAAAAAAAAAAAATTTCATTAATTTTGTAGAGAAATATAGTCTGAAATCACACAATCAATTCAGAATTGATTGTTTTCTTGTGGGCCATAAAAAAATGCACATTTTCGTTTTTTTAAATGTCGATACGATCAATCGTTCCCGAGATACCATAGGGTAAATGAAAAATGAAAAATATGGCATATTTCGCCAGAAAAAATTTCAAAAAAATTAAAATTTGGTGTATCTATACATTTCTTCGATTTTTTTTTTTTTTTGTGGCTGAAGTCATGTGGAATGCCTCATTTACGAATTCAACGTTTGTTTCCAATAACCTCGCAAATATCGTGTATTGAACCATATTATCATCGCTTCAACCATAAAATATTGCAAACCTTCCTATATTCATTTTATCATGTGACATCGTTAAATCAACGATATGCTTTTTTCTCAGTGTACCTTTACATTAATATGCTGCCTACTTAAGGAGGTTTATTAATTAACTTTTTTATGCATGCATTTTAACATGGGCTCTTATGGCATATTTGCGAATTTGAAAGAAAAAATAATAATAGAAAAAAATTTTCACATCGTTGAATTTTTAAGTATTTGGTGGAATTAATTCTTTTTTTTCGATGTAAAAAATTAAAAAAATTTTTTTTTTTCGTAAATATGCCATAAGAGCCCATGTCAAAATGTATGCATGAAGAAATTAATTTTGTGTAAACGATGTAGACGAAAATTCCCAAAAAAATTTATGTGAGTTTGTTATGAATTATTAAAAACGCGGTAATTATTTTAGATTTTTCTGTGCATTTTCGATTTTACTGACGAACCTCCTTGATATTCGTACAGTGGAGAAGGCAAATGTTACACCGAAATTGGTGCAGTTATTCCTTCTTAATTCGTTGGGTGACACGCACTAGGCAGAACGGATCACAGTAGCGAGCAAACATCAGTGGTTATGTATACACGAAGAGAGCGCCTCTGTCTGCTGCATACTTAGCATATTCATCGTGAACAGGAAATGCAAATTTCACGAGTGTCCCGCGGTCGACGCGAGCGTCGCGCGAGCGCCTTGATGCTCTCAGGACACTGCCCTCTGACCCTAAGCCAACAGCAGGAGCTAGAGATTCTTTTTTCTCTCGATATACACGCGATTTCGAACGGTAAAGCTGATGCGAACGCCCTGCATGAGTTAACAGACAGGCATCACCATCATTTGTATCTTTGTGTACCCTTTAACCGCGGTTACGAAGGACCGTAAAGGGAATTTCAACGTGATTTCTCATGCGATCGTTATCTTCGAATTTTGTGCTAATGCAGCAAACAGAATTAAAGCTTAAGCGGCTCAAGAATTTTCGAGCCTAAGATTTTTTTTTAGATAAAATCAGAACTATCTCTTGTCTCATAACAGTTAACAATTTTAATGCCCTTCGTAATTCCTTTATTAAATAGTAAATGCTCTGTTTCAATGCTGGACCGATTTTTTTGGCAAACCAATAAAATATTTTAGTATGAAAGAAATTACGGCTTTTTCCTGATAAAAATATGGATAATTTCATTCTGCTTCTTACAATAAAATAAAAAAGGTTTCTGGCGGTTTAAGTCTTGTGTAGAATGGATATTTGTGTGGAACGATTTCGTGAAATGGTATTCGTTGTTTTGCAGGATCTTGTTTTCAGATTTTGTAAAGCTTCTACATTCGCTCGTAAAAAATGCATAATGAACAATTTTGCGAAATCTTCATTTTTTTCATAATGAAAATGGTATTTTTATCACTTTTGAAATTTTGACTTTCGCGAGGGAAAAATACATTTTGCTTGTTGTTCCGTTCACGTAAGTTTTTTTTTAAATGCAATTTCTATCGCGATGAGCAATCTCATGGGAAAAAATATAGTACTGTTTAAAACCCTCCTCTTGATTAATATAGCCTCGTGAGATCTGAATAAAAACGAGCTATATGCAGGTTTCTACTTTGCAACCGATTTCTTAATCGCGTACGGTGTAAAAAATATGATTGATGTCATCAATTTTACGACACACTCATATATCCCGTGCATCATAAAAGCATCCGAACCAATCCGTTACTGTGGGGGAAAAAACACGCTTGGAGACGTGGTTTTGAAAAATGTATTTTTCCGGTGCATCGCAGGATTAATATACGGGAGAATCTTCCCCGTTTCGACCAGCATTTGACCTCGACCTCTTCGATTTGGCTCGTTATTTTTTGTAGACTTAGTTGGACTCTCAAATGCACCAGTTTTATTTATTTATTCTATGACAATTTTTTTTAAATATATTTTTAAAGTGACATATAGAATGCCATCATTTAAATACCTGAAAAAGTTGTAAAAATACTTTGTTCAATATCAAAATTCTCTAGCTCATTGCGAGAGTGGGTAAGATGTTTCTTCTTATAGTTTTTAAGCCTTTTGTTATTGAAAAAAATTTTTGAATATAGAAAAAAAATTAATCTACTACAGACGGTTGGTCTAATGTTCATTCATGTAAAACTGGATTTTCCAAAAAATTTCAGGTTTCCGAACGATGTAAATTTTTTTAAATATTGTTTTAAAGTAATATATATATAAAGAATACTGTAATTTGAAAATATCAAAGAAATTCCGAAAAATACTTTGTTCAATATAAAAATTTTCGAGCTCATCGCCAGAGTAGGCAGGATTTTTATTCTAATAATGTTTAAGCATTTTTTAATTTAAATCATCATTTTTTCAATCGAAAAATCTTAAGTTACCATGAGAAAAAATCTTGCCTACTTTGGCTGTACACTTTAAAATTCGCAAAAAAATTCCTAAAAATCGCAAGAAAATCGAAAAAATCCGGTTTTACATAAGTACACATTTGATCAATCACCTGGTGTAGATTTTTTTTCTACTTTTTAATAACTCTCTTGATAAAAAAAAATCTCAAAATCTATAGAAACAAAAATCTTGCCCACTTTGGTTATAAGCTAGAAAATTTTTATATTGAACACAGTATTTATCAAAATTTTCTCAGATTCTTTAATTATGTCATTCGATATGTAAATTAAAAAACATATTTGAAAAAAATTGCCATAGAAAAAAAAATCTGCTGCATTTGAGGGTCCAAACAAACCTACAAAAAATTACGAGCCAAATCGGAGAGGTCAAATCCTGGTCGAAACGGCGTGAATTTCCGCCTACACACACACACACACACACACACACGGACATTTTATCTAACCACTTTTCCCGATATTTTGATTTCTAAGTATATACTGACATGAAAATCTAAAAAAAAACATTTAATGAAACCAAAGCTTCCTCTATGAGGAAGCTAAAGTTAAACAAACCTTTCAAAGCCCTTTTCGAAGCTTACCCCACATCTAAAAAAAAAAATTCACCGATATACACAAATGTCCTATATCAAGTTCTCGTCATCCAGTTTCACCAGCAGAACGACTACCTTAAGGATGTTTGATAGGTACAGTCCCGCCCAAAGTGAGTTTCAGAGACAATTTCGATCACTTCCTGATGAGATAAAAATCGGAAAAAAATAATGCATATAAAACGTGCTGAAAAGATTGATTTCGCATAATAATAACCCCAAAATTTTATAATCAAATTGGTGAAAAAAACAATTGTTTAACAAATAAACAGTCAATCTAACTTTTTTGTTAAGAAAATAATATGTTTTTTTCTAATGCGTATGAATTTTTTCACATTTTTTTCTTTATTTTGTATTTTGAAAAATGCGCATAATATAACAAATTTTGGATATGCGTTTCGCAAAAAAATCTTGAGTGTAGTAGATAGTTTTATGCCGAACACATATCCAAAATTCGTTATTTCACGCACATTTTTGAAAATAAAAAATTAAAACGAAAATAGCGAAAAAAATCTGAAAAAAATTCATACGCATTCAAATAAATTATCATATCATTTTCATTAGAAAAAAATTTAGGTTGACTGATTGTTTTTTGAACAAATGTTTTATTCAGACATTTGTTAATAACATTTTCGAATTATTACTACACAAAATGTATCTTTTCAGCGCGTTCAATATCGATAATTTTTTTCCAATTTTTATCCCATCAGGAAGAGATCGAAATTTTCTGTGAAACTCACGATCGGCGGGACTGTACCTATCGTACATCCTTAATAAGGTGCAGATTGTGGGCCCGGTAATGTTTGGTGTACGGTAGCGATACTACACAACGCAATATAGGGTCTCCACTATCGAAATTCTGCTTGGTTGGCATTCCGAGGGGTCCGGAGATCGAGATCGTGACGGGAAGAGGTCCCCGACAAGCTCGACACCCCGAATATCATCAAGCGCTATCGCAAACATGGGACCTAGCCGCGCGTGATCGCCACATAGAGAATAACAAGTTAAGAGCAAATATATCTATACATATCGAATGCACGAAGAGCATCACATCCACATCAACAAGAGAGAAAGAGAGAGAGAGCAGAAGAATTTCGTTTCGTTCCCTCTAGAGTAGCAAAAAAAAGCCAAGGGTAGGGCGAGAGGAACGTTGAGCGAAAGAGAGAGAAAGAGGGGTCACCACGTGTTCAGAGCCTCCCCCCTCGATTCGCTTCTTTTCAGTGCCTCGTTCACCCCTCGTTCCCCGAATCCGTTTCAGTTTCGCTTCGAACGTCACAGCAAGTAGTTGGCGCGTTCGCTTATACTCCAATCTCTTCTAAAAGTTTTTCTCTTACGAGTTATTTAATTTGTATATACTTTTCATTTTCTACTGTCACAAGTGGTGCGAGTTTTTACAAAAGTGCTACTCGAGGATATTTAAGCGCGCGTTTCTCGTTTATATATTGAAATGCAGATACTAATGGGCTCTTTGTTGTTGATGGGCCAAGCGATTAGCCCACGGTCTCGTGTGGTCACACGCCGAGCGTGTAACAAGCGGTTATACGCACTGTATATGTGTATGTATATATATATGTATGTATTATCGTGCGTAGCCGCTCGCGTCGTGTTGCTTTATAATCGTATCACAACGCGGTGTCGACGACGGAAATGAGGGACGAGCGTATCTTTACAGGCCACGCGCTATCGAAATACTCGGCAGTAATTTTTGTGCGATCTCCTTAGCGCATTTTGTTTTTCTTTCTCTTTTTAAAGACTTATTTTCCATTTTTTGTACTACAGCTACTGAGACAATCAACGGGTGTAACAAAAGTGACGTGGCGAAGTTCGTTTATAGAGAGACAAACGCGCGAAAACGCCGGTATATTTTGATGCATTTAAACCGCTGAGGAAATAACTGTTTACAAAATTTATATACGGTCGTTTTTCGGTAAAAGGTTGTTTTCATAGTCGTGATCAATTTTGGGTTTTGGTTTTGCAACAAAATTTAACGGTGGTTCAACGGTCATTTTTATGGTAAATCAGCCGAAAACGAAGGTTTTCAAGATTGCAGTATTGCTTAATATAGCTTCAGGAGATCTGAATAAATGTGAGGAAGCAAAATGCAAAAGACTTTGCAAACCATTTTACAATGTGTGTTGTGGATAAAAAAGACTGCAAAGTAGATTTTTCCAAATTGCTTGCCTAGTATTTTTGGATTTTTTTTTTTTTACAAAGATACTTCTATGAGGAAGTATGTGAATACATTTTTTTTGCTTCCTCATAGAGAAAGCTTTGTTTTCATGAAGAATATTTGTTTTAGATTTCTGTGTCAGGATATTTAAAATGCTCTGAAACATCGAGAAATGTGGTTTAGAAAAATGTTCGTTTGTGTGTGTGCAGGGCTTGGAATTTCAATCACCGATTAAGCTAAAATTTGGTAGCCGATTAAAGCAGTCAATCTTCAACTGATACGATTTTTGTCAAAATGTAGGCGGAAATTTTCATTTTATGGTCTTTTGAATTTTTTCAAAAAAATACGTGTTCGCTTTAACTTTCGTAAAAATGGCGATATTCTGCTAAATAATTATTTATATGTACAGGTACTGTTGATGTTGTTTGGTATTGAATTTGACTGAAATCGGAAAAGCGGCTCGGATTTTATGGAATTTTTTAAATTTTCGAAAGATTTACTTTTTTGCCCTGATTTGGACAAATCACGAAATAACGATCTCAAATTTCATACATGAAATCGGTACTATTTTGCGATAATTAGTAAATAGTTTCGTCATAATCTGCAGTGCGGTAAATTTCTCAGAATTTTAACTCTTAGAAAAAATAATGTTGTTTCATTAACTAGTAAAAGATTATATAGCGAACTCGAATTTTATACATGAAATCAGTAGTATTCAGCAATACACAATTTTGTCATAATTTGTTATGTAGTTCAAATTTTTTAGAAATTTAACTTTGATAACGAATAAAGTTGCAAAACGGAACTTTGCAAATTCCTTCCTTATTATTTTTGGTTTTTTGAAGAAAGCTTCTTATATGAGAAAGCTGAAATTGATTAACATACTTCCTCATAGAGGTAGCGATATAAAAAAAAAACAAAACCAAAAATAATGACGAAGCAATTCGCAACGTTTTTTTTTACTACTGTTTCGTCAGGATTGAAATTTTTTGTTTCAATTTGAGATTATAATTTTGAGATATTAAAATATTGAGCTGCTCATGTCTCAATTTTTTCTCATCAGTCATCAAGAAATTACGGGGAATTCTGTGCATTATTATTTTGTACTGCCTTATAAAGTTAAAATTATTTTAATCATGAAAATTTTCGGTATCTGAACAACGCTCTATAGATTAAGGTGCTTTTCGAGTTTTTATCTTGTTTTTATTTCACAAAAAGTCGCGCAAAAATTTCAGGAGCAACGCATCTATGATTATTTTCAAATTTTTCATCACGAAAAAAACACGTTTCAACTGATAAGACAGTACAAAATGTTATCACACAGACTCTGGATTCTGTCTGACTTTTTATCAAGTAAAAACCAAGTAGAAACTTTAAGAGCGACGTGATCTGTAGAGTGTCGCAGCAATTTTGAAATTTTCATGATAAAAATAAGTTGAAATTCATAAGGCAGGATCAAATAATAATGTACAAAACCTGGATATCTCGTGATTCGTTTTCGAGTTATGAGGAAGAATATAAAATTGCAATTTCAGATTTAAAAAAATTTCAACCCTCTTGAGGCAGTAATAAAAAAAATTGCGTAAACTTCCAAATTAACAAAACAATTTTTTTTGGATCAATAAGGAATAATCTAGAAAAGCAGTCCATGATTCACATTTTGGAATTCACGAAAACGAGCTTTTTCCGATTTTTGAGGTTTCTGAGGCAGTAGTAAATTTTTTTTTGCCGCAACTGACGCGTACTTTTTTTCATCAAAAAATACTTCATACTCGATGAGCATCCAAATTTAAAAAATTAGCCCTTTTGTGAACCGCCCTACTGTTATTTTTTGTTGTTGTCATACGAATAAAAATATCAAATTGATGAGCATTTTAATGACATATGTTATGGTGTGAATTCTTCTAACACAATATTTATTTGCCGCGATTATTTGGCACTAATTGGCGAGAAAATATAAGTGTTTGATTCAAGACACTGGATAAAAAATGTTCATCAAATTTAGTTCAATCAATTATCATTGTGAAAATTGAGAGTGAGAATGGAAATTAAATTTATTGAATGATTAATTTTATCTCAATGGTACTATAAGAAAACTGTATAGAGCAGCATAAATTTGTAAAAAGTAAGTATTACGATACAATAGTTTTATTTTGCTATCTACATCGAGCAAATAATTATAAATTATTCACTATTGACAAATGGCCATCGACCGATGTCCTTCAGCCACTGATTATCTTATTTATTTAAACTTTTTTTGGTTTCCGGTTTTGGATATATCAGTGTTTATTGATTGATGATTCGTTTTAGTTGCTGGAAGGTTGTATGCATGGGGTGTTTGAATTTATGGTTTATGTTTGGGGCCGGGCAAATATAAATGTAAAAATTAAGATTCCATGTTTATCCGAAAAGTCAATATATCACTTCATCAATTTAGTTTTTCGTTGTCGCAATATTAATTCAAATTTTAAGTTTTCGTAAATATCTTTACACTGATCGAAGATAATAACGAGAGTAATTTCAAAATTTAAAGTAGTCAAAAACACTTCAGAATGATACAAAACCCATGGTAATAATTTTTTATAGTTTTCCTTTGAAGAGAATTCATAATATGAAGCGAAATAAATTTTCTATAAAAAAATGCATAGTTGCATCAGAATTCCGCGTGCTGAGATAAGATTCTCTTTTATCAGCAATCTTGCGGCTGCGCGAGCTGTCTACGCAGAAACTGCTTAAAATACTTTATAATTAAAAGTAACTTTTTTCATTATCTTACGTAAATTAAAAACTACACTAAATATTTGCATCTCAAATAAAATGTATTAAAGTCTCGTACGTTTGCCGCTTGTTTGCCAAATTCTAAGGTCAACGGTACAAGGGCTTGAGTGGCAAGAAGTACCGGCAGGTGGTAGATACTATTTTCATGGAGGGAAAAACTGCACAGAGCTGCGAATATAAAGGCTGACTATTCTGATGTTTGTATAGGGCGTTGCCACAGTTGCATTATTTAATAATTCGGCAGGGGACCGACTCTACACCTCCCAAGTCGACACGAAGATCTACATTTGCCTCTCACAAATAGTCGACACAGAATCACTTTACACGCATGCAACCTAACGTAAAATAACTCGATACCTAACACTAAACACCGTCGGCTTTACTCAAGAACGAATAAATGTCTTCGTGTCGACTTGGGAGGTGTAGAGTCGGTCCTCTGCCTAATAATTCAGTCTTCATTGAATAATTTTAAATCAATATATCGTTCATATCTAAATCAATTTTTACTATTCATTTGTAATATATCAAAGGTCATTCGCAACTATATAGAGAGAAAATAAATAAAAATAAAACAAAAATGTAGGTATATAAAAAAAAACACAGGACAAAAACTATGGATAAGTTTCAAGTAGCACAATAAGTTTTCACGGTTTCTTGAGGATATAGATTACATGATAATATTAAAGCACTTTTTTCATTTTTTTTTTTTTTTTCGCTGAAGAGACATTGTCTACGAGTTGTTGGTAGATTTTAGTGTTGTACGAATATCTTGGTCAGCTGGACAGAAGGTCAGGCGATATTTAACCGACGCTGGTACTTTGCATGCAGGGCACTTCGTTTTTGGTGATTTGTCGAATAGATAACAGTCGGAAAGGTTCGAGTGAAATAATATGGTTTATCTGTCTGTATAAGAAACGAGAAATGAATAAATTCCACATTATGGAGTATCATTACTCATTATTCAAATACAATCTAGAAACTGGTCTATAAAAAGCGTAAAAGAAGTAGAAGATTCATAGATGAACAAGCATTGTGCTCCAAGAAATACCAGGTGCACTGTCAGAAAAAACTGGAAGTTTTTATTCATAAAACCATCAATTAAATTTAATGTACATTTGTGATATATTGTGATTATTTGTGATAAATTTAGGTACTTTTGCAATGAAATTAGAGCAAATTGAAATAATGAAAATCCTTTTACAGTAAAATTAAAGCGGATTATTGAAATTACTGTGCCAACAATAAGTTTAACATTATACTTGGATTGTAAATATAGTTTACCATTTTATGAATGAAAACTTCCAGTACATGTACATTAAATGTCAAGTAAATTTTTTTCTTACTGCAGCGATAAAACCGAAAAATTTCTGTTGGTTTTGTTTCCTCATAGAGGAAGCTTTGTTTTCGTGAAAATTTTTTTTTTCGAGATTTTCATGTTAACACATTCAGAATCACCTAAAACGTCCAGAAAAGTGGTCTAGAAAATATGTCTATGTATGTGTATGTTCCAGACACCGAAAATTCAATTGTTCATAACTCACGAACACACAAGGCACAATGGATCGAGCTCAAATTTGGCATGCAACTAGAGTATTGACTCCTTTGTGATTGACGTGATTTTTAATTGAGTATATCGATGTATGCAGATTTTATAGAATTCTTAATTTTTCATAAGAACGTCGTGATCGCTCTAACTTTCGTAAAAGTTCGCCAATTTAGCTAAATAGTTTTTTATAAATAAAGACACGTTTAATGATGTTTGGTATTAAATTTCATCGAAATCGGTAGGGCGGTTCCAATTATATATAATTTTGAATTTTTCGAAAAAACAAATTTTTTCTCTAAATCACGTCGAATCTCAACAAATGAACCGAAATGTTCTACAGTCAAAAAATACCATACAGTCCCGTTACGTACGAAATTTGGTGCCGATCGGTAAAGTCGTTCAGATTTTATGGCATTTTCAATTTTTCAATAAATGTACATTTTCGCTAACAACTTCTGCAAAAGTTAAGAGAGAAAGATAAAAATTTGTACTCAATCAAAAGGCGATGTGAGAGTGTTTTAACGGTCTTTCACGGCTGCACACAATATGGATAATTAAAGAGAAAAAAAAGATGCAAAGTAGACCTTTGCACATTGCTTTCTCATATAAAATTAGAAGACAACTGTAAAGAGGACATTTTAAAATTACAATTTTTTTTCTGTTGGAGTAACGCATTAGCCAACCCAATTTCGGGTTATTTCGAAGTAAATCAACCTGAATTCAGCCTTGAATCAACCATTTATTGACTTGAAACTACAAATCAATTAGAAACCAACCCGTAACTAAAGTAAATCAACCTGAATTCAGCCTTGAATCAACCATTTATTGACTTGAAACTATAAACCAATTAGAAGCCAACCCCTAACTAGGATTGGCGAAGACATTCACCGAAGCAAGAAATGCTGGTCGTTCGGTGAGAGCGCATTTTTCCTCGAGCAAATGTTGAATCCCTTCTGGGCCGAGCACTCGTTGACTGGGTCAAGGGATGAAACGGCCACATGAGGCTCATCCCTCGCTAACGAACGTGGGATTTTCCCAGCAACTGTGTCAAGAGTGACGAGACCTCTTTTCCCGTTGGGGTTGACTTTCTCTTTCTCTCTCTGCACAGTAGAGCTTTTTCTCTTTCCTCACAACTCCCCGGGGTACGTACGAAAGCAACGAAACATCCTTCGGCCAAGTCTCCCTCTTCATGCTCGTCGTATCTTTCACCGTCGAGGGATTCCAAAGACCGGATGAATTTCTATCTCTTTTTGTTTTCTTGATTCTTCAACTCCCGAGCTAAATCCTCTTGGCAATGGGTCTCGAAGCATTGTTTCCACTGATATCTCGGTCTGGGCGATTACCCGCCCCTTCCTGTTTCCTCCCTCGAGTTCAGTTAATCTCTAGGCCGCAGCATCCTGTGGTTGTCGAGTCCGAACGAGGCAGTGCATATAAATTTTGACTCCTTTTACTCAGACACTTCAGTTTCTCTTCGACACTCGCGACGCGTTACTCGATACTTCGATACTGTTAATGTTTTTTTTCTGCTCCATTACTTTTTCGAAGCTGTAACGTGAGCGCTAATGTGATAAAACGGTATTCAGTGATCGACGTTTTCGATTTTTCGCAATTGATTTTTCATTTTTTTTGCAGCAGTGTCATTTCCATTTTTATGTTTATATTAAAAGCAGTAGAGTGCTTTACCCTTTTAATTCGAATGGTCACAAATTGTATACTGAAGGATTATCACTCAATTCGTGAAAAATAGTGCTTGCGTTTGTTAACCACATTTGAAGTATTTTTTTTTAGAGATAAAATGTCTTTGACAATGTTTACTGGGGCTAAAAAATATAAATTAGGTAAAACTACACATTTTTTTAAAAATCTGTAACTGGAATCGAATAAAAAAACTTCTCAATTGTGGACAGTTCAAAGATTTGAATCAAATTGTTATCATAATACATGTTGTCAAAACGTTTGAAGACTCTTATTGTTATGAAATGTAAATAAAAATCGTTGCCCTATGGAAAATAAATTTACTGCATTAATTAGTTCGAACTCAGTAAATTTCCTAAAAATAGTAACTTGAACTCAAGCAAAAGTATGCGAACGTGAATTTGTAATTTTCAAAATCAAAAACGGCAAACTTCTCCACAATAAATGTTGTAAAAAATCAGCAAACATTTAAAAAATCTCTCTACGAATAATGTAATTTAGGAAAAGCAATTTAAACACCAAATAAAGGTTTGCATGCGCGGGACTTTTGTTAATTGTCCCTTTAATTGCAATTGACATTTTTTCCTATTCAACTCAACGTTAAATGTGTTCAAAAGTCGAACTTTACGTTGTCTCCGATTTATTCGAAATAACGAAAATAGGATATTTTGCTTAAATGTCGTAACTTTACGTAAAACTATACATACGCAAATATACTGATTTCGAAAATGAAAAAAAATATTCCTCACGAATAATAGAATGTTATCGAAAATGTACTCAATATATCGCCCTACAAAAATCAGTGTTGATAAAAAAAAAGTCCTCCGAATTATTTATCAAACGACGCTTCAACTTTAATTATTCGTTTGTCGGTCATTATAAAAATTCGGATGCGAGGCTGCACTTAATTTCACGTTCAAACCGAACGACACCTTCCAATGGATTTCAATGGACGGAGAAGATTTTCAAGGCTGGTCACATTGCCGTCCGTCATCGGGCACTTTGCTCTGCTTATCGAATGCTAGCTGCCCTTTGAAGGGCAACATTGTGGCCAGTTGAGCTCATCAAACTTCACATAATACCTACGATGAGCAAGCGATCCCATAAAAAGGCTAAACGAAAAAAAAAAAGGTATTTTAATTGAAGAAACATTAACAATACATTTGGTTCTTGTTTGATTTATTACAACCGTTGTTAATAGTGTTTTGTTTGAATCATTTTCAGATACTAAAGAGCCGCGTAATAATTAGCGGCGTCCACGTGAACGAGTTCATCGGGACAAGTGAAATTGTGAAAGTGTGATGAAATTGATTTGTTCAGAATATAAAGTTAATTTAAATAACAACAATACTACTTTGTGTACCCCAAGAATTTCCTGAATAAAGCTATTTTGCCGTGTCGCACATAGGACATGAGGTTTATTACAATTTTTGGTACATGCGTGCATAATCGACTAATCGCCGTTGTAAATATTGAGGAATACTCTGGTTTTTTAAAAATTATTTTCTGACGTTGACCATTATGATTTCCTGTTGCAAGCGTCGGCATGCTCTAAAAATTTTTCCATTTATATTTACAATATTCCGGACGGACAATCCAAACGGATAGCTTTAAATAAAACGAGTTCAATGAGTCTTGAAAGAAAAAAAAGAAGAAAAAAAAATTTAAGATAAATTACCCGGATACGTAAAATAAAAAATAAAAAAAAAACAAAATGGTTTACGTTGCCGAGAACGTGTAATTCGCTCTTAATTGCCACCACGGCGCAAGGAACATTCGAAGACTTAGGAAACGTCGTTCGCAATATTCTGAATAATACCCATTGATTTCGATTACAGTGGAACATAATATATTTATTATAAACATTAACACTATTGATAATTTTGGGATGTTTTCCCGTTATCACGGAAATACGCGGTGAAAGTGGGAGGAGCTAGGTCTGAATCGAGCGCGTTAACTCGATTGGGTTCAACAGTAAAAATTGGTTTCTTTTTTTTTTTGTTTTTTTTTGTTTTTCGCAGATTTTAAAATGCCGTTGAGAAGTAATATTCTTGGCTCGTGTCACGCGACGCAGATTTCATTTCATGCAATTGTTCGGCGTGACACGATTGATTTGGCTTGACCTTAGGTTCACATACTCGAGAATATCCTCGGAGTTCACTCGCTTGAGAATGCAGCCTCGCTGCAGAATGAGCGAGCGCCAATGAACGGTTGTCACTGTATTTTCCATTTTTTTTTCCTCATTTTATCAATTATTCATATTAAATTTCATTTTCCCGACATCCGTCCTTCCTTTCTCGAAGGCACAATAAAATCTTAAATCGAACGCGTGCCAAAGTAAAAACGCAAAATACCGCGTTCATACTTATTCGGTACTCGGATGAATACGTGCGCGTATTTATTCACTAGAAAATTTGTCACCTATTGAAAAATTCAGTCTCATCGATCTAACGTAGCGGCGCTCGACAACGAAACTGTTCTCCGTGTTATCGTGAAAATATTTACACATTTTGTATTCTTAATTCATTGTTTCTTTTTTTTTTCCAAATCGTTCATCGCTATCAAAAGTCCATCTGCAGAGGTCTTTGCATTGAGGAATCTGCGAGATTGTCGTTGACGGCAGATCGAAAATTCGCGCGTGAAAACAAATATGCGTATAATAAATTCGTCGCGTTTTTTGCCTCTGAACGACTTTCTCCCTTCCATTCCCTCTTTTTTTCGTTCCTTCGAAACAACCGCAATAAGTAATAACAATTGTAGAATCGAACGATAATTCAATCGTTAAAAAATCGATTGTAAACGATAAAATGTTCAACAGTACGTAGAAATTGCTTGCTAAAACGCAAATTAACGAATTTTTTAACGATAGACGAATTCCGGCGAATTATTTTTTTTCTTTTCCCTTCTTTTTTCTCTTATTTTTTTGTTGTTGTTTTTTTTAAAATCCATCGCGGTCTGGTGTATCGGTGCGTCGGCGAACGAAGTTGATGCTCGTCGATGATTCATCGGCGCAACCAATACACGGTGATTCGGATGAGAGCATCGTCGGCCGGTGATTTGTCACTAACGTGATGCAATTGCTTGATCGACGAGCGTGATATGCTGGCTAAGTAACTTAGCTGGCGAAACGATTCCCACTGTCCGCGGAATCACCAGAAGTGCGATTGAACGTAACCCCCACCACCACCCATGCCGATTGGATTGAAACGATGCGGATGTATCTTTTCCATTCGCATTGCGCCCGGACCACCGCCACCACCGCCTCCGATAAATCCGCCACCGTGATGACCACCACGTGGACCATAACCGCCGGTTCTCGCGACCATTCCTGGTCCGCCGCCGCCACCGCCGCCGCTACTAACGCCCATTGTCATTGGCGGACCGCCAGTGCTGCCTCGGCCTCTTCCGCCACCTGAAACACAAAATTTCGTCAGTACAGTGCGTTTCTCCAACGATTATGACTAATATAATGACTGGTTACGCTATTTAACTACGATTTTACACGCGAGTTTAGCGAAGATGTCGATGGAGAGACTGTCGATGATTTCAAGGCGGGACTTCCGGTAATTGATGACGAAGAGTCGATGTTCAGCATGGAAAATATTCTTATATTTTTGTGAGCGACATTTGTGCATTGGGTTTAAAAATCATTCGGTATTTGAGTATTCTTTTTGAATTTGCTTGTTTTTTGTGATTGGTGTTTAGGAACAGATATTTTTGGTTGGTTTATTGAGAATTATTATTATTTTCGAGGAGGTATGGGGAGGAAGTTAATCGGATTAGGAGTCGATTTAATGGAGGCGCTTGAAGCATTTGTTTGTAGGATATTGATTAGAGGGGTTCATGTCAAACTTTGGTTTTTTTTGGTTTCTTAAGTAAAAAATCATTGCGAAATACTTTTTTTTAAATTCGTAATTGAATCACGAGTACCTACAAAAAAAATTGGAAGTCACTACAGAATTTAAAAAGAAAGTAAGCGTAAATCTTTTTCGTCATTTATAAATTCATTTTGTTCATGATTGTTTACATAGAATTTGAATTTTCCTTTCATCTTCTATTCCAGTAAATGCGGGGACATGCACAAATTAAAATTTGACTGAAACTCTAGAGTTTAGCATTTCAGTCAAATTTTATCGTCTCGAAATTTTCAGTCAAATTTTATTGTCTCGAAATTTTCAGTCAAATTTTATTGTCTCGAAATTTTCAGTCAAATTTTAATTTGTCCATGTCTTAGCATTTACTGTGATACGAGACGAAAGGAAAATTTAATTTTTTTATTTTTAGATTCAAGATTTTTATTTTCAGCATTTGTCACCGTTTTCCAAGTGGGAGACAAATAATAAATCTAAATCAAAGCTTTGAGATAAATAAAAAATTCAGATTTTCTTGTACGAAAAATTCCCTAGCGACCTCCACATTTGTTCGTACGCACTCAACTTTGAGGATGATTTTGTTTCAAGTATTTGGCACTGTTTTCTAACTTAAAAAACAAAACAAAAAGTTCAAAATGAACCATGAACCTAATGAAAATGAACCTAAATACAATTCTTTTATTGATTGAGTCACTGAAGGTTCGTAATATCTGTGCAATAATGTGAACACGTTGAAATGCATCAGCGAATAATTTGAACGGTTCTATTTGTGCCCGATGATTCACTCGCCTTGTAGCAACGATTCATTCCTTTCAAAATCACTCTGTTAAATATGGCGTAAAGAAAGGTGTCAATATTTTGTGATTTAAAAAGAATGAAAATAAATTTCTAAGCGTCATAAAATCAACATAATGACGAAAATAAGGGCACTCATAATTTTATTTTCAATCTTACGAATATGGTTCAATATTTTCAAAAACAGTGAATATAATTTCGTGCAAGGAATAAACAAAAAATCTTCAAATGAATTAACTCCGTTTAAGTTTGCTCCATAGTTACAACCCTCTTCAAATAAGCTCTCCAAATATTCAGTCATAATAATCAATCAAACAAAGTTTTGTGCAAAATAGTGATTTGTCCCACTATTTAAAAAATTCGGATATCAATAACACGGACGTCCCCCTTTGTCTATTTCGATATTTTCTAGAAGTCGCAGTGTCATGCAATTACCTTTTGGGCTCACACACAAATTTACAAGTCATTTTCAATATTCGTTTTATTTGCCTTTTTTTTCTTCTTTTCATTCAAGAACTATCAAAGAACAAAGTAATAGATGAAGAGAGATAGCGAGATGTTGGATGTCGCGAGGGATTAGATATTCGCGTCAGATTCTCACATCACGAGAATCTCTTGTCTGTTCAATTCTGGCAATTTTCCACAAAAAGAAAAACAACATAGACTACATAGTAGCCAAGTTTTCGTTAAACAGAGCAGAACATCGTGTTTCATTTTCGTCCAACAGCGCTTTTACGCCGAGACTAATTCCGAGGATCTGAGTGTGTTGATCGTCACTCTCGCAAGTAGAACATCCGCAAAATTAGGGGTAGGTCAGAGGAGAGGTGATCGACATAGTTGAACATCGTAAGGTATTTATGTATCGGTGATTGTCACGAGGGAAATCGCCAGCGCATATCGTAAATGCGCATTAATGTTATTATCTAATAATTTTGTTGTTCGGAGTGTGTACACGTTATGGAGCAGGACTTACGATCAACGATTAACAACATATAAATATAAATATACAAACAATTGCATAATCAATTATGAACATTGATGTATAACGACTATAACATTATCCGCAATAACACTAGACCTTCAGAGAGATATACATATATAGCATATGTATACATAATATATACTTGGTATATCAATGTCAATATAACATATAGTATTTATACGCACAGTAATAAGATTTAGAGTCTTAGCTAATGAGATATAGGTTCAAAAGAACCTTCTAGCCGCAGTACTTAAGGTACTCGTCATTAGAGAGAAAAAACACTGAATGTAATTACTGAGTATGTCGCGGTCATAATAATCCTTCTTAGTCCTAATTCGCAGTGTCCTTTCACGCTCCCACTCGAAAATCCGCTGATTCCGTCTCGTCTGATAAACGTACGATAAGCGCTACCCTTTTTGTTTGATTTTGATTTTTTTTTTTCTTCATATTCCTACGTATTCCTCTTATCCTTATCACAGCCATCGTTAGCACTACTAGACTTCCGGTTTCGTCCTCGGAAGGGACCCTATTCCTCGCCTTTCAGGCTTTGACACTTCGATCCTTTGGGCCTTACAATTTTTTTCGACTACTTATAGTAAGCCTAAAATTGTTGGTTTTTCAAATTTCCTTTTGTTTACTGATTTATGTACAGTTATTTTGCCTTCGTAAAGCCAAAGATACCCACTTGTGCCTCTATTGAATATTAAATAAATTTGACATGGAGTGATAATTAAATCGCTGTCAGCGTCTTCGTCGCCTGTTCATAAATATATACCTTCGAGGTTTTAGTTCGTTGAGAAAATCATTGAAAACTCTAGGAGATAAAGGCTTCACCGGAGACGGAAGCTTATCGTGTAAAGTGCGGTAACGTCTCGTCTTATCAATTGTAACACTAATTGTATTTTTCATCAGTACTTTGTCGAAGCATAGTTTCGTTATTAGTCTACGATTATTATTATTTTTGTTTTTTCGTGTACGTATTGAGCACCAAGTCGTCGATCGATCGAGAGTAACAAGCAACCAGGCATTTTCCAGAGGACACACACAAGCTTTTCACGAAATTCTGATATATTTTAACCCGGAGAAAATCGTTAATTTAATTCGTACGACGCAATTGCGTGAGAGTGTCTTTTGGAAAACGTCGGGCCGACATTTATTTAGGCCAAATACCAGCACATTCGCAACATTATTCCTAACAGTTGCATTTCGATTTATCTAATTAATCAATTTTCGTTCCTATTGAACATTCGTCTAGACTATACAAAGACGTAGTAAACAGAGAGTCAGTGTTCGACCTTTCGAGCGCGATGGGAACTTTATAAGCTACGTTACGTGTTGATGTCTTCACTCATAATTTAATCAATATTTTCCTCCAATACTCAATGTCTCACCACCTAACGCGAAAGAATCGAGCGCGACTGTTATTTCTTTAATATATCGAATATAGTATAAGAATTCATGGACGAGAGATGTGTAACAGTGAAAATTCTATCGTTGAAGATCGTTGAGAGACAAGCCGTATAAGCTTAATTCTATCGACGCCAAATATTCGGGCGTTATCACCAAAACCTGTAATTCAATTAAAAACAGCAAACTTCTACAGTTGCCGAGATTTTTGTATTGCTTCAGAGACTTTTTCGGTTTTTTTTTTCCTCTACGTTCGATATTGAAGAGGCGGAAGTTGACGAAAATTCGTGAAAATTTTTGCTAGTGCGAGCAAAGAGCGTCGTCTAACGATAAACACGAAATAACTCGATAGAAAGACCATTGCTAACCAATGGAATAAAAATCTGTAAAAGCAGGTATACATTTACATATATCGTCATTTGTATATCATATATATGTAGTCAATTTGTGGTGATGAGCTGCATGTGTGTGTTTGATTGCCGCTTTGTACATTACAATCGAGTATTGTTAGAGATCACTTCTTTATCACGCGTCAGACACTTTATCAACCGATTTGATTGTTAGCTCTTGACTAAGTCTCTAAGGGAGGGACTGCGTATCGTTACAATATTACAGATTTGGATACAAGCAATAACTGTCGTAACAGTTAACCCTTTCCTCACTGCTTAAAGCTATAAAGTGGTGAAAATTCGCCCTCTCGAAAATCATTTATATATTCGACAGCAGACTCTAATTATGATAATTATGATAGTGCTGGTATTTTTTCCTTGTTGCATAGAGACACTCTCCTTCGTCGATTGGTAAGCAATGAAATAGAAATGGAAGGTTAAAATATATTTAGATTTACGTGACGAATGTATTTATTTTTTTTTTCGTGTACTTTTTGTTGTTTTAAGGAAATAAAAATTGGTCTTTGCAGCGGCACAAGACACAGCCATGCATCGAATATGTAAAAATGTCGAAAAAAAGCTCCTATATATATTTGCAATCAGCAGCCAAACTCTCAATCACGAGATTTATGCAGTATGCATGAAAAAATGTATTTTCCAGGCCGACTAAAAGCCAAAATAATCCTAAAGACCCTAGAATTTCGTCTCATTGACGACTAAGTCGATTCTTCAACGGCAATATAAACAACATGTCAAGGTTGCGGTGAAAAAAAAATCAATAGAAAATTTCTCAACACTGTGTACGAAAAAATTATATTCTCAAAAGATTACACGATGCAGTACAAAATTTACTTTATAAATTTCGGACGATAATAAAACAATTGTGTGCAAGGTTTTTATATCGTGTTGATGTGAGACGAAGAAAAAAAAAATGAATTTGTACTAATGAAAATTCTGCGGTTGCCGTTGTTGTCCAGGATCGGCGAAATCCATTGAAGAGGAGAAAAAAAAATGTAAAAGAAATAAAGGGGAGCGCCGTTCGATCTCCAACTGTTGAACTTCAGTTGACATTTTTCTGAGTGTTTTACAGCGCCCGATTTCGTTAATGTTCCAAGCAGAAGATGCTTTCCAAAATCACGACACAAAAAACACTTGGATCGACGGTCCTTGGCTTTTTTTTCCCGGTGAAGGCGACGTCCTTCTACGATATTCGAGCTGCATCCTTGACGCTCGATTCGCGTTCTGTTCGCGCGAAAAATACGGACCTCGTTTGAGGGAAAAACACACGCCTCCCAATCAGGGAGCAATAAATAATCGGACATGTACAGCAGCAACCGTGCGCGCAATATTTCGATGATAAACACAAACGAGTGAAACAGAAATGAAAAAATAAAAGAAAAGTCAAGAAGAATCAACTCATCTTCCGCTTATTGCAGCTGCGTCGAGGTGCGCGCAAATTTTGAGCTTTGTCAGTTATAACACATTGCGAGCTAGTGCGAAAAGCTGTTGGGGTCCGATTTAGAGGCGGACTTCTTATCTGGCAAAACAGGCACGAATTAGAATAAACCAATATATTCTTTTTTCAGTGCTTTTCAAGGGAGAGAAGTCAGAGTTAATTCAGTGATAATTATTGATGTATGCTTTACAGAGTGTTTCACGAATTTATCAAAATTCAACAAATAATATCGTATACATTTTTATTAAATTTCACTTACAAGTATCATCACAAATAATTTAACGCTGTTTCTGACAAAAAAAAAGTTCAGGCGATTGACTTAAAGAAGTACATCATTTGAACAAAGCTGTTTTTTAATCAGAAATCGCAATAATGGATTTATATCAATACTTGAGGGTGACAAAATCATATTTAAATTTTCTTTATACGATCTTTTTTTTGGATGAATTTTCATAAATTGGTGACATTGTTTTCATTCATAAAGCTGCTGATGGTATATGAAAAAAAAGAGAAAGAAATGTGCCGTTGAACCCTTCACAATTGTATGAGATGCAGATTTGCACGGCTTTTCAAGCAAATATCGGAAATTCATGCAAATATGCATCTTACATAGTTTTCTGTATGAATATAGAAAACCCGTGCAAATATATATCTTCCGCAGTGGAACGATTGGGGCGCGTTTTTTTGCTAGATGGCAAAAGACCACCTGGTTATTCTGAGCATATAAAAAATTATTTTTACACCTTATAATCTGCATAGTTTTGTAAGGAAATAAGTTAATCAAATATTCGTAAATAATTGTCGATTATGCAGAAGATGAATTTTTTTTTCTTCATGAACTTCATGGATTTAAAATAATTTAAAATTGAAAAAATTCCATAGATTGCAAAAGTGATATTAACGAAATCTCAGAGAAATTATAAGTTGGGGAATTTTTGGAAGAAGGGAAAACTGAACTTATGCCAAAATGTACATCTTATGCAGAACAGCAAATTATTCCAGAAATTTTGACCCGCCAGTTTTTTTCTCATAGAGAAGAGAGATTTGAAAAAAATATGAACACGGAGTAAGATCAAATTGGCCTTTTAACAAAAAATTCTTTGTTTAAGGGGTCAACAACACTTTTTTTTCATAAAAATCACCGGCAGCTAAATTTTTTAGATATCCATCATTAAATATTACTGATTTTAATCTGATTTCCGTTCCTTAAAGACACGTTTATAACTCTACTATTAATTTCTCTAGCGAAGAACTGTGAACCACAATTAAATTACCGAAAACATCTCTAGAATTCTTACGAAACAATCATTTTCAAGTGAATTCTACGATAATTTTAAATTACATGAAATTATGGCGTTTTCAACCGAAATTAAAACGTGGTAATTTATTTACGGAATTGTGAAATTAATAGTAGTTATTAATTTGCTGGATAAACTATAATTTTCTGTACAAAAAAAAGGGGGGAACAAAAAAAACAGCAACATTTGGACTAGGTGTGTGCATGCATGCCAAAATTTTAAATAAAATGTGTTGCAAGACACTAAACACCAGATGAATGACTAAACGCACACTTACAATTTGGCTACGTGAGAGTAACACAAACAAAATGATAAAAATTGGTTACTTACTAATACAAACTAAATTATCAATAATTAACGAAAAATTAACTGAAATACGATGTTAAACATAAAATGTTAGTGAAATAAATAACTAAACGCAAATTATATTAAATAAAACGTAAATAAACTAAATAAAACGAGTGTCCTATGCGATAATAAATCCCCATGTCGAAACGATGCAAATTTTATGAAAGAGAAATAGAGCTTGAATGAGCGTTAACGGAAGGAAAAAAAGTTGAAAGATACTCACCACGACTTTGATTGTAGCCAGCCTGCCAACCGGCGTAGTACGCCGCCTTTTGTTTACCATGTTCTTCCGCTATTTTGACGCTGAGCGGTTCCGAGCCGCCGTCTGGTACCGTCCCGTGGAGTCCGTTTATTGCTTCCTGAGCCTCTTCGCGCTTATCGAATCTTTTGAAACACGAGAAATAAAAACAACTAAGTTCGGCATACTCAAGGAAAGAATTATTGATTTTAGAGATCGCAATGTTTCGTAGGCAAGTTTCAATAGGATATTTTCGGAGGAGTATATTTTTCGGAGCGAAAGGGCTTGACGGAAGAGAGAAAGACTCGTGAAGTGCGTTTATTGCTTCCTGAGCCTGTTCGCGCTTATCAAATCTCATGAAACACGAGAAATAAAAACAACAAAGTTCGACATACTCAAGGAAAGAATTATTGATTTTAGAGATCGCAATGTTTTGCAGTCAAGTTTCAATTGGATATTTTCGAAGCGAAAAGGCTCAACGGAAGACAGAAGGACTCGTGGAGTGCGTTTATTACTTCCTGAGCCTCTTCGCGCTCATCAAATTTCGTAAAACACGAGAAATAACAACTAAGTTCGACATCAAGGAAAGGATTATTGATTTTACAGATCGCAATGTTTCGCAGTCAAGTTTCAATAGGATATTTTCGGAGGGAAAAGGCTCAACGGAAGAGAGAAAGACTCGTGGAGCGCATTTATTGCTTCCTGAGTCTCTTCGCGCTTATCAAATCTCATGAAACACGAGAAATAACAACAACTAAGTTCGACATACTCAAGGAAAGAATTATTGATTTTAGAGATCGCAATGTTTCGCAGTCAAGTTTCAATAGGATATTTTCGGAGGGAAAAGGCTCAACGGAAAAGAGAAAGACTCGCGAAGTGCGTTTATTGCTTCCTGAGCGTCTTCGCGCTTATCAAATCTCATGAAACACGAGAAATAACAACAACTGAGTTGAACATACTCAAGGAAAGGATCATTGATTTTACAGATCGCAATGTTTCGCAGTTAGGTTTCTGTAGGATATACTCGATCAAAAATATTTTTAGAAGGGGAGAAGGTTTTGTGGAGTCAGTTTCTTGACTCCTGAACCTCTTCATTCTCATCAAATCTTTTAAAACACGAAAAAAACAAAAATCGAATTCAACGTACTCGAGAAAAAGATAATTGAATTTCGAGATCGCTATTTTTCGCACTTGATATTCTATAGGATATTTTTAAAGAAATTTTTTTAAGGTAGGCAGGACTCCGTTTATTGGCTCCTGAGCCTCTTCGCGCTTATCACATCTCAAAACAGGAGGGAAAAAAATCCATGTTCAACAAACTCGAGGGATAGATTATTGATTTTAGAGATCGCCATGTTTCGCGGTTAATTTTCTATAAGATATTTTTGGAAGAAAATACGTTAAGGAGGGGAGACTCTGCGGGAGCGAGAAACTTGGCCGGCCGAGTTTCCTAAGCAAAGTAGGTCACTTATAGGAGAGGCGTAAAATGAAATTGTGCAAGGGAGTCTCAAGCCAGGTAGCTCGAGCAGAAATACTCTGGCACACGGAACAACTTGGCGAAATAAATATATATAGTCGAACAAGAGAGACAGAGAGAGAGAGCCACTAACGCGGCAGAAGTTCGAATTGCATAATGTTGCTTTCAATCACGGCAAACTACCGGCTGTTCATTGCTTTTGAATTTCATCCAATTTCTAAACTCGTATAAGTACACGCGCGGCTCGTGTACCTGGCACGTTGCTTTTTCTATAGCTTTTAGGTTCTCAAAGAAAAGTCAAGAGAGGCAATGACTCACCTAACAAAAGCGACGCCGCGTGGCAAACCGGTTAGCTTGTCTTTCAGGATATTCTTCTGGACGATACGTCCGTATTTGTTGAAAATATCATCGATCTGGCTCTCGGTTATGTTTCTGAAATACAGCAAAAACATTTTTTTTTTTTCTATCGCTTATCAAAGATACAATAGACCGTCGTCCAAATAAAATAATACAATAATCGTACGGAGGCGAAATGTATGCGAGGAAATGTCGAAAAACGAAAAATTCGGGTGAATAACAAAATAAAAAATAAAAAAAAGTACTGAATGAAGGCGTTATTATACCTTGGGAGATTCGTGACGTAGAGATTAGTTTCTTTGATTTCCTCCCCAGAAGGACGTGCAAACGACACTTTTAATCGCTTGTTCTGAACTTGCAGACCGTTCAGTGTGTTTATGGCAGTCGCGGCGTCTTCGGCTTTGGCATAGTTCACAAAGCCAAATCCGTAACTATAGCCAGTCTATGTGAAAACAAATAAATAAATAAAAAAAGAAAAGACATTAATATCCGAGAAATGAGTGCGACGCAGAGCTGCATTTTCAGATATTACTGGGTCGTCGAACTCGCATTTTTTGAAAAGAAAGACACAGGAATGCCATAAAATGTATTATTAAGATAGGGAATTCAACGTTATACTCACTTTGTAGTCCTTCATGACTCTGCACGACTCCACAGGTCCGATCGTAACGAACATACTGTAGAGCTCCTTCTCCGTCATGCTCTGCGGCAAGTAGTTGATAATAAGATTCGTTCTCGGTTCATCCTTCATTTGCATGTGTTGTTGATCATGCTGGTCGGTCATCTTGCGATATTGTGCAAAGTCTCGCCCTGCCACCAGATTTGAATCTCGTTGAGTGGCCTGTTCTCCCGTCGCAACTTCCGTCGACGGTGTTTGATCGTACTCTTGATGTTGAACGCTCCAACTGATATTGCCGAGCAAAACCATTGACGGGATCGGCAAATACAAAAAATATAAACAAATTCATTACTACTTCTTTAGTCGTCAAATGCCATTAACAGCCAGGGGACTCTCCGACAACTTTTATTCTTTTGCTTTCGTTTTCTTTTTTGTTAAGCGCTCGAAAATAAATACAAAATAAATGTGCAATATCTTTTGTGATGTCAGACCTGTGTGTCAGAAACAAACAAACAAATGCAAGTGAGGATAAAACCAAATTTATCAAAAAGCCAATTACGGCAGCAAATATATCAACAAAAAGAAACAAAGATTAAAGTTGAGCATTGAAAATTATTCGTTTTCTTTACGGTGCGAATTTTCCAGGGCGGCAAATATATCAACAACCAAAGGAAACGAAGATTAAAGTTGAGCATTGAAAATTATGCGGCATCTCCACAGTGCGAATTTTTAGGTCAGCAAATATATCGACAAAAGGAAACAAAGAATAAAATTGAGGATTGAAAATAACGCGGTATCTTCACAGTGCACATTTTTAGGACGGAAAATATATCGACAAATGGAAACAAAGAATAAAGTCGAGGATTGAAAATGACGCGGAATCTTGGCGGTGCGAATTTTGAGGTTAGTGTTACGATAAAAGAAGAGAGAAAAGGGAGCGAAACGTAAATATCGCCGAAACGATCATTCACCTCAGTCCGTTAATCGCGTTCGCGTAGTTTTGTGAGTAATTCTCAAACAATTCTCTGTTATTGAACATCGAGCACCAATGTTTACGGTATTGAAGCGTGTGCCGCGCGCGCCAAGGACAATGACGCGTATAGCGGCAAATTACTTTGTTGCGCGACACGTAAACCGCTAACTTTCGCGGCAAAGGGAAACAAACTAACTAAAATAAGACTTGGATATAAACGGAAAAGACAAAACAAAAAAGCTAGTCACGTGTTTTCACGACAAAAGAAAGACGAAAGGACGCGCAGCAACGATCACTTGTTTCGCGATTTTTTTTTTTTTCTCCTTCCGCAAAGACCCGGGAAAACGCGGAGACTCTCACGGCGAAACCGTGAATCGACCAAGCTGTCAGTAGAGCAGGAGTGGGGGAAGTTTGCCGCGCGGAAATGCACAAGAACGCGAGAGGGAAAGAGACGAGAGCATATGGGGCAATCCACCTCGTTGCGACTAAAATTTGACCTCGACCTCAGATTCGGCTCATAATTTTTTGTAAGCTTAGTTGGACCCTTAAATGCACATTATTTTTTTTCGATGGCAATTCTCTTTTTATTAAAAATATGAAATAATTCTCAAAAGTACTTTCTTCGATATCAAAATTTTTTTGTTCATATGCAAAGTGGGCAACATTTTTCTTCATAGAGCTTCTGAGCTTTTTTTATTAAAAAAATATTATTGAGAAATAGAAAAAAAATGTATCTACAGGCGATGAATCACATGTTTGTTAATATAAAACCAAATTGTTTGGAATTTTTTGAAGATTTTTGAGAATTTTTTAGATTTTTCGAAACTATGCACACTTAAAAAAAAAATTTCAAAGTGACAATGCCATTATTTAAAAATCTACAATAATTCTACAAAATTTCTAGCTTATAGTCAAAGTCGAGAAGATTTTTCTTTTCACAGTTTTTGAGGTTGTTTGATAAGAAAGAAGGTTTTTTTTAAATAAAAAAAGCTTGAAAACATTCAGAAGAAAAATCACCACGCTTGCAATGAGCTAAAAAAATTTGATATTCAATAGATTATTTTTCCCATCCAAATTTCGACCAATAGAATTGCACCATTGACGTCACGTGGTACAACCTACACGAAATTATACTGAGTATTTTTCAGAATTTTTCGAGATTTTTCAATTATGGCATTCAATACGTCACTTAAAAAAAAAAAAAAAAAAAAAAATTGCCAAAGAAAAAAATCTGGTTCATTTGAGGTTCCAACTGCGTTTACAAAAAATTACGAGCCAAATCGGAGAGTTCGATGTTAAATCGTGGTCGAAACGGAGTGGATTACTCCACATATATCAAGCAGTCGGTTCAAAAAAACCGATGAGTGTTTAAATTTTATTTCTCATTGAGATTCTTGTAATTTGATGCAATAGCAAAGTTTTTGCCGAAGGAGATATCGAAAAAAAAATATATATTTGGCACTGCCTGTTGACACTTGAAATATTCAAAATATTTCAAGAAGAAATATTTCAAAAATCTCGTAGCGCTAAACCACATGGTATGTTCGTTATTCAATAAGAAATAAAGGTTTTTTTAATCCTCAAGAAAATGCGATTTTCTTTGTATCCTTTTATCGTAATAAATATATTACAAATATAATTTTGGAAAAAACCGGAACTAAAAAAAAATTTAAATCGTTCGTGTGAAAGCTACGGCGTGTGCGATAATATTCAGTACAGCTTTTTTTTCGTAAGGTTCGAAAAAAAAAAATCACATATATCCGAGCTAATCAACGATAGGGTTAAGTCACCAGTGAATGAACAGTTAAGCACAACAATTTGTTTATCATAGCTTTTTATAAAATTCAATATTTCCACGATATCGTTCAAAATTTAAACAGACGATCAGAAAATACAATTACCTGATTTAACTTTAACAAAAACATTGTGTTCTCATCGCAAACTATCTAAAAATAAATACTATATACAAAAACCCCAAACACATTAGTGAATGAAACACTCAATCTAATCTACACTTTTAGTCAAAATTAGGCTTCTTCTCCAGAATAATTGCAGTGGATAGCTAACAAAATAGAGAAATAAAAAATCAAACATCAGTTGAGTCGCCGAAATGTAGCATAAACACAAAACAAAAAGCTGTTATTCATTTACTGGTGATTGTCTAATTACCAATGCATTAACCCTACTATGATGATTCAAGAAGTTATCGAAAAAAAGTGGGTAAAAAATTTCCCTTGAGATATTATCCACAACTAAACCGTCTGAAAGATAAACTTTGCGCGCATGATAACTTATGGATAACTTCCAAAGCGACGTTTGTCACTGTTTCAGCCGACTTTTCGATAAATTTTTTATTTGCGCTGGCTGAGTAAAGAGAAAATAAATGAGAAAGGCGATAAAAAGCAAAATATAATGAAAAAGCAATATGCAAGGTTTTACTTTGCATCCTTGTTTCAAATAAATAAGTGAACATCTGAGCTTTATTTTGTTCACAACGATTTTGAGCTTAATATCAATGGTTGAAACAGTTAACACGATAAGTTAGTTTTTTAAATGATTGAAAATTTTATACGATTAAAATTATTCAAGTTTCGTTATTAAATAATGTATCTTGTATGAATTAATGCGATAAAGTTGGATTGTTGATAATCCGTAAAATCAGATTTTTTTGCCGTTCATCACGGAATTATATATTTGTTATGACTGCATATTAATTTTATTCACATATTGAATTTGGGATTAATATCTCATGTTTTCAGTTAATGAGATACCGATAATTTTTTTTAATTATTCAAAATTCCATAGAATAGAAATTTTGATATCGCTTGCTACTGAACTACATAATTATCACAGCTGATATTATTTTATTAACATACCAAATTTTAGCTCGAAATGACAGAAATTTTTTGAAAAGTCAATGACTTGATTTCGATTTTTTGAAAATTCCAAATTCCATAAAATTTAAACCAATTTACTATCCGACCCAAATTCAATACCAAAGGACAGCAAGTGCACTTATAAAGAATCATTTAGCATAATAAACCCGTTTTTACGAAAGACTAAACGACCACGTGCTTTTTTTTATATTTTTTTTTATTTTTAAAAGTTGCGAGATCTCAAGTGTTTTATCCATTCAATCAACGATTACAAAAATTAAGGAGGTTGGAGCACTTCACACTAGTCAAAATAGTGCTATGTTTATTATTTACAAGATTTTATTATTCATAAGACACATTATTATGCATCCATTGATTATAATTGATGGTGATTTTTATAGCTGCATATGTCTTTTACTAAGAAAAAATTCAATTGCACTCAATTTTCACAAATATTAACGCGTTTATGCTAAACCTCGAAAAAGTACGTATTTGTTCAGCTTTTTCAAATAATAATCTGTATTTTGTGCTTGATCTTGATATATTACGGCTCATATCCTCTTCGTTCAAAGATGCTTTATGCATTCACCATCTAGATATTTGATAGTTATTCCCCATTTGAAAATTACATCTGTTTGTTTACGAAGAAATTTCATTCATGGGTAAACAAATGGCTGCAATTTATAAATCGACAATAATATTAAATATCTCGATGGTGAGTTCGTAGAGCATCTTTCAAGGAAGAGAATAAGCCGTGATACATAACAATCGAGCAAATAAAAGCGGCTTATTCTTTTTCAAAACTGAGCGAATATCTACATTTTCAAACATTAGCATAAACCAGTTACTATTTTCGTAAATCCATTGAAATTTATGTTTGTCTAAGTCAAGAATATCTATTTTAATACAGTGTCATTAAGTATAGTCAATTGATGCATTAAGCTTTATATTCACGATTTACAAAAATAGTGTAGAGCGCTTCAACCTCGTAAAAAAAGAATTGCTGCTCGAAGTGTGTACCAAATTCGAGCTCAAAAGCTAAATTGGTCTCCTTATAACCATTTGAATTTTGAAAGTTGTACACACACCCACATACACACTCACACACAGACATTTTATCTAAATCACTTTTCTCGAAATCTGAACCATTCATGTCCTGACATAAAAATCTCAAATCACTTATTTTTTAAAATAAAAACAAAGCTCCCTCTATGAGAAAGCAAAATAAAACGTACCTTGCTATCTATCGCAAAAGAGGAACGAGGCGTTCGAGGGGATGCCAAGAGGTTAGCGTGGGAGTCGCGAAAGGGTATGTGAAAGAGAGAGAGAGAGAGAGAGAGAGAGAGAAAGAGAGAGAGAGAGAGAGAGAGGCGGGAGGAGCAGCAGCAACGCCAGCAGAACTGATGTAGTAGGGCAACAAGAACTGGAGAACCGCGTTAGGCACTCGCGTCACGCGTATGCAGTTAGTATGCACCAACAACAATTATATAAGCACATTGCACTGCTTTAAACGTACGTACTCTCAATGTTTACAACGAGTTAACGTGGATGACAGTTGCACGATGAGCGGTAGACACGGCCGCGAGATTCAAGAGAACCGCAACTATCGAGGCGGCAGAAAAGACAGTTTACGGACAGACGTGTCGGAGGAAAGACGAAGCTACGCGCTCGATAGCTCGCTACGGAATGATCGCTGCTCGCGAACTGAGCGCGGTCAGCGGACTGAGCCCCAGCCCTGACCTGCCTCGCGGACCAAGCGTCGCCGCGCCGGCGCAATGCCGCGACGCTTCCCTCGCTATTATCACCCCACCGGGATAACCGACGAGCTCCCTGTACTGATAGCACGCCTAGTGAGGGTTATGCGGGCCATTTATTCGCCAACTTTTGTTTGTAGGGTAGAATTCGTTTGTGAAATAATATATGTTGATTTTTACAAAGCTGCAATGTTGAAAATATTTGGAGATTTCATATAACGTTTAGTCAGTTATACTAAGCCTGTGTAATGTATTTTTACTGAACGAGGGTGAGAAATTCAGTTTAGTTTACGAATGGAAGTGAGTAAATGAAAATCGATGTACGTGAGATAAAATTTAAATTAACTTATATTAAAAACAGTAATTTTTTAACGAATTTAGGGAACTGTGTATTAAGTAAAACGACTTTTGTAATGAATTGAGGAGAATTGTACATTTAGTTAGTCGTTACACTCGTGTAGTAAATTTTCTATACTCGTCTCTGTTAGAGACGAGTATAAAGTATTGCAATTTTACCTTCATTTTTTTAGGGTTCAATAGAAGTTCAATTTAATGTACGAAAGAACATTGAAAATTCAATGTACGTGTGGTGAAATTAGAGATAATATATGTTCGGGAGGCGATGATCTTAACGAATTGAGTAGAATTGTACATCAATTTTACGTTGCACTCGTTGTACTAAGATATTTGTATACCCGTTTCTGTGATAGAGCTTTCCACACTGTGTAGTAATTTCTCCTACATTTTTGTAACAGTGTATGAAATAAAATATGTTGCTTTATCAATAAAAGATCTTAAGAACTACGAGAAGAAAAATCTTGCCTACTTCGGCTTTAAGCGAGAAAATGTTTATATTCGACAGAGTATTTTTCAGAATTTTTGCAGATTCTTAAATTACCGCATTCGATATGTCGATTTAATAAAAACATTTTTTTTAAATTGCATAGTTCGAAAAAATCTTCTAAAAAATCTAAAACATCCGGCTTTACATAATTAAACATATGATATATCACCTGAAGTAGATTAATTTTTTTTTTTCTATTTTTGAATAATATTTTTAATCGAATAAAGCTTCAAAACTATAAGAAGAAAAAACTTGCCCATTTTGGCTATAAACTAGAAAATTGTGGTATTGAACAAAGTATTTTTTAGAATTTAAAATTATGGAATTCGATATGTCTTAAATAGAATGGATATGTCTTAAACATATGTCGATATGTTTTAAAATATATGTTTAAGAAATTGCCATAGAAAAAAAAAACAACAAATCTGGTGCATTTGAGGATCCAAATAAGCCTACAAATAATTACGAGCTAAATTGGAGAGGTCGAGGTCAAATCTTTGTTGATTGGCCCAAATTTAATACCAAAGGTCACATCACCTTATTGGATTTTAATACGAAATTTCAGCCCGATAGCTAAAAATGTGTTGGAGCTTTCGTATGTTTTTCAAAAAGTTAAAATTCTTACAAAAATAAAATACGTTAAGCGTTTAAAAAAAATTAATACCAATTGAAGATTAGCCAATACTGTTTATGTTGTTTACGTTTAAGCTGATTCGGTTCAATAGTAACTGTAAATTACAATTACATGAGTTTTTGGCCTTTGAAAATCTCGCGACTTTTTTAAATGAAAAGATTGTATGTTGGGGTACTTCTGTCACTTGGTGTTCATTTTGCACAAGTACGAGAAAAATGAGAGAAAATTGCAAATACTTTTCGATGGTATAACAATCTTTAAAGAATCATGCTCATTAAAGGTAACGACAAGATTAATTTTGCATAATAATGGTTCCAAAATGTTATCAACAAATTGATGAGAAAAAAAAATTTGTCAACGTATTCCCAGGGAACCAACCTTTTCTATTTTATGAGAATGACTCGCGCATTTTTCTGCTTACATATAATTTTTTTTAGATATCTGAATTTGATTTTTTTTTTTCATCAATACAATAAACGTGTAGAAAACACACGAAATTTAGCATATTTAAATATCTAAAAAAAATTATGAGTATCCAAAGAAATAAACGAATCATTTGCGTAATAAAAAAGAATGGATTGCTGAGAAATTTGTTAATTATTTAATTTTTTTATTATTTTATTAATAACATTTCGAAATTACTATTATTAAAAATGATTCTTTTCAGTACGTTTGGTATAAGGTATTTGGAATTTTCTCTTATTTTTCTTGAACTCATGTATGATCATTGTTTCGGGGTAAGAAACTGCAGTGTTTTTAATTGGGTATTTAAAGTGTTGTATAATTACGCGCAGATTTTCAATAAAAATACGCAAATTCGACGAATAAAATACCACCTACAAGGAAATTTCAGCGTTTCAAGCGTCCAATAATTTAAGATGTAATGGAATGGTACTTTATTTGATTTCTCCATTTATTTTATATTATACTAATTTCGGTTAGACAGAAAAAATTGTGCGCATTCACCAAATTTTAGAATGTTTTCACACCTTTGTACAAACGCGTAAAAAAAATTCAATCTAAGCAAACCGAGGTATTTAGATAAAACTCAGAGATATTCACTGATAAGTATATCAATGTTTTAGCTGCTAGCATTATATTCAAAAATATGTATTCTCGGCCTCTGTTTAAATTTTTTTTGCAAAATATCAAAACCGCAGTTACTAATCAGCTTGAGAAATAATTTCTTAAAATCCTATCTCAATTTCCTCCTTCGCACAACTCATGAAAATTACTTAAAGAATAGAATAATAAAAAGAAAATTCAAGATAACTCACGATAAGCAATTATCTCGTAAAATCGTACATTTCGACACCCATTCAAAAAAGCCCATTATTCCATAATAATATCAGTAGCCAAACAAATAAGATGAAATTTAAAAGAAACTCCTTCACGTAAGCAAAGCTTTTTCTATACGGAAGCAAATAATGAAATGAATCTCGAATTTTTCGAATATCATTGCTTTTGCGCCCGAAACTATAATTTGTTAAGCATTTTCGTATTGCGCTTTTATCAGTATTATTTATTTATTCTGTCATTCACTATCATACCATCGTTACACATACACAAATAATATTGTTAAGAAGGCTTGTCCTGTATACAGAAACAAATAAATAAGAAAATAAATAAAATTACGTACAGATATTCACCTAGCGGAAAATTTGTAATCTGTATTACATCCTAAATTAAAGCATTACATGCTAAATTAAAGCTTAGTGAATGCTTTAATAAATTAACAGAGTGACTGGTATTACCCAGTGACCTACATTACCCCTTGCCTTGCTAGCGTGTGCCAAATATCTATAGTAACAGTGAAAATAGGAAGCGATGTGCAGCAGAACGGGACTGCGCGGTAGACAGTGGTGGAGAATCTAGCTGACGCGCGAGAACGTCTCGTTCCCTGGTTATTCCGAATATATAATTACATGTGCGCGCAAGCCGTCATATTTGCGTTCCGCAGATCCACCGTTTACCCAAATCGTTGCTACACGTCGCACTTTCATCGCACCGTGAAAAAGGCCAATTTTTGCTTCCTCATACAGAAAGCTTTGATTGCATAAAAAATTTTTTTTAAAGATTTTCATGTCAGTACATTCAGAATGCTCCAAAAAATCGAGAAATGTGATTTAGAAAAAATGTCCGTTGTGTGTGTGCGGAGCTTCGAAATTTCAATCACCTGTAACTTGAGAACCGTTCAACTGATTGAGCTAAAATTTGATACACAAATGAAGTAGCAGTTCGTTTTTTACTGTAGCCATTTTTTTTCTAAATGTATGCAGAAATTTTCATTTTATAGCTTTTTGAATTAAATCAAGAGAATATGCGCTCTAGCTCTAGTAAAAATGGCGATATTTTGATAAATAATTCTTCATGCGTGCAGGTACTGTTAATGTTATTTGGTATTGAATTTGAACAAAATCGGAAGAGTAGTTCAGATTTTATGAATTTGCAAACTAACTTTTGCAAAACATGAGATAATTAACTCAAATTTTGTACATTAAATCGGTACTATTCAGCGATGATTAGTACAAAGTTTCGTCATAATCCGCATTGTGGTGCAAATTTCTCAGAAATTCAACTTTCAAAAAAAGTTATGTTATACCATTAACTTTAGCAAAACATAAGATAGCGAACTCAAATTTTATACATGAAATCGATAGTATTCTGCAATAATAAGTACACGTTCGTCATAATTGGTCATGTTTTTCAGAAAATTAACTCTGATAAAAAATATAGCTGCAAAGTTGAACTTTGCAAATTGCTTCTTCATTATTTTTGGTTTTTTCTTACAAAGCATCCTCTATGAGAAAGCCAAAATTAATTATGATACTTTCTCATATAGGTAGCTTTGTAAAAACCCAAAAATAATCAGGAAGCTATTTGCAAAATTCAACTGTCCAGCTTTTTTTTTATGTACCCAGTCTCCAAAAATATTGGTCCATAGTCTAGTATATATACCTGGTGGTTTCTGAATTCCACGGAGAAGCTGCAAACATTTTAGGCCGGTTCAGTGTCCCGGAGAAAATGTTTCCTCGCGTCGCACTCAAACGTGTGATTTACAACGCGCTGTCAAAATTATTTTGCTCGTGACACAAAAGATTCGCATAAAATCCAGAGATTTTCGTAGACTGTCATTTTATATGAAATAACGTTATTTTGTTCGATCAACGCACACGCGATTTTATCAAAGATATTAATAATTATCTTGCTGCTTCCGGGGTGCAAATTAATGCACGTGACACAAGTAAACGAATGTAAGCGGATCGTGAATACAATTTTGTAGCTTATTTCGATATCAAACTCCCTGTGCAGTGCAATACCTCGTTTCTATGCATTCAAGTCGAAAATTTCAGCTATTAACCGCTTTTTTTCTTCCCGTTTATTAGCTCGCAGTTGTTTCTACGTTTATACTGCTCGCACCTGGTAAATGCCTCGATGAAACTCGAGATGCAAGTGCAGCTATCCGAGGTCACGGGACACGCGCACATGTTGTGCATTGTTTGCCGCATAGGCTTCTACAGCCGCATAGCATTTTTCTATGCACAGCATTACTTAAATACAAGATTCTAATTAAAAAAAGAAATTATCTGACAAACTAATAAATAGATATAACAGACCACATTAATTGGAGCGAATAATCGTGATAATAGAATTAGCAATAATTCAATAAAAATGTATTTGAAATACTTTTATGAATGATCATTTATTAGAACAAACATTGATGTTCATTGTTGAATAATTGATTCATCTTATTCATAATTATATCCAAGATACATTTCCAGTTAATTAATTCCAATCCCTGAATGAAAGCAGCTGTATAATAACTTTTTTTTCAATTGTTTAATTTCACGTACTTTGTGTGAAATTCTTAAGATTTGTATAATAATTAATGATAGATATGCGTTACAATAAATATTAGGAATACATTTTCAGACAATGAATGTCAAACGCTGAATAATAGCAGCTATAAAATATAATTTTTTTATTTATTTCACGTACATTGTGTGAAAATGTTGAGTTTCGCATAATAATTAATCATAGTTATGCGTTACAATAAATATTTTTAATACGTTTTCACTGGAAAAATGTCAATCGCTGAATGATAGAAGCTGTACAATAAAATTTACTTAAAAATTATCAAATTTCACGTACCTTGTGTGAAAATACTCGTGCGCTTCCGATTTTTCTTTTGTCGTGTTTAAGTCCATATCGTAGTTAACGCGAGGATTTTATCAATGTATAGAAGGATGATCTTGCCGCAATGCGCGATTTTTCACTCAGTATCTATATCGTTATTTTGCTACTTTGATCTCAGCTCCGCGATGGCGCATTTTGCCCTTATTTCTACGACTGCGCGTTGTCCGTTACTATACTCACATTGTTGAATGAAAAAATTAGAGCAAAAATAATGGAAAAACTGTAAAATTTGTGCTGAAGAGTTTTTATTTCACAATTTTGTGAAAATATGTATGCGATACATATGAACGTCGATAGTTACACATGCATACGATTAAAGGGGCTTATACAAACGTCGTTGTCATAGAAAAGTAAAAAATCTATGATTGAAACCCGGGGAAAAAATAGCTACCGTCGGTTTCGCAAAGCTAAATATACATAATTATTCATTTTGAAATGAATGAGGCCATTGCTTGTGGATTTTTCAATATAAATATGAACTTAAAATATAAATACATGATTCTGGGCTGTCGGTTCTTGCCAGCGAAGCGTGCAGCGTTGGTGACTTAAAGATAATTTATTAAATTAAGAATATGCGGCAATGTGAGCCTAAAAAATTTATCTCAGCGCAGCAAAGCCTCTGGTTTTTACAAAACGAAACGGTCTACATGTTTCACGTTCTTCAGAGTCTTTGGCTTTGCCTGAAATGGGCGTCATGTCGTTTTCCTTTCCCCAGGCCCTCCGAGGAGATTCAATGCCAAAAGGACTGTACAATTTTGTGGGTGTTCGGCCCAATAAACAGCGAGAGCGAGTCTGAGGTGTTTGGCTTTTACAGGCGCTGTTTCCTGGTGATTGTTGCTCATCCAGGATCTGACGTCTGCGAGTCGATGTCCTGAATTTCTATTGGGAGTTCAAAATTCTTTGAGTACATTTGTGATTTAGCTTTATTAATATTTCATTCTTCTGTTATAAATTTTGTAAAAACTAAAATGAAATAAAAAATACAGAATACAAAATAAAATGTACAAGGAAAAAAAAAATCTGTAAATGTATTGTCGATAAAACTCTTTTACTATTACTACTACTCAAAATATACCCATACCCACAGGCAAATTAAAGGGACCAAGTAAAAAGTCATGGGAAAAAAATTCTTCAAATAATACCCGGCTTAAAAAAAATGTTACATTTTTATTTGAACCAAAATGGTCCGAGGTCAAATGTAAAATTTTTCACTTGTCGTAGCTTTCAGATCAAACTGGTGAACCAATTTCAGTTTTCAATATCTTATTTTATTTGCCCAAGAGTGTATTTTGAATTGAATATAGCTATTCTTAAAGTTTTTCCAAGACGAATTTATCATGTACAGAATTTTTTTTCTTATGACTTTTTTTAGTTGACTGGATCCCTTCAATGCTTATTTTAAATGTGTGCAGCGTACAAAATGGTTGTTTGTACGAATCAATTTGAGCATTTGAGTATTTTATTGAAATAGCAAATTAATTAAACATTTGACAACTGCAACTGTCAAATTATGTAAAAAAAAAAAATTATGATTTAAGAAATTGAATTATCATTTAGAAATCGGTGAACATAAATAAAAATATGAATAATTATATTTAAAATATAGCAATTGTAGCTACAGTGAAATTTAGGTTTACTGAAACCAATTGTTTATTGAGTAGTAGTAGTAAGTGTTTATTAACAATATATGGTACATTTTTTAGCCTTATCTATACTTAATTTTGCTTATCATTAAAACTTATGAACATATACATATATATATTGTTAACTGGCCATCGACCGTAGTCCTTCAGCCATTGTTTATTGATTTTTCAGAAAAGAAAGATTTATTTTCACATTTAGAATCATAGCTTTGTCATAAAGACCTGACATAAAAATTTTTACATCCAATCCAGAATTCACTAATCGACAGATAAAATAAGAGATCGAACACTGAAATTCGTTCACGATTTTGGTCCAGAATCTACAAGTGAAAAAAATTTCTCGCACCATTCCCATACACTGTATGTCTTTATAAAATTGCAGAACTACAACACTTATTATGTATTTAATAACATTTGAATGTAAGTTTTTCAAAAATAAATTTATCATTTACAGAATTCTCTTAGGTCTCCTTAAAGCTTATTGTAAATGTGTGCCTTGTACAAAATACTTATTTATATGAATAAATTCGAATACTTAAGTATTCCATTGAGATAAAAAGTGAATTACAGCAGCTGTCAAATGGCATGAAAAAAAAAATTCAAAAGTATCATAATTTGACAGATGGGATAACGATCTTAAAAAATACGAACATGAATGAAAATAAGATTAACAGCAATAAGTAAATACCTGTGATATAGTGCCAATGGTAGTCCTCACCGAAGATATAGTTTTCGACAATTTTTCAGCTCCGCTTCTGAGCGCACGTCTCGAATCAGCGGAAACATTGCCAAGACTAAGATTGCTCCAGCCTTTATCCGAAGTGTCTTTATCGGCATTCGTTTTCTTCCCTTTGCCATAGCCATCGTTTTTTTCCTTGTCAAAACGATCCTGAAGTCTTTGCCGAAGATTTCTGGGGTTTCGAGTGACTTGGGGTGAGTTTCGATCGCCAAGGGCTTCTCGATGAAAGGTGAAAGAGACGCTTCGTGTGTCGGGCCTCATATTTATTTATTTCTCGATTAAAAATCTCTCTCGATACTTAATCGTCACTTATATTCACCGGAATTAGTCGCAGTGACGTTTTTATTCGGCTGTCGTAGTTTAAGTTAAAACCAAAAAGTGTCTCATTCACGATTTTCATGCGGATGTCACTTTGGTACGTTTATGACCGTTACGCTCTTTACGAACGCAGTAATTTATCTCGACCGGCGCGTCTGTCTCCGGATTATGTCACTTCGCAACGGTTTTTATATTGAATTTCGTCCGCTTGTGCAACGATTGACGCCGAGTGTTTGACAAATACGCGAAATTTTGACAGTTGGGCGGAAATATAATCGATATGGTCCCATAAGAATTGCCGTTGAGCATCCAACGAGCGAGAAACTACTCGACTACCCTCTTCTGCTTCTGATTTCTGACGCTGAATTGCCAGATGCAGGCAGGTGCAAGCTCCCGCGTTCTCGTCGTCTTCTTCTTCTCTTTCGCCGCTCTCTTTCTCTCTCTCGTCCTGCGCTGCATGGAGAAGCAACAGCGGAATTGAACACGGCGGGGCGCTCAACTCACGCAACTTATCGATCCGTGAATACACGCGGCCAACCGTTCAACGGCGACCTTTTTCTCTTTGTTAAATAATATGCGTTGACCTTTTATGTGCGCTGTGAACTTTGGAAGCTGCGCAGCTTTTCTATGTGGGCCGCAGATTTTTTTGTCTATTAGTTTGTCTATAAGGTTATTGCTTTTTTTTTCTTCAAAAACCCTAGCTATCTTGATAAATGTTGTTTTTTTTACCGATTTACTGTAGTTGAATCGCCGGTGGTTTTTTTTTGGGAAAATGAAACCTAAAATTGGTCATAATGACTGTAAAAACTGTTTACCGAAAAAGAATCGGATATAAATATCATGAACAGTTGTTTTTACAGTCGTTTAGGTGCATCGACTGCCGAGAAATCGAGCGAATTTTTTTTTTTTTAGTGGTTGTTTTTACGGCTGTCACGACCGATGTTTAGGTTTTGTAGGAGTTTTTTTTTTCAAAAACCAGCTTGTGGTTTTTATGGTAAACCGGCGCTGGTTGAGATTATTGGACAATATCTCAGAATGTACAAAAAAAACGGCGATTAGAAGTTGTTATTTGCGGAGACCAAATTTCGTAAATGGTAAAAATGACTCGCTAAACAAGGAAATTAAAAAGTCTGCAAAGTTGAATCTTGCAAATTGCTTCCTCACTATTTTTCCAGTTTTTGCAAAGAAACCTCTATGAGGAAGTATGCTCCTCAATTTTGGTTTCCTAGTAGAGGAAGCGTTGTAAAAAGCCAAAAATAATGTGAAAGCAATGTGCAAGGTTCTACTTCGCATTCTTGGTTTATGAAATTTTACGTTAGTTATAGCAAAATGTAAATGTATGAAAATATTGAAAATGCCATAAAATCCGACCCGTTTTACCGATCATCACGAAATTTGATACGTAGAAGTACTGAGTACTATTGTTAGTCTGTACCAAATTTCAATTGATTTTGTGTTATTTTAAGGGAGTTAGCAGAAAACGTAAGTTTTTCGAGAATTACAAAATTGCATAAAAATCAAATCTACTTGTAGATTCATCCAAGATTAAATACAGATCTTCTTTGAGCATGGCTTCATTTGTAAAAAATTATTTAGCTCGATTGATACAAATTTGCGGAACCTAGAGAAACTACAGAGCTTTTTTTAAAAATTTAAAATTGATTAGAAAATAATCTTCCGTTTGAATTTTTTTCACATATATACATACATACATACATTGATTTAAACTTTGCAAAAGTTTTCTTCGCGAAAAAAAACAATCTTTGACCAATCTCTTGTATTTGGTCAGTTTCACTGTCGTTTTATTGCTAGTGTAGGACCAATAATTGGCTTACTATCATATTAATACTTTCATTTTCGTGCGTAAACCGTTTCTCATAAAAAGAATTTCTGCGGATTCAATATTGTCTTTGGAAATAAGGAACAAATTCCGAAGTTAATGGAATCTTTTGCTTTTTATAAAATATATGAGGTGATCTTACCTTTTATGGGCGTTGGAAACGTTAGCTGCGGAAGCTGCACAGCTTTTCAATGTGGGCAGCAGTTTTATTTATCTATTTATATATTGATTTATGAGGCGTTTCGTGCTTTTGTTATATTTTTTTAATGCATCGGCAGCAGTGTCAATACGACTCTAATAAAACTTTTATTTCGGCGTATAAATGTATATCATCGTGGGCAGAATTTGTAAGATTATTTTCTTTGGCATTAAGGAACAAATTAAACAGTCAACACGACCCTTTTCTTATCATTAAATATGCGGTGACCTTATAGATGTGCACCAGGCATTTTAGCTGTAAAAGCTGCGCAGCTTTTCGACGTGGGCAGCAGATTCATCTACTTATTTATTTATGGATTTATTCATGAAGTACTTTGTATTTCTGTTTCATTTTTTTAGTATGTCGGTAGTATTACCCATAGAGTTCGATTAATATGATAATAACATTTTCATCTCAGTGCATAAACGTTATATCGTACATAAAAATATTTAATAGGCATATTCTATCATTTCTGTGATAACTCAAGAAATTAAGAATAAATTCACAAGTTTTAAACACAGCCAATTTTTATCAAACACGAAGCTTTTTCGTTTTTTGTCATAAACTTGGTATAATTTTTAATCGGTAAGATATTTCTGATGGAAAAATCTTCCAACGAATTAAGTTACAATAATTGTTTTTTTTTAAATTATTTCTTGAAATCAAGAAAAAATGTTTTGAAAAGCATATTTCCCAAAAACAATAAATTTACGTTTCATTTCCGGTAACCATAACTCGTGGTAATTTTGGAATAGATTTTCTATGATGAAAAACAGAAATTATTATTATTGGCCCGCTATAAAAAAAAATTCATAATGCAGATGTTGAATCAATAATTTGAGTGTAAGAATAGATTGTTTCCTTCCGTATGCAAAGACCGATATTTACGTACGCGCGTGTGTCAATAGCTTCGCGCAGCTTTAATCTTTCACTTAGGTTTATTTTCACGCAAGCAATCGGCGGGCAACTCGTCGTACAGCGGGCAGCGGGTCTCTTCTAATTCTTCGGTCGCGAATTCCTCACCTTCAGTCAAATGGTCAATTACTCCTGCTCCTAGTGCGTCCGCTATTATATTTATGGTTGTTCGAAACCGGTCCCTGAAATTTTATAATCATCCCGTTATCATCTCTCACATAATAGCGTGAATAGATCAATGATTCAACAGTTACCAGTGAATGAATAACAGCTTTTTTAGAGTTCATAAAATTTGCTGATGATTTAACTAAAAAATTGCATTTTCAATTTGACTATTTTTTAGGAAAATTTTATTCAGTATTTCATTGATAGTCTGGGAATATTACTTTCTATAGAAACCTATGATAAGCAAATAGTTAATTTATGGATGATTTTACCCTTCAAATGGAAATAATCGAATAAATCGGAGACATCATTAATTAATTTTAACATACACAAGGCAGTCGATCTTGATATTTGTTATTGTTCGAAACCGGTCCTTGAAATTTCGTAATCACTTTGTTAACATTTCTACTAAAATAGGATAAATGGACCGGTAATCAAACGGTCACTAGTGAATGAACAACAGCTTTTTTTAGAGTATATGAAAAATTTTGACGAATCACCTAAAAATAACCGTTTTTTATTTTGACTTTTTCTTAGAGGTATTTTAGTTAGAATTTTAAATGACTGCTTGAGAATATTACAATTGATATTATTATTGATACATGATATATATTAACATGGTAGATATATTAACACATGATAAAGAGATCGTTCATTTACTGGTGATTGTAACCAGTGTGTACATTGATAAATGTCAATAATCGAATAAATAAAATCTGAGACATTATTTATAAATTTCAACATACACAAGGCAATCGATCGTGACTATCAGCATAACGTCATTTGCTGGTATGCCTATCGAATCCAGAACGAGAATTAGCATCATATATCCGCCGTTCGGAAGACCGGCCGCACCGATACAGGAAACTGTGCACGTTATGCTACAATAAAATATGTTACCATTTATTAGATGAGGTAATTTCCGTCGATAAAGCCAATCTTTCTCCCAAAACCTCTTTGATGTTTCTCATAATTAGAAAGATAATAAAATGTAATAATATAATTATAATACAGTAACGTCTGATAATAAAATACACAAGAATTAATTTCCGGTCATAACACTATTTAAAATTACTTTTTGTGATTTTCGTACAGACATTCTGTCGCTAAAATTTGAAGAGTTGCATATGCTTCTGACTATTAACATCCTTGGACGCAAAAGTAGTTCATGAAAAATGGAGTGTTAAAGTTGTACATTTTTTATAACTTTCAATCGCACAATTAAACTCATATCTGGGTTCTGTAATATATTTGTGTTATTATAGGCAAAAGTATATAAATAAAATATTAACTTATGGAAATAGTACTTATAATCAACAAGATATAATTAATTGTTGTAGTTAGTAGGATACTCACCTAATTGCTATTACTCTAATTAGCGAAATATCCAATCCTCTTAATTGGATGATAAAAATCGCTCCGATGGTTTCGTACAAAGCGATTCCATCCATATTTATAGTTGCTCCTAATGGAGCTACAAATCTCGATACTTTCTGATTGATCCCAATTTTATTGAGACACCGTATCGTCATTGGTACAGTGGCTGTGCTGAATTTGAAAAAAAAGCACATTTTCCATAGCTATTTATAATTATAATTGCATCAATCAATTCATATTACCTGGAGGACGTTCCACAGGCTGTTACTAATGCAGGTCCAATCTTTGACATAATTTTAAACGGCGACTTCCGCGTGCACGCAAAGTACAGCAAAGGTAACACTATGAGACCGTGAATTAACAAACCGCAAAATACTGTTAGAACGTAAACTCCTAAACGAGAAAACATTATTACGATGTCTTCGGCTTCTAGTATTTTGCCTGGTATTATAAACAACACTCCGATGGGTGCAAGCCTAAAACGTAACAAAACTGTAAAATACTTACATATTTTTTTTGCATATCTAAAAATTATTCAATTTACTAAAATTACAATATTACAAAAAAAATTTACATCTGAAAATTCAAATTTACAAAGAAAAAAATGTTTCCATCTGATATTTCAAATTTACAAAAAAAAAAGTTTACATCTGAAATTTCAAATTTACAAAAATAAACGTTTACATCTGACATTTCAAATTTACAATAAAAAAATGCTTACATCTGAAATTGCAAATTTACAACAACAAAAAAGTTTACATCTAAAATTTCGAATGTACAAAAAAAAATATCTACATCTAAAATTTCAAATTCACAAAAAAAATTCACATAAAATTTTTTATTCACATTGTCACCCATTCCATTATGAACATCATAACGTTAGTGAGGCTGTTAAAGAAGTCCAAAAGCGGTTTTCCCTTATCTTCAACAGCTCCCAAAGCAATTCCTAGCAGCATACTCATAAATACTAGACCCAGAATATTGGTTCCATGCGTTTTTTTACCAGATATCTTCCAAAGATAAATCGATGTTTCTAAATGCAAGTAATGAATTAATACAACCATTTTTAAGCTCAGTGATTAAAATTATACTTCTAAAATAAATACCTGCGCTCTTATTTAAGGGCTCGATTAAAACAGTTTGATACTGAAAAATATATCGCAATAACCAAATATTTTCACGATAGATCATTTTTCAATGAATAATCATAATTCATTTATAGTCAATCATTATAGCAAATATGAAAGTTCAGTTGTATACCTGACTTAGACAGGCTTCTACGATATTATCCGAAATCACATTTCTGCAATAGAAAAATTTTGCTATCAGACCAGCAGAAAAACAATAAAAATAATTATGATTTTTACCTGAATAAGTCTAAGAATATATCAGTCGTAACGAAATTTTTAGGCTGTTCCAAAATCGATGTGTTGTCCCTTCGATGAAGCTCACCCGGTCGAATGGTTTGTGAGAGGATGACGCTCAACGTGATCCCAAGTGCGGTAGTTAACGTATAATAATAAAGAGCTTTCATCCCAATGGAACCTACAAAAATGATGTCATAAAAATAAAAAATCATTTTTTACAAAAAATAATTAGTGATAATATAATTATCGCACAATCCATGTTAAAATGTGAATGCTTACCAGATTTACTCAGATTGCAACTCGCACTTACTATGCTAGATACAACTAAGGGGAGAATGAGCATATTCACGAGTCGGAGAAACAACTCTCCCGGAAATTGAAAATACATTATTGTCCGCTCTTTCCACGGTTGTTCGGTGAAATATTTAAGCAGCAAACCGACAGTTGCACCGAAAGTGATTCCGACGATCGTTGCAATCGTTAAGCGATGTTTCGACGCACATACCTTCACTTTTTCCATTTTTTATCGATTTAAAAATAAAATCTATGTAAAATACACTAATGAAAAAGGATAAATTATTAAACACTAAATGCTACACTGCATATTTCGTTAATTACTTAGAAATAGTTTGGGTGAAATCAGAACGATTTCACTTTGTCAGTCGCTCGCGACGATTTTCCGTGTCAAATGCTAAAGAAAGAAGCTCCTATCTCCCGTTGATCTAACTGATAACTAGAATTGCAACCCAGGAAGGATGCATCTGTAGATATAACATCCGTCTCATCTTTTCTCGTTTGCAGTCACGGTCGACGATCAATTTATGACTGCTTAGGTGTTGTACGAATGTTCTTTGAATTTCCTCAGCTGATTCGCGCCCACACAATGTCGACTTTGGAGCCAATGATTGGCAACACTTCAATAAAAAACGATTTCGTCTATTTCGATGACGAAGTAATATCTAATTCTTTTTTGGAACAATTCGAGTAATCGCAAAATAATAGGTGTCAGAAATTATGTTAAATTTGATAGCAAGCGTTAAATACGACAATTATTCACGGTTATTCGTCTGAATAATTGTTCCCATCTCTGATCAAAACTCTGGTATGTATTTGTACAAAGGGCGAGTATTGCATACTCCTAATTGTGCAGTGAATACAAAAATAGTCGTCAGTCAAATAGAAAAGCATTTCAAACATTTAAGAAAAACATGTGTATGATAAATCCATTTTTCAAATGAATATATTGTATATCAACATGAATTCTTAAGTTTTTGCGCGGAGTGCGAATGGAGTGGATTATTTTTTTAAATCAAATCATCATATTATATCATAATCACTCAATGAATAGCCAAACGTCTCATAAAAAAATGTTTCAATAATCGTGCTGTTATTTCTGCCGCAATTTGCGGACGTAATCGCGTGCGCACCGACGAGATAAAATGATTTATACGCGAGGGTAGAAAAAACGCGTGATTAAATATTTACGGGATGAGAAAAGGTGAGATTTCATAACGCCAAATTACTTTATGTACAAGTGTACCAAGAGTAATTTATTCGGTTCCTTGCGCGACATTATTTTGTAGTTTTCTGCTTATTAGAATAACTTTTGTTGATGTATATGAGCATATTGTAATAGTATGTTGTGTTTAGTATAAATTCTTAACGGATGATGATCGATTTAGTTGGTTCTTCGAAGAACCGCTGTACACCTTAGTTTTAATAATTCTTTTAAAATAATTGCAGCTATAACTTTTTTTTTTCCACGAGCTTTTTTAAACAAAGTCGGGAATACAAGACTTTCGTATGACAACAAAACAATCGCGAGCGTCATTTTTTTTTCTCTTCATTCTCGAAAATTAGAATACTTATAATACATTTGTATCAAAGCTTTTGCTCGCTTTGATCCATATATCTGCTCGAATGCTTGCTTAATTCGTTCGAGTCAGTTTATTCTTTGTACTTGCACCAACAGGCCGACTCTTTAATTACATTTTTACTACGTGTTGCCCTGGGTGTATTTAATACACGTTTAAAAATAACAATCGTTTTAAGACTGGAACGAACGATGTATACAGTATTGTGTGTGTGTGCCGCTTGGCGGTTCAATAAATCAAACAGCTCTTTTTAAAAACCCAGGTTGGCACGTTGTTATACTTCGAATACAATTGTCGATCGATTAACGCAATAAAGCGAAAAGCACTTAGGTTCTGCGATATACTATCTACATGCTTTTTTTGACTCTCAACATCCCGAAGATTACACTCAAATTCAAGGTAAGAGTCCGCGAGTTTTCAGTGCATAAGTCGAAATTGCTTTAAACTAATTTCAAATACCGTGATATACAGGAAATTATTAGTAAAATGCGGCGTTATCGATTTTTGTGAATGCTTAATACGTACATTCCCGACTAGAATTTTGATTCCATTAAAATTTAAGTTCTTTGCTACAAGATATTTTGAAAAATTGAAAGACTTTACAAAAACACAAAGAACATCATCGATTTTGAATAATGATGATGCCAAAAAGTAACTGAAAACTGATTTGATCGAATCAACCTTTTGATCAGAAACGTGTGTCTAAAACATATTCAAGCACTAGAAAATAATCTCAGACGATTTATCAGAAATTATGGTGAAAAAAAAAATATCTTGATAAACTCAACAGGAAAATAAAAAAATCTTCATTAAAAAATCGACTTGAATCCCGGAGAACTCGCGGAACCTTTTAATTTTATACAGTTTTGAGTCCTGCAGGTCGAAAATCTCTCTCTCTCTCTCTCCCTCTCACGCACGCACATACGACATTTACATTCGCACAAACATTTCGATTTTCGGCGGAGCTCAAACCGCCGAAATTTCAATAATAATATTTTTTTTCAAACAGTAATTACTGTGAAGGCAAGCAGAATGGCACTTGACACGGTGGCGTTCCCTCGAGAAGTTCGTCGAGCCATTATTTCAATGCCGGCCTTGGTCACTGGTCATAGTCAATTGACTTCACTGAGTTATAATAATAAATCGCGTTGCGCTCATTTGAGCGAATTAAAAACAAAACAAAAGTAAATCGAGCAATAAATAGACGTAGGCGTTATTATATATATATATATATAATCATAATACGTTTCTTGAAATATTCAAGAATCGGCGGATATGTACACATTTGAATACGACGTAGCGCACACGTTTTGAAAAAATACTTCCCGCCCGTGGCGCAGGATTTGTTGTTAAAATCCGTGTGAAACAGGAGCAAACATCGATCCCAATCAAGTAAATCGCACACAATAAGTTGTGCGAACAAATAGTCTGTAAATTCTTATGTCAATCTCTCAATTTTCCTTAATTTTCATTCAGTTGTTACCCGCGAAACAATTATCCGGCGCATAAGTAATCGATAAAATCTACTAACGTTTTAACAAGTTGCTAACTTAATGACGAATAACGCAGCCGTTTGATATCGTGAGAAAAGTGCTGGATACCTTGACGAATACTTGAGAAGTCTTTACCGAGATAAAGGAGAAGATAATATACATATAGTGTGTCTGTATGTGTGTATGTGTTCGTTGTAATAACACCGATGTCGATACAAAACGGTGTTTTTATTAAATTGCTTTTGCTTATCCTCATTTATTATTTTAATTTTTTATTTTACTTTCGTTTCTTTTTTTCTTTTAGTTTTCATAAAAAAAATAGATGGATATGTACGAGACGAGTGTGTGCGAGATGGCAGAAGATAAACAACAACAAACACGAAATTCTTACGTAATAATAATAATAATAATAACAATAATTTTATCATGGCACAGAAATTGACGTGTTTGCAATGCTCACACGTTCATCTTTCGTTCTTTTTTGTTTCTTTCTCTCTTTTCGGAAAAAGTTTGACAGTGGGATAACGATCTACGAGCTTTACCTACTTTAACTATTTTAATATTAATATCACAAACGTTTATACTCAATGCATTCGAAGTTGTGCTCGGGCTGCATCAATGCCTCGTGGTATTCAGCACTTTTCTGGACAACACGGCGGTCTATCCCTCTCGAAATTATCTTCGGCAATGGGAAAACACAAGACCGACGTTACGGTCGTCAAAGTACCTCTCGTGACGCAGATATTCCGAATACGAACTGAATCACGACGGCTTACAGGATGGAAATCTTTTGACGCTGATACAGGAGATCGGTTTGCGCCATCGTCGCTTGCTGTGGTGTGAATTTGATTTGTTTGGATTGCTGCTACTCGACGAACTCTTCTGATCGCCACTCGAACGATCCATCTCCTGAATCCTTCTCTCTTCTGAAAATCAGAAGCATTTTTCATATAACGAGTCGTTCCGACAATTGAAGAGAAGAGCCAGGCAAAATTTCGTATTACCACAGAAGAACATTTTCTTCATTCATCATACATTGCATTACTAAGCGACAAATGTCGTTGGCTGTCGTAAATAAAAATCATAAGTTAAGATAGTAAATTCAGTTCAACTATGACCTTTTCTGTGAACATGTAAATAAGTAACGAAGACGCCATAAATTCCAAATGGATCAAGTAATGCGAAAGAAGTACAAAAAAATCGTAACCATCAAAAGAAAATGTAATAAAATTGTTCCAAAGCAGGTTAATATCCAAGACAAGAAAAGATTAATTTCTTTTTATTTGTATCCATTGCAGTAGAACTGAATTATTTTGTTTTATTAATTAGCATTGTTTTGGAGTTGATAGAATTTTTTATTCTATGACCGATTTCAGCTTCTTTCACAAAACGGTGAAAAGCGCCTTTGAAACAAAAAATTGGAATTATATGTACACCTGGATCTTCCCTTTGCAGTCTTAGGAGATTTCAATAAGACTCTGATGAAACGGGTTAGTATAAAAAAACAGCGATCAGGAATATCAGTTGCATGGCTACGAGCGGACACATGCGTTAATGTTTATATTTCTATGATGTTTCATTGACTGTGAACAAGCATAAGTGCTAGAATAATCACGCGTTAGAGACACACGATTTTGAAAACATCATGACGAATCTCCGATTAAACTTCAGCGGCGTCAAAACTTTAATAACGTTATTGATTTTATTGAAATATAATTTCCAAAACAATTGTAAAGAGGACGTGCAAACGGTCTAAAAAACAAGTACCTAGATGCGTTCCATTGCTCGAGAATAAAGAACACTGATTTTTTGTTTGTTTCAGTTACAGTATGATGCAGGTTTTCGATAAGAATACTAGAAGTCGATTTGACAAAGTGCTTTCACGCTTCCGCTTATCATCTGCAAAATTAATTGAATTTATCGTCGGTTATGCAGCACAAAATGTGGATAATTTCCTGCTATACGCGGTGTCATCGTTAGTAGTGATGCAGAGAGAAAAAAAATCGTCAGGCAATCGAGTCCATGAGCCCAGCAACCGAAGCTGCTGTGACTACAAAACTTACCGAGCACGGCGATAGATTACTGATCTGGGCTCGCTAGTGATTCGCGCCATCACACACTAGTAGAAGAATTGTACAGAGCATGAACTATGGGGACCCTACTGCTTTTAGGCGGGCGAAGGGAAGTTTTAGCAGATAACTACGCGAATGAAAGATGGCTTAATTTTTGTTTTAACGGTGGTTCTGTCGATTTTGTACCGATAATAACGTACAATAATACGAAAAGGTAGGCAATCTCATATAAAAGAACCTTTGCACAGTAAAGTGGCCCTTAAGAAGGTTTAGTACCATTTTTAACGTCAAATCAGCGCCGAATTTTTCGGAATCAATTTTTTACAGTTTAATGCATGAAATAATCATAGTGGAAGGTCATTTGTATTGGAGCATGTATATTTAACCCATAGAAAGACGAATAGTGACAGATTTGCATAAAGATCAACTGATAAACGGTTTTTTTTCAATAGGTCATATTTTCGTTCAAACTTTTCCGAGTGTAATCTTTAATTATTTACCCATTTCAATTGATGATAGCTTATTTTCATTCTTACAAGATATGAATTGACCGCCTCGATATTTCATAGTGTTGGTCGTTTAATAATTATACTCATTCATCAAAACTAAATAAACTTTTTTGAACAACGTTCTGTAATTATGAAACGAATAACACGATGAAATATCTAGACAATCAATTCGTAGAGTATCTCTTGAGGAAACGAATAAGCTATCACTTATTTAAATCGGCAAAGAATCATACATTATACTCTGAAATTCAGACAAAACTGAACGAAAGTGTATCCTGCTGAAAAGAAACGCCAATCAGTTAATCTTTATGCAAATCCGTCACTATTGGTTTTTCTATGGATTGATTCTTCTATAAGAATCAACCTTCGCTGTGATTATTTAATGTATTGAACGTTTAAAAATTGATTATGAAAATTTAGCACTGATTTGTCTTTGAGAATCGTACCGAAGTTTCTTAATTAAGTCACGGACGATTTTGAATGGGTTCGATCCTAAAGATGAGTTCCAAAGGATTTTTAAAAAAGATGGGAGAATTTTAAGGGAGCTCTTAATATTTTAAAAAGCCCGTGTCTGTAACTCCGACCTTTTTCCTATTAAAATAACATTCATATTTTTGCTAATTAATTACGTTATTTTTTTTTAATGGAACCAATAAATAATTCTAAAAATTTAAAGTTAATATGAATCTATAGTATATGAACCTGAAAATGAGGGATTTTTTTCGAGGTCCTGATTATTTCATTGAATAGGCAAAAATTGATCACTAATCCATTATTTATAGTCGACTAAGCAAACAGAATGCTCCTTTTGTCATTATTTCGATAATGGCTTATTTTGCGGGAAAAAGTCGAGAGATTTTTTTAGCAACTTTTATCACCTTAGATCTCGTCAAATTTATTTCCACGGACTCGATAAAAAAATCGGTATGACACAACTAATGTGATTTGGATAAATTCATTATAATCATTACAAGATTTTATAGTCTTTTGATTGGAATTTTTATCAGCTCTCCAATATCAAGGAAAATTCGCTTTTCTGATTTCTATACTTATTGGAAATTCTGTTAATTTCTAAAAAATCGATGTGAAAAAAGCAATTTTTTTCAATTGGCAAAATTCAATAGGAAAAAAATTGCTTTTTTCATTGGATTAAAAAATCCAATAAAATGAAGAAAAGTTATAGGAATAGTTCTTAAAAATGATAGTACGCATTTGATGGTACTTTACCGACAGAAACTCTCGATTTGTGTAATTATGTGGTGAAAAGGTGCGCTACGCATATGCGGCGATTTTAAATTATCGTTTTTTACAAGGCAAAATACTTGAGCTCACCGTTAAGTTGACGTTCCGTGTAATACGTTGGATCGGAATCAACTCCGTAAAGGTATTCCATCAAGTACGGTAAAACCGTCATTGTGTGCCATTTGTGACCTCTAAGCGGCGGTATAGCGACTTCATCGGAGTTTCTAGGTGGCCAACAAATCGTCCACGGATGCCTTCGAATATCCTGAAGCGTGAACCTCTCCTCCGGATCCTTTTGCAACATTCCCTCGAGAAGCGAGGCTAACATCTCCTCGACGTCTTCGGGTATCGTGTAATCGCCCCTGCCTATATTTTCGTACAATCTATAAATATTGTCTCCCTCAAATGGATAGAGACCCGTCGTTATATTGTATCTGTGAATGGAAAATGCATGTTCGGATGAATTTTTCAAGGCAAATGACGTAGAGCCCTGAACTTCGTACGGAAAACGTCAATGGAATCTTGGACTCTGAAAATATTCGCCCCTACGACACATAGAAAAATTTCCATCCAAGGGTCTTTAAAAAAAAGCTTCATTCTCGGACTCTGAAAAATGTTGTCTCGAAAAATCATAGAATCATGTTGATTCTAAGGGACTTTAAAATAATGCTCGATTTTCGGACTCTGAAAAATGTTATCTAAAGAGGATATAGAAACATGTTGATTCTGAGGGACTTTAAAAAAATGATCGATTTTCAAACTCTGAAAATGGTGTCTAAAGAGGCCATAAAAAAATGTTGATTCTCACGAGCTTTACATAAAAACATGTTGATTCTGAGAGATTTGAAAAAAGAGCTTCATTTTCGGACTCTGAAAATGGTGTCTAAAGAGGCCATAAAAACATGTTGATTCTCACGAGCTTTACATAAAAACATGTTGATTCTGACGAGCTTTACGTAAAAACATGTTGATTCTGAGGGATTTGAAAAAAGAGCTTCATTTTCGGACTCTGAAAAATGTTGTCTCAAAAGGATATAGAAACATGTTGATTCTAAAGAACTTCGAAAAAATGCTCGATTTTCGGACTCTAAAAAATGTTGTCTCAAGAATACATAGAAGAATGTTGATTCTAAGAAACTTGAGTAATTTTCATCGGAAGGAAATCTAAAATATTTTCCGCGCGCAAAGATGCACACGCAGATAAATTAAATCAAGTTCTTCAAGCATTCATGTCAATTCTGGCTATGCGACACTTTGTTCTCCACTCTAGATTTTAGGATTTTTTTGTGCAAGAACTGTCGTTTTTTAACTCCAGGTCGTCAAAGCAGTCGTTCTTCGAGTCGAGCTCGACAAAACTGTTAATCTTGAGTTCCACAACAAAATTTTTGAACCCCAGGTCGACCGCATCGTAGTTTTCAATTTCCATTTCAGTCACGAGCCCGAAAAATCGAGAATTTTTAAAAATCCCTTCGTAATTTTTCTATGCGTCGCAGCGGTGAATTTTTTTAAAGACACAGTTGCGTGAAATATTTCGAATCCCCGAAAAAAATTGAACGCTGAGATTAGCGAGCGTGACTGCCGTTGCCTTTTTGCCGTTTTGCTGTACGAAGTTCCGTGCCATGCAAATGAGCGCTATAGATTGATTCTGTGGCTGTAATAAACTCACAATGTAACTCCACTGCTCCATATGTCTACTTTGAAGCCTGCGAAGGTTTCGCACCCGTTTGCTATCTCGGGCGGTTGAAACGCTGGCGAACCCTGTCCCGTTGTACACGTGTCATCTTTGGCAAACATATCCAAGGCCTGCAAGAAGGTCCGAGATGTTCAGGGCATTTTGAAAGGTTTTTTTGGCTCAACATTTAAAGTTTGAGCTCTTTACCTCCGCCACTCCAAAGTCACTGATCTTCAACGTTTGACCGAGAGTCAAAAGCAAATTTCCGGGCTTTATGTCCTTGTGAACTATTCCCTTGCTATGAAGATACTCCAAACCGTCGACCAACTGAGTGAAGTAGTTGTGGGCTTGCCAAATTGGCAACTTTTTGCTAGGCGTGCTTTCCAACATGTCCTATTAAAGACAAATTGGATAATTACCGCTCTAATATTAAAATCACCTTACACCAGGTTTTTCTAAATATTCTATTGTCAGATATTCGATAAATGTAGAGCTAAAATAGAAAATGCACAGGGACTTGGAATGAATTCATTTTTACTTTTTTTTTATTCATATCTCAAAGCATTGAATATTTAATTATTTCACGAGGTGCAAGATAAGCGGTTTATCGCTCCGTGCGCGCATAACTCACTTTTCGCACCTTAAAAATAAAATTTCGTTCGATACTCGTACGAAAAATCTTTTTCTAATCTTTTCGTTTTTTTGCCCTTGTATCAGAATGTACTATGATTGTTTCATAAAAGAGATCTGTGTTATCTATAAATATGTTGAATTCTTATCGATCAATTGATGAGCTACACAAAGAATTATTGAATTGAAAGTAATATGGAAACAATGTGCAAAGATTTTACAACAATTTGGTAAATACATTTTTTGTTTAAAAACAATGTTTTGACTTCTTGTCATTTTGATGTCAAGATCGTCTTTATTCAAACGAATTTCAATAATTAAAATGAAAATACATTTTAACTGTTCGTCTTTATTATTGCAAATATTGTTGACACTCAAAAAATCAATAATTTTCCAGTTTCTCTGGAAGCTTAGAATACTTTTGGGGAATCTGGCCCATCAGAAAAAAATTGGAAAGGTGATAAAAATCTAATTATATTTTTTTGGCTATAACAGTTTCCTTTATATCAGAAACCACTTGTGTGCGATTAGATATTTTTCATTCAATATTCTAAAGTAATAATTCAGAGTATTAATCTGCCAGGCAAAAGATAAGAAAAACAAAACTGCTGATAAATAAACTCTACCCTAAGGAATCCAAAAAATCCAGATCTATCAACAGTATCAACAATATAGTCCAAAAGCCACAAAACTGGGAACAAAGCACGGAAACCGATATTTACAAAAAAAAATACCTGTAACCCGCAAACGCAGAATTCCATAATGAGGTACATTTTCTCCTTCTCATCGTTGTACAGTACATCGATCAACTGAACGACGTTTTTATGCTTGAATCTTCTCAGTAATTGTATCTCCCTGCAAACGTTCCGAAACTTTAATTCATCAGTTAAAAAAAATACAAAGTACTCTTTGAAAAAATGACAACGTCTCAAGATATTCTCAGAAGCCAGCGTATCGCACACGTTATCCAAGCTACCAAAGATAAAAAGCACAAAAATATACCGCTGTACGTTCTGTTCTCCGTTAGGAATCCTGCGAAGTTTTTTCTTCTTCAAAATTTTAACAGCCCTACGACAGAGGCTTTCGGAGTCGAGTACTTCCTTGACTTTGCCATAGCTCCCTTCACCGAGAACATCGCCCATAACGTATTTACCGATCATCTTGCATCGTTTTTTCTTTTCCTCATATATAATTTGATCAGAATCGACCCTATGGAAGAACATGTTGATTTCGTCCAAATCATAATTGGGCTCGTCGTTGATCCAGGCGATTGGCTCGATTTCCCGAAATATCTCATCGTTTATATCGTCCTCGTCCGGATCGCATATATTGATCCTATTGTCCATGTTTTTTTTATAAACCCCGTTTTTTTTCAATAACTACTATCTTGCTGTTTTTTTTTTTTTTATTTTTATTTGTATATACTTAAACAAAACACTAAATTTTCTTCAATCATCTAACTAAGTCATAGAAAATTGCGAGTTTTAACCTATAATACGACCGGCACCACCATTCTTGTATTGTATCTGTATGTACCTACTAGCTATCGTGCGGTACAACTACTACCGCGATTACGATAGCGAAGGAGCTGTGTGGAGCAGCTTGCGTGTGTCAGCAACGCACATAATCACGTATATATACAGATATACACACAAAATAGCGCTGCACATAGATGAAGTGGTAGCTAAGGAGGGTAAGTGTGTGATATGGACCTATATACGAGGTTTAGGGAGGCTGCTCACGTGGCTGCACGAGGTGAACAGGAAAATACTTGGTAGAAGTTATTACGATTGGCCAAGAGTCGAAGACGTTAGGTTGGATGCTAATTTCGTTATGTACATCGGGTTCTCGTGTATTCGTAATCGCTGGTGAGTGAGCGACGCCAAGTTTAGGTTATATTAGGTTCTTTAGTAACCCAACAATCGCCGGTTTCTTGAGATTACTAAAGTAGCGGGCGATTTTTCTGCGAAAAGAGGAAAATGAAAATCGGTGACAACTGTAAGACCGGTAAAGAAAATGGTCGTTTTTTCGGTAGATGCATCTAAGTGAACTGATGTCAAAACAAATGTTAAGACGATTCATGTTTGGTCGTTTTTTCGGTTAACGGTTGTTTTTAAAGTCGTTATGAAGAATTGCTTTCTTATAGTAGAAGCTTTGTTTTTATGGGGAAAATGTCGAGATTTTAATGTCAGCACACTTGGAATAGTGTGAGGCGTTCAAAAAAGGGATCGAAATAAATTTCTGTATGTATGTGTGTGTATGTATGAAGAAATCTACCCCGTTTTGAACTGGATCTGACCTCGACCTCTTCGATTTGGCGCGTAATTTTTTGTAGGCTTAGTTGGACCCTCAAATGCACCACTTTTTTTTCTATGAAATTTTTAAAAAAATATTTTTGAAGTGACATATCGAATGCAATAATTAGGAAATCTGAAAAAATTCTGATAAATACTTTGTTCAATATCAAAATTTTGTAGCTTATACCCAAAGTGGGCGAGATTTTCTTTTTATAGTTTTTAAGCTTTTTCTATTTAGAAATAGACAAAGAATGAATCTACTTCAGGCGATTGATCAATGTTCAATTACGTAGAACCGGATTTTTTAGAATTTTTTAAAGATCTTTTAGAACTATGCAAATTTAAAAAAAATATTCTTTTGAGGTGACATAACTTGAATACCATTATTTACAAATCCGAGGCAATTCTGAAAAATACTCGGGTAAATATAAAAAATTTTTGCGAATAGCCAAAATGGCAAGATTTTTATTCTTATAGTTCTTGAAATTTTTTTTTATTTTTAAATTTATTTGAAAAATGGAAAGAGGTTCAGTCTACCATGGGAAACTCGTCAAACGTTTTTCTATATTTTTTTGCACACAGTTTTTTTGCGATATCGCTAGACATGCAGAAATACTCTGTAATTTTATTAGCCAACTAGAAAAAAAAAATAACCGTTATTGAATTTTTAAAATAATGATTTCTCCGTTTTTCGGAACTTTCACACAAATAATTTTTTTATACCAGAACATCGATCGGTGCCACCTATGCGATTTTTCGTAGATATCAACAGTCATGCAAGGATACTCTGTAATTTTTTCAGTCCAAAAAAAATATCTGTTTTTTGTCGAAAAAAAAAAGAAATTCCTCCGTTGTTCGGTAAGACCGGAGGAACTGCATTCTCACTGGATCGTTAAAATTATTTGAAATATACCGCTCGAAAGCTAACAGAAAACGACAACTTTGATGTGCAGACATTTTTTTTTAGTAACACCAAGTTTCCGAGATATTTGCATTCGAAAAAACGGCTTTTCCGAAAATATTTTTATTAACAATCAGAAAATATTCACATAGCGTGCCTTTTAGAGGCACTTTCATATAACCAATTGTGGAGCAGATTGGAGAGGGTCGAAATAATTGGCTGAATCTACAGAGATATATACTTCATATATAATGTCAAAACAGTATATTACGATACAAGTGCGACGAAACTTTTTCTGACGAGAGTGGTTTGCAATCACACGCGTTAAAAAAAAGGTTTCTTGCACGAGTTTCGTATACAATTTTATTTCACGAGTGCGAGAAGTACAATTTCTCGCACGCGAAGCAAAGCGTGTGAGAAGTAGGCACTTCTCGCACGAAGTTGCATAAAAATATCTCATTGAGAAATTGGTAATTTTAGTTGCCGGCGTATTCGGATATAACGAATTTGGAAATGGAGGACGTTCCCGCTGACGAGTCGTTAAACGAATCGGCGATTAGCACAGGTGCGGAAAATTCGCAGGATTCACAGGAAGAGCCTGACAGCGGATCTCACGGCGAAAATGAACAGAGAGAGAAACTCGTGAAACTACCTCTGGGCAGAGTTCGTAATATCGTTAAGATGGATCCGGACGTTAATCTCGTTAATCAAGAAGCTATATTTTTGATAACTAAATCGGCGGTAATTATTGTGGAATTTTAAGAAAATTTTTGGTGCATTTCTGGAGCTCGAAGATTGCTTTGCTTTCATTCGCAGGAACTTTTTATCGACTCTTTGGCCAAAGAAGCGTACAAATACACCGCACTCACTAAGAAGAAGACCGTTCAAAAGAGAGACCTGGAAAGCGCGATTGATAACGTTGATGCGCTCGTTTTTCTCGAGGGGATGCTCGATCAATGCTCAATATAAGTTTTTGTTTTTAAGTATGTAAGATTTGGAAATAAACTTTTTTATCTTGTAAATGGCGTATAGAATTCTTTTACAATGCAACTAGTTATTATTATTATTATTATAGATGAGTTCTAAAGTGAATTTTTCTTTTTACTTAGAAAATTAATGAATGGAAGAAATTTTGTTGAAATTCGCATTATTCTTCTGTTATTTTGCAATTTTGGAGGAACAATTCCTAACCAGTTATTTTGTATTCGTTTTACAGCTACATTAAGAAAAAAAAATCGGAAAACTGGCAATAATCCCAGCTTCTTCAAGTACTTGCAAATAATAAATTATATTGACGAATATCTAGGAGAAAATACTTTGCTTCAACAAAAAAAAAATGTAAGAGCAATAATGTAGAATTTGTTAGTCCGATTTTTGTAAACATTCGTAGAGAGCAACGAAATTTCCATTGTATCCAAACTTTTTTATGTTGTAAATGGCGTATCGAATTTAAAAAAAAAATGATCCAACTAGGTATTACCATTGTTTATAAGTTGTCGAGAAAGCGTGGTCCTTTCTACTAAGAAAATGGAGAGACTGAAGAACATCGGTTGAAATTCTTATCTTGCCCTGATCGAGATATTTCTATTAAAATTTCGGATTTTCTTTTTTTTTATCTTAGAGATTTTGCTGGCCTTCGGCGTTTTCCTATTTTTTAGAAAAAGTTTTTCCACCAGTTACGCTTTAGATGCTGAAAAGTTTCCGTTTTTTGTAATCATTTCACATCTATATTTGAAAAAAAAAAAATGTTGGAAAAATAAGAATGATCCCAGCTTTTTAAAATATTTCCAAATAATAAATTACATTGACAAATGTCTTGGAGAAATCCTTTTTTTAGAAAAAATTAATGAAAATGTATGAACAGTAACGTAGAAATTGTTTCCGATTTTTCTAAACATTCGTAGAGAGCATAAATTTGTTTGTTTTTATCCAAAGTTGCCGTTATTTATTTTGTATAGGATTAAGGAAGGATGACGTATTCATAAAAGACCGTTTTTTATTCTCCTGCTGTTGGAATTTGGTTTCAATTGCTTGTCACTGTGAAAAGCAATTTATACCAGTGATACATGGTTCTTCGGTAAGACTGGTACTTGTATATTGTTAGCAGCGTCATATATAGGCGCATTGCACCGACACTTGTTAAAAACGGGCGACAGAGAGATACATTACAGGACGAGAAGTAGAGCATGTATATTGGCCGATAATTACACGAGGTGCATCACTAAGAGATTGAAAAACCAAACGAAATCGCTCTTCTTTATATCCATTCACTTGCGCTTCGCTTTGCGCCGTCGATTTTCGGTTTTCGTGGTCGGTTGTTCGCCTGTTGCTGCACTCGTGCCCGACTTGCTGTGATTGTAAAGATTGTTCAAGAAATCTTCGAGATCAGCCTCGCTGAAAAATTTTAAAATCTTCATTTTTTTCAACTTTCGTCGACTTTTTTTGTTGGTGTCCAGTGATATCATTTTAACATGCATAAAAAAAATCACAGCTTGCAAAACCCTCTGCAAAAACAATTATCATTTATTTACCCATTTTTTAATAAATTTTTCGGAAGTCGTATTTCGACATGATTAAAAAATCAAAAATAAGGTAGATCATCAATAGAAATTATTCATTATCCAATAATAAAGTTTAAATTAGCTTCATCGATTAAAAGAGGCATTGATTGAACTTTAAGGTTTTCTACGTTTAGATTGCCGATCATAAGCGGATCGTTCGAATAATAGATAAATAAACATAAATATGATAATAAACATAAACATGAAACATAAATACTGTGAATTTCGTATCGGTTTAATGCGAAAGCATTAAATCAGGATTTTCAGTCGGGTGAAACCAAATTTTTACGTTCCACGTGTTAAAAAATTAGTTTAAAAAAATGGTGTACAGGAAAAATCAATTATCTCAATAATTAAAAGCGCTGGAGCTTCTTGAATAATGAAAAAACTGCCCATTTTTTATTACCTAGTGCCAGGATCATTCTGTTGTCTTCGTTTACCACCGACCGATGTTTGAGACGGCGGTCGTTGGCCCGAAACGATTCTGTATTGAACGCTATGCGTGTTGGCTCGCAAATGTTTGAGATTTCCAGCCTGGCAGGCCGCCCACTCGGTAACGTCGTATACAGCGCCTTCCATGCACGCGTAATAGTGCCAAAGAAAGCCCATAACTCGGGACTCGGCCCAAATGTCGCCCTGTTATCAATTAAAATACCGATATAAAAAATCCTAAAACAATTTAGGGTAAAAGTACCGTTTTTGGTCATCTTATTACTATTTGTGGACGCCAACTTGATCCATTTGTGGCCACAGGGTAAAATCACCAGTAAATAAACAGTTAAACCGAACGATTTGTTCACTATGGATTCCCATAAAAATTTAATAGTTCCAAACTGTCATGAAAAAATTTAATCTATTTCAAACGAACATAATATCCAATTCTCTAATGCACCTAAAAAAATATCGTGATTTAATCGCTATATTTTTAAAAAATAAATATTAAATAGAAAAAATCGAAAAACACCGAAAACTGGGCGAGAAAATAATCGCAATAGATAGCAGAAAAATAATCAAATTTAAAAACGAATGTTTTTGTCAAGTTTAGTCGCCGAAATTTCTCATTACCGCTCAAAAAATTTCTTGTTCATTCATTGGTAAGTTTTCAATTACAATTACTGTAAAATAATCTCATTTAGTCATTTAAATATATATAAATAATGATTAATTCATATGTACTTTTTTTGTATGACCACAAATGGTACGTTTACCGTATGTGATAAGAAATTACAATAAATATAATGTATGTACTGACTTCTTTAGCGCTGTGTCGTATTTTACACTGAGCGCAAAACCGGGCTGCGTAGCACGGTCTCTGAGTCGGCACACGTTTGTGTCTTAGTCCACAGTTTGTACATCTTATCGTATTTGCTGCCTGTTCCATTTTTCTGTGCAATTGACTCAGAAGACCACTCATTTCGCCCCAAGCCGCCTCGACCTGCCAGACTTGATCGAACGCTTTTCTTCTTTCCTGTAGAATTTATTCGCAATGTTTCAAATATTACATATAAATTAACAAATTTGAATTAAACTATCACGTCCAGTCAGTTATTTCCAATACATTTTCAAGGAGTAATAAAAGCGAAATGTGTTCGAATTAAGTAATATCGATTCGTTCAACGTTAAGCATCATACATTGCAATTAATCGTCATATAAAATCAACCGATTTATCAATAAAAATCGACCATCAATATAAATGTTTGTTCTTACATTTTGTAATCAAAACCTGACGATAATAATACTAAAGATATGAGTTCAGAGCAGAGCTGTCCACCGTTCATCACTTTTGAATAGACACTTGCTTTATGTATCCTATAATTTGTTTATTATTAAACGTTTAGAAAACGTGGCCTACGCATTATACAACTCAGTGGTTTAATATTATATAAAAGGCTTGAAATACATTTTCGGCAATGAGTTTAATGAAAATATTGTGAAAAGAAAATGTATCGAAAAACGTGTAACGATGAAAGTAGCGATCGTTACGTTCGGTCGTTACATTTACCTTCTATTAATTTTTCCATGAAATTTATTGCCGAAACTTTTTGGATGTAAAGTTTTCTAAAAAAAGAGTGTTTACTGAACATTTAATAACAAACAAATTATCGGATAGATAAAAAAAGGGTGTTTTAAATCTTTTAAAATCAAGAAATTCGAACTAGCAATCGATTCGGAAAAAACATGAAGTGATTAACGTTAATTTTGAAAACCTGTGGCTTTTCTTTTAAAAGTATGATGCATTCTCTATTTTTTAAATAATTCAATTGGTTAATAAAAATAAAATCGCTTAATGTTGCTTACCGGTTCTCCTATGATATCGAAAGCGTGGACCAGTATTTTAAATGCCTCTTCGGCACCGGGTTGACTATTTTTATCCGGATGTACCAAGAAAGCTTGTCGTTTGTAATACTTTTTAATGTCATCGTCGGAGCATGTGGGAGTCACACCGAGTATACTGTAAGGATCTTTGCCTTTGCAGGCGAGTAATCGTTTCATGGCTTCTTCACCGGTGCTCGGCAGAGCTATGTTAGTTTCTAAACCGCCGTGCATCCAACTTCTGTGCTCTTCCTTTTCCTCATTCTTTTTCGACTTCATTCTTCTCCAAAATGCGAATCTACTGCTGCCAAACCAGTCGTCTATGTGCTTACCAATCGTATTCAGGAACTGTACTTTCGAGAATGTCGTTGCTAAGTAGACCCAAGAGTACTTTGTATATAATACAGTGTGGTACCACATACACGTGCCACTGCAAGAGAAAAATAAACATTTATTCAATAATTAAAAAAAAAAGTAAAGATCACCGTGTCCGCCAAAAGATCTGTACAATATTCAGGGACATTCAAAAATATATTGAGGTCATTTTTAGAAAATTTCTAAAACTTCTAGGTTGTTTTAGAACAGTAACGAACACCGAAAAAACATACCGCACATATGTGAACACCCAATTCCGAGCAAAAATGAGGTACATATTATTTTCTTGAAGTTCTGATGATATTTTTTCAAAATACATGTACTTTTTAGCGAAGCGAAGGGATAGATTTTTTAGTTTAGGTGCTGTTTCAAAATAAGCTGTTGTTTTTGGTGTATTTTATTGCTATTTTGTTATAGAATTTGATTTGAAAGGATACGAAAAATTCGAGAACATATAAAATTGAAAGACATAACAAGGATTTCAAGAACCAATCGACATAAGCAAAAATCTAGGAAAAAGATTGTTGTACACTTACAATTGCATAACCAGATTTGTACTCATGCTGACAACGTCCGATATGAGATGTAGCAGCCAGTAGAAGACTTTGAGACCAAATTTGCTCCAACGACTCGCGTATTTGTTGAAATTACGGCACAAATCTTTAACCGGAGATTCTCTGTTATCGCGATTGCGATTTTTTTGCCCTTTTTTGATCTGCTGAGCCTTCTCAGCGTGAAAGCGCTTGGAGCTCTTTTCTTTGGGGGGTTTTTTCTCCTCCTTGTTAATCTTATTATTGGCATGTTGATTTTTCTCAATCTTGTCGCTAGATTGATTGAAACTGTTAATGTTATTTAAATTATTGTTAATCTGAATCGGTCGTTTCTGAACATTGCCCAAAGTTTTGCTATTGCTATTCTGAAGTTTGCAATTATTGAGTGCTTCCGTCTTTTCGCCCTTTTTGCCCGACTTAACAATTTTCTTCTTTTCAAAATTGTCAGATCTGTTAAAAGCATTGATTTCGTGAGATTCCGTTTGCGAGCCAAGATTATCCAACGAAACCCAACGTCTCGATAGATTAGCGTTGTTTCTTTCAAAGTTTTTCTTCGGTATTTGCATCTTTGGCGATCCGTGATCGTCACTGCCGGACGAATTCTGTCGCTTAAGTTGCACGGGTTTGCTTTTGTTTTTCCCGTTCTTACCCGCGCTTTTCTTGGTCGCGAGAGTGTCAAATTGGGGTTTTATAGGACCGGTCAACGGTGAGGACGGCGGAGGCGCCGATTTCGTCAGTACATCGGAGTAAGACGGTCGCATGGGTTTAACTTCAGCTACCATGCGCGGTTTTTTCTGTTGATTTTCCGGAGCGCTTCTAGGCAGTTTTTCAGAGGTTTCCGTTGTATTAGGAACGGTCTGGGGTACGGGAGTGACATTTGGCGATCCACCGAAGGGACTGTAAGTTCCAGACTGATTTGGTACCCAATTACCCACCAAATTGTCGATAAGTTGCTTCCCATTGGCGCTCTGATTGCTCAACTTGTGCGAGACCGGTATTTGTTGCTGTTCGGCGAACAAACCGTATTCTCGGTCTATCATTCCTTGATTCGCTCGATAGGAACCCAAACTATTGAGTTGACATTGTTCGGCGACGATTTGCGAGGCGTTGCCATATATCACATCGATGTAATTACCTCCGCCGACGTCTATCGTTCCGACCAAATCATTTTTCTCATTGATTCCTAAGTGATTAACCGCCTGTGGTGGAAAGTACATAGGCTCTGACCTGCCCGATTCGAAAGGAGCTACGTCTTGCATGTATATAGGCGAGGGTATAGGATTCATCGATTGCGGAACATTCGGAGGACTTGGAGGAACCGGCTGAGTATTCATAAAACGTTGTCTCTGAGCCCCAGAATAATCTCCCCAATTCTGGGCCGACGACTGCTGCGGAGTCATTCCGAATTGTACGTAGTGACCCGCAGAACTCTCTAAGTCCGCGGTCATCGCTTCTATTATTTTGTCCAGGGACATACGCTTAAAACCTGGCGGCGATTGCTGCTGCTGCTGGTGCTGCTGCTGATCGGCCATCGCGTCTCCAACTTCTGCAAAGGAATAATAGGCTGTTGATTGTATTCATTCCTGTCAGAATTGTAATCCTTAATTCGAAAATTATTTTTATTGCTATGCTGCGAAAGATGGTATAATGGAGTGAGCTTGCAATTCTAAAAGAATGTTTTTGGGATGCCTACAAGAAATTGAGAAGAATTTTCAACAAAAATGAAAATATTCCATAGTGTTATTAATCTTCATTTTCATCAGATCAATGAAAATATTGAGCAGAACATGAGACCATGTATAGATTTTGATGTTTTGGCAAGGAATATTTGAAAGGAGACATCTTTGTTTTTTATTTGTCTTTGATTTGTTCTTTATTTAACTCCAAATTGGTCCAGTTTATTGAGAGCAGCCTAGATAGTTTGAAATTCATTTAAACTTTATTAGTAATCAAGTTCCACTCATTTTTGTGATCTGGAAAATATCCAAGCAACTGTCTCTTTGAGGGATTGGAATTTTATTAAAATTTTTTCTTACTCTAAAGACTTTAAAGCAATAATTAATCTCCGCAAAAGAGAGTAAATGAAAAATATGCGTCATAAAACTAAGACAAACAATCTGCACATGTTTTCTTGAGTTGACATTCACAAGGACAATAAAGAACACCTGTAGGTAAAAAAATGTGTTACGATGATTATTATGAATGTAATACTTTTTTTTTTCAATTTCTTATAAATATGGTTTTCTGTTTTTGGATTTTGAACAATTATGACTTCGACTTATCAATTGTTGCTTATTTAACTCAAAAAACTTAACTAAAATTCAAGGGCTGTCATTTCAGTTCAATAGCGGATGACACAATCTATGTTTTCGTTGATCTTTTGTATTGTTTATAATTTTTTATTCTCCAATGTATATTAAAAAATACATATTGTTGTTATTGAATGTTTAATTTGCAGATCCCACTAATGTGATTATCCCACAGTGTAAAAGAAACTAACTGATGTAATATACTGTGTTCTGTTAATATACATTGCACTATTCTTTAATGAAAATCCATTAGAATTATCCATTTTTTTTGTAATATGTGAAAATTATCATAAGATTTTGTCTTTTGAATCACTTTTTCACATAAGTATAAAAGGAAAATTGGATTATTATTCAGAACCCCGAAACATAATCACTATATGATATATTGTAAATAATGATACTTATACAAGGGAAAAGAATATATTCATTTGAAAAATCTCTTACTAATGGTATATTTTTTTATGACAAAACAATTTAATTCTATTAGATAACATTACTATAAACTCTTATTGCATCTGAAAATAAACATTTCTAATAACCGTGTATCACAAAACTATACTTCACTCACAATTGAGGAAGATTTTATTTTTTCTCTGTATATAAATCTTCAGAAATGGAAGTGCCAGGAAAATTAAGAACATGCACTGCTAAAATAGTATAGTTACAATGATTATTATGATTATAATTAATTATTTTGATTCCTTAAAACTCATTTTTCATATTTTAGTTTTTGAGCAATTAGTGTCACACACAAACATTATTACTTGATAAAATAAACGTTAATTCATACATATCAATTCAATATCCAATGCTAAAATTTTAATTCAATAAAAACATGTCAACTTGCACTTTTTTTGTTTATATTTTGTATTATTCATCATTTTTAATAATGCAATGTATATATTTCTTACTGTTCTATTAACATTTCAAATGTATCACCTGCAGATTGAATAAGTAAATTAACATACATTCCATATCGTTATTATTGGAGCATTAATTCTTTGATCTTACAATATTTGTAATGACGTCATACGATGGAAAATAAACTGGCTTACGCAGGGTTCTGAGTTTTGAAGACAGAAATTGCACTATTATTTAATGAGAATCTATGAGTGAATGAATGAATATATTTTGATAATACAAGATGCTTATAATGATGAATATACGAAAAAAAATGTACTTTCCGCACAAGTCTAACTGACAAATTGGCAGATTATTCAGAAACCTAAAATGTATGGTATTTTCTTGACAATGTACTTATACAAAGGAACATGAACAATATTTTTATCTATAAAGATCTGTTATTAACATTCCATTTTTCTATTCTATTCGATAACATAGCCACAACCTTGTCTTGTACCATAAAATAAACATTCGTAATAGCAATATATCACAAAACTGTGTTTTAATCACAATCAATGAAGATTTTATTTTTACTCGCTGCTTAAACTCCAGAATTAAAATCCCAATATTAAGGATAATTAAGAACATGTATCCTCAAAATAATGTTGTTATGATTATGATTACAATAAATTATTTGAATTCCTTGAAATTCATTTTCCCTATTTCAGTTTTAGAGCAATTATTGTCACACTCGAACATTGTTACTCTATAAGCTCGATATCAAATACTGAAATTTTAATTTAATAAAAAAATGTCAACTTGTACTGCTTTTGTTTATATTTTGTATAATTCATCATTTTCAATAACTCAATGTATATATTTCTTGCTGTCCTTTCAATATTTCAAGTGTATCACCTTCAGATTGAATAAATAATTTAACAGATGTCCCATATTGTTATTATTGAAGGATTAATTCTCTGACCCTACAATATTTGTACTGATGTGATACAATGGACAATAAAGTGGCTTATGCAAGGTACTGAGTTGTGATGACACAAATAGCACTATCATTTAACGAGAATCTATGAGAATTATCCTTTTTCGACGGTACGAAATGCTTGTAATGACGAATACGCGGAAAAAAGGCACTTTTCCGCACGAGTCTAACCGACAAATTGGCACATAATTCAGAGACCCGAAACATAACCAAACATGGTTGCTCGCGAAGGACGATAGCTACACAAGGAGAGGTAAACGGTATTTCAACCTAACGAGACGATGACTAACGAAATGTTATTCTATGTCAAAACAATTGAATTCTGTTAGGTAACATTAGCGGAAAGCCTTGTCGTAACCTAAAACAAACATTTGCGGTAACAATGTATCACAAAAATATGTTTCCTCACTCACAATCGATGGAGATATTACTTTTCACCCGCGTTGTGAAAACCTCAGAATTGGGAGCAAATTAGGGTCGTTCTGACATTGTAACCGTCGTATTCGAGAGTATTAACAAAGAGTCCCGTAAAGCTCACGATTAACATGATAAACCATGCGGCGGACGCGAAATCATGGAGCCATCGTACTCGAAGTAGAATGGTATTATTCGCAAACGGGTTAGAGATTTTTTTTTGCTCCACGGGCTTCTGATTGCCGCGGACGCATACATATGTTGTATTGTGGCGGTATCTCCGCTTTTATCATCGCCGACGATTGGTAATGAAGCTGCTCATACTTGTATTACAGTATCTTCAATGGTTTACTTTTTGCGCTAATGTTGATATTACATTTCTACGGTAAGAATATTTTTTTCTTGCTGGAAAAACAATTACATGAGCTGAAAAAATGTTTTTACGTTTACATTTTTACAGTGTCGTTTTACGCGCATCGACGTAAAAACGCCAATGCGCGCTACCATTTCCACACTTTGTAAAGGGAAATTTGGTAAAATACTTAAAGGAATAGCTTTTCCTCAGCTCGTGCGACAAATTAACAGGCGAAAAATGCGAAACTTGCGAAAAATGCATTTTTCGGAATGCAGGACTGAAATGCATTCACATGTCGTTTAGAGAAATTATTATCATGATAATCTATAACTTGTGTTATGCTTACAGAACTGAAGCATTGCTGATTTTCCGATAGATAATTATTACAACCATTAAAACATTTGTATGTGATTCATAATTGAGCAAGTGATCGATAATTGCATTGTGGCGACATCTTGGCATTTAGCATCGCCGACGCTTGGTAATGAAGCTGATACTCGTATCACGTTATACTACATAGTTTCCTTTTCGCAGAATTGTTGAACACAATAACATATTATTCTAAAAAGAGATATCGATTCATAAATATCAATAATACTCTTTTTTTCTTTTTCCCTGACACGACTCTCCACATTTTAGTCTTCTGAAAAATCAAGAACAATGAAAACACAATAATTACCACTCTCTTGTCACAGGTTTATTTGTTTATTTATTTATGTTATCATATGTGGTGAGTGACCGCAAGTTGGTAATTTTCATACTAATCTCCAGTGTGTGCTATAGCGACATTTATATACGTTAGGAATTTTACCCGTTCTGTTTGGCAGACGCGAACGAGATCCGCGTGTCTGCAAAATAAAACAAAAACATTGCGCATATTCCGCCACATAATTACAAAATTTGTACCTTATAATATCACTAATCAATAAAAAAATCTATACGTTCTTAAGGTCTGGTAACTTGCACGTTTTTTTTACGTCTTTATGGGAAATCTTTTCAATGGGAAAATAAAATTCGATGTTTTTGTTACTTTTAGTTTATTCTTTAGTATATTATTATCATCTGAATGACACAATAAAATTTTACTTGATTTTACAACGTTTCATTATTATTATTATTGGTCAAAGTAGATGCCTAAAAAACAGGTACGTGTCAATTGATTATTATTCTATAGGATTGTGGTTTTCATTAGAACTATAATTATTCCATTTTTTCAGAACATAAAAGAAAAACAAATTGACGGACTTCGAAAAATCAAATTGATTTTTTTCAGGCACAAATCGGTCTGTAAAATGAAAAGTTATGCATGGAAAAAAAGATCCTTCGTGACCCGACGAGAACGACAATTCTATAGATTAATAATAAATTCGATTTTTCGTTTCAGATGTCAGCACGAGGCGAAATCACCGGAAATAGACACGTACCTTTTTTTTAGGCAATATTTTTTAGGCTTCGACCAATAGTGATAATAATAATATCAAAAGGTTGTAAAGTGAGGTCAACTTTTTTTGTATCTTTCCGACAATAATAATAACATACTAAAAAATCAAAACCATTGAATTTTATTGTTCCACAAAAAAAAATTTCCGATAAAGACATAAAAAGACGTGCAAGTTATTAATACCCCAGTTTTAAACTAACCGAATTTAGAATTTTACCCCTTCCACTTAGAATAAGCGAATGAGATGCTCGCGTCTGCAGAACGAAATAAAAGCATTGCCGATATTCCGTCACATAACTACAAAATTTGTCCCTCATAATACAACTTCTCAATCACAAAATCTACAAATTCTTAATTCTAAAGAAACCAGATTTAAAAAAAGGGATTGCAAAAATAATGATGGAGACCATCATATGTAGCATCCCTGGTGGGGATCGAACCCACGACCTTTGGATTAGAAGTCCAACGCGCTATCCTCTGCGCCACAGGGACTTGTGATGATTGAGCACACAAACTGTTACACAATCTTGCGTCGAGATATTTCGTTAATAGCAGATGGCGCTAAAACTAGCATCCCTTATGTTCGCAGTGCCGTATAATTTCGATTCCAAACATTTCCCTCAACAGTGTCACCATAAACATAAGAAACTTCTACGATCCACTAGGTATAAATCCTCTTAAATGCTACCAAAATAACCCAAAGCATCGCCCTAATCATACGACCTCTAACTTCGCCCGGAAATTTCTGAAAATTCGACATTATTTTGGCGGGGATAAGAAAGCTCACAGTTGGTGTCGCGAAAACTCTAGCGACGTTCCTGTGTTACATTCGCGTAGTCAACACAACGGCGACTGCGGTCGTTGAAGGCATCGGGGGTAAACTATTCGGTTTGGTGTCGTGTTTCTCAAAAAACAAGGTGCTCCGTTAGCGTGGAAATACAAAAGTGTTATCGAACTCGTTAAAAACGCGAGTGCAGTGTCGACAATCGAATAACAATGACGTGATTCACCGCTATTCACTTTCCCCGATGTCGGAGCTTTAATAATGGGGCTGTCGAGCTTTTGCGAAAGTGGAGGGTAAAAAAGGTGTCGCGATTTTGCCATCACATCAAGTAGTATTTCCTCTATCCCCAAGATCGAAATTCGACGCTCGATCGTTCGGCCGTTGTATATAAAAAAAACAAAGTCTTTCGAAAATCTAATGTAGCGTTTGGGCTGCTGTGCTTATGTTCTATTGTGTGCCTCGTGCTGGACCAACATGGCGGCTCTCGAACATATGACAATGACGACCATCAAGTATCAAATTGGGAAAAGCTTTAAAAGCGTTAAACCGATGAAAATGATGGATAAACTGATGGTAACGAGTCGAGATGAAATGCCGAAGAAGTTGATGACCAATGAGACAAAAGTTGATTTTAATGATGAGTATTATTGTTGTCGTTGTCGTGAATGCTACTTGTCGGACTTTTCCCGGTTTACGGGTCGTTGCTTAGCGAGGAAAGCGCCAACGGCCACGAACTGTCGGCGGCAGTGACTCCTGGGCTTGGGCCGAGGGTGGCGGGCATTCGGGATAACGAAGGGCCCAGGGAAAACCGGGCCCGATCGCGGGAAGATAAGTCCCGCGAGCACGCTACCCGGAGCCATGATATTCCGCGGCCGATTATGGCCACAAAGCATCCTAAGAGCACGCGGTGGCGTTGCACCGGCTGCTGCGCCTTCGTGAGCGATCGCGATTTGTTATCGGATATTTCGCCGATTTGCGAGGCTTGCGGGCTTAAGGCCCAAGAGGTCGACGAGACGCCGGACTCGAGGCTCTCGCCCCATTCCCCAGAAGCACCCCAAACAACAACCTCACCATCGCCAACCGTCGAATCCTCCTGCACAAACTCCTCGTCATCCTCTTCGTCGTCGTCGTTGTCCTCGTCTTCCTCTCATTCTGATTCTACGAGCACACCAATCGTTAACGCCGATGCTACTCAGAATGCTGAAAATGGCAGTTCCGCTGATAATTATGAGGGCAAACCTGAGAATACACAGAGCGCGCTTGGGGAAGAATTGCAGCATACTTCGCTTAGCGCTCTTGGGTAAGAAATTGACATTTTTTGGATTTTAGATTAGATTTATCTATTGAGAATGTGGTGGAAGATAATTGCAACTTTTAATTACTAACTACGAGTTGATACAACAAGAAGATAGTTAGTCGTAGTTCGTTGTAGAAATATCTGAAAAATTATTATTTTCCACATCGGCATAGTATTTGTATAAAAATTTAAAAGTATTACGAGTAGTTTCTCATAGTTGCTCATAGAAACTACAAGTTAATGCAATTAAAAAGTAGTTTTCATAATAACGACTTTCTATGAGAAAGTATTGTTTCTTACATCCACATAATACTTGTCTAAACATTGAAAAGTATTAGGTGTAGTTACTCGTAGTTTCTATGAGATGAGTTTTTACAACTAACTAGATTTTAATGCAACAAATGAGAAGTTGTAGTAATAACTACTTTCCATGAGAAAGTATTATTTTCTATATCTGCATCATACTTGGAAAAAAATTAGAAAGTAATGGAAGTAGTTTCTTGTAGTTTCTTATAGAAACAACATTCTTTTACAATTAATTACAACTTGATATAACAAAAAAATTAGTTAGTTGTAGAAGGTTGTGGTTTTTTAAACCCAGTATCGGTGCAAAATGTTGTAAAAACTATAAGAATCTACAACCATGTTCCAAATCTCAGATTATTTTATAGAAAGTTGTAAAAGTAGCATAGTTCGGCGTAAAAGATTGTAGTTTGAAGATCTTTTTGCATAGAAAACTGGAGTTTTTGTGTAATTATTTAGAGTAGAATGTTTCAGAAATAACTGAGTTTCAGTGTAGAAAGATATAGAAATTTTTTTACCAAGGGGTTCTGGAATATAAACCCCCTAAGGACCTGAGCCAAAAAAACATATATAAAAGAATATAAAGATCAGACAGAGAAAAAGAAGTACAGAAGATAGTGGTGAGATAAATAGAGACATACATAATAGAAGCGGCGACGAGAGGTGAGCAAGATAAAGCAAAACATAAATTACAGAAACACAATTTACTGTCAGAGCTTAGGGTATTGTAGGCCATTGTCATGGAGTGTAGAAGGTAATTTGGGATTTTGTAAACATTGTTGATATATGGAATGTGTGTGTGTGTTTTGTTTTTTCTTTAATTCTTGCAAGCTGTTCTGTGCTCTGTGAATTAGATGGAAGATTGAATTGGTCTGTCTCGTATTTGGTTAATTTTGTGGTGAATTATTGCAGTACACGTAGATATTAGTAATAAGTGAGAGTTGATTGAATTTCTGTGCATCCTGCAATCTATATTTGAATGACTAGTACATTGTTTAAGATAATATTGATAATTGATTTGGAATTGGGAAGCACTGTTGTAACTACACACAGTGAGAAATGCAAGCATGGTAAATACTCTATATCGTTTGCTTTGAGTTTGTTTTGAGGATATTGTCAAGTTGCTCTTGGTTGAAATTTTTTTTTTAAATTTCTACAGCAGATTATTTTCTACTGAATTATATGTCAAATTAGTTTATTTTGCCTCTTTAATGTTGTAATAGTTTGGTGAATTTAGCACTGAATCTGAATTAATAATTAGTGGAAGTTCTGATACAGAATAATTTACTGAAAGTTCTGCAAACTATTTGTAAATTGAGATAACATGTTTTAAATAAATAAGAATAATTCCTTTAGAATAGTGACGTAATGTTGTTTATATACACTGCAGCAAATGCAAACAAGGTAAATACAGTAATAGTATTTTCTTATTCTGTGGATTGCCAGTTCAGAGACAAAGGTATTTATTCAGGGACTCTTGGACTGCCTTCAAACTATTTTTACCTTGGACAAATGGTTGAAATGTATCTTATTAATTTGCTACTACTGTTCACTTTTATGGCTTCCTCCATTTGTAATTCTCTATTTCCATCTTTAATGCTCATTTTAATAATTATATAGTTACATTTTCTTTCACTTGATACTCAAAAATATTTATTCATAGGTTGCCGACTAACTTCTGCATAGAATATTATTTTATATAATATTAATTATTATAGTTCTGTAATATATGAAAATAGCTCTTTCTCAAATATGCTTCACACTTGTATTATTAAATTAAACTCAGATTCAATGAGATTTGGAATACTTTGCAACACAGAAAATATATGAAATATGATATAAAATAACAATAAACATCATCAGAGTTATCCAATAATGTCTTATAGTTCTATTGACTTATTAAATTTTTTTATGACTCAAATCTCATTTACAATTCATCTTTTTACTTAAATTGAATCCAATTATCACCATTTGACATCATCATAATAAAACATAAATATTTTTATTCAATGTTTTTATTTTATTTAAATAGATTTTTTTTTAAATGCGAAACATTCAAATTATACTTCAATCAATCTTTACATTGTGAATGAACGTGTATTTCTATGGATACGAATTAGCAAAACGATGAAAAATATTGAAAACCTCTCACAGATCTTACTAAAAATTCAATTCATTTTCCATATTAGCTATTTTTCTACCCCCTAATTAATTACATCAGAACATAACTAAAAACCTTGTTCTCCAATCTTGCTTTCCAGTATCGAGATAAGCGAGTCAGCGCCGGCGGATGTCCCGAAAAAGCCAAGTTCGCGTCGAGGATCGTGGTCGGGAAGTATTAGCGCGCGAGATCAAGTTCCGAGGCGTTCGCCATCGTTGCCGTTGTTGGTCACTCGTTGGACTTGCATCCGTTGCCTGCAGACGAACAGTTGCAGTGCAATTCCGTTGTGTGCGGCTTGTGGTGCGAGTTCGTCGATCGCGCAAACGAATGGCAAGTTGATAGGAGTGCGGCGAGGCAAGAGACTAAAGGCATTGAAGCTCGGGGGTCTCAAGCCGGAAAACCGTTCGGAAATCGGAAGCAGCGTTCTCGTGGGTCGTCAGATATTCGATGCAGCCTCGAGTATGGCAAAGTTGAGCGGTTTGAGTAGAAACGATCGATCGCAGTCGAATCGGGAGGACTGGAGTCTGCCAGCGGTCGAAACGATGGATCCTCCGGGTTTGTCGTACGCAGGAATCCCAGAGACTTCCCAGTGTTCGCCAAAGCGTCACGGAAGCTCGGATTACGAACGCGTCAAGTCTAAAGTCAGTAGATCACTTTCGAACGGTTCGGTAGTCCAAAAAATCGGCGATCACGTAGGAATTCAGCGTCCAACGAGCTTGATAGTCTCCGAGGCGCCGCATCAGGACGACGCGCTTTGGAGTTGCGACAAATGCACTCTGGACAATGCCTCGGAATTGGAGCAATGCGAAGCCTGCGAAGCCCCAAGAACTTCCGCTCCTTGCAGCGGAGTAGTTATAAGCGTTCCTTCGTGGGAGCCGAGACCTTTATCTTCAGCAGGGCCTCTTTCCTACAGAAGATCCTATTCCGAGGTGGACGCGATGGCGCGAGCTACCCGGAAAAAGGTCGTTAATCGTCGAAGTCTCAATGACGATGATCCGCCCGCTGTACCGCCTCATTCCGTAGCATTTAACTCGAGACCGAAATACTCTTACATAGGAATTACGGACCCGGACACGCCGCCTCCATTGCCAAAAAAACAGGGCAGCGGAAGCGGCGCTACCGCAAGTGGCAGCAGCAGCAGTAGCAGCAGCAGCAACAAACTCGGTTTAACGAGCGTTCGAGCTCACAGCGAATCGACGAGTCCCGTTGAAACAGCGACTCCCGCATCAGTCAGTCCTCTTAAGCGTATGTGGACCTGCCGGAAATGCTCCTACGCTTACAATCCTCTCTGGTCCACAGGATGCGACATCTGCGAATCTCCGCGAAGTCCCGCTTCTCTTCTTCAGCCGAGTCTAATAACCGTCACCAAGGATGGAATAAATGGCAGAGGAACTGCCGAATCACCTATTGTTGTTTCTCGCGATAGCGTTAGATATATTCCACCAAAAGCGACTCTAGCAACCGCGGAATCCGATCTCGAGGATCATATCGAAGCCGCTCCTCCCGCGTGGACTTGTAAAAAATGCACGCTTCTTAATGCCGCGACAAGGGCAACATGCGAAGCCTGCGGAGGATCGAAACTTCACAGTGTCACACACGCGCAGGATTCGACTTTGAGAATAGGAGAGAGTTGGGTTTGTCCCTCTTGTACTCTGAGAAATCCACTCAGCGCCCAGAATTGTAATGCCTGCAAGACTTTGACCGATTTTCTTAAAGTTCCACGCTTGGAGAATCGAATATCGGGTCAACGAAGCCCTGGACCAAGACTCACTTGTCCTCCTCACGTTAATTCGAAAATTGTCGCGCCTCGACATCGGAATTCCGTTAGGAGAAATGGCTCTGGAGTCTCTGATAAATTGGGCTCGAGGGTCAAAGATACCGCGAGCACTGGACACACGCAGTGGCAATGTAAATTGTGCACTTATGAGAATAAGAGTACTAATGGTACTTGCGAAATGTGCCAAAGCTCGAAGACACTGTCGCAAGCCGCTGGTGAAAGACCGAGAGTCAGCGAACCCGGCACAAGCACTTTGCGAATACAACGACAGGAAAGCGTCGTTATGGAAAATCTTCGTCACATCGAAGAACGCGAAGCTCTCGACAAGTGGGAGAGAATTGTGCGTTATTGCAAAGAAACTAACGAGCCTTTTGTCGATGATTCCTTTCCGCCAGCGCCTAAATCTTTGTACTATAATCCCGCTGATACGAAAGATAATCATGTCGTGCAGTGGAGGAGACCACATCAGATAAACGTCGACTCCAGCGTCGACTCGAAATTACCTTGGGCCGTTTTTAGGAATCCACTGCCTTCCGATATTTCGCAAGGGGTTCTTGGCAATTGCTGGCTACTTTCGGCACTCGCCGTTCTTGCTGAAAGCGACGAACTCGTTAGGAGAGTACTCGTTATGAGGGAAACCTGTCCAGAGGGCGCTTATCAGGTCAGAATATGCAAAGATGGCAAGTGGACCACGGTGCTCGTTGATGATCTTCTTCCTTGCGATAAGAGAGGACATCTCGTTTATTCGCAGGTGAGTTTGGAAAATTGAATAATAAATTTATGGGTTATTCCGATAGATAACAAATATTTATCTTCACAGTCGATGACATTTTCAGGGCCAAAAAGTTAAACAAAGTTTTTGTCATTAAGTTTTATATTTTTAAAAATCATAGTAATCATCGCATCGTCTCGAGAAAAATCTTTTTTTCTTCTTTGAATGATGCTCTATTGATTCACTGGACACATTCTTTGTTTGTAGTTGTTGATCAAAAGTTACAAGTATTAGCATGCCTAATGTCCGGAAAATTTGGCACTTAAATTTTCGGTGTTCTTTACAAAATAGAAAAAAATGGACTAAACATCGAAAAGGTATTTTTGAATCTGTTTTTACTTTTTGACCTTGAAAATGTCGTCAAATGTCAACGTACATTTTTCTTCCTGGAGAATTCAGAAAAAATTCGATAACAATAATACTTTGGATTTTCTTGATCACATTTGTCAAGACGTTTAAATTGGAAGTAAAAAATTCTAAGTCAAAAACTAAATTAGGCAATTCTCTTTGGTAATGATGAGCAAAAAATTCCGAATTTCGGTTTTTTCTGTAGTTGAATAAAGTGAATCGATTCATGAAAAAAGGGCACCAACAATTTGAAGCCCAGTTTTTCGTCCAATATTTGTTGGAATAACCCATAGATAGCTCACCGATTCGTTTGATAGAGAATTCATAGACTCTTGACAAATCTAAACGTATGAAATCAAGCGTCATCTTTTTTTGAAGCGATATATTTATACCTGAACTTGTTGAGATTAACGTGCAAACCGTTTGCGAGGAATTAAAAAAAACGATTTTTGTGAATTATTATAAATTAAAAATGAAAATCACATAATTATCACTTACATTTGATAGTGTGTATGCAGGTAAAAAAGCAGCTTTGGGTATGCAAAAACGACGAGTTTGTGAATGAGCAATAAATATAACAGATTATTATTACTTACATTCGATTGTCAATTTCCAGGCAAAAAGAAAACAACTTTGGGTGCCTCTTATTGAGAAAGCGGTCGCGAAGATTCACGGATGCTACGAAGCTCTGGTTTCCGGTCGTGCGATCGAGGGTCTTGCTACTTTAACCGGTGCTCCATGCGAGAGCGTTCCTCTACAACCCTCCGCACTGCCCAGCGAAGACGAACTTGACAAGGGTCTCATATGGGCTAAATTATTGTCCTCGCGACAGGCTATGTTTTTAATGGGTGCAAGTTGCGGTGGTGGCAACATGAAAGTCGACGAGGATGAGTATCAGCGAAAGGGTTTGCGACCTAGGTACGTTATGAAACGAAAAGCCCTTAACTCAGTGATTATTAATGGATATTTCACATTGATATATCGTATTATGTTATTGTAGACACGCGTACTCTGTTCTTGACGTCCGAGATGATCATGTGAGTAATCGCTCTTCACTAATAATAATAATAATAAAATAGGTTGGAATGAAAACCGGTGCGGTGGTCTAGTGCTTAGTGTACTGGTCTCTAAGTCCAGAGCATCGGTAAGTCACGGGTTCGATTCCTTGTGCCGTCGATTTTCGTCGAAAATAAAAACACGGACGCGATGAAGCTCCAGATGTATACGGGAGACAAACATAGGTGTCTGTGGGGGTCACATGCATATAGCTGTAGTCTGTGTTTACATTTTCGACGAAACGCGACGTAGGTTGGTGCTGTGAGGCGAACTCAAGACCGGCTATATCGGCATAGGGTTTTCCGCAATTTCCGTACGCCCTTTGTAGAACTGCTGTGGAGAATAGGATATAGAAGGGGAAGTCGGGTGCGGCCGGTTGGGGGCGTGGTTACTGATCCTGACCAGGCCCTCAGAGGGAACTGGTTACTGATCCGGACTAGGCTACGTGAATTCTGCCACTTTTTTTTTTCAAACCTCATTGATTAGTCCCATAAATGAACACAATTTAGTTCCGGTTGAAAGTACTCTCTCCTAATTTTTCCAGATTTTTAAATCCAATATTTCGAAAAATGGGGTAGTTCTTTGAAGTCGATATAATTTGAAAAATTTGAGTCATAGGAAGAAATGGTTTCAACATAAAAGTTTTAGTTTCATGTGAACTTTTCAATGAAATTTTTCAGATAGTTTTGCGACCCGATAATTTTACTTTATTGTAAAAAAATGTGAAGGTTATTTTTTTAACCAAAAAAGACTAGTTTTTATTGGCTGAAAAAATTACAGAATCTATGAGCCTATTTATAGATAACATAAAAAAATTGCCAGACCGGGACCGACCGTATTTTCGGGGTAAAAAAATGATTTGTTCTCAGTGAAAAAAATTATGTGTGGATATAATTTTTTTTAAAGTCGATAATGGATCAACCATTTTATTTATTTGACATCGCACAAACTACAAGTTTCAAATAAAAGCGCTACATTTTTCTTTTTCTCTTTTTATCGAGAAAATTCTTTTTACTCAGAATAAATTATTTTTTTACTTCGAAACTTGGATCGGTCCCGCTTTGGCTATTTTTTAATGTTATCAATAAGCTCGAAGAATCTGTAATTTTCATAGCCAAAAAAAGTAGCCTTTTTGGTTAAAAAAATTATCTTTATATTTGTTTAACGGAAAAGTAATATTATCGAGTCGCAAAATTATCTGAAAAATTTTATTGAAAAATTCACATAAAATTACAAATTTCATGTTGGAACAATTTTTTTCTGTGACTATAATTTTTCAAGATACATTGACTTTGAAGAAATACCCCAGTTTCCGTAATATTGGATTTAAAAATTTGGAAAAAATAGGAGAGTACTTTCGAGTGGTACTCAAATGTGTCTTATTATGAAACTAATCAAAGAGGTTGATAAAAAGTAGCTGAATTGACGAAGAATCCGTCAAGTGTAATGCCTGCAGAGGGGGGAAATGCAAAAAAACAAAAATAGGTTGAAATTACCGTTTTTGGTCATCTTAGTATCGTAACATGATTTATTGAACAATTAGGAATTTTAAGTATTGCATTTTTCATGTAAAGTTTGGTTTGATTAATGTAAAATAATCTCATTTAGTAATTTTAATAGTTCAAAGTAATGATGAATTAATATAGATATTTCTTGTGTGACCACAAATGGTACATGTACCCTAATTTCTGTTTGTTAAATTCCAATGATATATTGAACAATTAGGTATTTTAAGCATTGGATTTTCCATATAAAGTTTGCTTTGATTCGTGTAAAATGATCTTATTTAGAAATTCTAATAGATTGACGTAATGATGAATTAATAAAGCCATTTTTTGTGTAGAAACAAATGATACGTCTGACCTAATTTCTAGTTTTTAAACTCCAATGATATATTGAACAACTTGATATTTTAAGCATTAGATTTTCAATGTAAAATTTGCATTGATTGATGCAAAATCATCTCTTATAGTAATTTTGATACATTAAAGTAATAATGAATGAATATAGACATTTTTTGTGTGGCCACAAATGGTACATGTACCCTAATTTCTAGTTTCCAAATTCCGATGATATATTGAACAACGAGGTTTCTTAAACATTGGAGTTTCTATGTAAAAATTTGCTTTGATTAATACAAAATAATCTCTTATAGTAATTTTGATACATTAGAGTAATGATGAACTAATCTAGACATTTTTGTGTGGCCACAAATGGTACGTCTATTATAATTTCCAGTTTTTAGATTCCAATGCACTTTATGGACTTCTATCGTTTTCAGGGAGTACGATTGCTACGACTGCGAAATCCTTGGGGCCATTACAGTTGGAAGGGCGACTGGTCGGACGATAGTCCGATTTGGACGCCACAATTACGCGAGATGTTGATGGCGCACGGTGCTTCTGACGGTGTATTTTGGATCTCATTCGACGACGTGCTTAAGTATTTCGATTGCATCGATATTTGCAAAACTAGAGTCGGCTGGAGTGAAGTTCGACTTCGGGGCACTCTCCCACCTCTCTCCTCTCTTAGGCATTTGTCCTGCGTGCTTTTGACTGTGCTTGAACCAACGGAGACCGAATTTACGTTGTTCCAAGAGGGTCAGCGGTATGTATAAATATATAAAATCACCAAATTCGGGGTGTTATTAATTAATTGCTCTAATACATTTTAACGGCTGTTTAACTTGTGTAACAATATTTTAATCTATTGCTTGCGGGGAGACGCTAAATCCGAATTTTTATAATAGATGAAAACAAATATTTGGCAATTTTTCATTTTGTTTTTAAAAATGCAAGAACAGTTTCTTCAAAAAATTAAGAATAATTAATTTTAAAATGGATGTTTTGCACCGCGAGTGTTTCGTAATGCTCAGTTTTATTAATTTTTTAAGCAAGATTCCGCGCTTTCGTGCACATTTTTTAGGGCTTCTTAGCATGTATATGAAAAAAGGCAAGTACATATATTTTTTGAGATTTCCATATCGTACATCCCCTTAACTCACCGACTACAGATATTTCATATAAGCAAACCACTTCAATGGGAAACTAAAAATTCAATGTTTTATGCAATCCTGATGATTATCGTGATCTTCACTAGATTATTTTCTCAGTATCCGAAAGTTTGTGTTTTCATCAAAGGTTTCGAAAAATTGGTAACGTCAAAATTTAAGAAATTCAAGATGTTGCAATATTCGGACTTTTCATCAAGCTTTACGGAATAGAACATCTAATACTAGTGAACATCATTGCATTAGAAAATTTAATTCGCCTAGTAGATCGTTGTAAGAACGACAAGATCGATTTTCTACATTTTCCGGAAATTTAACATTGTCATCTGTCAAAAAAGGTTTTTAACGGATAAAAATTTTTACAATCACACATAGAAAAACATCAAATATAAGAATAGATTTATGTGAATATTCAATTTAGCAACTATATAAATGTAAAACAGTGGAATGCTGCATAAATACCGTTGGATTGTTTGCAAAAAAAATTTAAAACGAGTTATTTTGTAAGAATATTCATTGTATTCATGTAGGAATTCGAAAAAATCGCAACGATCTCAACTCGATCTGTGTGTCGTCGTGTTCCGCACACGATCTGCGGCAGCGCCGGAAGTTGGCCGTTTGGTCGAGCACAGTAAGCGTCAAGTGCGGGGCTTCGTTGGTTGCCACAAGATGCTCGAACGAGATCTCTACATCGTCGTGTGTCTGGCTTTCAATCATTGGCACACAGGCATGGAGGGAACCTCGAGTTATCCCGAATACGTTCTCGCGATTCACAGCTCAAAGAGACTACTGGTCGAGCAAATTTCACCGCCCGCATTTGTACTCGCCGACGCTATAATCAGTTTGACTTTGGCTAAAGGACAGCGACATGAGGTGAACAATTTACCAACTATTCCTCGTTTTAATTAATTTAAGTGCATTATGTATGTTAAAAAAAATTGTCATTTGTGTACAGACAAATTAATCGCTTGTTATTCACACAAAAAAATTTTATTATCAACTTCTCAAAGGCTGAAATTCCGTTAAAAAAAGAATCTTAAATGCTGAAGACTTTTCTGTATAAAATTCGTCTAAAATGTCATGTCTAAAGCATTTACTTACATTTTCACGTGTAAATGGACTTTTCCGCTATGAAATAAAAATTTGGGATGTACCGATAATGTTGCCATGTTATTGCCAATTTATACTGTAAATTTTATAAATAAGAATATATAAAATAAATAAAGTTATCATTTTAATAGCTTGAATGTAAAATTGTTCAATATCAACATTTCTCAGCTTATAGCCAAAGTGGACAAGGTTTCTCTTCTTATAGTATTTAAACTTTTTTCACTTATAAAATTATTTTTCGAATCTAAAATTTTTAAGAACAATGAGAAGAAAAATCTTGCCTACTACGGCTATAGGCCAGAAATTTTTAATATCCAACAGAGGATTTTTCAGAAATTTTGCAGATTTTTAAATAATGTCATTCGGTATATGACTTTAGAAAAATATGAAATAAATTGCATAGTTCGGAAAAATCTGCAAAAAATTTCTAAAAAGCTAAAAAAAATTTATATTGAACAAAGTATTTTCCAGAATTTTTTCGAATTCTTAAATTATGGCGATATGTCACTTTGAAAGTATAATTTAAAAAATGGTCATATAAAATAATAAATATGGTGCATTTGAGGGTCCAACTAAGTCTACAAAAAATTAATAGACAAATCTGAGCGATCGAGGTCAAATCCTAGTCGAAACGAAGTGGATTGCCCCACAGCTTTGTTAATAAAAATGAAATACCTAGAAATTAATAAAACGCGTATTTAATGCGAGATCCACGGACAAATGTGTTTTTGAATTTTAGGGCCGAGAAGGAATGACCGCCTATTACTTGACCAAAGGCTGGGCCGGTTTGGTCGTTATGGTGGAAAACCGTCACGACAACAAGTGGATTCATGTAAAGTGTGATTGCTACGAGAGTTACAACGTTGTATCAACCAGAGGACAGCTCCGAACGGCGGACAGTGTACCTCCATTACACAGGTCAGTGATTATCATCATTATTTGCAGAAAGTAACTAATACCCTTATAAAATCGGCTTTATTTGTAACATTACATAAACACGTAAGCATCCAGCCTATTTTTGAACCCTACAACATTCTCTGCTTCGATGATCATGGCGATCAGTTGTTGTTCCGTTTGAAATTATTTATCGCAGCAGTTTTGCTGTTCAATGCACAAAGTATCTAATGTTTTGCCTTTCTCGCTATTTTCCTCAAAGGCAAGTCATCCTCGTGTTGACGCAGTTGGAAGGAAGCGGCGGTTTCTCGATAGCTCATCGGCTGACCCATCGATTAGCCAATAGCGGGAATCTCCATGATTGGGGTCCACCAGACACTCAACACTTTCCTCAAATCGATACTCAAGTCGAAGGTCTTCACAGTCCGCGCTTGATAACCTGAATCGTGTGCGCAGTGACTTCGGAAAGAAGATAAAATGCAGTTTCGGTGCTACGTTCGGGCGTCGAATCCTCGCAGTTCGCGCAAAAAGTTTAGTGAACGGAACGATCGCCGTTAAATCCGTCGACCAAGTACGTTACAGAATTCGATAATTAATCGCGTGAAAAGAGTCTGCCGTTATTCTGAAAAATCATCGAAGGAACTGTTTGTCGATAATGTGTCTTCAGAGTGACGACGTATTGACGAAAAAAAAAAAAAAACAGACAAACTCTGCTTGCAATATACGAACAAACAAAGACACAATTATTTTCTCAACTTAACGATTAAGTGTCTGTCGTGCGAATGCGAACGATTAAGCGTCGAAGTTTTCTCGAGATTAATAGGAAGTTAAATTTAATGAACTTTTAACTCTTGTGTAGGTTTGTGGAGTTTGCGTTTCTGGAGTTACGTTGAGAGCAGCACACAACCATGAACACTTCTTTATATGTGTTTCGTTTACTTTTTTTGTACCACGATCTGTTATTTTGTATTGTAATTCGTCGGGTTTCGCGATTGTTTTTGTTAAACCTTCGATCGATGCACCGAGAGGAAGATGATTCTGAAACATCTTATTTTCTTCTTTCCGATCCGCTTTTAACACAGTATCGTTGACTTGATAAAAAAATATCCCGCAAATTATTTCACAAATAAATAAATACATTTGAGGATCGCTCATGTAAAAAATTGTAACTATTCAGTACTTATTATCATGATTGTATTAACTATTATCAAATATTTTTGCACATTTTTTGCCGCGGAATCTGAACGTAACTAAAAATATTTTTTTCATGACGTGTAGAAAATCTTAGTTTCTCTTTTTTCTATTAAAAAGAAGATATTGTGATGTATAGTAAAAAAAAATCCTAAAAGTGATTTGCAAAGAGTTAATATAATCATGGTAAAGAAAAAATGGAATAAGTATAATTTTATACATAAAATTGAGCCGAGCGTTCTTGAAATAATTTTTTTAAACCTTGTAATATTTTGAGGAATGCCCTCTTATCGATAACGAGAATCTGTGGCAAAAGGAGCTCTGAAAGGAGAAAATACATTTTTTAGCGTCATCCAAACCGAGAGAATTTACTTGCTCCTGGTATTAGAGTATTGCTAAGATACCAAAGATGTTCGTAAAATTTTTGATTATTTTTCCGTTATTTTAGTCTTGGATTGAGTCGATTTCCACGAACGCTCCGATGGCAGCTTGCGTTAAATTCTTCTTCTCTTCCCAGTGGATAGTTCTGATATTACTTTTTTCTCAGTCGCCGCAGCACCTTGCGACTTGTATTATCAATTTTTCTTCAGTCGTTTTAAGGAAATTGCGGAGCGGCTTTCGCCCGGGCCATCAATTTCACTCTTCGATCATGTACGCTCCACTCGTGGCACAATTAATATTTTTAAGGCGTAGAAATTGTTTCTTTATTTCAGCTATGTCGGTGCGATGTACACAAAGTGTTGGATACATTTTGCGATCAAGGATGTGCACTATTCGAATGAAAAAGTACTTTTAATCCAATTCTAGACGAACAAAGCGCACGAAATATCATCAATTGTGAAGAAGAAGAAAAATAATTACTCAAAATTATTCACAATAATGGCAAAAGCGCAAGAATTTTTTTGTTGTGTTTGTCTATATTCAAATGTATTTAATACACTTTTCCATGCGAATGACGCGCATATATGCTCGCTCGTGTCCCACTCAAAAAAATTGAGAGTGTTTTCGCAATGTTTTATTCCGATAGCAATTACAAGTAACGAGTCGATGACGAATTACGTTAAAATTACACAATCTCACACGCAAACACACACACACACACACACATAAACAAAGACAAATTCGTAGGGAAGGAATTAATGATACACTATTAATTGAGGGTTTTCGATAATTGTTAGTAGGGTGAAATCGTCTGTGTTCTATTGTTAATTCTACCAACGTTGTTACGGTATAGTTTCGTTGCATTTTTTACTTAATATTAAGAAATTGTGACAAGGCTCGATGGTGTAACTCGGCAAATTTTTCCGTGGCTTTCCCATCGTACTAAGTTACAATATTTAGAAGAAAATGAGGAAAAGATTAAGCAGAGATACCCATGACATTATTTAGAATCGATAGGATGTACGTCGCTCGCAAATCAAGCACGAAGTTGCCAGTGTACGTTGTGACCTTATCATAAATCTTCAGAAAACAAAGAAAAACAAATAACGATGATAATGAAGGAGTCGAGATACATTCGAGATACTATCTACGTGGTTGCAAACGTCAAACTGCCGTATTCCTTGCCCTTTGGACAATGTGAAACGTTAATGAGGCCATAGCACAGAGCCACTATTTCGACAGTCGTTGCATTTAGAGCGAGAGAGAGAGAGAGCGAGAGAGAGCGCGCGAGAGAGAGAGAAAGAGAGAGATTGTCTGCACCCTATGTACTACATATGAACGTGGTGATGTGACAATATCTAACGCTGTGATCAGTCGATCACATTTTCTTGGATGAAAAAAAAGAAAGAGAATAATAATAAAAGTTGAAAAAAAAACGCCGGTTAAAGGTGCCTGCAGATGTGATGACAAGGCTGCTTCGAGTTTATAAGGAGTATAAGAAGAAAAAAAACAATACATTTTAGTAGAGTCTCCAAGTGATCAACTGCATTTGTATCGCTTTCATTTAAATTGAGAAAATTAAGTTTATGGGCCGTATTTAAACGAACAAAAAAAGCAGCATACAATCCGAATCAGGCCTAAAGTTTAATCGTAGCTCTAGAACGCGACAGAGTAGTGGCATTTGGATGTTTGTCGAGTGATCGAACGAAGGCTCGATGCTCCGAATTAATTGAAGTTCGTTGGCTCGAACGATTGTTGTGTAAATTCAGAGGCCTTCGTCTTTTCGAGATTTAACGAAAATGTAGTTTTTCTACAGAGCTGCGAGCTCGACAGAGGAAATAATGCAAAGTTGGAATTTTTAGGTGAATTTCCCAGTTAAATTATTACGGGGAAAGAGCCGAGCACAATTTGAGTCTGATTCTTGAAGAATGTTGATTTTTAAATTCAATTGGGACCTGCAATGAAATAATTCTAAACAACTTGAGTCGAGTGTCGTATTTAATGAAACTATCTTATCGAAATTAAGTGAAGATTTTATAAACTCGTTACGACTAAGAGTCAATTTTATTCCCTAAAAATAATAAACTTGAGCAAAAATGCAACTCGGTTTTCCTTTGGCCACAAAACGCGCAAACTAGAATAATATTTACAATTATTTTTTCACTGTCTATTGAAAATGGGTATGTATATTTTGCGTTGTTGCACCAGTTATTGTCGATGTATACTATGTAATATCTATTCGTAAATTAGAACAACTATTTTTTCACCGCAAACAATAATAATCTTATAGAAAGGCCAATAACTGGGATATTCATCGAATTACGAGCGAAACGGAGTTTCAAATTTTTTCGGAGCGAGCTTTTCTTTTGATATAGGCACCGATTATCAATTATTTTGGTCGAACCTAGTAATCGCAATCACACGCTTACACAAACACACTTGTAATGACAAAGTTAGAAAAGATAAAGGGAGAGAGAGACACACACGCGCGCGTCCGCCTTTTGGCGAATCCGAAGGATTATTGAGCTGACCATTTGTGCCATACCAAACTGAACATTTAGATCCAAGAAAAATAGTGATCGATAATAATTTTATAGCGAACCATTCCATTGGCACGTCACGATGTACCGGGAGACCCTTTTTTCTCTGACGACACAAACAACAAAAATTCTATTTTACATAATGCGTAGTCGGCAAGGGAGTAAATGTTATACGAGATAAATGTACGAAGAAAAAAAAAAAAAACAAACTGCGATTAGTTTTAATGCGGTTCGTTGACGGAGTGCTTATGATATTAATGCCGCGAGGCTGCAGCGAATTTTGATGCTCCGTTAACGGGCGCCAATCGAGATATGCACAACCAAATAACATAGTAACGGACAAATTGGAGCTTCGCGTGTCTGGGATATTTTATCATCGGAAGATTTTCGCGCGGATTTGAATGTTTTAGGAAAAATTCCAATTGTAAATACGAAATATGAAATGAAGAAAAAAAAAAATGAAGGCGTAAGGATATTTATTCTATCGAAATAGCGGAGACGACAAGAGATAAAGAGAAGGAGAAATGGAGAGAGAAAAAAAGAGAGAAAGAGGAGGCAATAAGTTTAAAGTCGCACACCGCTTGCGTTACGTTTGAGTTTAATTTGCATGCGCTTCTCGTTGTCGCTGTCACAGCGTTAAACTATACGATAACGCCGTAATGACTTATTATATTGAAAAAGTTAGTAATATATTGGAGATTGAAAAAAAAAAACAAAAACAGAAAAACGAAAAAAAAAAAACAAATGGGACGTCGACGTTACGAGCATCGCCGATGATTGAGAGTTCGGAATAACCACAAGCACATCGACAGCGAGTTCTTGCTTTAGCGTTCGAAAATCCGCGACTTGTGCGGTTTCGCTGTGAAAAAAAAACAATGTAAGAAAAATGTAATTTAAACGAAATCTAATATAAATGTGATATCCAACTTTTTTCAATGGCCAACCGATCGGATTATACACTTATTTGGGTGTAATCTCGCTGGCTCCGTTCTCTTTGAAATGCTAGGAAAATAATTGCGATACTCGTAGCGTCTTCGCGTTGCCCAAAAGTACCTAGACATACTATATTCTTAATATGTGAAAAATAAATGAAATACGTGTCTCACTGTATTTGTATGATAGAGGATAATGTAACGGTCTCGTGACGCTGTGGTCGAGAGCACCTCGTCGTAATCCGAAGACAGAACGAAAAAAAAAACGTCTACCCTTGTACTACGTGTGTAACGAGCCCGTTTTTAACGAGGTCTCTTTACTTTACGGTGCGGCTAGCGACTTTCCTCTAGATCATGAATTCGCGCAAAGCCTGCCTATGTCTCTGCCTGCCTGCCCGCCCGCCTGCCTGTCAGTCTGTCTGCCTGCCTACGTACGGACGGACTTTCGAGAGAAAAATACTAATTGACATAGGCATGAGGTTTTTAGCGACACAATTTTGTCCGTAAGTTCATTACACCGATCCTTGATCATATCTAGAACAAAAAAAAAAACTGAAATATCCTCGAAACACGAACTCGAATCAGCAATCAACAATTGTGATAGTCTGTGGAAAGAACAACGTTCACCAAAAGAAAATGGAAAAAAAAACGATAAGTCCCTTCATCATGGAAAATATAAAACTGTATAATTATTCTTCGATCGAAATGCGTTAACGCGAAGCAGCAGACACAGAACTCTGTACGTTTGAACAAAAAAGTTTGTCTCTTACTTTACCTCTATATTAAATATATATAAATAATTGCGCAAATATTTAATATACCGTATAGTATACTACATCCATGTATATTTCCCACCATGCATAGGTATACTATATGTATATGAGATACTCCATATTTATTATATTTAATATAAAACGACAAAGGATATCTTGAATATTTACTACCGTATGATAAACAAATGATATCGAAATTGTGTTGTCCCCCGATTTGTATCGTGTAGGCACGTTTAATAATAAATCGAAATATTATCTAAACAGCGCGTGTGTTTATTGATTTTCATTAATTTTTACACGATGATATGGTGTAATCCAAAGATTTTTAAAATTTTTATTTATTGTATCTGTGTTATTGGACCAAATATCGGACGAAAATCTGGCCTTAAGCATTTAATTCTTTTTTTCGTGTTTCGAGATTTGGGATCTTTAGTTCATCATTCCCGAAGAGAATCGTCTACTTCAATTTTAGTCTGAAAACTTAAACTTTAAATTTCAAGGTGTTACGAAATTTAATGAAGAAAATGCAAATTCCTATTTTTCGTCGAAAATTTTTTGAATTTCCCGGGTATAATATTTATGTTCCTACTTGACGACATTTTCAAGGTCCAAATATTATGAATAGATTTAAAAAATCCGTTTTAATGCTTAATCCACGTTTTTTAAAGATTTGAATGGAAATTAACATTTTTAGTCAATTAAATTAACTGAAATTTTGCAAAGAGGAACCTTAAAATATTTTTCGATCGGGAAGAACTTTCGTGTCTTTGAGAGACACCAAAGGAAATATTTAGCAGTGAGAGATGCAATAAACAAAAATTTCCAATTCTTTGTGGAAAACTTACTTAAGCTTTTGAATCTAGTGATTGACCTCTAATTATCTTATGACAGGCCGCAGCTTTCGCACGATTTTTTTTGCTATCAGAAAGAAGAGAATTTCGTGGTGAGAATAAGAAAAAAAAAAATAGAGGTTAAAATATTGTCACCCTAGTAACCTACTCAAAAAAATACTACATACAAATTATTATTTTGACAAATCAATTCTCTTCGATAATTTTCTTATCAAAATTTCAGCTGGAATTAGAATATCTCAAAAAATTAGAAGTAAGGGTAGAATCAAATTTCGTACATAAAATGTCCGGTAGTAGCGTTAGAGCATTGCAGTAACGTTTTCGCCGGTTTGGCGTTTGCTGCCGTATCTGGAAATTATCAAAATTCGAAGATGGCGTCTGCAATGGATATCGATGATGAGGGAAGCGATTTGCCGACTTCGAGCAGCGGCAAAAGCGACAAGAAGCGTTTCGAAGTGAAAAAGGTGCTCTAAATTATTAGTACAATAATCAAAACCCTACTCACTTAGGATTTTGTTTAGTGTTTCGACAAATATGGTTTTCTAACCTCTCTTTGCTTTGTCATCATGATTCTTTGATTATATTATCACGCGGACGTCACTTTTGACAATGGCTTATAATTTTTGTATTTTTCCAGTGGAATGCAGTCGCCCTTTGGGCTTGGGGTGAGTTTTTCTATAATTATTTATTTGCCAATGTGAATTTTTTACCTGAAATTTATGTTATTCGCTACCAAATAGCCAAAGAAGGATAAAAAGCGCCAAGGATTTTACAATAATTTCTCTCAATTGTCGTAGATATTGTTGTCGACAACTGCGCTATCTGCAGAAATCATATAATGGATCTTTGCATCGAATGTCAAGCGAATCAAGCATCGGCAACAAGCGAAGAATGTACCGTCGCCTGGGGAGTTTGCAATGTGCGTTTGCATCATTTCTAGAATTTCTTGCTAGATATTCTAGTGGATTACTAAAAAAATTTCACAAAAACACATTCCACGTGTTGTGTACACAGATCGCACAATTTTAATTGTAAAAATTTTCTTTGGCTGTGCAGCATGCGTTCCATTTCCATTGCATCTCTCGTTGGCTCAAGACTAGGCAAGTCTGTCCACTAGACAATCGCGAATGGGAGTTTCAAAAGTGAGTATCTGCTGATCGCTTCTCTTGAAGCTTTTTGGCTTAAGCAATGATTATTGCATGAAAAAATGGCAATAGTCGATATCTAGAGAATGGTTGTAATTTTTTCATCTCACTAATTTTTATAAATGAGGATATCCTTGTATATATTTAATACTTTGGAGAATGACCAACAGGAAAGTACAATTTGAAAGGACAAATAAGTTTATTTAAGAGGAATGCTGGAGTAGTGTTTTTTTTACTGACTTTGGTCGGCGAAGAGGTTCAGTTTCGTGGTTTACAAACTACGTTGTTAAAATGTTACGAATATGTTTCATATTGCACAGAATTAACTTATCAACATAAGCGCATTTACGTTTACACGAATTTTGGGTGAAAACGCGCAAATAATAAAGAAGATCGTAAATTTGTAAACTTGCCGAAAGCCATTATGGACGGTCAGCACTATCTATTTTGTAGTATGTAAACATTTCTAGGAATCACATTCAATAAACGAGACTGGTCGCAAATTCTATGAGGTTCTCCATAAATTTGAAGATCGCTTGACTGGCGATAGTACAAAAGAAGCGCACGTGAAATGTAAACTGAGTTCAGTTCAGTTAACTGAGCAGTTCAATCGGAGAAAAACACTGACGCTCTTCTTGCTCGACTATAATCGCTTCTAACAAGCGAACGGACTGCGTAAACGTAGATTGCATCATACGTGCGTTTTTTGTGTGCTATCGCCAGTCTAATAATCTTAAAAAATGGGCAATCTCATAGAATTTATATCCACTCTCGTTTTTCTAAAGTGATTCCTAGAAATAATTATATAGTATAAAACAGGTGGTATTGACATTTCGGGCAGCCATATTGGGTTTTCGTAGGTTTACAAATTTCGGATTCTCTTGATTCATCAAGCGTTTTTACCGGGAATTCACACGGGCGCAAATGTGCCTGTGTTTATATTATAATCCTGTGCAATTTGAGACATATTTGTAATACAATAACAACATAGTTTGTGAACTATGAAACTGTACTTTTTCACTGACCAAAGTCAGTGAAAAAATCTACTTCAGCATCTCTTTAAGGGAATTAAATCACTTATGAAAACTCAAAAGAAAACTATTTTTTTAAATGATATCCTTCTTCTGAAAAATGTTGCACTTATACCTTATTAAGTACATAGCAAACATCATTATTCTGCAATTTTGTAAAGACATACCGTGCACAAAAAAGGTGTGAGTTCAGAAGTAAAAATGTCCCATGTCATAGCTTCAGACCAAACTAGTGAACAAATTTTAGTATTCGACGTCGTTTTGTCTGTCAAAGATTGCATTCTGGATTGAATATTGCAATTCTGGATGCAGTGAGGGTCAGATTTACTCTAAACAATTGATTAGTGATTTTTTTAAAGAGAAAGATATATTTACACATTTAAAATCATAGCTTTGCTTATAAAGACTTAAAATACAAATTCCCATATTCAATCTAGGGTGGACTCTTTGACAGATAAAATAAGACTCAAACACTAAAATTTGTTCATCAGTTTGTTCAGAAAGTTACAACGCGTGACAAATTTTTTTTTTTACCTCACACGATTCTGATGCACTTTATCTCCTTACAAAATTGCTCAATTATAATGCTTGTTATGAGTTTAATAAGGTTTGAATTTGAAATATTTTGGAAGAAGGTTATCGTTTACAGAATTTTTTAAATGATTTATTTCAGGTGACTCGATCATCTTAAAGTCATTTGAGGAAGACATTTAATGTACATTTCGGCACCAAATTGAGCGCCACTATCCCACTTCACATCTTAACTGAGTCTTAACACCTTTAGATTTTGCGATACCTTGCGATCGGTAATCAAATCTGTAATTTCAAGTTCTCTACCACTGTTCATCTGTTAGATAAAAGTCATGAATTCAGTCTTTCTGGCATTTACGAATGTATCAGAATACTTAAGAATTATTAGTTCTTTTATCACTTTCAGTTCATAGAAAATCTATCAACTTAAGTCATAGTTTTCTGACTCTGTTGGTACTTTCTTTTGGAGATCTTAGAATGATCTATGAGAGACCTGAAAGAATTTCTGTTTTGCTCAGAACAAGATAAGTGTGAGAAAATTAACCAAATTTTCCAGGAGAAAATAACTTCGCGATATTGAAATTTTCGGATAAAAGACCGATTGACAAAAAAAATCGACTCTACAATTCTGAGATGCAGTAAACGCTTTCCTTCATTTGTGATAAATTGTGGCAGATAACAACATTTTACAGTCTTGGTTATCGATGGTTGATACCGACAGTTCGAGATCACAGTCATTGCTACTCGATCGGTAAAAAAACTGTAATCTGAGTTTGTAAATCTAAGTTTTCGTATAATGATAATTCAAAAACTGAAATTCCATGAAGGTAATGTGAAACCGAAACCACGCTCGGTCGGTAAACAAAATTGTTACGGTATTTGTTTAGGATGCATACATTTTAGCGTTCGATCGAAGTAGAATGTCACTACATTTATTCCTTCTCTAGTGGGATACTATTTTCGTTTAAGGCGAAACTCTTAGCATCCTCGAAAAAAGAGAATTACAGTTTTTGTACCGACCGCGACATTGCACATCATTTGAAGCGATAAATTGGTTTATTTTAACGGAATAAAACAAAAATTCTGTTTTTTTAAATTAGGTATGGGCATTAAAAGAATGTTCACAATTGCCTCGCACAACGGAGCCTCCGAGGATTGCGGATCCAGTTTTGGTATGATTGCTACAAGATTTCAAACGCCGCTGCCAATTTCGGATAATCTCTTTGCTGCGACTTTGAAGCGCTGTAAGACAACGCCGTTATGCTCGAAAACATTAAAATTATATTGTTCTGACGTAAAATTCACGTCTGCACGTAAAAATTCAAATAATGTAAAGGTTTCGTCGATTCGCCTGACGCGCTACGCGGCTTGTTCAATTATCAAGCCTTAGATATTTGATCACGAATAAATCATTTGTCTAATCCACAGACTATGTAATATCTAGATTTAAGATACACGAATAAAAATAATTTGTCAAAATACTAATTCATTGATTTTATTTATTATTAATACGACGATGACATCCAATGAAAGATCCATAATGTCGCATTCCCTCAATCTTGAAAAATACGAAATCTATTTATCATAATATTCCGAATTTTTCATTAGTTTTGGGCTTACAATACAATAAACATTGTGCATTTGATATTGAATTAATGATGAGAGATTATATCGCTATAAATTGTATCTTGTGTTATATTTGACAATAGAGCGATTTTTGATCTTTCAAAACGGAAAAGAGGCTCTGAGTTTCAAGCGAGCGTCGATTGAAAACGTCCCTGAAACCAAATTTCTATATTAGGCGTATTCCATGAGTTCCGGGGAATATTTCGGCGAAAAAAAATTTAGGGGTCCATTTTAGTTACGAACGAAGGACCCAAAATAAATGGATTTCAAAAATGACGTAGGAAGTATTTCTGAAAATTTGATATTTTCAATGCAAAGTTTTTAGTTATAGCGGTGACTTATAAATTTTCAGTATACTAATTGCGCATCATTCTGATCCGTCATGTATACTTAAATCTGAGCAACAATCCTGACCGTTTTTCATTAAACTGTATGAGGTCTTTGGATTTAAAAAATGTTAACAAACGTTGATAAAAAGAATCTGTGTCTTAGATTTTTTAGCGCCACAATTCCGTTTTTTGTAGTTCCGTGTAGTTAGTGTTTATTTTGCATACGTTTCACAAGAATGAGAGAAGATTGCAAATACTTCTCAATGTTATAAAAATCTTAAAAAGTTCATGCATATTGAAGGTACCGAAAAGCATAATTTTGCATGATAATAATTCCAAAATGTTATAAAAAATAAATCGAAAAATTACTTAATTCACAAATTCTCCAGAAACCCAACGTTTCTTTCGTATGAAAATGATTTACTAATTTTGCTGAATATGCAATTTCAGATTTCTTAATTCGCTTTGAATCATTTTTTTTCATATGGAAATATGTGTGAAAGAAAATTCGAAGGAAACTTAAAAATCTGGAAAGATCCATAAGTATTCAGAAAAATAAACGAATCATTTTTGTGAAAGAAAAATTTAAGTTGCCAAGAAATTTCTCGATTAATTAATTTTTTTATTCATTTGTTGACAACATTTTGAAATTATTATCATACAAAATCATTCTCATCAGAACCGTTAATATGCATAAATTTTGTGTTTTTCCACACATTTATTCTATATGAAAATTTAAAAAATTTCATAGCAAATTAAAAAATCTGAAAAAATGCATAAGTATTCAGAAAAACACGAATCATTTTCATAATAGAGAAGAATAGGTTGCCGAGAAAGATATTAATTAATATTTTTATTGATTTGTCAATATCATGTTAAAATTATTAAGATGCGAAATCATTCTCTCAGTAACTCCAATATGCATGAATTTTTAAAGATTATTATACCATCGAGAATTTGCAAATTTCTCTTATTTTTCTCGAATGTATGCGAAATGAACACCGAGCGACTACCTTGAGTTTTTCGAATACTGTAAGCTAAATAACAGTCTCCTAAATACACTATCGTAATTATAAATGCTATTCACATACGGACTCATAATCAAACGTGTGCGTGACGAATGTGTCGCTTCATAATTTTTATACATTTTTTTTTTCTCATAGTGCGACCGAAACAGATCCGATTATCCGGTATTACAGCATGGCTGCTGCACTCAGCGGTGCAAAAGTTTTGTCACGAAGGGTAATATACAACTGTTTCTGCATTGCTACATTTTCGAAGCGTTCTAATCCTGCATCATTCTATTTTATGCATGCTTCGCAAGTATACTCATAATATTGTCTACCCGGAAAATGATATTTTTACAATTTCAGAGTTATCCGTGTGATTCACGAAATTAGATAATAATCCTAGAGCTTAATGGTTTGATATTTCTAGGAGTAGCTGGGTCAGTACTTGCTAGGCCTATGATAGGTAGACCGTGGAGAACTGGCTTCTAATCCGGGCATACAGCGAAAATTACGTCGTCGAAAGCAGCAACCGGTATTATACCAAAGGTTCTCGTCTTGCGGCGTCTTATGCCTTTTAGCTCTGCCGCAGCATCCTTAGCTAGACTTTCAACTCTCTATTCTCTCCCGCGCCGACTCTATCTTTTACTCTTTATACCCGTGTTCATCCCTTACCGCGGAATTGTATAACTATATATCGACATATTCTTATCTCTCGTCGAGCGTGCACTAAAGGAGGATTTTCCGAAGCTTCGCCAGGTGCACCCAACTTATGAATGGAAAATTGTCTTTTCTAATAGAACCACTCGGACAATGTCGTTGGGGAGATCAAAAATATCTTTTGACTCACCAATTATCCAGTACTCGCCAATCTTAATTCTCCAGAACGTTTGAAATCCTTCGATTAAACCAGATTGTACGTTTCCGAGATGAGAATGTTAAATTTATTAATAAAAAAAAAATTTTGAGCAACATGTGTATCGGACTTACGATAAGTCTGTAAAAAATTACAAACATTTTTTTCTTATTTTTTAATTTTGTTTCTAAATTTTGGTTTTTTACAAAGCTATCTCTATGAGGTAGAATGTTAATCGATTTTAGCTTCGTCATAGAGGAAGCTTTGTAATAAAACTCAAAATTATGAGGAGGCAATTTGCAAAGTTTCACTTTGCAGATTTTTTTTTAAAGAAAGTTTAAATTCTCAAAAATGTGCACCATGTAACAAATTACGACGAAACTGTCTATCCATCATTGCTGAATGCTACTGATCTTATGTATAAAATTTGAGTTCATTATCTCATGTTTTTCCAAAGTGAGAGCAAAAACGTGATTCCTTTTTAAGAATCCACAACTCCATAAAACTTGAAACGCTTTTCGATTTTGGTCAAATTCAATACCAGACGAAATTAACAGTCCCTGCAAATTTAAAGAATTATTTAGCAGAATATCGCCATTTTTACAAAAGCTAGAGCGCGCACGTCCCTTTTTTAATTTAAAAAGCCATAAAATGAAAATTTCTGCATAGATTCCGAACGAAACACTGTTGTTAAATAACAGTTACATTGCTAAGTGGAAAATTGTAATAGAGCAGCAACGAAAACGATTTTTGTGTTTACTGGGGTACTAAGCGAACCGGTGCTGATATGAACGTTCAATAGTCAACTATTGTATATCTCCAGTCAAACAACCAAATTTCCTAAAAACAAAACTATAAGAAAGCAAAAAAAAACCAAAAACAGAGATAAAAATGTGTGAACTGTGAAAAGATCTCCGGGGAAAGCCGTTAATGTTTCCTAAAAACAAAACTATAAGGAAGCAAAAAAAAACCAAAAACAAAGATAAAAACGTGTGAACTGTGAAAAGATCTCCGAGGAAAGCCGTTAATGTTGGTTGCAGAGATGAAGGCTACCCGCCCACCCGTTTCTTCGGTTAGGCTTGCGAGGTCGTTTCAGGGCCGTTTACCTGGCGAACGAACGCCCGGGAGATGGAATATAAATACGATTTTCGCGTTTCGCAGGCTCGGGACGAGTAGCGCCGCCACGTCAGGCGCTGGGGAGGCTTCTGTTGGTGGTGCTGGTGCTGCCAGTGGTGGAATCGGTAAATAGAACCCTCCCGAGGATCGGCAGGAGCAGGCGAGAGCTTTCGTCTGTTCGAGCGTGGGATGGGTGATAGTCGGTAGTCGCGAAGGCCTCATTTCCGCCGGAAACAGCAGTCCCTCGTTCCTCTCACGGATCAGCCGCGTTGGCGCTACCGGCGCGATGCTCTTCTGGCCGCCATTGCTGTCCCACCGTCACATTGCAACTAAAAGCTCGTTCTTCTCCTCGTCGACGACCTCGAATCTTGGCTGTCTCCTGCAATCGAATTAAATACATTCCCGAGGATCGTCCAATCGCGCATCACGTCTCCTCTGCGTAGTGTCGCTTCTGAGGCCAGCAGCCGCTCGGTAAGTACTAAAAACCCAACCACCCTTCGTTTTCTCATTTCGTTATTTTCCGCAGTTTTAATCAGTGCGACCTTTCCATCGTTTTTTTTTCCCTCGATCGTCACGCAGATTCTCGTGAAATTTCATCACATCGTGTTTATTATGTTATCAAGTTGTCATTATCATTTATTCAACGAGAAAATTAGATAGGCTTTAAGATTAGACTTTTCGCTGTTTTTTTTTTCAGGCTTCTTTTTTTTTTACTTGTAGCTTAGGCGATATCTTCACTACGTTGTCTTCTATAAAGAAATAGGATATTCACCTGTAAATGACTGAGCGGAACGATTTGCTTATTTGGGTTTCTATAAAATGCCAAGAGGTCGAAACGGTCGTTGAACATTTTAACGATTATTAACGGCAAGAATTGGCGAATTATTGGATGGATTTTGTGAATTCCGAAACCATTTTGTGACACTAAAATGAACAGTACTATTGATATAAAATGTACAGAACTTAAATACTGATTTGAAGGCCATTCTTTACGTCAGAAAGACTTCTCAAATTTTCTTGTCTTTATTTCGCTCGTTTTCCAAAAATTACGATACCATGCGTAATTTTTATGATGTTGTTACGCACAGTTTCGGATTTTATAAATTGGCTCCCTATGTATTTCAAAACTACCTTTTGGGTCTAAAATCATCGAAACTACTGATACTAAGTAAATAGACCTTCGGAACTAAGTTTTATATGGAAAATAAAATATATTCACTTAATCAATATTGCTTTCTCATACAGAAAGCTTCGTTTTCATGAAAAAATATTCTTCGATTTCCATGTGAGATTACCTAAGATGGTCTAAAACATCGAGAAGGTGATTTTTAAAAAAATGTCCACGTGTGTATGGCAGGTTTGCAAAATTTAAACCGCTTTATCTCAAAAACGGTTCCAACGATCAAGCTGAAATTTCGTACACTCGTAGAGCATCGACGCTCGTTTCTATGTATGTAATTACGAAAAAATGTAACCATTTTTTCAGGTTTTATGAGATTTTACATTTTGAAAAATGTATGTATGTTTTCCAGTTCTCGATAAATAAAGCAATGAAAAATCACGATCGGTATTGAATTAGAGAAAGTCTATTAAGCGATTTAGATTTTTTTGGATTTTCATATTTTTCAACAATTGATGTTTTCTTTCCAATTCAAGTTAACTGCGATCAACGCTGCTGTCGTAATATTTTACAAGGTCGAATTAATACCCACTTCTAGTAGATATCGAATTCGATGAAGATCGGTGGAAAGGTTCGGATTTTATAGGATATTGAATTTTCGAAATATTGACGTTGTCATAATAACTGAAGTAAACTTTACCTAATCCAGCAAATTTTATACGATATACAAAGTTCAAACTTGATTCACGTATGGATTAATAGACTATTGTCTATATGTCTACATAGAACGAAGTTCGGGTACTAATTTGACACGAATGGGTCGAGCGGTTAAAATCTTATGACACCGAATTTATGGAAAATCGTTTTTCGAGTGAAAACAAGTCTGCAAAGTAGAATCTTGGAAATTGCTTCTTTTTTTTGTGCTTTTTACAAAGCTTTCTCTATGAGGAAGCGAAAATCGATTGCAATCTTTACTTATAGTGGTAACTTTGTATAAAGTAAAAAAATAATGAGGAAGTAATTTGCAAGGTTCTACTTCGTAGGCTTTTTTTTTTTTTTTCATTAAAAGCACCTTAATGTCTTTTTAGGCTATACAAAAATGGAAATAAAGATTTTATATGTATAAATTCATCGCAGACACAACGTCCAATACAGTTTTCGACGTTGTATTATTTAGAAAAGTTTTCTCGCTGTTTCGACGAGACCAGCAGCCACCGCCATCCATTATCCTCGGCTTCGATAAATCCGCGAGGCGCAGGTACGGAGGACACCGCTGTGTTTGGCGGATATATCAAGGATTCCTTCCTTCGAACGTCGAGTCTCTGCGTATAACGCCCATGGCTCTCGATACTAGCCCTGTCCCTCCCGTGTTTTTGTCTTGCGTCTTACTTCGTCCACCTCTTCTATCCGATTTTGTTGTCTTGCACCTGCATCGAACCTCTTAGCTGCTCGCCTGCCTCTATTCCCGAAACAAACACTCTGTCCTCTCGCTAGTAGCTACTAGAAGACGGTGGCATTTTTTATTTTTATTTTCTTTTCGAAATTTTCTTTTTATTTTCGAAAATAAAAAATACCTTACTTTAGACGGTGAACCTTTTAGCACCTTTTTCCTTTTTGCAACTACTTTTACTTTCTCGTTAGTAAGAGGGGAACGAAAAGGTTATTTATAAACTTGCATTTACGATTTTTTTTTATTTCCGCAAACCGGAAATAAAAAATCTTTACTTTCGACGAGGAATGTTAAACATTTTTTTTCTTTTTGCCACTATTTTTACTTCCTCGTTAGTAAGACGAGAACGAAAACGTTATTTGTAAACTTGTATTGACGATTTTTTTTTTTGAAAATCGGAAATAAAAAAACTTTACTTTGGATGAGGAACATTGAACATTTTTCCGTTTTTCTACTATCTTTACTTACTCGTTAGTAAGAAGAGAACAAAAAGGTTATTTACAAATTTGCATTTACGATGGTTTTTTTTCGAAAATCGGAAATAAGACATTTTCACTTTGGACGAGGAATATTAAACGTTTTTTTTTCCTTTTTGCAACTACCATTATTTACTGGTTAGTGAGAGGAGAACAAAAAATTACAAACTTGCATTCACGATTCGAAAATCGAAAATAAAAAAAACTACTTTGGACGACGTCCATTGGCCATTTTGCCTTTTTGTAACTACTTTCACTTACTCGTTACTAAGAGGAGAACGAAAAGGTTATTTGCAAACTTTTTTCGAAAATCGGAAATAAAAAATCTTTACTAGACTTTTTTTATAGACTATTTTGTTAGACGAGGAACATTGAATATTTTTCCGTTTTGCTACTACTTTTTCTCGCTCGTTAGAAATTGGAGAACAAAACGGTTATTTACAAACTTGCATTTACGAACTTTGGACGAAGAACAATAAACATTTTTTCTTTTTGCAACTACTCTTATCTACTGCTTAGTAAGCAAAGAACAAATAACTGAGTAGACTGCCGAAAAGCAGGTTTCAGTGTTTATGTCAGTAATGTTTTGTTAGATGCAAGAAAAAGAGGATGAGTTTTCTTTGCTCCTGGGACTGATTGTAGCTGCTTCCGTAAGGTACGTACAGCCACTTTTCAATTATTCATTGCGTTCACTGGAGTGGTCAAAATTTAATTTTTATTTATCTTTCGGAACGTCTAAATTTTATGAGGAGTACTGAAAACTCTAAATCTAATTCTCTAAAAAACCGAGAAATGTTAAAAATATTTAGAGGTCGCTAACAAAGTTGGAATGTGAATTATTAAATTCTTCAATTATTAGGCGTAGTTTTCGGTTATCAGCGTTGGAAACAGAAAAAAAAATTCGATATTATCAACTAGAACGTATAAGAGAATGCTGCCCAATATCGGGTAAAATTTACAGGTTGCTAACTTAAAAATTTTGATGCGACACCTAAAAACAAGCTTTACATTATTAGGAAAAATGGACGGATTTAAAGGCACTCTATACAAATTGTCAAAAAAAATTGGAAGCTGATCGGCATCTAAAATCTTAGATGTTCATAAAAAGGTTTGAGATTTTTGTTATGCCTATTGTAAATACGAACCCCATATTATTTTTCAAAATTTATTTAGCAGTGAAAGCCCAATAATATTCAGGTAACCATTGGTATACTGTGATAAACAGTGCCGTTAATTTTAAATATTGATATTTTTTTGCTTCCTCATAGAGGAAGCTTCGTTTTCGTGAAAAAAAAAAGGTTTCGAGATTTTTATGTCAGGATACTTAAAATGGTCTAAAACATCGAGAAAAATGATTTTTACGAAATGTCTGTATGTGTGTGTGCGCGTGTGTATGTGCAGATTTCCTTGTACGCACGATAACTCTCGTAATTTTCTACGGATTTTCTTTTAATTTGGCACTCAAGTAGACTATCATATAACAAAGTTTGGGATTGTATTTGACGCGAATCGGTTTAAGATTTTGTTTCTTACAGCATTAAAAAAATTTTGAAACAATCGTTTTCACGTTATAACTTACGCGATTAAAGAGGCACCAGGCTGCAATTTTGAATATAAATGGACTACCTGTAAAACATTATGTGTACCAAATTTCTCGAGAATCTTTCGAATCGTTCTGATTTTATTACAATTTCAATTTTTTCAAAAATGTCTGCAAATATAACTCATGCAAATTCACAGATATCCGGCTGCAATTGCCGATATAATTTCACGATTATTGATTTCCAATTAAGACTTTGGTCTAATAAACTGTTGAAACGTCAGGAAATTTCGATTTTGGTGAACAAAAAGAAAAAAAAAAGCTTTCACAAATAAAACTTGTTTCGAAATTTTCCCCAGATTCATCTTAAATTCTCTTCACACTTAGACGACCATTCGAAAACATATTTGCTACAAAATTTGACACCAATCGGTCAAGTGGTTCAAATTTTATGGCATTTTGAATTATTTGAAAAATCTCATTCGAGCGCTTGCTCATGTAAATTACTAGGTATCGGGTTTCAATTTACTTTACACATGGACTATCATTCCACAATTTTGGAGTAACAATTTTTTGTTTTTTTTAGAAGCGCTCGAGATACTTTATCGAAAATTGTGAGCTCTCACTGGTTGAAGAGTGCAAGTTGGTCCTGGGACGGCGCATCTTCGTCAGGGTGAACATACACTCGATAGGCCAAGTGAATGAGGTGGGGTATGAGGCACAGAGAGTTTCAGAGGTTGAACGTAGAGGATGGAGGGTGTTCTCGGCGTTGCCCGCGCGCGGATGCCCATAGCACGATGGCCTGGCTGACCGAGCAGGAGCAACAAAGGCTTCCTAAGAGCCCTTCACTGCCGGACCATCCCGCTCGAGCACTCACCCTTTCCCCCGGCTTCATCATCCTCCCCAGCATCGAGCCCCGCGCGCACCACCTCGGCAACGCTCTTCATCCGCCTCTGCGCGGCCTCTTCTGTCTCCGCCGCATCGCCGACGAGTGACGACGTGCTCCCCCGGCAACAACCCCTCACTTCGTGCCGTGATTGCCACCCAAATGTGTTTACCCGTAAACCGTATCAAACCGTCGGTGTGTACGCGTCTCCTCCTCGTTGGTCCTCCTCGCTGAGCTGCCCCGACGACCCGTCATCCAGCAATAGCACCTCTTCCCTTTCCTTTTTCTTCTCCGCCTTCTTCTTCCTTTTCGATGCTCGAGATATACGATTTATTAAAAATCTTTTGATACATAAAGCTTCGACAATACAGCAACTTTGATATATGCGATCTACTTTAAGCAGAGGTTCGAAAATTTGTTTTTCGATTTATAGATGCATCTTATGTAACTTCATTTCGCATATGGCAGAGCCTTTGAATCACTGAAAAGCATGAAACAAAAATTGGAAAACTTCCCAATGAAAAAGGAGTTTGATTAATGAACAAATGGGTTTAAAGAATTGTGAAATAGGTCACTTCATTGCGCTTATTGCAGAGCCTTTGAATCACTTTGGAAAGTATGAAACAGAAATTGAAAAACTTCTCAATGAAAAAGGAGCTTGATTAATGACCAAAATGGTTGAAAAAAAATTGTGAAATAATAAACTAACCATTCGCATATCATGGCCGGGATATTTTCATACCCAATGACAAACAAATCCACATGTGGGTGTAATTGGGCAACAATCAGACGACAAAATCGTTTGACTCCGAAATTTCTGAAGGAAGAAGGGCGTTAACTTCATTAGCTGGAACTTTCGTGTTCAATGAAATTCCGAAAGTGTTTGAGCGATATTTTCGTGTAGCTCACGCTTTAAATTTCGTCATTAACAAAACTCCAATTCCTTTATTGTTCAATCAAGATTGGGTTTAGATTTGAAGATGTTACGTGCTAACGCAATGCATTTTGTAGGATAGAATTTCGTATGGAAATTAACCCAGTCAATTTTGCAACAAACCATCGCATTCGATGAACGTTTTATTCTGATAACAACATATTTCGTATCGCTTGTCTAACTCTCAATGTATCTCGAATTGTCTCTCCAGATGCAAAAAGAATTTAGCAAGGCGTGGGAGGAATTCCGGGTGGCCTATACTTGTAGCAACTCTTCCAGACTTCGAAGAGGCAGATGGCGGAATGAAAGCGGAAGAAAATAGCGAGAGGCATCGACACGTGAGTGATTATCGTCCATGCCCAGACACCGAAGAAACGCAGGTGATCTGGCCGCACGTCGGCTCGTGATTTTTCCAGAGTATTCACCGTCCATAAAGCTATATTAACCACGATGAGAAAGGTGATCAACTCCTTTCCCGGTTTAGCGCTCGAAGTAGATCTCCGTCTCCAGGCAATCTTGAAAAGGGAAAGCAAATAAAAATAAAAACTCATACTTATCTCAACAACAGCCTATTTTACCAACGTTTACCTTAACGAGAAGAGTTTGGCTTGTACTTTGCACGAGAGCAATGAAATCTGCTCCTAAAGATAATCCCCAAGTTGGACCCATGGTCAATATTCCACCAACCGCTCCGAATAGACAATGCAAGTAGACTCCAGCCTGGGCTGCTGCAAGCAATGTGGAATCCAAATGTGGAGCTGGTTTTGTGCTTTTTAGCTCGAGCTGTCTCAATTTCAAAGAGCCACTTATTGCAGCAATTGCACCTATTTTAACATTAACACATCAAATTCTTGTATTAATTATTTGCAACTTAAGGCGTCGTCTTACTTTAAACGCTTAGAAAAACGATATTTCCATAAATGTTTTAATAGTTTTAATATTCTAGATATTGATTGAAAACTTTTTACACTTAATAAATACACTTCGGAAATACATTACAATTTCTATTAAATTTATTTAAGCTACTATTTATACATGAAAAAAATTGCAGGTCTGCGCTGTTGATAAAATCTCGGAGATGGATCATCCGAAACAGAAAATCAAATGATTTTAGATTCAGGATGTTGATGGCTATAGCGTATATACCATTTTCGTACATATATGCGCAATAACAACAAAATGGGGAACATTTTTCAACCGTTTTTGGCGACAAACGAAAAGTAAATATCAAATTTTAAGAGAATCTTTGATATATGCGATAGTTGTATCGAATATGTGGTTGCAATTTCATAAGGATCGATTCAGTAGTTTCGGAGATTTTATCAACAAGCCGTCGAAAAACATTGTTACGAGAAAAATACGTTTAAATTTTTGCGGAGCAGAACATGTTCAGGTAGTAAACGTCACACAAAAAATACTGTTAGACTGCTTCGATCTTAATAAAATTTTAGTATGATACTTTTGGATATGTATACTTTCGAAAAATGTAATAAAAAAGCAAACGATTTTTCTTAATTGTAATGCCTAAGTGAGAAGACGCCTAAAGATTTGTTACTCTCGCTACCAGATAATTGATCAATTAACGATTAGTAAGCAAACCTGCTATTAGAATCGCCGTTTCGAGGGCCGTGACTTGGTTAATGGCGATTTTTGGCTTTGACTCTTTGAGAACGAAAAACATTATGAGACTAAGAACGGTAGCTGCTATCACTAAGATTCCACCGAAAAGACCTCTGAAAAAAGATTTTTTGGCATCTGATTCTTCTGTGATTTACTAAAATAATAAAGGGGAGAAAAAAATAAATTAAAAGCAGTTGTAATTGCTGGTTTTTATGCAATACCTGTGAGCACTGCTGCAGTCGATACTCAATTGATGCAACGATCTCGTCATTCCGTCGGTCTTAACGACGACTTTCTTGTCTACACGTTTCCACATTTCGAAGAGAATGACAGCGCAAATGAGACTGAACTCGATGGTGCAAGGGAAGAGAAAAGGGCTGGCGTCTCTTAGCAGGGTCTTGAGAATGCCCTCTTCACCTACTTCATGGCCAGGCAATTCCAATTGAGCGATCTCGTGTCTTGTCTCCTCAACGAGTGCCTAGATTCAGTCGATTTCAAGATGAAACAAACAACTGTTTTATTGTATCATTTGCACTTGTTGCTGATGAAGTAAATACACATTCATCGCAGTTCGTAAATTATTTTCTTCATTTTTGTTTCTGCATGAAGAAAGTCTTGTCAATTTCGTTTTTCCTTTTCTGTCGATATTTTCAGTTTTGCTACTCTAAACTTGAATGTTGAACAAGAATGTCAATAAGAGCATAAGATTTTCATTGTGGTCAAGACATTCATTCTTGTGACTTTTGAAATACTTAAATTTAGCATGCAAGTGTGAATTTAAAGTAGATGCGCCGATGGGTTTAAAATTTACTGCGTTTTACTGAGCTTATAAAAAATTGTGCTAGTTGAGCTGGAATTTATACAGATGTTTTATAGAATACAAGAATTTCTTTTTAGAGTTACAACCATTTTATCAGCAGATCAATAAGCAGATATCTGTCAATGAATATCAACAATTTGAAGTTTAATTGATTGTTTAACTAAATCTAGTATGTTTCTTGATATCGTCGCGTGCTTTTATTAGAATAACAGAGATAATTGCACATCCTTAAAGGGCACTGTGTGCAGTACAAGAATTACGTGTGTCGCCCGTATGTCTTATTTCGTCAATAATTTGACTCTCGAATGTACACCACTTGTTACCTGAAGCCACTCGCATAGATTCGTGGCGATCATGTGCATGAGGCCTAATTTTGCAAGAGCTCCGTGCCTCGCAAGCTCGAGGTCCTTGCTGTTGAGGAATATGAAGTGCATTTGGGCGGTAACCAGTAGAAGCCTTGCGCTCGGTGTAATCGCCCTAAATGGTCCGCCGGACGCTATTTCCGCACCGATTTGCAGTCCAGTAAAGACTAACGAGCCTGCCCCGAACCCGACGGCGCCGAGTCGTAAGCAGAAGCTTCCGTACTGCTGAGCCTACAAACATCAACTTTTTTATCTTTCTTGCGCCCTTTTTTTCCTCATTTTTAAAACCTATTAACCGGAATGGTAACATTTGAGACTCCCAATTGTAATGTTATTGCAATGTCTTTATTGAATTGTAATAGGGATCTTCCTGGAAACGCTTTTTATTCTAATTTTTCAGAAAATCTATATAACAATCATGAGCATAATATTTGACTGATTTGATGAGAAATAAGTTTGAATTAATTTCATTTCGATGTTACTTTTCCAATATGCCGTATCTCGTGACATAAATTAGCATGTGTCTTCATTTTTCGACCTCATTTTCAAAACCAATTAACCGTAATGGTATTACGGTTAGTTTTGATTTATGATTTTTTTGGATTAATATTTAGTTTAGTATTATTAGTATTGATACTTAGATTTGAGTTTCCCAATTAGAATTAGATCCCAATTAGATATTGCAATGTCTTTATTAAACCGTAATAAGGATCTTTCTGGAAACGTTTTTACATTTGGATCATTTTGAGTGCTAACATGAGAATCCGGAAGAAAAGTGAGATAAAATGAAAAATTTTCTGTAAGGCAATTTAAAAAACCGCGCGTTAATCCTTATTTTCTATTGGAGCTAGGAAACTGTATTAGGCCTGTATTAAACGCATTCATTAAACTTTTGAAGGCCGTAACAGAGAATAATAAAAATGATATATGCACGATATGCGATACATTCAGGGGAGAATAATATATTGGCGTCATAGTATCGTAAGGGTTATTTTTGTCAAGACAAAGTTATATGGCTATTCCACCATAAGATTATAAAACACATTGTTGAAAATGAAAGAATTATGTTGAAGATTTATAATTTATTTATCGTAGGCTAAGCAAACCATACACCGCTCTTCTTTGTAATATATGTAAACCTCAATATAATTAATATACTACTAGAGAATAATAAAAATAAAATTGTTACCTGAATAGTCCGACACTTGGTGGGACACTCGCCAAAGTAGTAAGTGCCTTCCTCTTTGCCTCGTTGTACCAGCAACTTCTTCACAGCTTTGTCTCGTAGAAGGGTAGTATACATGGTGATAACAAAGCCAACGCTGACCAGATAGAGATAAAGATAGAAGCCCTGACAAGAGGCAAGACCATAAAAAATGTTACGACGCACTTGTAAAAATAAAAAAGACTATGGATAGTGGTTAAGCTCGGGCTATTAGCCATGTGATAAACACGACGAGTGCATTAACGCATGAGCGCTTTAACATAATCGGCCGCGCTCATTAACGATCGGGCGTTGGACATAAAGTACTATTACACGATATTGTAATCCCACCCCTTCGATTGGGAGGATCCGGTTGAAATACCGATAGAGGCATGGGATTGGCCTACCTGGTCCAGAGCCGCTGGAACTCTGTGACTGACGCTCGCCGTCACTGGAACTGCAACCCCAACAACAACCAACAATTTCGCGTACAGCGTACTCACGGTGGTCACCAACTCTGCTCTATGTTTTGGCTTGTGATGGCGATGCGACGATGAAGTTTTGCGCTTAGGCGGGTCCGTGAATTTACCTATTTTAATGCAACAGTCATTACAAAATTCTTCACAACGTTCTTGAATGTACGAGGGTTGTAAAAGTGTACGTATTTCATGATTTGGGGCATTACCAGTATTCTGGGTCACGTTACGAATATTCATCATAATTTGTAACAAATATTGAATTTCTGGCATTTGATCACTGCGGAGAAATTATTACTTTTTGGAGTGATTTTGCGGAGATGGTCATTCAATAAAAAAGTATTGAAAATATTCTTCTGGTAAAGTAAAAACTATAGATTTATTGCGAGGAATAGAAGAACTCTAATTTGAGATCGTTTTATATTATGAAAAGGTAGCGTGACCTCTCACGTGACTTATAAAACTTGGTTTAAAGAAAATGTTAATTGAAAAAGTCCATAGGAAAAAGTGCTGAGGACAGTTACGGATACCCCTCTCTTATAAAATCTTGTATTTAAATTGCACTGAGAATATTAAGCATTGAACATATAAAATAAGACATTGAACACTGAATTTTGTTCATGGCTTTGGTCTAAGAGTTAGGACAAGTTAAAATTTTTACTTTTTACTTCACACCATTTTGATGCACAGGATATTCTAACAAAATTGCAGAATTATAGTGCTTGATATTTACTTAGTGGGGTTTACACGCAATATTTTTTCTAAAGATAAGTATCATCTACAGTATTTTTGTTAAAAGTTTGTTTAGGTGATTCGGTCGTCTTAAGGCTATATATAATCTATATTTATCTAGAGGCCCGAAGAAAGTTCGAAGTTTGTTTTTTTAAAGAAAGTATTGGTCGGGATGAAATTTTTTTTCAACGTAGAACTGAAACGATAGTCTTTTATTCGAAGAAATTTTTTTTTTAATGACAAAAAAAGATATGGATGCCATGTTCTTTCTCATGAATATTCTATGTTTGAGTTTTAATTCTTCGCCATTGCGTAAAAGGAACCATTAAAGATTGCCAGTCATCAACGACTAGAAATTGTTAATGACTCCAAGAAAACGTTTTGTTTTTTGACTCGAGATGAGCCGTTTCAGCTGTAAAATGACTACCGACGAATGCCTTGAAAAAAATGCATCATCGGCCGGTAACCATATCTTTTTTATTTCACGTGTCTCAACATTCATTTTTTTATCGCTGAAAAAGAACATCGTTTTCATTCCATAAATCGATAAAAAAGATTGTCTTAGATCAACCAACACTTTCTTAACGGAAACAAAAAAAAAATTGAGACCTTTTTTCCTCTAGGTACACCGTTAAAAATTGTTTAATGAAATTTAATAAAAAGTATTGCAAGTTTTTTGCGGATACGCATATATCATATTTAATATTTGAATATTAATTAATGTACAAAAAAATTGTTTTAGAACTAATATACAGTGTACTAAAAACTCCATGAAAGTTGTGATTCTAATATAATTGTTTAAATTTTACAACATATCTGTATATTAAACAAAATTCAATATCACGTATCTGCAAACGTACTTTCAATACACATGTTTATTTTCAAAATAATTTTAACAGTGTGGATAGAGCCCTTTAATTCAACGTCTCCACATTTGGTTCTTGAATGACTATGGATAAAAAACAGATTGTTCATCTTGACCTGTTTTAGTGGTTTTAGGTATTGTTTCCAAGGCGTTGAGAGGAGTGCTCGCTGTATTAACGGGCGTTAGCTGCAAGAGGCTCGGATGGTGGCCGTTTCCACCATGACGTTCGTTGTCGGAATTACGATTGGAGGGAAGCAGATTCGTTTGGTTACCGTGACCGTTTGTCACTGACGAGGTGCCGTGCGGAAGATCCTGTTCTTGGTTCACACATGACGGCAAGGACATGTTACTACCGATCCCGGAGAAGAGAGCTCTACAACAGAATATATTTCGAATAACATCAAGAGTTTTGCTACGAGTCAGTGGACGTAATAGCGTTGAGAGTTTCCGGATCGAGACAGGCCGTAGCTAGCGACGGTGGTTGTCGGGAAACAACGAGAGCCAGTAGCTATTGGGTGTCGTGTGCACGATGTCACAGCCATTGTGCTACTTCGATTCACGTTGTTCTCGCGATCAAACTCGATTTGGCTCACCAGGGCTGCGCCGGCGTTCCCGTATGAACGACGTACGCTTTCAAGGGATTATAGCACGCGGTTGCATTCGACTTACTATTGTTGAAACTGGTTCTCGTCCGTCGCCTGGTTTGATACTTTGGCATACAGACACGAGACAACCAAGTTGCATTGCACTTGTCAAAGGCGTCAGACACAACTTGGGCTCATTTACGAAAATATTGTCAATTCAATTGTAGCTATCATCTTATCAATGGGGAATTATGCTGTTTTTCGAATTCTACATACGCAGCACTGTAGAATTTTGTTCTAAGTAATTTTGAAAAAAAAGCTTTAATTCCTTTTGGACGGCACCGTTCTTTAATATTTAAACTAACGAATCTAGAGTAACTTTTTTTTGCATTACTTAAAAAATGATTGAAGTGATTTCAGGGGTACAATATATGAATTGAGAATGATGGTGAAGACTGAATTTCGATATCATGAAGAAAGAAAATTTTTTGTCGGGTTGGTCGACTGGATGTCCGATCTATGAATTTTGCAATCAGCAACGGACAAGTCATTTTTTACCGAATCACTTAAGAAATGGTTGAAACGGGTTTTTTCAGGGGCACAATATACGATTTGAGAATTATGGTGAAGACTGAATTTCGATAACTTGAGGAAAAAAGAATTTTTTGTCGGATTGGCCGACTGAATGTCTGATCTATGAATTCTGCAATCAGAAACGGACAAAAGTTAGTTTTTTCCAAATCTTTTGAAAATGGATTAAAACGGGTATTTTCAGGGTTGCAATGTACGAATTAAGAATAACGTAAACACCAAAATTCGATATATTGAAGAAGAGAAAAATTTTGTCGGGTTGGTTAACAAAAAGTCGAATTTGTGAATTCTGCAATCAGAAACAGACAAAAGTTATTTTTTTTCCAAAATCACTTCACAAATGGTTGAAGCGACTTAAGAACGATAGTAAAGACTAAAATTCGATACCTTGATCTATTAACTTTTCAGGTACTTGCGTGCTTTTATGTGTAGAGTTAAAAAAATATTAATAATGTTGTGCTCGAGATGAAATTCTTGAATCATCCAATTGGGAAAAAAACCCGGTTTAAGCGTTTATATGGAAATAATTGAATTATGATCAGATCTCCACTTTTTTAAAATGAGTTTTTCAAACTTTCTCACACTCTTTACCAAGGAAAGTTTGGAAGATGGGAATAATGGGGAGACAAAGATGAGGAGTGTAAAACGGGTATCGTGGCTGAATGTGGAAATTGTGTTACAAATCTTCAAAAAGTTGATGTTATTTGAAAGTATCTGAACATAGTTATTTGTTGAAATTTTTTACGAAAAAACGTTCGAAACGAATGATTGAAACATGAAGAAACTTTGACATCAATCCAGAATCCAAAACTGAATGCAGTTCTAAACGAAGTAAGGGACGAAGTAAATACGAACTATTTGCGTATTTAGGAGACAGCTTGAAAGATGATCCTCATTGCTTTAGCATAAATGAGGAGTGCAAAGTTACTATATCAGTAAGAAATTTTTAAACTAAATGTTTGCTTACCCGATAAGAGCTCTTCGATGATGCAATATGGTATTTAGGGCGATGCTCTGTCTCCGAAGACTCGGAGTTCGGCTGTTGCGTGAAGTGGAGTAGTTGCATTCTCGTCCGTCAAAATCGATGCAGGTCAGATTGTTTGAAGAACCTCGACGCATTGAACATGGTCCCGAGGGCACGAAAACTGGAGGTTCTATAGTTTCGAAGCTATAGAAAGAGAGAAAAATCCAAATGAGCAGAAACAGATCCAAGCTAAATTAAACAAGTTAAAAAAAAACAAATTGCTTCCTCACTAATTGTAGTTTTTTTCCACAAAGATTCAGTGTAAAAAAGTGAGTGTATTGATGAACTTTTACGTCCTCTAGATGAAAAATGAAACATTATGAACTTAAAATGAACTAAAACTAAAATAACGTTGATTTCATATGGTGTAGTGTTATTTTATTTTTTTAACACCGGAACCATGATCCATGCCACCTTGTTGATTTTTCCGCGATATCGACAGTTCTGCAGGAAAACTCTAGTTTTCTTAACCAGAAATGATCATCCATTTTTTGAATTAAGAACTTTCATTCCTCCTTTTTCAATAGATATTCATGTTACCAGAACGTTAAAATTATTTCAAATATTCCATTCAAAAGGTTACACAAAACTACAATTTTGATGCAGAGACATTTTTTTTAAGTAACTTAAAGTTTCCGTGATATGCTCAGTCAAAAATAACGCCCTTTTTTCAAATATTGGATTGTAAAATAAATAAATAGGTGAATGACACGCAGTGTCTTTCAATGGTTCTTTGATATAACGAATTTTGGAGCAGATCTGCGATGATAGCAAAAACGAGGTTGAATTGACAGAGAATGTGTATCCACATGTATATCACACAAATATTGTTTGCTTGAGCTGTTTGATCTTGCGTTAGCATTGACCTCGTGATCCTAGGATTGTCCTCATCGGTATGCTATTTTAATTGTCGAGAATTCTGATTAGCATCGTTCAGTCCATCTAAACGTATTGTGCAAATGATAGAGGAATAGCAATGCGCACAGTAGTAAATATATGCGTGTAAGTCGACTTACTTTCCGGCAACGTCGTTCGCCATTTGTCCTCGACGTTTCTCGGTCTATATCTCGAATAAAGTTCGGGCGACTCGCGTCGAGTTTTCGAATACTCGGAAGATCGAAGGTCCGACGAGAGTAAAACGTTGAGCAAAACTTTTCACCGAGAAAACGCTCAGCACCGATCGTTTTACTTTTTATTCCGCTTCTATTCGCTTTTGGAGTTTCTCTACTTGCTTCGTGGGTTCTTGAGAATCCTGTTTGCTCTCGCTCGCATTCAATCGTTGAAACTCGCTTAATGTATTCCAGACAGCGCGTTAGCGCGTTTATCGTCCTTCCACTCGCGAAAAATCTAGCGGATTTCTAACAGGCTTTCTCTGCTGCCTCCTTTCTTGATGCTTTCTGTCTTCTGTCTTGGTGAACAGCCAAATCTCTTTTCCGCGCGAGATGTCGAGTGATTTCGCATTGATTGGTGTTTTTTAATAGCAAATGCGACAAACATGATTCATAGAAAAATTGTGAATTCAGTGGCTAGAGTCATCGATGATCAGACGCTTGATCGCTGACAGATTTGAAGGGTTTTGTGAGGACAGACGAGTTGTAGCTAGATTTTTGTATTAGAAATACAGTGGCGGCGATTCCGGATAGATTTACTGAAATTATTTTCAGGTAAGTACAATTTTAATTGGTTTAATAAATTTTCAACTCGATAATTGAAATATTTAGTAGAATAAATACTTTATCTGTTATTCTATTCGCAGGGCGTGAGGAGAGTTACTTCAGAATCCAGGAAGTAGTTGCGGATACTCTAACAGCGATCGATGAGTATATACAGCAAAGACGAAACTCTTAACTTAACCCAGCACTCCTCGTGCCGATGTTCCAAGTGAAACTGGTCCAGGAGTATCAGACATACTGCATTTACATGACCGCGTCGCTCACAAATTAACAAGTCTCCACCACTTTGTCTTCGAGCTGGTTCTAGAGCTTTGAGGAACACAAATGGAGTGACGTCACGTGAATATATGTCACAGACTGGGAGATCTCAGGCCTCGATCGATCCTTCGGATAACGATCCCAAAGTGGACAAACATATTCTTCAAATAAGAGTATAGTGCACATGCAACCATAATTCTCTGAGATAGAAATTTAAATAAACAAATTCAAAAACATTTCTGGCGATGATTAAAAGATAATCGCGATATCAGATGTTCTGAATTCACAAAAGATATTCGTCAGCGATGTAGAAGAATTGGTTCACCTATATATTCATAGGTCACATGCTGCATTCTCAGTCGCAAGTCTTTGACTTTTGCTTGCATGATCGTTAAGTCGAAAGTTTGTTCTTACAATTATACTCTCATGATTATACATGAGATGCTAAAAGTACATCTAATGGAATGCAAGAACATCAGTACGAAGCACATGCTGTCTTCCAGGAATGCTGAATATATTTCTTATTTTGTTTTTTTTCATTCATCTGGGCTTCCTTATAGAGATAATTTTGTTTAACATCAATTTGGAACATTTGAAAAAAAACTCTGCATGTAAAATCATTTACAATTCCTTTATTATATTTAACCTTTTATTAACCTTTTCCTACGAGGAAGCCAAGATTGATCGAACACACTTCCTCATAGAGGTGGCTTGGTCAAAGGTGGAAAATAATGAGGAAGCAGCGTGCAAGGTTTTTTCGTTGTATTCTCTTATTTCTTTCGGAATATGACTATAGAATGGTCGTAAAGAGAAGGCCAGAATATTCTCTCTCGAATGCCGCAATATCCCTTGGCTCTGTGAAGAAGGGATTCTCTTGCGATGCAGCATTGAAGAGAGAGAGAGAGAGAGAGAGGGAGACATAAGAGAGGACAGGTGTGGCAGATACGAAGGTCGTCCTTAGCGTTCTCCGAGCAGCGGAGAGTCGCCGAATCGAAGAGGAATAGTAGAACGTCGCAGGAGTAGCAACGAGAGGGGATGGCGCCGCAGGAGCAGCAACCGGAAGTGAGTTCGCCGCCCATCTGCGTCTGTCCCGTTGGCACAGCGGAGAGGACAGGGGGCAACGGGGCACAACGAGGGGGAGAGCAGGAAGAGTGAGGACGAGAGAGGGGTTCCGCGGGGAGCCGGAAGCGCCCGGATATGAGTTTCCGGCACAGACAATTTGCCGCGCGAAATTGAATGATCGACTCCGATAACGCGGTATTGGGTACGGCGACGCGGTTCGTCTGTTCGTCTATTCGCCCAGGCCCGCGAATTATGTAGTTTAAGTATTTTTTCCCAATCGGTATTGGCTCCTGTTCTCTCTTAGTGCCCTTTATTCTCTTGCTGCTTCTACAATAACTCGTACCTACCAGCGAGTAAGCTCGATTTACTGTCCTTCCGAACAAATGGCCAGTCGAATTTTTTTTTTCGTGTATAGGATATATACATATATGCATGGGTACTTCGTCGACGCTTGTAAACATGACGTATGAATCAGTCTCAAATCAGTTTAAACCGTTATTAGACTGCATGGTACAGAAGAAATTTCAATTGGATGCAGTTGGAGCGTTATTCGAGCCCTACCTTTAAGTACATAACGATTGGTAAGTCTCGTAGGTGGCCGTTTTATTGTAAAACATGAATTCGAAGTAAGCGGCTTTGTATCGGTCCAAAAGGAATTAAGGAAATATATATTAAATCTTATTTTCTCCTCCTTCACGTTTTGGTCACTATGTGAAAATCTTCTTCAGATAGTAATTTATTTTCTCCTTAAATGAAGTATTTCGAATGAGCCCCTCTAACAAGGTTACAAGGCGATCTCCATAAAATTACATTGTCAAGTTTCTCGGGTTTTGTATAAGAATAGCAATGTCAGAAATTGAACACTCGCTCCGAAGTGAGTGTTTTCTATTGCTGATCGGCATGTTTACTTTCTCAGACTCCTTGCTGATCTATTGCTGATCGGCATGCTTCTTTTCTCAGACTTCTTGCAAATGGTTTATTTGTAAGTACATAACACAGATAAACGTACTGCAATGTGAAAAATAACTAACAACGGATATCCCACCGGGATTTATTAGACTAGTAGCTCAATACCGTCTCCGACAACGAACCTCGACCACCGTTAGATATAAGAAATTGTATTATAGATTAGATCCCGATTATTTTCCTATGCAGCAATGGAACTATTATGTAACATGAGTGTTATGTAATAGTTACACTTTATTTTTTGTGTTGATTGGGGATAATAGAGTTGTGTGAGCAGCGTGTACATTATTCAAAGTAGAAACTTTCGAGTATTTCCTACCAAAATTTCCATTGTACGATAATGTGAGGACCCAGTACCCGAATTTCGCCCGCCCCTACATTACCCTGGAAAAAAACATTGGGTGCATGTAAGTTGGGTGCTTTTGCTCTAGGCGATTAAGTATGTTTATTCTTTGTAAGTAGTGTTTCATTTTAGCGGGAAGATCTGAGGAATAAATGAATAGCAGAACTCATCTTGAAACGTTAACCGATCGAGTCCTCTCGTATCGTGCTGTCAAACCGAGATTCTCGCAACCCGATCAAGACGCGAGAGTAAGTTATATATAACAAAATAGTTAAGCTCATCGCAAGGAAATACCAACAAATAATAATCTTCGTTTTTTAAGGTGGGAATCCACGTTAGGAGGCTCATGTTCACTGATTTCTTAAGATTTATTTCAAACTCGCTCGTTCGTGATTGCAAAATCGAGACGAGACAAGACGATTGTTACAAACAAAAGACCGAGAATCTCACTTTTGTGAAGTTATCAATCGTCATCGCCAAACCGATAGAGACAGATTTATGCTCGTCTCATAATGCAACACTATTTGTAAGATAAGTTATCTAACTATAAGTTATCTAAGGTTATGCTATTGTTCTGTTCACGTTATGAATAAGTACAAACGCGTCAACACCCTTTTTGTGATAGGTAAAAATCTCTACACAAATAACCAATCATACATACATCTATGCGTATGTAACTTGCTTAAGTATTTTTCCCAATCGCTATTGGCTCCTGTTCTCCCTTGGTGCCCTTTATTCTTTCGCTGCTTTTGCAGTACCTCGTACCTAGCAGCGAGTGAGCTCGATTGACTGTCGTCCCAACCAAATGGCCAGCCAAAAAATGATTTTCTTTTTTCCATATACAGTATATACATATACGCGTATGTAACTATCCACTGGCGATATGTATGCATGCGTGAATCCCCGACACCCGGTATGAGCAGTAGCAATATTTACAGTAGAGTAGGCGCAATCGTGGCACGTACCAATTGCTTTCGATCTCCCTCGCGTTTGCAAACTGAATTCCCGCTCTATCGAGACCGCCACGCGCTCTTGCCCTCTTTTATCAACGCACACACACTCCCGGACTCGAGGACGAAAGCACACGAGAGTCGCGGACGCTGGGTACCACCAGAGAGCGCAGCAGCCCTTCCCCACACCCCTAACTCCATATACGTGACCCCTACCGCTCTCCATCCATTCAAACTCCTCTCACCCTCTCGCCTCGTGCATCCATACAACGCTTCTCTCGCGTCACAGCTGTAAAACCATCTATACGTAAACAGAAACCGCGCGGCTATTTACTTTATGGAAATTGTTTTGCCAATCGAAAACCTATGTAGGTTAAAGTGGATGCTCCGGTCATTGACCGCGCGTCAACAATTTCTGGACTGCCCATGTAGTTTCGGCGAGATTTTTATCACTTCCATGCGCCCGATATAGACTTCTCAACCCCTAACCCTTGATAGGGGAGCGAACGGCGTCTACCAATCTTTAATCCTAGAGTGATACTGTTGCAGCCAAATTCACCCCAACAGAAGGCTGAACGAAGCCAAAGGAAATTGACGGTATCACCCTAGGGTTAACTCTTTATAAGTCACAACGCCAGGAACCGTAGCGGAATGTGATTATGAGGAACGGAGCAAAGGGTAACGCGTTTGTTATGACAGAGGCAGGGATGGGGATATTTGTATAAGTTTTAAAGGGTTAAGACTGGTTAGGGTGTATTTGCAACTGGAATCTAATTCTAAATTATAGGTACCTGTTCTTATACATAAGCATTCTCTAGTTTAACAGGTGAACTTTTCTGTTAATGTACTGTACCTTATTGTAAATTGATTTGGCACAATTTTGAAAGCTGTCAGCAGTATCAAGAATTGTAATCTACTGAACGCTAAATCTAGTGATATCCCCAAGAAAGACGATACAATTCGAGAGATTATGTCGTCAATAAATCGTCTCGTGAACAAATTTATTTTGATTTCTTTCTACAGACGTGAATACAATCTCGAGATACAAGATTCTCCTTTAATATCATTCAATGTGTCAAGACCTCGGCATAACGACATTTCAAGAATATTGTGAGATGCCTTGAATACGGCGTTATGGAGGAAAAAGAAGCTGAGAATGATGAAAATCAGGAACCGAATGTATTAAATATTGTGGATTATTACACAGCATTTATTAAAATTCGTCGTTTTCGTTTTATAATACGTCTAAAAATCATTTTATAATCTTAAACAGTTCTAATAAATGTTTGAATCGTTTTCCAAGCTGCAATAAATCTTTCTTTAAAGTTGAATTGTAGGATATATATTGCATGCATATATATTATCGAATATGACGAGTGGTGTAATTCCTCGAGGCGACGAGACAAGACGATGTAAACAAACAAAGAGCGCAATGTTCGCAAGTCGAGAAAGTGCCTTGACTGGGTTCTGTCAATTGGAAAGACGAGAATTGTAGTCTTGTGTGGCATCACTAACTGAATCCGTTTATATTCTAGACAAAAGTAAATTAGACTACATTTTGTTTATCTGCACAGCAGCGAAACCTAATTTGCTGTGGTCTGAAATATTAACTGGTTTCGAGTAGATTGGATTACAGTTTTTGATACCGACTGAGCGCTAGATATGCCGGAATAGAAGATGAGCTTCATCACCTTGATGAAGTCACATAGTTTTGCACTTAGAGAAAAGCCTGGTGATTTAAAAAAAATAGAGTTGGACCGACGATAATCTAACTATAAACTATAATTCCCAGGAGGAACGTCTATATTTTATGGTAATAGCAAATATAATTATCGTAGTAATCATCAAACTGATAATAGTTTCAAAAACCATTCTAATAGTTTCGAACATGCCGTTTCGTTGCAGATACGATTTCAACGTTTGTTGCAAGTATCGTTTATTGAATCATATTATCATCGCTTCAACCATGAAACATTGCAAGCATTTATATATTCGTTTTATCGTGTGAAATCATTAAATCAAGGATATGCTTTTCTCTCAGTTTATGTTCTGTAATGAAGTTCTAATGAAATTCAGATCATTTCACCCAATGTATGTTTTTATAGTAGTAGTAGTCAAAGAGTTTTATTGACAATACGTTTACAGATTTTTTTCTTTGTACATTTGTTTTTATTTTTTAAATAATATATCTCCGGTTTTGACCGTACACGCATTGCTAATAGGCCATCGATCGGAGTCCTTCAGCGTTGCTTCAGATATTTTAGCTGTAATACCAGAATATCTTATAACGGTTATCATACGAGTGATGTGTATTGATTAGATTTTTACACGTATTCGTCTTGTTTGTATATTTTTTCCGATTTACATTATGACAATTCATTATTTTTTAACGTTTCAGTAGCTAAATTTCTTATTCTTTTGTCCAATATGTTGTTATTCGAAAGAATTCGTCGTATTCTATTGCGCATTCATTTTTATTTTATTTAATTTTTTTTAAATAGGCAATGTGGTCAAACGTGTGACCGTAAAGTATTCACTAACATAATCTACTAACCATTACGGCTTTGCGTACTCCCTTGGGCCTTGTGGTTACTAACGGCATATTCCCATCCACAATGATTATCGACTTTCCACTCACACTACGATATGAAATATTATATGTCATACAATATATCGTATCGTCGGGTTTTCATAACTAAATTATTGTCATTTTATCGAGTTATTCTGTCTGATGACTGCGGCTTAAACACAATAGATATGTATATTTAAATTTTTTCTATCATGAAATTTTTCAGTGATTGATTCATTAATCATTTTACACGGTTATTTGATTACTTTTATGCATACGATGAACGTTTTTTCATCCATTTAACAAAGCAAGGGCTTAAGTTTACCCCAATCTTGAACCGTTTAAATTCGGGGGAGGCATTGACTTGGAAGAATCATCACTCCACGTGTCAATTGTCTTGTAAGTGGAGAGTCTGTCGACTGAAAAATCGTTACTGCTCAAACATTGAGAGATACCACGATTAGAAATTTTTAGTAAAAAAAAATTTTACTAAGGGTGCTTTTGAAATTTTGATTCTGTTTTCAACATTTTGTAAAACTTGGATTCTCATTTACATATTATTATTATATTATATAATTCATCTTAAAAAATATGCTTTAAAAAATCATCAAAGTTTGCTATTCTTGCGAAGTATCAATAAAATAATAATAATAATGAGGTCAAACGATTTTCATGCCAAGCTGGATTATCTCATATGATTATTGAAACCAGGACTAACCGTTTTCAAAACGCTTAATTATTATTATCATTAAAATAAGCTCGTCGAAAAAAATATTCTTCATTTTGTTGTCCTTCTTGGATCTAATCGGCTCTTTTTTTTGTGGAGACGCATATTTTTTTTTTTTTGAATTTCATCTCTCTCGAATTTAAGTAAATGAATGAATTAACGATTAGTTTATTCGCATAACGCCTGAAATAAGTAAAAAAAAAAAAAACAATAAAAATTGCGTTTTTGATCTCGACGTCAGACATTTTTTAATTGAGGTGTTAATGACATTATTGCTGTATGTCACGGGTTAATATTTATCTTATCGTGTTTAATATTTAGTATTTTAACTGGAAGGATATGAAGGGGATAGTTGAAATGTTGATTCTTTCTCGCCGACTCTTGTTCCATACTCGCGCATCCTTTTATTTCTTTGATTTTCACTCGACGATTCCGAGCATTCTCTCCGTTTCACCCTCTGAACACACGTACGGACAGTCGCGGCTCGTGGGTTTCTATCTTTCTCTCTCACGTAACATTCAAGTTTTCATCGTTCGAAATTTATTCCAATATTTTCAATTAAAGTTGGACAAAGCCCCGCCGCGTTTGATAAGGCCGTATTCCCGCTGTACGCGTTAGCCCGCTCCAGTTCCGAGGGATAAAAATAACGTATAACTTCACGCGCTGCTGCCGCGGCCGCCGCTGGCTCGCGCGAGATGCGCGTTTGAATATAGGCATATACACGTCCGAGAATGCTCTGTCCCTCGTTGCCATCCCCGGCCACTCAACCAATGCCTGATACACGTATGTATGTGACGCGTTGTTGCTTGTTTGAGAAGCGTTCTCAATCTGACGATAAATGGCAAGACTGCAAGTGGGAAGATCGGGCATATATATCGAGTTATCGGGTCTATTTTTACCGCAGAACTTAACACATTTTTTTAAAAATAAATATAACTTAGTAAAATTAATTCTGTTACACTGTGCTGTACTTTTAAATTTTTCGGTGCCTAAATTGCACGCCTTATCTTGTTGAGCGATGTTTTAGCCGTTGCTGAATATTGGGTTAGTGTGCTTCGGGGATGACGGCTTAATGATTTTTTTTTAATTCTAGGAACTTTTTACGTTTCATCCTGATTAGGGTATTTTTAGAATATTTATTCAGATCTAGGGTACAAACGATATTATAAAATGTGGTCACCAACTCATCACTGGTGAGTTAACTGAATTATAAAAATTAATGAGGAAGCAAATTGCAAGGTTCTACTTTGCAGGCTTATTTATACTCGATTTATAAATCTGCACATACACACGCACACATACAGACATTTCGTAAAAACCACTTTTCTCGATATTTTAGAACATTTGCAGTGTCCTGACATGAAATTCTCGAAAAAAAACTTTTTTTCACGAAAACCAAGCTCCTCTATGAGGAAGCAAAATGAAATAACAAATTAAGTTAATGAACACACTCGCAAGTAACAAAACACACAATAATATTGTTTTCATATATTGTAGAAACAAAATTATCAGGGCAAAACGTAAGAAGTTAAATGATTAAACAAAAATCATTAAGCCGTTATCGCCGAAGCACACTGATCCAATGCACGTCTTATCTTTATTGGTATCCTGGATTATTAACTTCGAATGAAATGTACTTGTAAAGTGAATTATCAGAAGGAAGAAACTGTGAATTGCAGGGAATTGTCAAAGGAAAAAAGCTATATATTGTTAGAAGTTCGTGAGAGGATTGAGAAAAGTAATTAGCGGTATCCAGGTTAGTTTCGAATAGAATTATATCGTTGCCTTGGAAATTATATTGCTTGATAGCTTGCATTCCTATTCATGCTGGTCAAAATTAAATGAATAACTATTAAAGATGGTTTTAGTTTACTGGTTTCCTCAAAACTAACTAGCGCCCATTATCTGTTAAAAAAAGACATCGAACATCGACAGTCTAATCTAATAGTGAAGCCACCTTTCTAGCATTCTGATTGGTCGTCGATGGCTTTGACATGAAGTCAACTTCAGACTGTTATAGTCGGTGTTGGATCACGTGTGGCGCGCTTTTTGAACTACTGTTGTTTCGCAGTTGTGTAATAGCATACATTTTTTTTCCAAAGAACAGATTTTCTGTTCTTTCTTTTATTTTTATTTTTCGTAAAAAAAGACATGGCACATCGAAAGTGAATTGTAATGATTCACTTAAGCAGAAATAGTCGCGTAAAATGATGAATTGTATAAACATACAAATATCATGTTTAGCCATAAGCAGAGAAAAAATAAAGGAGGAAAGAAATAACTAATTCTGTTATGTTGGGTTGTATTTTTTTAATTTTCGGTTCCTTAATTGCACTTCTTATCTACATGAGTGATTATCAACTTAGAATAAAATGGATGTACGCTCTTCAGCTGGTGCGATTTTGAAAGTAATGAGCTCAATCGTTCTTAACAATTAAGTAATTTATCTAAACAACTGTTTGGTTTTCATAGAATTTCAAATGTTCGAAAAATTTACGTTGTTTTGCAAGTAAAATTGGTTTAAATTTTCTACGGAAATTAAATATCATTTAGCTGGAATTTTAATTTTACGATTTTATGGCACTCATGATTTTGACGCAACTGACAGAAAACGCTGAAAATTCAATTATGAACATATTAATCTGCAATTAGTTTTGTGAAAATCTGTGCAAGTGTTTAATTGAAAAGTACTCGACTATCGTTTAATTATGACTTTTTTACTATACAGTGTCCTCGTTGATTATAAGGTACTTATGGATTCGTATGTGCAGGGCAGATATTCCATCTATGGTTCAATTATACCACCGCAAAATTTCACGAATGTGATAGAAACGCGTGAAGGGCAAATGTCATCCGACGCGGAATTCGTTGACGAAATGAATCGTTTTGTCGACGCTTATGTGTGATCATTGATAAAAATGACCATAAACATTCATTCGTTCGAACGACCATAAATTCAATATCGTAAGTGATTTACATGG